>OY728155.1:1812569256-1813819256 GCA_963277665.1 Viscum album
ACATGGGGTGTCTTCCCAAGTACATGGCCACATGGCCATGTATTACTACACGACATGTACCTATAGTACACAGTGTTTACTTTCCAAAACTTTATCTACCCATTACTCTGCCACATGGCTAGGTACATATCTATGTACTACTACATGACATTTACTTAAAGTACATGACATGTACTTCCAAAAATCCATCTCCCCTAACGGGAAGAACACATGACATGTGTTCTTAAAACCACACGTCATGTAGTTGGGGTTTTTGAATGGGAAACCCCTACGAACATCTCGAAACCCCCATTTCCCCCCGATTAGGTACTAATCGAATCTCTAAGGGTCCTTAAAATTCACAATAGGCCTCTAAATCATGAAATCAACTAATCTATAGGGATTGGGGCATACAACTAAAAAACTGGCCTACCTCATGACATAAACGCCAAAGATTTAGGTCTAAATCCACTCCTGGATGCTGCTACACCTCGATCCGGTCCTGATCTCCACCATGGATGAAGTTCGGTGGAATCTCCTCCCTTTCTCCTCTCGGTCCGACCGTAGAGCGCACAAGGGAGGAACCCTACCCCTTATTCCATGCACAGAAAGCCCCAAACATGGGGTCGGGGGTGGGGGTGTTTACCTGATTTATTTAATTAATTAATTTCTCATTTAACACCTGTACCGAGTCCCAGAACCCGAAGAGAGTTTATACCTCACCTAGGAAACCCCCTGTTTCAAACTCAACCACAGAGTCAAAATCTCAATACAATTCTCAATTCAAATGATATCGTCACCCAAACCTGCATGAATAATTTAATATTTAATTAAATAAATATTAAAAATTCTGCCAAAACCTGAATGACTCAGAATTCCACCGAATTCCTGTCCTAGGATAAACGACCTATTTTGGGACAAACAGAGTGGTCAGAAAAATTATATGAGATCATCTTCTAGGGAAAAAATTCATTTTACCCTTCACAAGCCTTCAATACTGAAAATTCAAAATTCTTCTCAAAATCAGTATCTATAGAAATGAAGGTCTTTAAGATCTCCCCACCATAAAAATTCTCATCCTTGAGAAGCCTCAATGGTCTTTAAGCTACACATCCTGACCCACCTTGGTCGTCAACACATGCTCAACTTGATGCATTTTACTCGGAGACACTAACCGAGTTTCTCTGCATAACTGCTAAGATAGGGCGTACAACCCATCCAAGGTCAATCCACCACTTTCTACCATCAACAACCAACTAAGATAGTTCCTAATTACACTCGTCTATCCTGATACATCACATCATTTAAAACTCATCATCATGCTAATGGTTCTCCCCACCATAGAACTCAACCTACAACTACCGATCCCGATCCATGAAACTTCCAATCGTTGGAAACACCTCTCAAAATGCACCCATAGCAGTCTACTGTCTCGATCGATGTGATTCTCACTGCATCCTCGACCCAACCCACACAAGGGTCATATCACCATGACTAATATGATGCTCCCCACTATAGGAGTATCTTTACTATTGCCTCAAAACTGAACATCTTTTCTACGACCCATGCCCCAATCACAACCAAACCTAGGAATTGGACATGGTCATCTCGATCCCACCAGAGAAACAAAATGAAACATCTACTATTGAACGTTCCTGACATCTAAGAACGAAACCCTTAGCTTTATAAAACATCTGATTTTTCACAAGGACCTTACTCACAGACAACCGATGGTGCGCTCCCCACCATACGACTTCACACACACCGTTCCATGAGAAAAACCTCCCTAGAGTACCTTTATCAAACCAAAGTGAATTTAATATAGAATGGTGTATAGCCAATACTCTCTCAGCGTACTCAAGAATATGTTAAGATATTGGGCATGATCATATCTAGGTTAGAATTACACTAAGATGTCATCAACAAATACCACCACAAACTTTTCCATTCCATAACATCACGATTTCATTCTGAGGGCCTCAGGTCACAATGCCTATAAGCCTCTCATCACACCCACAATGATTCTTAGACTACTCATGACTGATTTCTCAACTCAAGCACCTCATACATAGAATCCCATAACGTTCAATCCAAAATCCAAACGACACAATGCATCACCAGTGCCCGCATCTCCAAGATTCCACTAATGCTTAACTGTTACATGCACTTGCGTAACCTAGCCACAGAACCTGTCTACGACTCTAGTGAGTCACACTATATAAAAAATCATCTCACTAGCCCTGTCCACTGGCCTTGCCTACCCTGCATGCCTATTTCACCCATCACAGAGCACCATTGGCGCTTTCCAAAACCAAAAGAAACTCACCGAACTGAAAGCACTTGCTCAATCACTCAAATCATGAGAGTCATTCCAAACATTCCACTGAGAACGTTTACTCTCTTACCGCATTCCTAAAGACGCATTTTGTAACGACCCGGACCCGAGTAGCCACCTGAATAGTGCTAAACGGGTCGGGTGTTACGACCTTAGACACACCTCCCCGAACGCCAAAGGCTGCCGACTAGTAGTGAGGGTCTGATAGGTATAGTGCGGAGGATATACCCTCTTGGAGGATAATAATAATGGTACCGGTCCAAGTATAACAATAGAGATGCAGTAGAATAAAAGACTCAGCAGAATCGAACTAGACCCACTGAGCAGAAGCACATTCAATATCAATAAATAGCGGAAACAATAAATATAAAGAACAATAGCGGAAAGTAAACACAACAACATGATAATCACAGGTAACTACTAAACAAACCAAATATTCATCCATAGCAAGTCACTAAACAAAAGGGGCGGCAATGGCTAACCAACAATAGCTAGAAACAAGTAAGCATGCTGATACAAGTAAAGAAAACAAAACAGAGTAACCCCAGCTAGGTAAGACCTCAAGGTCCATACCATCTCCATGCAACAACTAACGCAGCCCAGCTCCTGAAGCCGGCCTCTTTCCTGCACATAAATCCATAAAGTCTACACGCGTCCCAAAGGGCCCGTGCAGGGTGTGAGACAAATCTCAGTAGCATACCACCCAATGGTGTGTACCTAATACGAGTGTTTAAGAAGTCATGCATTTATAAGGAAAGTAGTAAACAATACAATGCACAAATAAAAACTAACTCCACTGGTGCTCAGCAGCCACCATGGAGTGTCACCTACTTCGGTCAACGCCGGAATCTCTGTCATGTAACCCGACACCATGTGCCCCCTGATACCACGTGTCTCAAGTACCGACGTCCTGAAGGAACACCCAAGAAGTAACCCAGAGGTAAAATGATACCTGTCCTCAATAAGAAATCGGAGGGACATCGATACCTGCCCTCAAATAATGTAACCGGAGGGACAATGATGTCTACCCTCAAATCACGGTGAGCCTCAGCCCCCAACCCAATAGTCTCGATGTTATCCCCAGAAGGCTCCTCACCTTACACGTGGCTTCCTATGACAAGCACCCCCCAACCAAATACCTAAACCGCAACTACGGGGGCATCTATCGACACGAGTGGTCAAAACCACCTCATCACAGAGTATATCTACTGTTATAATTGGACCAGTACCATTATTATTATCCCCCGAGAGGGTATATCCCCCCCACTATACCTATCATACCCTCGATGCTAGTCGGAAACCTTTAGAATTTGGGGAGGTGCGTTTAAGGTCGTAACACCCGACCCGTTTAGCACTGTTCGTAGGGGTGTAATTTCAGCCCGGCCCGGACAGGGCCGGGCCGAGCCGGCCCGAACAACCCCATGAGGCGGCCCGAGCCCGACCTCGGGCCGACCCAAACCATCGGGTCGGGCCGGGCTTTTTCGATTTGGGCCATGGTGGGCTTTTATTATTTTCAAAATAATTTTCTCTTTTAATTTTTTTTATTTAAACAATTGTTTAACATTTATTTAAAACGTTTCTTTACATTTATTTTTAAATGCATGTTTTTTTAAAAAGGTTTATTTTATTTTTTATTAACATTTTACGGTGGGTGGATATGTTTTTTTGTCTAAATAGATTTATATATTGTGAATATATATATATATATATTATTTGAAAATTGTAAAAAAAATAATGAGGGGTGCGCAGCTGCCATGAGTGAGTTTAAAGCCTTATCATTTAAACATTTTTCTAACAGTTTTTTAAAACATTTTTTACATTTATTTTATTAAACTTATTTATAATTTTTTAAGCGTTTGTTAATATTTTTTATTTAAACATTTTTATTTAAAGCATTTTTTAACATCTGTTTAAAATATTTTTAATTTTTTTAAACTCATGCTTTTTATAAGTATTTTTTTAAAACATATAACTTTTTTTTTCATATTTTAATGTAAAAAGTATTTTTTAAGTGTTTGTTTTAAAAAATTAATTTAAATGTTTGTTTTAAAAACTTTTTTAAACATTTTTTATTTAAAACTTCATTTAAACCATTTTTTAACACTTGTTTAAAACGTTTTTTACATTTATTTTTAGATGTTTAATTTAAAATGTTTTTTTGAACGCATATTTTTTACACGTATTTTTTTAAACATTTAACACATTTTATGTAAAAACATTTTACAATGGGTGGATATGTTATTTTTTTCTAAATAGATTTATACATGTGTGTGAATTTATATATATTATGTACAAATTAAAAAAAATTAATGAGTTATTGGGGGGTGCGCAGTAGTGGGTGGTGAGTTTAAAGTATTGTTATTTAAACGTTTTTTATCATTTATTTAAAAAGTTTTTTACATTTATTTTTTTAACTTATTTATGAAAAGTATTTTTAAGCGTTTGTTTAATTTAAAACATTTTTTAATTTTTTTGCAAGGTAGGCCCGACCCGGCCCTGTCTGGACTAAAAATACACCCTTAGCGGGTGCGCACCAGTGTGTGAGTTAATTTTTTTCTAAAAAGATTTATATATGTATATATAGTATATATAATATATGCAAGTTTTATCATATTTTAAAAAAATTAATGAGGTTGGGGGTGTGCGAATATCATTTGGTGAGTAGTTATTTTTTTGTTAATATATAATAAGTTATTATATATATATATATAATTTGAGAAAATTGTAAAAAAATAATTTGGGGTTGGGGGGTGCGCTTCAGTGGGCGGGTTAATTTTTTTTCTAAATAAATTTATATATAATATATGCAAGTTGCAACATATTTTAAAAAAATAATGAGGTTGGAGGACGTGTATGAACATCATTAGGTGAGTGTGTTATTTTTTTGTTAATATAAAATAAGTTATTATATAATATTAAATCATTGACACACATATATATTATTAATGGATTTTTAAAAGCCACACTTAATTGATATATATTATTAATAGCTTTATATATAATATTAATGGCTTTACTTACATATATATATATATATATTATCATATCATTGATATATATATATATATTATTAGTAGATTTGTTTTTATATATACATACATATAATATGCAAGTTTCATCATATTTAAAAAAATTAGTGAGGTTGGGGGTGTGCGTGAATATCATATGGTGAGTGTGTTATTTTTTTATTAATATATAATAAGTTATTATATATATATATAATGTTAAATGATTGATATATATATACATATATAATGAGAAAATTATAAAAATAATAATCAGGGGTTGGGGGGTGCGTCGCAGTGGGTGAGTTAATTTTTTTTCTAAATACATTTATATATGTATAGTATATATAATATATGCATGTTGTAACATACTTAAAAAAATTAATGAAGTTGAGAGTCTTGCACGGACATGATTAGGTGAGTGTTATTTTTTTATTAATATACAACAAGTTATTATATATATATATAATATTAAATCATTGATATATATATATATTAATAGCTTTGTTTATATATATATTATATTAAATCAGATACATATACATATACATATACATATATATTATTAATGGATTTTTAAAAACCACACTTAATTGATATATATTATTAATTGCTTTGTTTATATATACACACTATTATATATATAATTATATATCGTTGTATATATATATTTATACACACATTATAATTATATATAATAATACTTATATGTATATATATAATATTATTTTTTGTTAATATATAATGAAATATGCACATATATATAGAAATATAAATATATACACACATATATAGATAAATATATATGTATACATATACATGTATATATATATAGGTATATATATAGGTATATATATATGTATGTATATATGTATATATATATATACAGATATATATATATATATATAGATATATATAGAGATATATATTTAAATATAGATATATCTATATATATACAGGCTGTGATTATTTAACAGGCGCAGCACCTGGACCAGTTGGTCCAGGCGCAGCCTTGGGAGCTCGAGGTAGGGGGATCATCCCCCTACCAGTAGTTTCCGCATTAAATTTTTTACAGCAGGCTGGGCTTCGTGCGAGCCAGCGGGCCACACTTTTTCAAGCCGGCCTAGCCTGGCCCACGAGCCTTCTTGGAAAGGCCCAGGCCCGACCCGCTGAACCTACGGCCCGAGCTTGGCCTGGCCCGATGCGGGCTTTGTCGGGCCGGGCCGCTCGGGCTTTCGGGCCGGGCCTGTCGGGCTTTCGGGCCGCCGGGCCAAAATTACACCCTTAGCTGTTCGGGTGGCTGCTCGGGTTCGGGTTGTTACAAAGTGGTATCAGAGGAGTTCTTGACAGGGATTTAGTAGCAGTGTTGTACTAGCTACTAATGAGATTGAGACTTCTCTTTTATTTATGATGGTTTTACTATTTGAGATATGGTAGACTGGAGATATGTTGTTACTGGAACTGGGTTTCTAGCTTGTGCTTGGGTGCCTACAGCCCCAGGTACGAGGGATGAACCAAGTTGCCATGGGTGGGAATTGCTATTTGCTTTTTGCTCAGATTACAATTGATATGATTTCCACCTCGGTGGCTCACTTGGTGTGTGATTTTATTGATTGTGATATGTGACCCTTGACTGGTGCGGTAAGGGAGAATTGGACCTTGGCCCGGTATGACAAGGCTTGTTTGCTTGGCTTTTGATAAGCACATTTTTAGGGTATTTCAATTTCATAATTGCACGTATACTTTGTGAAGTGATAATACCATGTGAATAAAATCAATTGCCATGCTTGTATGCTCTGAACTGTGAATATGTGAAATTCTTGATAGAATTGCTTGTTGTTGAAATGTGTATGCCATACTTTATATATTTGTAGAATCACATGTGATAGGATATTTGGGTCTGGCTCTTATGGGAGAAGACATGTACTATCGGTTGAGGTGATTTTGATCACCAGGATTGGGCGAATCGGTTGTCAGTTACAGGCAATGCTAGTTGTCAGGACAGGAATGGCCCGAGGTACTTTTGATACTTAGCCCTGATAGGGGCGGGTAAGGAGGCCATGAGGCCGGGATGCCGTGGGGCATGAGTTGCGGTGGTGGAGAGTAAGGGTAGTATTTATGCATTGTCTTTTACTGCTTTCCTTATCCGCATTGAATATATATTTTTCTGTATATATATGGGTTGTTTGACCATTTATGGTATTCAATGGGTTCCTTTTTGGGCGACTCAGATGGAGCGTCATACGGGAGATGATACAGTGCCACAGGTGCAGGATCAGGTTCAGGATTCGGTACAGGCAGGACAACAGCCAGGTTTGGCATCGTTCGGGCCATGGATCGACGAGCAGCTCCGAGCTAGTTTGGTGCGGGTCTTGCAGGGGATCGACAGGGGTGCACAGGGTACAGATCCGTCTATGGCATCTCTGACGCAGGAGTTCCAGTCGCAGCACCCGCTGCTTTTTTAGGGTGAGGGTGGTCCGCAGGCGGCTGAGAACTGAATAGAGAGTATGCAGATGATCTTAGAGCAGTTCAAAATACCTCCAGGGCGGAAGGTCAAGCTGGCGACGTACATGCTGAGGGGACCAGTGAAGCGTTGGTGGGATGTACAAGTTCAGGCTCGTAGGCATGAGGGACTGCCATGGAAGGACTTCGAGGATAAGTTCTTTGAGAACTTTTATCCATAGACATTGAGGGTAGAGAAAGCTTGGGAGTTCTTGAGTCTTCAGTAGGGAGACATGTCTGTCATGGACTATGCAGCCACTTTCACTGAGGTGTCTCGCTTTTTACCTGGTATGGTAAGAGATGACGCGGCCAGGGTGAGACGCTTCGAGGATGGCTTACGACACGCCATTCGGGTCTAGGTGAATATCTTTAGGTTGGGTTCTTTTTCAGAGGCGGTGAATCAGGCGCTCATAGCGGAGGGAAACCAGAGGGATAGGCCCCAGGTGGGTCGGACGGCAACTTCAGGTGACGGTCCGGATAGCAGGAAGCGAGGACGGGATGAGTTCTAGCAGGGCAGTCATGCCAGGGATTTAGTTAGACCACCTCGTGGTAGTTCTTTAGTGATTTAATTTCAGTGTGGACAGCCGGGACATGTTCGGACTCAGTGTGATAGGCCTCCAAAGGAATGCCGGGCATGTGGACAGGTTGGGCATCTGGAGAGGTTTTGCAGGTAGCCTTCTCAGACAGCCAGCAGACAGGGGCCAGGACAGATGGTGACATCTCGAGTTGGTTTAGGTTTGGTACTAGGATAGGGTAGCCGGGTTTCAGCTGCACGCACAGGACGTGACAGAGATAGCGGGATCCAGCTGAGGGGTCAGTGGCCGGTGGCTGGAGCAGCACCGCAGGGGGGTCAGGCATCAGGCAGCCGTACTTCAGGCCAGGTGCATGCTGTGGAGTTGCCAGAGGCTGAGCAGGCTGGTGAACCGACAACGGTTAGAGGTACACCGTGGTGTGACCATGATCTCCATGTTTCCTTTTTGGCATGACCTGTAGAGGCATGTCTGTTTTGAGTGCACGTGATACACAAGATCTATGCGAACTAACTAGATGCTAGTCAGTGGGATTGACACCATATCGGGTGTGTGATATATATATATATATATATATATATATATGTATGTATGAGATGTGTAACATTAGGGGCATTGAGGATGTGGGTTACTTGAGGTGCCGTGGGCATCAGGGCATCGAGGATGCGAGCTACTTGAGGTGATAGGTACTAGGTTCGTTTTTGAGCATCCATGGGATGCAAGAACTCGTGGAGGCAGACACTGATGGAGTGGGGGATATGTTGGGTGTTAGGGATGACACAGGAGCACCAATGAGGTGTAGGGGTGACGATGCATCATGGAAGGACTATGCGTCCGAAAAAAAGGTTAGTAAACCTTGTTGCTTTGAGTTTTGCTGGGTTGAGACCAGGTTAGGCGATTCCTAAGGTGGGGAACCCCTTGAGGAATTTAGCCGGGACCTTTGAGACTGAGGAAAGTCCGGGTTACTTTGAATGGGGTGGTATGTTTGGTGCCATCTTTGGGTTTCGTTGGATAGCTCGGGGATGAGCTATGTTAAGGTGGGGAGATTGTAAGAACCTGAGTTTTTAGAACGGGTCAAAATCCCGATCCTGTTTAAATTTTTGACTGGTTTCTGAGGAAACTGGAGAAACTGAGAAGTTTTTGGAAATTTCTAGACTACACACCGTGTACTTTAAGTACACACTGTGTATATGTTAAGCGAGTTCTAGCTGTGTGCTTGTCGAGTACATACCGTGTGATGAACGTGTAGAAATTTCTTACTACATGGTGTGTAGTTTTAGACACGTCGTGTACTCTTGACCGTGCGGAGGCCATACATGGTGTGTGGGCCTGTTGGCCAGGTAGAACTAAGTACACGCCATGTCCTCCTTGGACATGCCGTGTAGTATGACTAGGTATGATAGAAATACATGGCGTGTGGGTAAGTAGGCGATGAATAGAAGAGAAACCAAGTACACGCCGTGTACCCCTAGGTACACGCCGTGTACTCATGTCGGTAGGTTCTGGAAAGTAATTTGATAGAATTACAGCTACCAAATGAACAGTTAAATGATATACATGGCATGTAGTCCTAAAGTACACACCGTGTACTTTCTTTTTTTTCGCTAAAACGGGCAGTAGCCTCGTTTTTGAGGTAGAACTCATATGTTCCGCCGGGTTTCGCGAACCAAGCCAGACGGAGCTCATTTTCTCTCTCGGTTCTTCGTCTGAAGTCAGATTCGATCATGGTTGGATGCATTGGAACCCCCTCGGTAAGGCCTCGATTCCTCTTGATCCATTTTGTTTGATTTCTGTTATAGAAAGAGTTATAGGGGTTTGAGTGGTTTTGATTATTTTGTAGATTTACCGCGTTTTAGGCCAAATTGGAGGCTATTACCGGAGGAGTACCATCGTATGAGTCTCAGGTAGGTGGTGCATACCTCTTTTTGTGTTTTTGTGGTCTTTTGGGTGACACAGCCTTCAGCGCGTTTTCGGGTATTTTGAGAGGGACCCGTTTTATATGCTGTTTCATATTGAATTGATTGTTGGACCAGTAACATTATTATTATCCTCCAAGAGGGTATAGCCTCCCCACTATACCTATTAGACCCTCGCTGCTAGTCGGCATCCTTTGGCGTTCGGAGAGGTGTGCCTAAGGTCGTAACACCCGACCCGTTTAGCATTGTTCGGGTGGCTGCTCAGGTCCGGGTCATTACACATTTAGAGCTAACCAGGCTAGGAACCTAACTGGCCCCAGCATAAAAACCACATGTGCTACCAAAACATGAACACTCCAAGCACTTACCATCTCAAGAAAACCATATACCTCCATGTGCCTCATACCAAAAACAAACTCGCCCGCACAGTCAATACCTAAAGAAAAGTCATGCACCTGAAACCACATTTCCTTGAGCACATCTTGTGCTCCCAATCCAACTTATAACCATCTAGAACAACCCACCTACAGAACCATTTCTTGGGCTAGGAACTCGAACGAACCTGCCTCTCTCGAAACAACCCTCAAGTTTGAAACAATATCACATAAGTGATCTTAAAAATAAAAAAAGGCATCCAACAAGCCTAACCCTCAAACTCAAATGCACCATTAGTGCACTGTTTTCAAGAGTCCAAAGCATCTATATGTGCCTCACGCACCCAAAAGCACTCATAACTCAATCAAAACCTCTCATGGGTCACCCTTGAAAGTCAAACGCCTCTAACTCCCTAATCTAGAGTCATGTTAAAAAGGACACTAGACTCTCCCTCCTAGTCATACTAATCAAGTATCACGTCAAGTCACTAGGTCCAACCACTTAGGTCTAACCCAACCCATAGAAGGCCACTACTCATGGGGTGTCAAACACACTCTCTTCCCAACATCACACAACATCATCATACCAAAACACCCATATCTAGGATCTCACATATGAAGAATGTCATCTACCAAACCAACCGCCCATACCCAAGGCACCCGTCCTCTTTGAGCATATGAACATTAGACCAGTTCTTGAAGGACCAGGCCACCTAACCAATCTTGAACAAAAACCACCCACCAGGGTCCAACAATCATACACTTACACCATGCTCACCCACTAGGGTCACTACACCCACTGTGCACAAGGATCACATTAACATCCTCACTATCAAGCGTTTCACTGTAGATCCATAGAACCTACCATAAGATGGAAACCCATAAAATCATACACTAATAGGCCTATAACATGTGTATCTTATGTTCCTATGATGATGCATGAGATGCCTCTTGCTTCTGTAGGTCTAGAGTCAAAACCAAATCACATGCCTCTTGCTAATGGGAAAAGATCCTGAAATCCATCATAAACCATAAAATCCAAACAACATGTGCATTTACCAAGGTGAAAATCATATACAACCATAACATCGAATAATAAGAACATCAATCACATGCCTTGGTAACTTGGACTTCCTACTGGAACAGGTGTTTATGATGCACTGACTGATATCCATCACAGGCTATGACACATTCTTATATCTCTAGTTTACCAAATCCCCAAATAGTAAAATAATAGAAAAGTAAACACCTATGATACCAATTTTTAATGTCCCAAACTAGATTCAACTAAACTGGTGCCCTGAGCCAGTTCGCCAAAAAACCTCAAGCGTGCCTCCTCGTACATCAGAGGCTGTCGACCAACAGTGAGGGTCTAAGGTGGAATTGTGAGTAGACTATACCCTCGTATCAAATCACACAACCATAAGTAAATAACCAAACATTATACACATTTAAGTATACAGAACAGATAAATAAACCAAAATATAAGTATTCTTTAATGAAATGAAATATAATAAATGCCCGAACAACCATGTAATACATATAATATATATCATCCATTGGGCCGATCACATATACAAAATAAAAAACTAAAAAATAAATACATCAGGCTCTACTGCCAACTCCAATCCATATCACATACCCAATCTCTAGTACCCTGTTGAGCTGCACCAACCAGACCAGTCGACTCCACTTGAGCAACCCGCTCAATCATGAAATCCTAAGCCTCGACCTGATCCATGATGCATACTTTATCATTATGAAAGATGACATAAGGGCTGAACACACACCAAGGCGCATGTGTAGGCGGTGATAAATAAATCTCAGTAGGCCACCCCCAACGGTGAACCTATAATATGCTGCTATAAGTGAATGATTATGCAATATGCCCAACCTAACTGAAACATAACTGAAAATAAATTAAAAAAAACCCATCATTGATCCTTAGGTCCAAGACCTCAATCAACCATATCTTCTTCGACCAATGCTGGGATGTCTCTGAGCACGTCTCAATGACCATGCATCCCAAATAACTCACAAGATCCATATCCATGGCAGCCACAACCAAACCTAACGATTCCAGGGACCCATACTACAATAATCCTATCATCTGGGAAACTAACCGAAGTAATTCCCCTACTATGTATTCACGAACCTAATCATTATTTAACACTTGATACCTAGAAATATCTGTTTGAGGTAACATAAAAAAGTACTACTGTCACGACCCGACCTCGGGGCCCGTGCCGTGACTACCCCAAGTCCGCCTTCCATAGGCCAGGGGCTGACGACTAGCACCAAGGCGTAAAATCCCGGTAAACAGGGAAGACATTGCCTTTAGAAGTAACAACCACCACAGAGTCAACAAGCGGAAAGTAACTACAAGTGCAGAAAAGTAAAGGGGGGCCGGAATACAAGCCCAACTGAAAGTACAACTGAAAAAGTAAAGAACAGCAACTGAAGAAAAGACGGCGGCCTCGTGTCGTCCACTGGAAATCCCACCTGAAGGGTGGGTACAGATAGCCTCCAGGCTCCTCGGGTCCCACGTCCGCTCCGAGCACGTCCCGCCCAGTGGTCCACCTCCAGGTACCGTCCTGCTCCACGCCCCAACCGTGATCAGTGCTGTCCGTCGTCTGCATCCAACACAACAAGGTGCGGGCATAGCCCGTGCAGGGGTGAGTATAAGCTACTCAGTAAGGACCCCGAGACCCCCGAAGGTCTCCCGAAATCCACAAAGGATATAGCACAAAAGAAAGATGCAATCACGAAGTAACATCTGACTCGACTTAGGTATATGCCCATACATATACCTAAGTCCCCAATTCTAGCTCTGCTCACGAGCTCAAGAACAACTCAATCCACAAAGGAAAGCAAGACTCAAATCCACAAGGAGAGTAAATAGTAAATCCACATAGGATAGTTCAACACAATCCACAAAGGAGAGTAACAGTAAATCCACAAAGGATAGTAACATAAGGTTCAGCTCAACCAGGTATACTTTTTCAGATGACGTCAAAGATGATCACTGATCCATCTAAGTCGTCGGACCCACGAAGGATCGATAGGTACTAAACCCCGCAAAAGACCCACATAGGATCGGGCTCACACAGAACCTGTAGGCAGTGGCTCACACCGAACCGGTAGTAAGGACCCACATAGGATCGGGCTCACACAGAACCTGTAGCACTGATCCACGTAGGATCGCTGAGTGCAGTAGTCGACGCAGTCCACTGAGGATCTCTGCACAGTCGTCGCCGCAGTCCACGAAGGATCTCTGCTCTGCCGTCGCCGCAGTCCACGGAGGATCTCTGCTCTGCCGTCGTCGCAGTCCACGGAGGATCTCTGCTCTGCCGTCGTCGCAGTCCACGGAGGATCTCTGCTCTGTCGTCGAAGTCACAGCCAGCGCTAGGGTTCCCGCACGCAGCGAGCTCGTTTAGGAGGGTCCGCTCCACGAGCCGAGAGGCTGATACATCAATTGACACGTAGTCCGAAGTTGATGTATCCAAAAGTTCCGTATCGACAACAGGATCTCAACGCAACAGACGGCGCGTCAATCGGACGCCCGGTCTGAGAGTTATTGGCATTTTCGTCCCAGGGGCCCGGTTGGTTTTTAGGGCAAAAACAACCCGACCGTACTCCTCCTGTATCCGATCCTCGGGCGGAGTATTCCAAAAGTTCCGTCTCACTTAGAGGAAACTACCACAGCTGACGGTACGTCGATCGGACGTCCGTAGCTCAAGTTATGAGCGTTTCCGCTCCGAGGGCCCGGTTGGTTTCGTGTACGAACCAACCCGGACGAACCCAAAGTCTTCCGAAACCTTGAGTATAATATACCGAAACGACCGTATCGATCCAAGGATCGCGTAGCCGCTGACGGTTCGTCAATCGGAGGTCCCAGACCCAAGATATGGGCAAAAGACCGAAGAAGGCCCGAAACGGGGGTTCTGGGCCCGGGGCGACCCGGCCCGAACCCCCCCTGGGCGCGGCCCGGCCGACCGGACCGGCCGGCTCGGCTTCGGCCGAGCGGACGAAGCGGCTGCCGCGGGTTTGACCCGCGGCTTGATGGAAAACGCGGCCCCGCGGGGGGCCGCCTGTCACGCGGACGCGGCCGGGCCGCCGCGTCCCTCCCCGGTTCCGCGCGGCCGCGGAACCGGCCGCCGCCGCCGCGGCTTCAGCCGCGGCGGAACTCCTCCACGGCGGCGCGCCGGGCGCCGCCGCCGCCTTCCGCGGGCCGCCGGAGTTGCTCCGGTGGCCCGTTTTGCCTCCCGTCTGCGCCGTTGTTCCTCCCGGGGGCCGACCTTCACTGCGGGATCAACGGATCGCCCTTGCCGCACGGTTCGTCGTCGTCCGCCAAATCCGCACAACAAAAGATCGGCGGAGGGTTGCCGGGTCTTGTTCGTTAGACCCGCACCCTCCGCGTTAGTCATAAACTCAACGGGGGAAAAGGAAAAACCAATCAACAATTTTAAATAAATTAAAATTGTTCCGTGATCGGGTTCTTTATTTCAAAAGAATAAACACGGGAAAGAATCATCAAGGAAATAAACCCCTACCTTGTCGTCGTCGGACGTGAGGTCGTCGCGGAATCGCTCGTCGCGGAAGGGACGTTCGTCGCACCACGGGAAAAACGTCGCGCCGACGATCTCCGGATCTAGAACAAACGGATTTAATTAATTAAATCCGTTGTTATTGAAATTAAAAAAAAAGGAGAATTAACGATCCGATTCTCACCTTAGTTGCCGAACGAGGATCGGCCGCGGAAGAAGAGGCGTCGCCGAAGAACGTCGTGGGTAGAGCTCGTCGACGTCGCAGATCACGGTGTGCGTCGTCGAATTCCGGTCGCCGGCGTTCTTCGCGTTCTTCGCGTTCTTCGCGTTCTTCGCGTTCTTCGCGAGGAGGGGAGATGAAGAAACAAAGGTCCTCTCAAATCCTTTCAAAGGATTTTTAGGTTGGTCTTATTTTATAAACATGCCAACAAACGCAAAAGCGTAAGTAACGACCTATCAGTTCGTTGAATTAATTCAACGAGCGAAACAGCCCATTTAATTCACGAAATAAACCGCTCAATTAAATGGTCTGTTAAGAATTTAAGAAAACGCGTCGGTTGACTTTTCAGTTACTTTGACGGGTTTTCGCGGGTGCGTTACTTAGCGAAAGAAACGGCGGGGCTCGTGCGGGCCCCACCTCACAAATATCCTAACAAGGGGTAGGATATTTCCGGATAGCACCCTATCCGCTTTAACTCAGTTCAAGTGGCTTCCAAGCGGCTTCCAAGCAGCTTAAGTGAAATAAAATAAAGTTGTCGCACAAATTTTATTTTATTTCTGACTTAAAGCCCCAAAATTTAAAAACCACGTCTGAGCAAACGCAACTCCGGAAGAGGCGTTTCTAAGCAAATACCAGCGCTGCGATTTCATCGGTGCCCTCAGAATTCGATTCCGGGCACCGGTTCAAAAGATAGAAAAACCCGCTCGTCCGTTCACTGAACGTACCCGAGCCAAACTTCGGAAATTGATTCCGGGCACACCGGGCCTCGGAATCAGGTGCCGTCTGAAGCTGCGCTCTTGTAAAATTCCAAAGAAAATTGAGATAAAAATTTCCTTGAAATTTGCGGGTCTTTACATTACTCCCACCTCAGGGCTTTACGTCCCCGTAAAGATACATCAAAAACTAGGGGAACAAATGGGGGTACTGAGCACGCATCTGAGCCTCCCGCTCCCAAGTGCTCTCCTGGAGGTCCCCGTGCTGCCATCTGACGTGAACAAGAGGAATCGACCGCCCACGTAGGACCCGCTCCTGTCGATCCTCGATCTCCACTGGGACCTCCGCAAAAGTCGCCCCATCGTCCACGTCCAGCTCCCCAAAGTTGATGATGTGCGTCGGGTCGTGCACGTATCTCCTCAGCTGAGACACGTGGAAGACGTCGTACACCCGGTGCAACTGAGGTGGTAGAGCCAGGCGATAAGCCACCTCTCCTATCCTGCTGAGGACCTGGAAAGGCCCGATGAAGCGTGGAGACAACTTGCCGCCTCGGCCAAATCTCCGTAAACCACGTCGAGGTGAGACACGCAAAAAGACGTGGTCGCCATCCTCGAACTCCAGTGGCCTCCGCCTCCTGTCAGCATATGACTTCTGCCGGCTCTGAGCTGTCCTCATCCTCTCCTGGATGATCTGGACCTTCTCTGTCGTGGCTCGGACCATCTCTGGTCCCACGAGTGCTGACTCCCCAGGGTCTGTCCAGCACAACGGTGATCTGCAGGGTCTGCCGTACAACGCCTCGTATGGTGCCATCCCGATGGTGGAGTGGTAGCTGTTGTTGTACGCGAACTCCACCAAGGGTAGGTGGTCCTCCCAGCTGCGACCAAAGTCGAGAACACATGCACGGAGCATGTCCTCGAGTGTCTGTATGGTCCTCTCAGTCTGACCATCCGTCTGAGGGTGGAAGGCTGTGCTCAGATGGAGCCGCGTCCCGAACGCCTCCTGCAACCCCTTCCAAAGCCGGGAAGTGAAACGAGCATCTCGATCGGAGACGATAGATGATGGCACCCCGTGAAGCCGTACGATCTCCTGGACGTAAAGACATCCCAAGCTCTCCACTGAGCCCTGCTCTCTGATGGGTAAGAAGTGTGCCGACTTGGTGAGTCGGTCGACAATCACCCAAATGGAGTCGTGACCTCTGGAAGTGCGTGGAAGTCCAGTCACGAAGTCCATAGATATGCCGTCCCACTTCCACTCCGGGACCTCCAAGGGCTGTACCAAGCCTGCTGGTACCTGATGCTCTGCCTTCACCTGCTGGCAGGTGAGGCATCGTGAAACGAACTCTGCCACAGCTTTCTTCATGCCTGGCCACCAGTGCTGTCGCCTGAGATCCTGGTACATCTTCTCCACTCCGGGATGCACCGCCAAGGGAGAAGTGTGAAACTCTCTCAGCACCTCCTCTCGTAAAACGACTGGTACGAAGGTACGTCCTCTGAAAAGGATGTCGTGCTCTGCTCCAAGGGAGAAACCATCAGGCGCCTGACCTGAGGATATCAGTGCACGCCGGGTCTCACAGTCAGCGTCCTCACGCTGAGCCTCTCTGACCCGCTGTAGAAGTGGAGGAGAGACTGTGAGAGACTGAAGAAAGGCTGCTCCGTCTCTATCCACGAAGGATATCCGTAAGGAGGCTAGCTGCTCCGTCGCCTCCTCAAGTAGCTGAATGCCCGTCCTCCTGCTGAGGGCATCGGCTACCACGTTCCCCTTCCCAGGAGTATAGACTATCTCAAAGTCATAGTCCTGGAGGAACTCAAGCCATCTCCGCTGTCTCAGGTTCAGGTCCTTCTGAGAGAAGATATACCTGAGACTCTGGTGGTCAGAAAAGACTGTGAAGCGCTCGCCCATCAGATAGTGCCGCCAAGTCTTCAGAGCGGAGACCACTGCTGCTAACTCCAGGTCATGAGTGGCGTAGTTCTGCTCATGCGGCCTCAACTGACGTGATCCGTAGGCGATCACGGCCCGCTCCTGCATCAGGACGCACCCGAGTCCAGTCCCTGATGCATCGCAGTAAACTACGTACCCAACTCCCTCCTCAGGCAACCTCAAGATAGGTGCGCTGGTCAATCTCTGTCTCAGCTCCTGGAAGCCCTGCTGACATCTGTCTGACCACACAAAGGGTTTCCCCTTCTTTGTCAAGGCTGAGAGTGGTGCCGTAACTCTGGAGAAGTCCGGCACAAATCTCCGATAGTATCCGGCTAAGCCCAAGAAACTCCGCACCTTTGTCATGCTCTTGGGTGGCTCCCAAGCTAGCACTGCCTCGATCTTCGCGGGGTCCACTGCAACTCCCGCCTCAGAAATGACGTGCCCCAAGAAATGGACCTCACGTAACCAGAACTGGCATTTTGAGAGCTTGCCATAAAGCTGGTGCTCTCGGAGTGTGTCTAGCACAACTCGCAGGTGGTAGGCATGCTCCTCCTCAGTCGTCGAGTATACCAAAATGTCGTCAATGAAGACCACGACAAATCGGTCGAGGTATGGCTGGAAGATCCTGTTCATGAGGCTCATGAACACTGCTGGAGCATTGGTTACGCCGAACGGCATAACCAAGAACTCATAATGGCCATACCGACACCTGAAGGCCGTCTTCTGCACGTCCTCGTCTCGAACTCTGAGCTGATGATAGCCTGACCGGAGGTCTATCTTCGAGAACCACCGCGCTCCCTTGAGCTGATCGAAGAGGTCATCAATCCGTGGCAGCGGATACTTGTTCCTCACTGTCACCTGGTTCAGGCGACGATAGTCGACACACAGTCGCAAGCTCCCGTCCGCCTTCTTGGTGAACAAAATCAGGGAAGCCCAGGGTGAAACACTGGGTCGGATAAACCCCTTGCTCTGCAAGTCTTCCAACTGTACCCGCAGCTCTCGAAGCTCGGCGGGGGCCATCCGATATGCTGGAGTAGATATCGGGGCTGTCCCGGGGTACAAGTCGATGTAAAAGTCTACCTCTCTACGAGGAGGTAGCCCTGGAACGTCGTCGGGAAAGACGTCCACGTACTGGTCCACCACTGCAGGAAAAGCTGGACTCCGCACGTCCACTGCTCCTAGGATGAGGCTAGCCAACTGATGAGAGATGGGCTGCACTCTCCTCCGCGGAAGTCCATCCTGTGCTGCAAAGGTTCCCTTCTCGCCGGTGAAGGTAAACCTGCTCCCGTCGGTGCGAACACATCGCACCTTGCGCCTAAAACAGTCGATCTGGGCATGAACCGTGGATAGCCAATCCATGCCCAAGATGACGTCGTAAGGCCTCGACGCCACTACAAGGAGATCCCAGCCGAAGCTCTCGCCTCCTAGAGTAAGCTCACACTGCCGGCACCAGTGCGTAATCGTCGAGTCTGCTCCCGTAGGAGTCTCTAGCCGTAAGGATCGAGCCAACGGCTCAGTCGGAATCTCCGAGCTCCGAACAAGGGCAGAGGCTATGAAAGAGTGACTCGCTCCTGTGTCTATAAGTACTGCAGCAAGGGTGGAATAGACACAGATCGTACCTCGAATCATCTCTGTCATGTCGGGGTCGTAGGCCTCCACTGCCTGGAGCTGGGCCTGTCCCTGCCCGCCGGCTCCCTGTGGTCGAGGTGGCCCTCCTGGTGGTGGTGGGGGTAGAGCCTGGAAGCGTCGCCCACCACCCGCTGCTCGGACAGCTCCTCTGCCTCGTCCGCCTCCTCCCTGCGGACCGCCACGGTCGACCCTCTACCTCTGCCTGGGTGGCCCCTCCACCGTCTGCTGCTCCTCTGGTCGGCGAGTCGGGCAGTCACGAGCCATGTGACCCTGCCCGCCGCAGGAGTAGCACAGCCTGCCTCTCGGAAGGCTGGCACTCCGCTGTGTGCCCCGCACTGCTGAGCCGGTGTCCTGAGGCCGTCTGCGTTGGGGTCTGGTCTGCCTGGACCCGAGAGTCATCCGTCGGCTACCTGCTGCCGAAGACTCAGCTACCTGCCGCCCTGCGCTAGGTCTCGCCGCTGAAGAAGGCTCTGCCAGGAAGCTCTCGATCAGGAGGGCTCGCTCCAGCACTCCCGCCTGGGTCGGAATGCTGAGGGAGACCAGCGACGCCCGAATCTCCTGTCGCAAGCCCTGCTCGAAGGTCCGGGCCCGGAAGAAGGGGTCCCGTACCATGTCGGTCGAGTAGCGAGATAGGTCAGTGAACCTCGCCGCATACTGAGCGACCGTCATGCTGCCCTGGCGCAGCTGGAGAAGCTCCTGGATGCGCACCGCTCGGAGGGTGGCCGGGACGAACTCAGAGCGGAAGAGGCTCTCGAAGTCCGCCCAGAGCAAGGATGCCTCATCGTGAACCTGGAGCATCAAGCTCCACCATCGTCCTGCCGCCGCCTGCAGGAGGCTCGCCGCGAGAATCACCATGAGATCCGCTGGTGTCCTCACTAGCCTAAAGATCCGTACCACCGCCTCTAGCCAGTCCTCGGCGGCCTGGGGGTCCGCCTCACCGCGAAACCTGGGCGGTCGCTGGCTCTGAAACTCATGCAGTGCCCTGAGGCGACGTGCATCGTCAGCGTCTGGTACTGGTAGCATCGGTGGCTCGGCGGGTAAAGCTACCGCCGATGCCACTGTTGGAAAAGGGCCCTGCACCGAGGCCTCGTCGCTCGGTGGGCTGCCGTCGCGCCCTACACTCAGAACCCTAGCTGGCTGTCATCGCGGGGCCATCCTGAAAAGGAGGACAAGAGCACCACAGTCAGAACAGTATACCTGGTGAGCTGGAACAAGTAATCACAAGGAAAACTTGAGACTTTCATAAAGCAGATCAGTATACCCGGTGAGCTGACACAAGTAATCACAAAGAAAACTTAGAACACACACGCAATCAATGTTTTCATGCATTAAGTCGGAAATCAGGAGTCAGGGTCCTGGTGTACGGATACGTCGGCCGCCGCACCAACACTGGGCTCCCTGAACTGATAACCACACTCAATACACTAAACACTATTGCTTCACATAGAAAGAAAAGACGATTATAGTCTGCGGTAGAACCGACCACCTCTGATACCAATTTGTCACGACCCGACCTCGGGGCCCGTGCCGTGACTACCCCAAGCCCGCCTTCCATAGGCCAGGGGCTGGCGACTAGCACCAAGGCGTAAAATCCCGGTAAACAGGGAAGGCATTGCCTTTAGAAGTAACAACCACCACAGAGTCAGCAAGCGGAAAGTAACTACAAGTGCAGAAAAGTAAAGGGGGGCCGGAATACAAGCCCAACTGAAAGTACAACTGAAAAAGTAAAGAACAGCAACTGAAGAAAAGACGGCGGCCTCGTGTCGTCCACTGGCAATCCCACCTGAAGGGTGGGTACAGATAGCCTCCAGGCTCCTCGGGTCCCACGTCCGCTCCGAGCACGTCCCGCCCAGTGGTCCACCTCCAGGTACCGTCCTGCTCCACGCCCCAACCGTGATCAGTGCTGTCTGTCGTCTGCATCCAACACAACAAGGTGCGGGCATAGCCCGTGCAGGGGTGAGTATAAGATACTCAGTAAGGACCCCGAGACCCCCGAAGGTCTCCCGAAATCCACAAAGGATATAGCACAAAAGAAAGATGCAATCACGAAGTAACATCTGACTCGACTTAGGTATATGCCCATACATATACCTAAGTCCCCAATTCTAGCTCTGCTCACGAGCTCAAGAACAACTCAATCCACAAAGGAAAGCAAGACTCAAATCCACAAGGAGAGTAAACAGTAAATCCACATAGGATAGTTCAACACAATCCACAAAGGAGAGTAACAGTAAATCCACAAAGGATAGTAACATAAGGTTCAGCTCAACCAGGTATACTTTTTCAGATGACGTCAAAGATGATCACTGATCCATCTAAGTCGTCGGACCCACGAAGGATCGATAGGTACTAACCCCCGCAAAAGACCCACATAGGATCGGGCTCACACAGAACCTGTAGGCAGTGGCTCACACAGAACCGGTAGTAAGGACCCACATAGGATCGGGCTCACACAGAACCTGTAGCACTGATCCACGTAGGATCGCTGAGTGCAGTAGTCGATGCAGTCCACTGAGGATATCTGCACAGTCGTCGCCGCAGTCCACGAAGGATCTCTGCTCTGCCGTCGCCGCAGTCCACGGAAGATCTCTGCTCTGCCGTCGTCGCAGTCCACGGAGGATCTCTGCTCTGCCGTCGTCGCAGTCCACGGAGGATCTCTGCTCTGTCGTCGAAGTCACAGCCAGCGCTAGGGTTCCCGCACGCAGCGAGCTCGTTTAGGAGGGTCCGCTCCACGAGCCGAGAGGCTGATACATCAATTGACACGTAGTCCGAAGTTGATGTATCCAAAAGTTCCGTATCGACAACAGGATCTCAACGCAACAGACGGCGCGTCAATCGGACGCCCGGTCTGAGAGTTATTGGCATTTTCGTCCCAGGGGCCCGGTTGGTTTTTAGGGAAAAACCAACCCGACCGTACTCCTCCTGTATCCGATCCTCGGGCGGAGTATTCCAAAAGTTCCGTCTCACTTAGAGGAAACTACCACAGCTGACGGTACGTCGATCGGACGTCCGTAGCTCAAGTTATGAGCGTTTCCGCTCCGAGGGCCCGGTTGGTTTCGTGTACGAACCAACCCGGACGAACCCAAAGTCTTCCGAAACCTTGAGTATAATATACCGAAACGACCGTATCGATCCAAGGATCGCGTAGCCGCTGACGGTTCGTCAATCGGAGGTCCCAGGCCCAAGATATGGGCAAAAGACCGAAGAAGGCCCGAAACGAGGGTTCTGGGCCCGGGGCGACCCGGCCCGAACCCCCCCTGGGTCGGCCCGAACCGGGTCGGCCCGGCCGACCGGACCGGCCGGCTCGGCTTCGGCCGAGCGGCCGAAGCGGCTGCCGCGGGTTTGACCCGCGGCTTGATGGAAAACGCGGCCCCGCGGGGGGCCGCCTGTCACGCGGACGCGGCCGGGCCGCCGCGTCCCTCCCCGGTTCCACGCGGCCGCGGAACCGGCCGCCGCCGCCGCGGCTTCAGCCGCGGCGGAACTCCTCCACGGCGGCGCGCCGGGCGCCGCCGCCTCCGGCCGCCGGCGCCGCCGCGCCGGCGACCCGCGCCGGCGCCGCCTTCCGCGGGCCGCCAGAGTTGCTCCGGTGGCCCGTTTTGCCTCCCGTCTGCGCCGTTGTTCCTCCCGGGGGCCGACCTTCACTGCGGGATCAACGGATCGCCCTTGCCGCACGGTTCGTCGTCGTCTGCCAAATCCGCACAACAAAAGATCGGCGGAGGGTTGCCGGGTCTTGTTCGTTAGACCCGCACCCTCCGCGTTAGTCATAAACTCAACGGGGGAAAAGGAAAAACCAATCAACAATTTTAAATAAATTAAAATTGTTCCGTGATGGGGTTCTTTATTTCAAAAGAATAAACACGGGAAAGAATCATCAAGGAAATAAACCCCTACCTTGTCGTCGTCGGACGTGAGGTCGTCGCGGAATCACTCGTCGCGGAAGGGACGTTCGTCGCACCGCGGGAAAAACGTCGCGCCGACGATCTCCGGATCTAGAACAAACGGATTTAATTAATTAAATCCGTTGTTATTGAAATTAAAAAAAAGGAGAATTAACGATCCGATTCTCAGCTTAGTTGCCGAACGAGGATCGGCCGCGGAAGAAGAGGCGTCGCCGAAGAACGTCGTGGGTAGAGCTCGTCGACGTCGCAGATCACGGTGTGCGTCGTCGAATTCCGGTCGCCGGCGTTCTTCGCGTTCTTCGCGTTCTTCGCGTTCTTCGCGTTCTTCGCGAGGAGGGGAGATGAAGAAACAAAGGTCCTCTCAAATCCTTTCAAAGGATTTTTAGGTTGGTCTTATTTTATAAACATGCCAACAAACGCAAAAGCGTAAGTAACGACCTATCAGTTCGTTGAATTAATTCAACGAGCGATACAGCCCATTTAATTCACGAAATAAACCGCTCAATTAAATGGTCTGTTAAGAATTTAAGAAAACGCGTCGGTTGACTTTTCAGTTACTTTGACGGGTTTTCGCGGGTGCGTTACTTAGCGAAAGAAACGGCGGGGCTCGTGCGGGCCCCACCTCACAAATATCCTAACAAGGGGTAGGATATTTCCGGATAGCACCCTATCCGCTTTAACTCAGTTCAAGTGGCTTCCAAGCGGCTTCCAAGCAGCTTAAGTGAAATAAAATAAAGTTGTCGCACAAATTTTATTTTATTTCTGACTTAAAGCCCCAAAATTTAAAAACCACGTCTGAGCAAACGCAACTCCGGAAGAGGCGTTTCTAAGCAAATACCGGCGCTGCGATTTCATCGGTGCCCTCAGAATTCGATTCCGGGCACCGGTTCAAAAGATAGAAAAACCCGCTCGTCCGTTCACTGAACGTACCCGAGCCAAACTTCGGAAATTGATTCCGGGCACACCGGGCCTCGGAATCAGGTGCCGTCTGAAGCTGCGCTCTTGTAAAATTCCAAAGAAAATTAAGAAAAAAATTTCCTTGAAATTTGCGGGTCTTTACAACTACCAAGCCCAAACCATCAGTCTGACATCTAACTAATGTATACTAAACAGTAGTTCCTAGAGTATCAATCCAATACCTAAATCATATATCAAAACAATCATGCCTGAAGCATCATTCTAACACCTAAACCATGGATTCAGAACATCAGTCCACCATCCATCCTAGCTAGTATACCATTATTTCCTAGTGCATCGGTCTGGCCTATAAATAAAAAAGTGTACTATCAGTGTTTAGAATCTTAGTCTGACACCTAATCCATATAGTATACTATCTTTTCCCAAAACATCAGTCCAACATCTAACCACATACATTGGACCTCCCATCCACTATACTCAATAATATCAACAATGTGCCCAGAACCTCAGTCCAATACTCAAACCATAAACAAACTATCAATACTGATACGAAGCATCCTGTCCAACATTCTCAATTATAGATATCTGGAATCATACATGTGGATCGTCTGTCCAACTATCTCATCCATCACAACCTTTACTAGTAAACTAAGCTCCAAAACATGGGAACCCAACCATATCACAATAGGCTTTCAGGCATAAACCAAGTCTCAACATCCACAACCAATAGAAAACATAACAAGGGCTCTTTGAGCAGCCATGCCCATCCAAAGTCCATAATAAGAGCAGGAAACCCATGAGGGGTTCCTTTATCTCATCTAAGGACTCAGGGCCATCCTAGCACAAGAAACATCCTAAATCACCCCTCAATGGCCTCCAAAAGATTCTCGATCAACAATGTGATAACAAAGGAATCCAAAAGAAAGACCATACCACACGAGCATTCTGAATAGTTGACTACAATATCCAATGATCACTTGATCAGAAACTAGCCCACTTGGTTCATCATCAAAAGTCCCTCAGACTCAACTCAACACCACAAAGACACCCGACCATAACTATCATCCTATAATGTCAACCAAGCTCGAAGGCTCCAACCTCTCTGATCCTCAAACATAAGATCTAAATCTCAACTTCTCTAACCTCAAGCAACTAGTCTAGATGTGCATGGAAAAACCAAGATCTACCCAAAGATACCACTCAATCCCACCTTTCATGATCCATCTAAGGAACCTCAAACAAATATCAATGGTATGATTAGGCTAGGATAATCATTGATCTCACAACCCTCACTCAGGCCTTTTAACTCACAAGCCAACCCACTGGAGGAGCCAACGAGCCCGTACCTAAGTGGTAAGGGCTCCTACTTGGCATCCAAGAGACTCGGGTTCAAAAATCAGGTGGAGGCGAATTTCTGGGTTACTGTACCAGTTTTGTAGCAGTTACTGTAGAAGTACTGTAGCAGTTACTGTTCGGTACTATAGCAGCTGTAACTATTCACCCGATTTGGGCCTTCGGGCCACCGCTTTGGGTCTAAGAGTCTCCAGGGCCTTCGGGTCATCAAAGGCCTTCGAGCCACAGGGACTTCGGGTCACATAGACCATGGAGTGGACCAGTTCACATAGAACATGCCCCAGAAGAGGTTCAGAGCAACAGGAGTAGCAACCACTAGATGCAGAGCTAACCGGATTGGAAGAATGAGAGGGTATGACAGCCGCCATCAGGACCAGGCACTGTGCAGCTTTGTACGGGGCAATGCTAGCCGATCAGAAATTCAAGGTGGGGAGCTAGGTGATCAATGACACATAAATATGGGGAGGGGAAATTCAAGTGGGCTGGGCCTATGGGTCATGTATTGGGCGTGGTATGCCTCTGGGCCTTCGGGTCATGTATTGCGGATTTGTCGTATGACAACCCTGCTTTTTATTACAACTTAAACATGATTCATTACATAAAACTTCACTTGATACAATAAATAAGATCGAGAGGTTTAGTGTCTTTGGGGCTTAGGATCATTACATAAAAACTTAAAACATGAAATACAACATCTTTATTGAAAACTTCCTTTACATGACCACTACATTCCCTCGTACTTAGCATTGCATGGGATAACCTGAGGACATGCATAAGAAAAGGGTGAGCTATAAAGCCCAGTAAGGGAGTACACATGGAATAACATGAGGAGTACAATACATGTTAGACAATAGGCATATCAATAGAGCATAAAAGAAACATGAACATAAAGGCATGATAAAGCATGATAACCATAACATGGAAATGTGGCAACAACACTTAACATGGATTTAGCATGAGCCAAGGCTCATTGCACATAAAGCATGAGTAAACCCTCATTGCACATGAAGCAAGAGTAAACCCTCTTTGCACTTGAATTAGAATGAGTCAACACTCATTGCACATGACGTATCATGATACTATACTTTACCCAATGCATTGGAGCGCTATAAGGGCGCACCCTTCTTAAACATTTCATTTCATGCATAAGTGCGCCACATGGATCATAAAACATGGATTCATAAAACATAATCATTTATTCCACGATAAAGGAATGTGGAATTCAAACATGAAACTTTACAATCAATAAGTAAATGTGCATAAAGGTGAATACCCTTGATGGAGAAATGGTCATGGTATTCACTACACAATGACATTGACTTAGAAAATCGGTACGATTTCGGCAGCGTAACGACGTGACATAAGAATTCATAAAGAAAGGTTGATGAGAGAGAAAGGGGTTACTCATCATATTTACATGTAATGGACAGTAAGGAGGTCATATATATTCATGTCCCAACAATTGAAAAGGAATTTAGATTCATGATACAAAAGTATTGCTTGAATGTAAAAGAAGAGAGAGAAGTTCCTTTCGGAATTTTGGCATAGTAACGGGTGTACATGGGAGGCATTTAATGAGAGAGAAAGGGGTCTCCAATCATTCAAAAAATAAGAGGGAAGTATGGGGGAGGTGCAAAACCATAACCCAACATTCATAATTGAAATTAAAAGGGCAATACAACTTAAAGAAAATTGACAAAAATGAGAAAGGAAGAAAAAACCCTTACTTGGAAGTGTGCTTCCAAAGGCTAGAGAGAGGCTTGTGAGAGGCTTGTTGGGAGCTTGGGGAACCTTGGGAGGATTCTAGAGAGAGTAGGGCAGAGGTTGGACGAAATACAAGGGATTTTAGTGAGGAGGAAGTGAGATCTTGGGTGGGTTTATATAGGAAAGGTGAGAGAATTCGTTATTATTTAGGTTTGGGACCCCTTATATTAAACTAATCCAAAACACAAACCATCCCATGGTTTTTGACCATGGTTTATGGAAAAGGAAAGAGGAAAACAATATTTTACAAGGCCAAGGTCCAAACTTATTAAAATAATAAGGATGCTTATGTGGAGGTGAGTCACACTCCCATGGAAATTAATATAAAAGGGAAAAGTGTTGAATAAGTCTTGAGGGGTTCATTAATGCTTTGAAAAGTAAGTCAAACAAACCCAAAACCTCATTATTTTAATGATAAAACATATATTGGCCTAAAATAAGGATTATGGTATTTTATTACATCACCATTGAGTCATTATGATGTCATAAAACACATTATATCTTTAAATGGTATTTAATTTTTACCCAAAAAATTGACTGTCTCAGAAAATTATGAAAAATTCACCGTTGGATAATTTCGACGTCCTGATTCCCGAAATGACATTTATTTTATCTAATTTTTTTTCTAAATATGTTAATTTTCACTTTTAAAATAAAAACCAACATTTATCGAAAATTCACGGGTTTTGACAGAAATGGATTTCAAAGCTTAATAAAAATTTTAATTGCATTCATAAAATTATAAGATCATTTATATTTAATAAAAATTAATTTAATATTAAATAATAATATTTTATTAAAATATTATTTAATTCAAAAATCCCTTCATTTAATAAAATTGAATTCTTAATTAAATAATAACTAAAAACACCATTTGTACTTTAAAAACTATTTACAATGTATCAAAAATGACTAGAAATTATATTCATTATTATATACAAAAAAATAATGTACATGAACATAATACTACTTATTTGTTACATAACCCCTTAAAACAGCTGCATAAGACCTAAGGGTAAGGTGTGCGATGATGACAGACTCTTGGGGTGGCTCGGATAGCATCGCTCGAGTGGTAATTTCAATAAACTTCCACTTTTCCCATAGACGGTCACGTTCGAGCTTGACATAATGAAGCTCGGCTTGGGCTTGGTCAAGGGCGAAGCCCAAGGATGCCACCTCTTTTCCGAGCTCTGATAAATGGGCTTCGTATGGGGCAATTCTACTGGATGAGGCCATCGCTTCCTTTGTCTGAGTAAAAATTGGGTTCGTTAAAGCCTTATATTTATACTAATCATGTGATAACTGTTCAACAACTATAAAAGTAATGGTCACAACTCTTATCATAAAACCAAAGAAGTTGACATCTTATAAAAACATTTTTTTTATAAAGAGACAATTAACTGGATCAAGAGGGATTTTCCATTAATGAAACTTTGGGTCGTTACAATATTCCCCCCTTAAGAAATTTCGCCCTTGGAATTTTCCTTTTCCCACACTAAAACAAATGTGGGTAACTCAGCTTCATCATATCCTCCGACTCCCAAGTTGCTTCTTCAAACTTGTGGTTTCTCCACAACACCTTGACGATGGGTATTGTCTTATTTCGTAGAACTTTTTCTCTATGATCTAAGATCTTCACTAGTTGCTTATCATAAGAAAGATCATCTTCCAATTGTACCATCTCGGAAGAGAGTACATGTGAAGGGTTCATTATGTACTTCCTTAAGAGGGATACATGAAAGACATCATGCACCTTGGCCATAGTAGGTGGAAGTGCTAGTCGATAGGCCACAACCCCAACACGATCAAGAATCTCGAAGGGGCCTATGTACCCTGGACTTAACTTCCCTTTCTTTCCAAACCTCATAACCTTCTTCCACAAAGATATGAGTAAAAACACCATGTATCCAACTTTAAACTCAAGGTCTTGTCGACGATTTTCTACATAACTCTTCTATCGACTCTGGGCTGCCTTGATATGCTGTTGAATGGTTTTCACCTTATTCACCATTTCTTCGACCATTTCTGGTCCAAGCAGCTTACGTTCACCGACCTCATCCCAACATGCCAGTGTTCTGAACCTTTTCCCATACAGGGATTCATATGGTGCTATTTGGATGCTCGAGTGGAAACTGTTATTATAATAGAACTCAACCAGAGGAAGATGTTGATCCCATCCTCCTTTAAAGTCCATTGAGCACGCTCTCAACATATCCTCAAGTGTTTGGATAGTCCGCTCAGACTGGCCATTAGTTTGAGGATGATAGGCCATACTGAAGTTCAGTTCAGTATTTAGAGCATGTTGAAGACTCTTCCAAAACTTAGAGGTGAATCTTGGATCTCGGTCAGACACAATAAATAGTGGTACTCCATGCAACCTTACCACTTCCCTGATATATATCCGTTCCAGTTGATCCAATGAGAAATCCTCCTGAATAGAAATGAGGTGTGCAGTCTTTGTAAGATGATCCACAACAACCCAGATTGCATTGTTGCCTTTGGATGTCCTCGGAAGTCCGGTGACAAAGTCCATAGTGATGTTCTCCCATTTCCATTCTGGTATGGGAAATGTTTGCATCATCCCCTTAGACTTCTGCCTCTCTGCCTTCACTTGCTGACACACCAGACACTTTGATGTATATTCGGCGATCTCCTTCTTCATATTATCCCACCAAAAGTTTTCTCGGAGATCTCGATACATCTTTGTGCTCCCTAGGTGAATAGAGAAATTTGAACTATGTGCATCATCCAAAAGTTCCTTCTTCAGCTCTGGACTTGATGGAACACATAGTCTTTTCCCAAAACGCACAATTCCTTCTTCATTAACATTAAACTCCGAGGATTTCACCTTTTTGATAGCTTCCACTTTTTCTTGAATTACCACATCATCCTTTTGAGCATCCTTTAACCTTTACAAAAGAGATGGTTGAGAAATCATTTGTGAAAGGATTGATTATGTTCCCTTATTTATGATTCCTACATCCATCTTCATCAAGTCTAAGAAGATTGGATCCTTCTCAATTCTCATCATTGATAGAATCACTGGATCCTTTCTACTTAGGGCATCTGCCACCTTGTTCGCTTTCCCAGGGAGGTAATGTATTGAACAATCATAATCCTTTATGAGCTCTATCCATCTTCTCTGGCGCATATTAAGCTATTTCTGTGTGAATATATATTTAATACTCTTGTGGTCAGTATATATCTCACATTTCTCTCCATAGAGATAATGCCGCCAGATTTTCAAGGCAAAGATCACAGCCGCCAACTCTAGATCATGCGTTGGATAGTTTCGCTCATAGATTTTCAACTTCCTTGAGGCATAGGATATCACTTTATCATTCTGCATCATCACACATCCTAAGCCCTTTTTTGAAGCATCACTGAATACCACAAAAAGCTCCCCACTTGTGGGTAAAGTGAGCACGGGTGCATTGATAAGCCTCCTTTTCAACTCCTTGAAGCTTTCTTTGCATTCATCACTCCAAGTAAACTTTACTCCCTTTCGAGTTAGCTTGGTAAGAGGGTTGGACAATCGCGAGAAATTTCTCACAAATCGTCAATAATATCCAGCTAACCCCAAGAAGCTACGGATATCGGTTACCAATGTTGGCCTCAGCCATCCCTCAATTGCATCTGTTTTGGAGGGGTCCACAGATATCCCATTGCTTGTGATGATATGGCCCAAGAATGAGACCTCCTTCAACCAGAACTCACACTTAATGTATTTTTCATAGAGCTTCTCCTTGCACAAAGTCTCCAGTACAGTTCTTAAATGCTCCTCATGGTCCTCCTTGGTTTTGGAGTATATTAGAATATCATCTATAAAGACTACCACAAATTTGTCAAGGTAATCTCTAAAGACTCTATTCATTAAGTCCATGAAGATTTCTGGATCATTGGTGAGTCCAAAAGGCATTACTATGAATTCATAGTGACCGTATCTTGTACAAAAAGCAGTCTTGGGGACATCTTCCTTCTTCACCCTTACTTGATAATATCCCGACCGCAAGTCCACCTTGGAGAAGTATTGTGCTCCACACAACTGATAGAACAAGTCATCAATTCATGGGAGTGGATACTTGTTCTTTATCATGATTTTGTTAAGTTCACGATAATCGATGCAAAGCCGCATTGACCCATCCTTCTTCTTGACGAATAGGACTGGTGCACCCCATGGTGAAGCACTTGGGCGTATAAACCCTTTATCCAGATTCTCCTGGAGTTGTTTATTCAGCTCTTCAAGCTCAACAACAGCCATTCTATATGGATTCTTGGATATTGGTAGCGCTCCAGGTATAAGTTCAATTGAGAACTCAACATCTCTTCTTGGAGGAAGACCAGGTAGTTCCTCGGGAAACACTAAAGAGAATTCTCTCACAATAGGCATTTGTTCAAGGATGGTTTCTTCCTTGGACTCAATCATCTGAGCCAGATACGCGTGCTCATAGGGCAGTAATATCCATGCTTGAGATGATGGAGCTAAAGGAGATTCATCTTCTCCCTGACACTTGTAAAGAATCGGGGGCCGATTCTCCATATGGAGTGTGATTTCCCTCTCCCAAAAATTTATGTTGGCTCTATATAAGGAAAGCCAATCCATGCCAAGAATTGCATCAAATTCCACCAAAGGGAGTATGATGAGGTTCACTGGGAAATTCAATCCACAGATTATAACAGTGGAGGACTTATATTCATGGGATGCAATGATTTACCCATTTGCCGTACTCACCGATATCTTTACTTCCATGATTTGTGGTGGTGCTGGGATTGTTCTACTAAACTTTCGAGATATAAAAGAATGCGTAGAACCTGAATCAAAAAGTACATTTTCTATTCTTGAATGAATAACTAGAGTACCTGTCACCACTTCATTGTCGGGGTTCACTTCGGTAGAATTGATGGAAAAATCTCTTCCTTGCTGTCTTGGAGGTTGTTGGTTGCCTCCGATAACCATTGGATTGGGGCACTGATTTGCAAAATGACATGGTTATTTTCATTTGTAGCATTGAACAACGCGTTGAGGTTCTAACGGAGCGTTCCTCTCCTCTGTTACAGCCGCAGGTCCTTCTTGCCGATAGTTAATAGCTAGGTGCCCTTCTCTTCCACACCTGAAGCATTTTCTCGTCCCCTTAAGGCAATTTCCAGGGTGCTTCTTCCCACACTTTTGGCAAGTGGGGTGATGGAACTTCTTAGCACTATTGGATTTATCCATCGGACCACCAACATTGAAGTCCACCTTACGCTTCTTGTCCCTATGATACCCCTGTGATTACCCGATCTCCATTTCAAACTTGAGGGCACATTGGACAATTTCCTCATAGCTATCGAAGTCACGGATCGCTAATGCTTTCCGCAAGCTAAGATTCATCCCACCAAATAAGCAGTCAACCTTGCATTCGGGGCTAACAACGAAGCCGGAAGAGTATCGTTCAAGCCTTGTGAAGTTTGCCTCGTACGCTCCCACAAATTCTTCATCTTTTTGCTTGAGGGAAAGTAAGTCCCTTTCCATCTTAAGACGGAGGGTGCGCGGAAAATATTTATCGAAAAACATCTTCCGAAATTCCTTCCATTCCAAAGCATCGATCTCCTCCTCAGGCTTCGTATTTTTGATCAACGTCCACCATTGATCAGCTTCACCCTCCATACGATAAGCCGCCGGGAGAACCTTCTCTTGTTCAGAACATTGAAGGATGGAGAAGATATTTTCAATGGAGTTGATCCATTGTTCAGCGATCGTGGGATCAGATGATCCACTAAAAGTAGGAGGCCTTTGTCTCATGAATCTCTCGATAGCAACTTGTTCTTTCTTAGGGGGGGTTGAACGTTCCTCTTGACCTATGTTTCTATTCAAAACTTGATTTAGATGAGAGAGAAGCGTGACAAAGTTCGTGATTCCCACTCCCATTGGATTGGGCATCTCATTAGTACAGTCATCACACTGATCTTCACAACGGTTGTTAGCCCGAGTCCTCATATTACCGGCCATTGGCTGGAATAAAAGGAAAGTTAGGGTTAACACATAAAGGTTAATCCAAAGACAAAAGTTGATGACTTATAAATAAAATTTAATTTCTTTAACTCATGATTCTATAGGATTCAATCTAGGATTTTCATGATCTACTTTCTAACATATATTCTTAGGGGCATTTTTCCCTTAATAAGGGTTCATACCAAGATTGTGAATTTATCAAAACATATCCCCCAGGAGTGTCGTAACCAAGAGTGCAACAAGGCCCGTTGTCGTGCACCAGTTCCCGTTCGAGTCTAGCTCAAAGCGGTGTTTTCGGGTTTTACCCCTAGGATACATCTGTGCCAGAGCCGCCTCTACCTGCTCGTATCCATACAGGGATGTATTTGTTTGATAAACCACTTACTTAGTATTTACCAAAACTTAGGGATGTTTTTATTATAATTAGTCTTGTATCTAAGGCTTTACTAGGGTTTTATAATCCCAAAAATAACTAAACCTATCCTTTGATACCAACTATGACAACCCTACTTTTTATTACAACTTAAACATGATTCATTACATAAAACTTCACTTGATACAATAAAGAAGATAGAGAGGTTTAGTGTCTTTGGGGATTAGGATCATTACATAAAAACTTAAAACATGAAATAGAATATCTTTATTGAAAACTTCCTTTACATGACCACTACATTCCCTCGTACTTAGCATTGCATGGGATAACCTGAGGACATGCATAAGAAAAGGGTGAGCTATAAAGCCCAGTAAGGGAGTACACATGGAATAACATGAGGAGTACAATACATGTTAGACAATAGGAATATCAATAGAGCATAAAAGAAACATGAACATAAAGGCATGATAAAGCATGATAACCATAACATGGAAATGTGGCAACAACACTTAACATGAATTTAGCATGAGCCAAGGCTCATTGCACATAAAGCATGAGTAAACCCTCATTGCACACTAAGCATGGGTAAACCCTCTTTGCACTTGAATTAGCACGAGTCAACACTCATTGCACATGACGTATCATGATACTATACTTTACCCAATGCATTGGAGCGCTATAAGGGTGCACCCTTCTTAAACATTTCATTTCATGCATAAGTGTGCCACATGGATCATAAAACATGGATTCATAAAACATAATCATTTATTCCACGATAAAGGAATGTGTAATTCAAACACGGAACTTTACAATTAATAAGTAAATGTGCATAAAGGTGAATACCCTTGATGGAGAAATGGGCATGGTATTCACTACACAATGACATTGGCTTAGAAAATCGGTGCGATTTCGGCAGCGTAACGGCATGACATAAGAATTCATAAAAAAAGGTTGATGAGAGAGAAAGGGGTTCCTCATCATATTTACATGTAATTGATAGTAAGTAGGTCATATATATTCATGTCCCAACAATTTAAAATGAATTTAGATTCATGATACAAAAGTATTGCTTGAATGTAAAAGAAGAGAGAGAAGTTCCTTTCAGAATTTCGGCATAGTAACAGGTGTACATGGGAGGCATTTAATGAGAGAGAACGGGGTATCCCATCATTCAAACAATAAGAGGGAAGTATGGGGGAGGTGCGAAACCATACCCCAACATTCATAATTGAAATTAAAAGGGCAATACAACTTAAATAAAATTGACAAAACTGAGAAAGGAAGAAAAAACCCTTACTTGGAAGTGTGCTTCCAAAGGCAAGAGAGAGGCTTGTGAGAGGCTTCTTGGGAGCTTGGGGCAACTTGGGAGGATTATAGAGAGAGTAGGGCAGAGGTTGGATGAACTCCAAGGGATTTTAGTGAGGAGGAATTGGGAGCTTGGGTGGGTTTATATAGGAAAGGTGAGAGAATTCTTTATTATTTAGGTTTGGGACCCCTTATATTAAACTAATCCAAACCACAAACCATCCCATGGTTTTTGCCCATGGTTTCTGGAAAAGGAAAGAGGAAAAAAATATTTTACAAGGCCAAAGTCCGAACTTATTAAAATAATAAGGATGCTTATGTGGAGGTGAGTCACACTCCCATGGAAATTAATATAAAAGGGCAAAGTGTTGAATAAGTCTTGAGGGGTTCATTAATGCTTTGAAAAGTAAGTCAAACAAACCCAAAACCTCATTATTTTAATGATAAAACATATATTGGACTAACATAAGGATTATGGTATTTTATTACATCACCATTGGGCCATTATGATGTCATAAAACACATTATATCTTTAAATTGTATTTAATTTTTACCCAAAAAATTGACTGTCTCAGAAAATTATGAAAAATTCACCGTTGGATAATTTCGACGTCCTGATTCTAGAAATGACATTTATTTTATCTAATTTTTTTTTCTAAATATGTTAACTTTCACTTTTAAAATAAAAACCAACATTTATCGAAAATTCACGGGTTTTGACAGAAATGGCTTTCAAACCTTAATAAAAATTTTAATTGCATTCATAAAATTATAAGATCATTTATATTTAATAAAAATTAATTTAATATTAAATAATAATATTTTATTAAAATATTATTTAATTCAAAAATCCCTTAATTTAATAAAATTGAATTCTTAATTAAATAATAACTAAAAACACCATTTGTACTTTAAAAACTATTTACAATGTATAAAAAATGACTATAAATTATATTCATTATTATATACAAAAAAATAATGTACATGAACATAGTACTACTTATTTGTTACATAACCCCTTAAAACAGCTGCATAAGACCTAAGGGTAAGGTGTGCGATGGTGACAGACTCTTGGGGTGGCTCGGATAGCATCGCTCGAGTGGTAATTTCAATCAACTTCCACTTTTCCCATAGATGGTCACGTTCGAGCTTGACATAATGAAGATCGGCTTGGGCTTGGTCAAGGGCGAAGCCCAAGGATGCCACCTCTTTTCCGAGCTCCGACAAATGGGCTTCGTATGGGATATACTTGTGTAATTCTACATGGCCAGGGTGTACATGGGGTCTGCCTGTGTACTTATACAAGACCATGTACCCCTCGTATGGGGGGTCTTCCCAAGTACATGGCCACATGGACATGTCTTACAACATGACGTGTACCCATAGTACATGGTGTGTACTTTCCCAAAATTTGTATGCTTTTGTACTTTCCCACATGGATAGGTATATGAACATGTGATAATATAAGGTGTGTACTTCCAAAAATCCCATCTTCCCTGAACAGGAAGAACACATGGCATGTGTTCTTAAAACCACACACCGTGTAGTCTGGGTTTCGAAATGGGAAACACCTACGAATCTCCTGAAACCCCTGTTTTTATATGACCAGGTACATATCAACCCTCTATGCATCCTTAGCAGTCATAATACTTCTCTAAATCATGATAATAACTAATATATAGGGATCATGGCATAAAAATAAAAAACTGACATGCCTCTTGGTGTAAACACCGAATCTTCAGGTCCAAATCTGCTCCTAGAAGCCGTTGCACCTTGATCTGGTTTTGATCTCCACTATGAATGAATTTTGGAGACATCTCCTCCCCTTCTCCTCTCATTCCAATCATTGCACGTGAAACGAAGGAACCCCCCCCTTCTTCCATGCACAAAAAGACCCAAACATGTGTGTGTGTGTGTGGGGGGGGGTGTTTTACCCAATTTAATTAATTTACCATTTAATACCCATCCCAAGTCCCAAATCTCGAAGTGGGTTTATACATCACTTAAGAAAAACCCCCCATTCCAAACTCAACCAAAGAGTCCGAATCTAAATCCGAAGTTCCATTCAAAAGATATAACCACCCCACTACTACAAACACGACCTTTATTAGCGCTAAAAATGGCCTTTATCAGTGCTAGAAAAGCACTGATAAAGCTAGCGTAGATAAACGGGGGGTCCCCTTTATCAGCGCTAAAAAAAGCGCTGATAAAAGGGGTCTTTTATCAGCGTTTTTTTTAGCGCTGATAAAGGGGTCCTATATCAGCGCTTCCTTTATCAACGCTTTCGTTTTAGCGCTGATAAATGACCCTTTTATCAGCGATTTTAAAAAAGCGCTGATAAAAGTTAAAAAAAATTAAAAAAATTTCAATTTTTTTAAAAAAAATTAAAAAATTCAGCCAATTGGGGGGACTTTTATAGCGCTTGAACCCCCCATTTTACAGCGCTTTTCGACCCCTATACAGCACCCCACGCACCCCCCTCCACCCTTTAACAACGCTTGCTCAAATATTCCCCATGCACGCGCACCCCTGCCTCCACCAGGATTTGAACTCGAGACCTCCCTCCTGCGCGCCTAAGCCCTTACCACTACTCTATTTTGATTTGCTTTCCAATTCATGATATCTTTATATATATATATTTATATATTTAGTTATATTTATTCGTATAGTAATATATATTTATATTAATATATATATATAGTTATATTATAATATATATATATATATATAGTTATATTATATTATATATATATATAGTTATATTATAATATATATAGTAATATTAATATATATATAGTGGTATTAATATATATCTATATCTATATATATATATATATAGTTATATTTATTCGTATAGTAATATATATTTATATTAATATATATATATAGTTATATTAACATATATATAGTTATATTAACATATATATAGTTATATTAACATATATATAGTTATATGAATATATATTTATATAGTTATATAGTTATATTAATATATATATAGTGATATTAATATATATATTTATGGTGATATTAATATATATATTTATAGTAATACTAATATATATATATGTAGTTATATTAATATATATATAGTTATTAGATTAATATATATATATATATATATAGTTAGATTAATATATATATATATAGTTAGATTAATATATAGGTATATAAATATTCATATATTGGTATTTTAAACAAAATGGATATTAGTTATTATTTAGATAAAGCTAATATATTTTATATGTAAATATGTTTAATTATTTATTTAAAAAATTTAATTTTTAGGTGCGAATATATAAAAAATATGTACATATAGTTATATATTTGATTATAAATAGCAGTTCATTATAAAAAAGGATGAAATTTCAAAGACATAATATCAATATGAATGTAATACCTTGAAATAAATTCAGTCCCCGCCAAAAAAAGCCAATAATACCCCCTTAAATGAGTTTGAAAATCCACAAAATGTTAAAAAATTTGGGTACCCCGACAAAAAACTCAGTTTTGGAGGCCTTCTGGGCCTCGTTTGGACTTGAAAAACGCTTGACCAGGGTCTCCTTGGGTCACAGCGACGTAGAGCTCGTCGCAGGCTTCGATTTGATATGTGGTAGAGCTCAAACGGACACCCGGATCAAAAGTTATGGTCGTTTGAAGTTTGAGTTGCGTTTTCAACATATTTTGGATTTTTTTTTTAATTTTTTTAGTCCTCAAATTGTTATTAAATGACTATTACTCCATAATGATTATCAAATTATTAATTAAAAATATTTTTTTAATTTTTTAAGAAGTCATTTTCACTAAATATCTTATATATTAAGTATAATAAGCGTAAATTTACATTTATAATTATCTAAAATATATTTAAAAATTATATATTATATTTATATAACAATATAACTATATTTATATATTAATATATTAATATATTAATATATTTTTTTAATTTTTTTTGAAGCCGACCCTTTATCAGCGCTAACAAAATCTCTGATAAAGGGGGGCGTTGCGAAACCCCTATTTTTATATGACCAGGTACATATCGACCCTCTATGCATCCTTAGAAGTCATAATACTTCTCTAAATCATGATAATAACTAATATATAGGGATCATGACATAAAAATCAAAAACTGACATGCCTATTGGTGTAAACACCAAATCTTCAGGTCCAAATCTGCTCCTAGAAGCCGTTGCACCTCGATCTGGTTTTGATCTCCACTATGAATGAATTTTGGAGACATCTCCTCCCCTTCTCCTCTCGTTCCAATCATTGCACATGAAACGAAGGAACCCTCCCCCTTCTTCCATGCACAACAAGACCCAAACATGTGTGTGTGTGTGGGGGGGGGGTGTTTTACCCAATTTAATTAATTTCCCATTTAATACCCATCCCAAGTCCCAAATCCCGAAGTGGGTTTATACATCACTTAAGAAAAACCCCCCATTCCAAACTCAACCAAAGAGTCCGAATCTAAATCCAAAGTTCCATTCAAAAGATATAACCACCCGGACCTACATGAACAATTTAATACTTAATTAAATAAATATAAAATATTCTTCCAAAACCCAAACAATTCAGAATTCCATTGAACTCCTTTAATAGGGTAAACACCCTATTCCGGGATAAAAGAAGTGGTTAGAAAAATTAGCTGAGATCATTTTCTAGGGAAAATGATCATTTTATCCCTCACAACCCATTAATACTAAAAATTCAAAATTATTCTCAAAATCAATATCTAGAGAAATGTGAGTCTTTACAATGTCCAACAAGGTATGATTCCTCCTTTCACTAACACCATTCCACTATGATGTATAATGTGGAGTGATTTGGGATAAAATTCCATACTCCCATAGAAAGATAATAAAGTCTTGGTTAAGATATTCACCACCTCGATCCGATCAAAGTTTCTTTTTTATTCTTACCAATCTAAATCTTAACCTCATTATTTAACTCTTTGAAATTCTAAAAGGATTTAGATTTATACATAATTAAGTAGATATAACCATACCTACTCCAGTCGTCAGTAAAACTAATATAGTATGAAAATCCCTAGCTTGTACTTGAAAAGGTCCACACACATCAATGTGTACCAATTCTAGAAGATCTTTGTCCCTTTCACCTTGAACACTGAATGGAAGTTTGGTCATCTTATCTTATAAACAAACATTATATCTTTCAAATGACTTAAGCTCAAAAGAGTCTAAGTAAACACCTTGATAGAGATTTGTCAAATGATTCTCATTTACATGACCAAGACAGTGACACCATAACTGGGTGTTATATAAGTCATATATATTTGTTTCATTATCAATTGCCGATATTTGTTTTACTCAATAATATATGCACCCAAATATTTCCCTTTCTTCTTTGGCTGGGTAAAATTTCTATTCCAGTGGCCCTTCTTGCCACATGAAAAACATACCACATCCTATTCCTTTCCTTGCCTCCAGATCTTCTTCTTCTTAGATGGATAGTGCTCCAGAGCCTTAGACTTGAAATGAGTCTTTGGACCATTTTCCTTGTTCATATTCTTCTCATTCACCATATAGACAACGGGTTTGTTATGCCCCATATCTTTACCAAAATAGCATATAATAGTAATAAGTTTTGATAATGTCTTCTTTCTATTTCTCATATTATATTTCATAATAAAACTGAAGAAGTTTTTAGCTAGTGAGGAAAAAATGAAATCTATGCGCAACTCATCAGGGATCTTAAAACCCAATATGTTCAGGTGCTCAATGTTGTCAATCATATTGACTACATGTGCCTCAAATGATCTCGAATCTCTAATATTTCACATAAATAGTGAATTGAAGATCTCATATCTCTCTAACCTCACCTTCTCTTGATAGAGATCCTGAAGGTGAGAAACTATGTTATACACATCCATATCCTCATATTGTTTTAAAAGATCATTGGACACAATGGATAACATAAAAAATTGGACATCCATTGCATCTTCCACATGATTTAGATATAGAGATACCTCTTCCTTACTATCCACTTTAGAAATCGACTCTGAAAGTGGGGTTTCTAGCACGTATAATTTTTGTTCATGGCATAATATAACGCGTAAGAATCTATACCATTCCTGGAAATTCAATCCAGTGAGAAGGTTATCCTTCTCTAGTACATATCATAGTGATATTTTCAATATCATTTTATTTTTAATTTCTACAATTTAAGAGCAGATAATTAGTACTTGTTTTGATTAAAAAATTAGATTAATAATTTTAAAATTAATTAATTTTTTATTAATCTACCACTATTTTTTAAAACATAATAATCCTCATCATTAGTTTCATAATATTTCGTTTCTTAGATATTCTAGTGGAGAGGATCCATATTCCCTTCTCATAACCTATACTTGGGTTTGACAAGCTATTTGAAAGGTTTTAGGTAGGTGTAACTTGAAAACTACATTAACTCATTATTCCTTGATCTATTGAGTGGACTCCATAATCCTGAAATCCTATTTTAAAGATTTCCTTAATCTTTACCTCTTAGTTACACCAAGTCTCACTTGGGAAGTCAACCCTTGATGTAAAATAAGTTAAGTTAACCCAAAACTTTAAGCTAAAATTTCCAAAAATAATTAAAAGAACCCCAACTTGGGTTGGTCAAGTAATTTGAACTATGAGGTCGATTCTAACTTAAGTAGTGAAAGGATAAGTCAATTTAATATTTTAATTGGTGTATTTTTTATCCTTATGCGTAAAGACCATTTTACCATTTTATATGCCTTGTTAATATTACGTGGATTTTTCTAGAGTGATTAACCATGTCTAATAAAATATTTACCCATAATCTGATTATATTTTATTCCATCTTGCATGCTTGTTAATTCATTTATTAGGTGATTTCACACCATTCATAAACATAAATAATAAACCATGCAACTAACAGAAATACAATATAATTGACACGATCAAGATATTTTTCTAGTGGTTAGTTTATCTAGAAGATGATGAACTAACCCTCGATCTTTGGGAAAACACCTTAACCCATAGCTTGGTTCATGCTGCAACATTCCACCATTGGTTCCTTTGTATCGCCTTGATTGGTTTCACCTTGAATCCTTGACTCGAACAACCTCCACTCAATTGGGATCTCTATCCTTACATAAGCTTTTACTCACATGTAGGTGAGGGGATCCAATGAATTGGATAAAGGGGGTTTATATAAAATAAATCACAGGCATACAAGACTTTACATAATAAGGATAGGATAACTCGCAGACCATCAATAATAATTTTAAAAATTAAATTAAAATAAGCCAATCACATAAAATGGTATGGTCTTATCTCATGATCATCCATACATCAATAAACGAGCATAAATTTGCAGTATAGTTATCAATTCCTTCAATTCTATCTTTGATTAAGATAATGTGCCATGAATTAATCCAATTAATTAAATTTATCTTAATTTTATCCAACCATCCTTATCTCACCATCATCTATAATTTTAAACAAAATTAACTTCAAATAAAATTAATGTAGTACATAAGTGTACTTGGAGGCAACCTTGGGTGTTCTTTAAAACTTTAACGTGAAAATTAATTTAATATATAAATATTAATTACATGATATGGCATGCATTGTTAAATGAATGACACACGAAATACATAATCATTAAATTTAATTATACATTAAAATTTTCCCATGAAAAATTTGAGAACAGTACCTGACAACACACTACATGGCGTGTACTTGTCTTCTACTTGTGTATGCAACAAAATACTCAATCTGGATGTGTTTCTTGCCTTAGATTTGTTCAAGGTATGCGATGTGTATTGGGAATACATGGAATGCAACCTTAGATTGCACAAAATTTCAGTCCTTATGTCATATATCTGATACACAACATGATTGGGACACCCCATGTATTGTCCAGATGAATATTTGTTTTTAATCATTAACTGATTACTAAATATTATCTAGAACAAAGAAAAGAAGTGATGATGATGTTGGATTATTAAAATGAATAATTTTAAGTAAAAGAAAATTTAAACACATGAAATCAATAAACAAATAATAAATAATTATAAATTAAACATGTAACCGCTCTGATACTAGTTATAAGTTCCAGGCGCAATGGAAGCATCCTATGCTGGTATGACCAACTCAAATTTTAATCTTAAATCATATGTAATCATTGATTTACATGATTATGAGATCGTGTCTAATAAAAATAGCAGATTAATGGACTACATTAATACACCATAACACATGGGATAGGATCTTTATATGTAATTTATACTTAATTTATAAGAAGATATAGAATCACCTAAACTTGTAATTACACTTCCACTGATAATATAATGGAATATTTTTTATTGCACTATTATTACACTTTAGGATTAAAGTTCATAATCCTTCCAACAGTGATCCACACGTGAACCACAATCTCTGATCAGCATCGTCGAATTTCTGGGTGCTAGCACGACCAATCTTGATTGCTTGTGTTGTTCATGGTTGACCACAACAATTTTCTTCTCTAAGAGGGAGAAATCTTGATGCTCACTCAAAGATGAAAGAGAGTAGGAAAATAGATCTATTTATATAACTCTAGACATCTCTAGACATCTTTTTAGATACATCTCTCTAGATACAGTTCTATAAATCTTTCTAGATATATCTCTCTAGATATATCTCTAGATTTCTCTCTATTATCCATTCCACACACAAAAAAGTCACTTTAGGAAAGTGATATATTTAGATATAAATAGATATTTATTATGGTAGGTTTAGGGTTGAAAAATTGCACACAACCCATTAACCATTTATAATATTCTTAATTGACCCCATGTACATTAATAATAATAATAATAATATTAATCTCTTAACATGTTAATCACATTAAGAATATAAATAAATATCAATTAAATCTAATTGGATCATTAAACTTAGTCCGCTTTCCCTCATTAACATTTATCAATCCTTGAATAATGACTATTTGATTAAATAAATTTCACTGCATTATTTCTACAATAAATATAATAAATATTGTATTCGCCAAACTTGCAAACTAATATTTATTATTCATTATTTAACTCACTTTTTTTCTTTTGAATAACTTGTGATTAAATTGTGTCAATCAACTAAACATTAATAAATATTATTAATTATAACTTATTAAATTCATTACTTGAATTTAACTGAGATTGTGGATACACTTAGTGTGTGAATATCTAGGCGTCCTTCTTAGTGACATTAGGCATAATCGGCTAAATTTCGAGGTTAGAGTTTAACAACATGTCAAGTCACCCCTAAAGAAATAAGTTAATGTCGCAATGATATCAAACCTCCTATGAACATTTACCATATAATATAATCCTTTTATCATGATATCTCTAATCAAGAAGGTTGCATGCCAGTGCCATCAACCTATATAATTGATTTATCTTTCTTTGAATTTCAAAAAATGAACACGCCTGTCGAACACCATGATCATGGATTTATGTAGGCAGTTCTATTCCATCAAAGAGTATGAGATATTAACTTCATTTATAGGACAAAAGGGATAAATCCTTTCTCGCATTATACATTAATAAAACATCACTCGTGACACCCAATGTACCCTACCTAGCCACGAATATATGTCATCACGATTTTTGTTAATACATCAAAGTGCATGAGTCATGATATCCATTAATAATAATCTTAAAGTATAAGGATCAATACATATTTCCACATATAGAAATATCCAATGACACATAGAAATGTTGATTTTCTATTTGACGGGTCTATTCTCATAACCTTCTATCTTAGATATTACTAAGGGTGAACACTCTGAGAAGGTGTCTCAGTGTATTATGTGCCTCCCACCCCTAATAGCCTATATCACTTGTGTCCCATAAGAAAATATCATCCAACCAAAGAACAAGATCAAGAATAATTTTGTGACATCTCTAGGTTCTCATTATAGTGGGGAACTTCTATAACCTTTAAGTGAGACAAATATTCTTAGGACATTATCATATAAAATTTAATGCATAAGAACAATAATAACATGCTAAGAAAACTTCATTAATAATGAAAAATCATGTAATCAAGTAATAAACAAGTTTTTTCAAGGGCACTGACTCCAATATAAATAATTGTGACTTGATCTTGAGATGTTTTCTATGGATCGGTTTATCCTTATTTGATAAACCAACAAAAACCCAGGGGGGGTCTCTTAGATCCTATATTATTTCAAATTTCAGTAACCATCAGTCTCCTTTCAGTCATGGTATAAAAATACAGCTTCAAACAACATCCTCTTTTATCGAACACCCTTTTATTAGAATGTTATTCACATGAAAGTGAGGGGGTTTAGGGGTTTGGGATACACAAAATTTTTATATGGACATTCCTGTACTTACATACTTATAGAGAGGGATGACACGCATGTCATCAATGTGGAAAAATGCAATTATTATAAATTATATAATTGAAAAAAATAAATTCAATTTTAGACGTTGGTCGATCATATCAAGATCAATCAATTATTACAAATTAAATAATTAGATACAAAAAAATTTGAAATGAAATTTCAATAATACATTAGTCGGTCATCTCAATATCAATAATTATACAATACTGATTACATGTTTATTTTTTGATACCTATTATGTTCTAGATATTGTAAATTTACCTATAACTATATATTATAAATAATACACACACGCACACATCTATTTATATTTATACTTTCATGAATATTTTACACTCCTGAAGGTGGAGAACTATAGCTAAAACCCTGATCGATATAAATAACCTCACCATTGATGTTGAAATGATTACTTAGAAAGTAAATTTAATAAAACTTTATATATATTTATACTGCATCCTCAAATATTTAACATGTTTTAATTAGTTATAATTAAATAATTTTGAGTTGATCTTAATAATTTTTCTGTGGATTGCTTTATCATTATGTGATAAGCTAACCAAAATATAGGGGGGAACTTCTGAAGTCTCTGTTATCTCAGATTTCAGCAATGATTAGTTTCCTTTCAATCACGATGTAAAATAACAACTTCAAACAACAATGCCTCTTGTCGAACACCCTTTTATTACAATGTTTCTCACATGAAAGTGAGAGGGTCTAGAGGTTTGAAATACATAACATTTTTATACAGACACACAAATCTTTACATACTTAGAAAGAGAGATGACATTTAGATCATTAATGAGGAAAAAAAAATATAATTATTACAAATTATATAACTGCATACAAAAAAGGCATACAATTTCATATATTGGTTAGTCATCTCAAGATTATCCATCACACAATATTCTCAACATGTTTTTTGGGATACTTATTATGTTATGCATATTACAACTTTACATATAACTGTATCTATTTAATAATAAATCTCTACATATATATCTATATATTTATATTACTTTCTTTTAAAAATCAATATATATATATGCATATGCATTTTTTATATTTAATGATGTCTTTTAAATAAATTCATAATATACATTTTCATTTATTATATTCAAATAATATAACACACACATATATACATAACTACTAAAAATATTATTAATAGTAAATTTTGTTAAATTTAATTAACAAAAGTAATATAATTTACACTTAAATAACCATTAAAATATTATAAACTTATGTTACTTCAATATAATAAAATTAAATAAGTATATATGCAGTTTTTAAAGTAATTAAAATTTATAAAATTTAAACTTTTCAATGTATGTATATATATATTTAGGTAGATTCACTCTATTTACTTATGTGTATCAAATATTATAATTTAAATTTATTTTACTTTAGATATAATATATAATAATATATACATAAAAATATATTCAAATCAAATTATTCACAATTTAAATTACAAATATATACATTTTCAAATATTATATTCAAATAATACAACACAAAAATATATACACACATTAAAATATATTCAAGTTTATTAATATATTAAAATATAATTATATATATTTTTGTAAACAAATATAGTTTTCTAAATAAAAATATTATTCTTTTATACATAACTGCTAAAAGTATTATTAATATTAAATTTTGTTAAATTTAATTAACAAAATTAATATAATTTACACTTAAATAACCATTAAAATATTATAAACTTTTATTAATTTCAATATAATAAAATTAAATAAGTATATATACAAATTTTTAAGTAATTAAACTTTACAAAATTTTCATAATTATATTTTATACATAATTACTTGGAATAATAATTATTTATAATTAATATAATTTAAACATTATTATTAATAGTAAAATTCTTTAGTACCATCAGAAAAACAATATTATATATATATGTAGTATAATATATTATATATTTAAATAATTTAAATATGATACATAATATAATTAATATTTTAAATAAATAATTATTCATAATATATTTTTTTATAAAATATTTAGCTAGAGTCACTTTATTTACCTATGTGTATAAAATATTATAATTTAAATTTATGTTACTTTAGATATAATATATAATAATATATACATATAAATATATGAAAATATAATTATCCACCATTTAAATTAAAAATATATACATTTTTTAAACAATAATATTTCTCTAAATATAAATTATATTTTATACATAAAATTTAAATTATGTAAAAACCATATTTAAATATCCTAAATCATTCAATTTAAATTAAATCATACAAAAAATAATAATTTATACATAAATTAAATCATATAAAGAACAATAATTTACACATTCATACATCCATACATATTAAATAAATAAATAATTCAAACAAAATAAATTAAATAGTTGGATAATTAAATTTTTTAAATAGAATTATTAGCTTCTTAAAAGATGGAAATATATATTGAGAAATAAATTCAGTAGATCTTTGTATAAAAATATATATGAGGACATTTGAAATGGAGGAGGGGGGAGGAAGGACCTCTATTTATAAATTTTTTCGTGAAGAGGTGTGAACCCCGTTCATGTCTCCTTCATAAATATTTCAAAGGAAGCGTGAAAAGGGGTTCATGCTTCCTACCATGCCCCATGTAAGTGTGAATGAGGTTGATGCTTCCTTAGCTACAAAAATAGAAGCATGAACCCTGTTCCTACTTATCAATCAAATTAAGAAGCGTGAATGAGGTTCATACCTCCCTGAACCCACTTTTAAAAATACTTCAAACCCTATCCCATTTTTTTAAATCATAAATCCCATTAAAAAACTAACAATAATATAATTTTATCACTTCAAAAAATATCACTTCTCTTCAAAATTCTATAAATTCATAAAATTCATAAACTTATTCTAAGAATTATAAGTGTCTATAATTCCACTATTGGGTTTTGATTGATAACACCTTTCCCAAATATTCTAAAATAATAATAAAAAAACCTTTTCTACAAGATCTTTCCATGATAGGTTGAAATTAAATAATACAAAATGATGAGTACACCTTTTTCTGGGTCCACCACTAGCTTTTGATTAAACCACCAGAAGAAACTCCACCAGAAATTCACATGCAATAGCAACAACTTCAGAATGAGACCTATGCATGACACCTAAAACTTGGTAGAATGGGCACCCAAGTCATTACACTACAACATAAAACCACCAAAAGAATGTAGATAGGACTATCTAAAACAATAATTGAAAGAAAACATGAATGGAAAAGAACAACACAAAGAGATAACGTGGTTCAGACTTACACCCTAATCCATGGGGGAATTCTATTTTATTCAAAGAAATAAGAAGTAAGATGTTTAAAATGAATGAACAAATAACTCTCTTGCCTTGTGATAAATCATCTCCACCTCAAGTGAACCATCATTCCATATATAAAAGTTCCCTTTTGGAACTTCCAGTCACCTCTGCTATCTGATTTGTGCACTACTGGAAAAATACCATATACCAATGGTTTGGAGGACCGTTGGCAAGTAAGCCGTGCCAATAGGTCTATACCAACGGTTTTGGGAAAACTGTTGGTATAGACCTATACCAACAGTTTTGAAAACCGTTGGTATAAGTAATATGAAAACCTATACCAACGGTTCTCAAAACTGTTGGTATATGTATTTCAAAAAAAACATTTGGTGGGATTTGATCCTAGGACCTCTAGTTTATAATTGAATGACTTAACCACTAACCTAACATGACTTTTGTAAACATAATTTCATAAATATATATATGTGTTGTTTTAATAATTTTAAATTTTGATTTATATAATGTTCTCGGTAAGAAGATTCGATTAAAAAACAAAGGACCTATACCAACGGTTCTCAAAACTGTTGGTATAGGGGGGACCTATACCAACGGTTTGGCCAAACCATTGGTATAGGGTCTCTATAATGGACCTATACCAACGGTTTGGCCAAAACCGTTGGTATAGGTCCTATAGGTCCCCCCTATACCAACGGTTTGTCCAAAACCGTTGGTATAGGTCCATATAAGTGACCTATACCAACGGTTTTGGAAAAACTGTTGGTATAGGTCCAAATTAATGAACTATACCAACGGTTTGGCCAAAACCGTTGGTAAAAGTCATATTTCCAGTAGTGGTGCGGGCTAAATTCCTCCTCCTCTAAGATACATAAAGGAACCCTTTTTCCAGGTAAAATATATCCACCACCTCAACTTACCCAGTCAGTTGACTATCCCACTTCTAAAGATATAAAAATATGGAATCCTTTATATCTTTTGATGAGTGAACTTTCGATGGACCGACTCCTGCTCACCAGCCTTCATCTTCTGGTGAACTAGAAATTTTACACTACCACCTCATTTCTATATAGTTGTTGGAAATAAGGTCACTAGATCTACTTTTAAAAATAATCTAAATTTTAATTCCAATATGTTGGTTCTTTATTTAAACCATAAATGATTCATTTGAGCATACAAACAAGTCCCTGGTTCTATTGATTCTGAAAACCAGCTAGCTTCTCTATGTAGATATCCTCATCTAAATCCCTATGAAGGAATTATGTCTCAACGTCCATCCGCTCCAGATGAAGATCTTCTGATGCAGCCATACTTAACACTTGTTCGGATAGTTTGGTTCTTAACTTATAGAGAAAATATTCGAATAAATATACTCCTTATTGAAATCACTTTTCAACTAAACTAGACTTGTATGTTTTCCTACCATCTTCATCCTCCTTCAAGTGATAAACCCATTTTTTTGAATAATCTTCTTTATAATATGTCTTTTAGCTAGTTTCCATGTTTCAAACACATGGTAAGAATCAAGTTCATCCCTTTTGGATAAATCTCACTATTTTGAGTCCTTTAAACTCCTTGCATCCTCTAGGAATTCAGGCTCTCTATCATTCATTATAAGTAGGAAATAAAAATTACTTCCATAACTTTTCAATTTGTGCCTTTCCCAAGTAAATCTATATAGTTCTACCTATGAACAGGCTCCTCCTAATATTTCCACTTATGGAGTGTGGACTTTTGATGCTCAAGATTAAGTATTCCTTAAACTCTTTGGTACTTCCAACATGAGAAACACCATCATAATTTGACTTCTTTATTCTAGAAACTCCACTGGTTGGTCTGATGTTTTATAAACTATCATGCTTCCTAAATTTTTCAGAATACGTGAATCTTCCAATCATATATCTAGTTTAACCTTAACTTATGATTATACTCTGATTTCATCATAATTTCCCACAAAGTTCCTATCCTTCCACATTATCTATTCATTGAAGACCACACATCAACTTTTGATGACTTTCCAAGAATCATTATCCTAAAGTCAAAACCAAATTCTTCAATACCATTTCCAACAAAGAAACACACTCGAGATTTAGCCTCTAACTTATCTTATTCATTGGTATCAACGTGGGAATAAGTGAGTGTGGTGAAGACTTTGAGGTGGTTTAAATCAATATTTCTTTTGGACCAATTGTTCTCTAGAAGTTGCTGCCTAATGGTTGGGGATGGACTCCGATTTACTAAGTGCACTACATAGTTTATTTCCTCCACCCAAAATAATTTGGGGAACCTTGCCTTAATCCTCATACTCCCATATTTCTCCACCAAAGTACTATTAATCCTCTCCAAAAATCCATTCTTTTCTAGAGTCCCTAGAATTGTTTTCTAAAAATGAACCCCCTTTTATTAGCAAAACCTCAAGAACTCCCTACTTCTATACCCACCACCATTGTCTAACCGTAAGCACTTTTACTTACTTCTAGTATCCTTTTCCATAATTTCCATCTATAATATGAAATCTTAAAATACCTTATAATTTCTCTTGATGAAGTTAAACCATAATTTTGTGTGGAATCATTGATTAAAGTCACACGGTAGAGCGAACCTTTGTGAGAACGCACTAGATCTATCCCAAAAAAATAATTTTGAACAAAATCTAACTTCTAGTCCTTTGGAGTTTTCCATTACATTCAGAAAGACACATTACAATTTTTTCTAAGGATACAATCCTTGCATGTTCCATACTACAAGTCTTTATCAATCCCTTTGCAACTATAATCTTCATTCCTTTATCATTGAGGTGTCCTAGATGGTCATTCCAAATTTTAGCAGAAGTAACTTATCCCGCATGCATCGCTCATTTATATGATCCCATAAGATTAGGGTATAGTGACCCTTTCTTTTCATACATTAACATTACATCACATTTGTGGAATACTTAAAACATTAAACAAATAGATTCCTAAAGACTGTATTAGTCTAGTGCCTTTGGAAACATGGAAACATAAACACTGATACATAAGTGAGCCATATTATCTACCACTAGGTTATTCTTGACTTGCACCCTTCTTAGACACATAAAACATAATACATATCTTCATAAACTGGGGGAGGAAACATAAAAAGGGGTGAGCTCAGATGCTTAGTAAGGGTGAAAAAGGGATATATTAAAGCATAAACAAGAGAATAGGGGTATGAGAACGTGATCATAACATTAGAAGATCATACCCTTCATATCAAAGATCATAAAGATGAATAATGGAATAAATCTTGGTAGTTCATAATACATGAATCATAAGGAAATAAAGAACACAATCCATTAAATCATATCAGAGGAATAAGACATGGAATTGTGGTATATATAAACATGTCATATCATTCCCCATAAGTCGAGATGCACAACTAGAACTTATCAGGGAACTTCATGGGAACTACACCTACTGGGGGAGAAACACCACCATTCCTAGTTTTAGTCCTTTCCTTGTAAGGGATCAGGTTTCCCCATCTTCCCATAGTGGATTGGGTTTTCCCATCTTCCATATTCATGGTGACTACACCTATTGGGCGGGATACACCACCATCCCCAATCGTAGTCCTTTCCTTGTAAGGGATCATGTTTCCCTATATTCCCATAATGGATCAAGCCCTTTGACTTTAGTCACATCATAATATCATGATATATAAATTTTTACCCAATGTATTGGATGGATATATAGATCCCTCCCATCTCATAATAAAATAATTCATACATGTTCCATAAGATAATAAAACTTTCATTATATCATAACCCATAAAAAGAGATGAGTTCTATAAACATCAAATCATAACCCATGAAATGAAACAGGTATAATTAGCATTTCATCACATCATAACCTAAGGAAAATTTATAGTTTTCAGAATCCTTTCATCAAATCATAACCTGTTAAAAAAGAGAGTTTCAAAAGCATATAACCCATGGAAGAGAAACATGTGTTATAAGCATCATTACATCAAAAAATAAACCATTCAAGAAAGAATATGAATTCAACCTTTAGATATTTTACTATAAGGGCATGAGTAACATTAAATTATGTCATCTTATATGGAAAATAATTTTGAAATATATTTTAAAACATTTATTAAGGAAAATATTATTTCTTCTTTGAAAAAGTTTATTTAAAAAATAAAACCTTTTTAAAACCATTTTCTTGAAAATAAAATTTAAAACTTATAAATAAATCTTTTAAAATATTTTGGAAACATTTTTCTTTGAAAAAATATGAAGAGATATTAAAAACTTTTTGAAAACCATTTTCCTTTAAAACTTATAAAAGAAGCTTAAAAACATTTTGAAAACCATTTCTTTGAAAATACTTTGAAAACCTTTAAAGGAAGCTTTAAAAAAATAATTTTTTTTGGAATCCTTTTTCCTTGAAAATTATCCTAAAAGTTAATCTTTGAAAACATTTTTGAAAACATTTTTTGTTGAAGTTCTTGGCATGTGTCTCAAAGAAGGAAAATTGAGACAAAATTACTTTTCTGATTTGGTAACTCTTGAAACATAAAACCCATGAAAGATATATCATAAAATGGATATGTTAATACCCATAAAATTAAGTAAAAAAATAATATAATATATTCATGGGTAATATAATCACAACACAAAAGAGATGAGCGGTGAATAAGGCATAAATCTCATAGAAATAAAAGAGAGAGTAGAAATACCCTTTTCTCGGGTCTTGAATCTCTTCGTACTCATTCAAACCTACTATATAATAAATATAAGTTTATTATACAGAATAATATTCTTATATATAATAACATATATGTTTTGATTACAACATTATATTACCCGCTTGTTAACAATTCTATGTTAAGGTTTCACTTCGGGTAATATCCGCTTTGTTCTTCGCATGTGCCTTAATTTTGTTATATCTTTGGTCCTTATACTTATATCACAATTTCTAGAATATAAACCATGATATAAATATAAATTATATTCAGTATATATGTACTATAATAATCCATATAATATATAAGTATAAAATGGAATACACCATTCATGGAGATGGTAGGTCGTACGTACGCATGGACATTATTTCCGTTTTATTGTCATATTGAAAGAAAGAAAGAAAATTATATATATATATATATAACTATTATAGTAGTATTATTATATCATATATATCATATAAGTTCAATAAAATCATCCTTAATACATTTCATATAGTGTGTGAATGAATCACATCGCTTTGAGGGGGCGATAGTCCACACTTCCTCAAACAAAATTATCATATTTACACCAAATGGAAAATATAAAGATATGTGCTGTAAAAATATTAAATATGATTAAATATATAATAAATATAATATATCACATATATAAATATATTTAGCATAATAATTTCAACCATGAGAGGGGGTAAAGGAAAAATGAACAATCATCATTTCGTGAGGTGGTAGTTCACCGTACACGTAAACAATATGTTTGTTACCCATTAGATGGAAGTGTGTGTAAGTGTAGCTTGAACCCTTAGTATAAAAAATATAAGTATATTGAAGATAATGGTTTGCTTAAATAATCTTGGAATAAATATAATAGAAATAGTGGAGAGAAAATAAAAGAAATGAGCTTGAGGAAGGTTGTTACCTCTTCTTTGAGTAACTCCTTTTGGTTTCCATCAAAGGGATTCCTTGGATTACTTTCTACCCAAATAGAGGATTCAAGGAGGAATTTAGGGATTTTGGGAAGTTTATTGGGTAGATCTTATTCTAAACTAAGTGTTTTGATAGGTGTGAGGAATGTGGAGAGGTGGAAGACTTTTATAGAGGAGGAAAATGACTCACTTAGTATTTTTGAAAACAAGTTAGGTGTACCCACATTTTTACCTAAAAAAAGTCATAAAAAACCAACAAAACTCAATAATTCAAGGTGAATGGATGAATCATGTCCAGATAATGAGTGTTGAAAAAGTTTCTAGGTCATTTTGGGACTTAATTTTAGGGATTAGTTCTTTGTTAAGCTAATTTTTCTCTTAATCGCTATAATTAATTTTAATCAATTTCATTAATATTTTTAGTAAAAAACTAAGTTGAACTTATTAGAAATTAGAAATTATTCTGATTCAAAATATGGAATCCATTTTTCCAAATTATAATCACATAAGTGGCATAAATTAATTTAAATTCAATCCCACTGACAGGAGGACACTACGAGTTTTTAAAGTAAAAACATCCAAAAGTTTGCTAAATTTTTATATCCAATTTCATAGTGAAATTGATTATAATGACCTAATCCGGATTAATTGATAAAAATAAGATCTAATTAAACTTTTAAATTAATTTAAAATATAATTTATCCTTATAAATAAATTATATGAAAATGTAGTTTTGAATTAAAATTCAATATTTTTCACTATTCATCCAAAAATAATGTTTCTCAGAAAAATCCCAAATACCAATGCTAAGATAAATTTAAAATTATAGATTAAAAAATAAAGTTTATTTTATAAAATTAAATTTTTAAATGTGTCTAAAATTAATTTTATTGTTTTTCACAGAAGGATATGAAAAACAGTTCATTTGAGAAAATAGTATTTTTAAACATATTATAAAAAATTATATATTTCATTATCAATATGTTTTATTTATATTAAACTACTATAAACAATATTTTAAAAGTATTTATTACTATTCATATTACCATGTTTAATGACTAGGTTATAATTATCTCATTTAAATAATTATAACAAAAAATATGTTTCGTAGAAACTCAGTGTTGTGTGTAACGTAGACCAAGTTGGTGTTGCATGTAACATAAGTCAAGTTGGTTTTATGTGAAATTAATATTTGAATTAGTGAAATTCAAGATATCAATGAAAATTTAATTTTTTTGAGAAATAAAGGTCCATAAAAACTCAAGGTGTTACATTCTACCCCCTTAAAATAAATTTCACCCTCAAAATTCATCATTCGGGTAAAAACAAATGAGGATACTTCTACTTAATTATATCCTAAAGTTTCCATGTATCTTCTACTAACTGGTGATTTCTCCACAAAATATTGACCAGGTGATTGGTCTTGTTTTGCAGAACTTTCTCTGTATGATATAGAATTTCAATTGGTTGTTCCTTGTAAGAAAGATCCCGCTCTAGCAGTATGACCTCTAAGTTTAGTATATATGAAGGGTAAAGTATGTACTTTATTAGAATAGATACATCAAAAACATAATGAACTTGAGATATATTTTGAGGAAGTTCCAAGTGGTAGGCTACTATCCCAATACGATCAAGAATATCAAAGGTACCGATATATCTAGGGATTAGTTTCCCTTTATTCCAAAATATCACAACTTTATTACAGGGAGAGATTCATTGGAACACCTTCTCACCAAATTCAAATAATATATCACGCCATTGGTTATCAGCAAAACTTTTTTACCAACTTTGAGCTGCCTTGATATACTGCTGAATGGTTCTAACCTTCTTGACCATTTCTTCAGAAATATTAGGTCCTAATAGATTTATTTATCCAACTTCATCTCAGAATATTGGAGCTATACCTTTCTTCCCATAGAGGGATTTATATGGTTCCATATAAATTCTTGATTGAAATATATTGTTGTAAGAAAATTCAACTAGTGGAAGGTGTTGATCCATACCACCTTTAAAATCTATAGAACAAGATATCAACATATTCTTTAGGGTTTGAATTGTTTTTTCAGACTAACCATCTGTCTGAGGATGATAAGAAGTGATGAAATTCAATTCTGTATCAAGTTCTTGCTGAAGAATTTTCCATAAATTTGAGGTAAACCTTGGATCATGATCCAATAAAATGGAATGTGGTACTCCATGCAACCTTAATACTTCCTTAATATATATCCTAGAAAGGTGATCTAAAAAGAAGTATTATTTGATAGTGATGAAGTGTGCTAACTTTGTAAGGTGATCTACTACCACCCATATAGAATTAAACCCTTTATAGGTTTTGGGTAGTCCAACGAAAAAATATATAGTGATGTTATACCATTTCCATTCTGTTATGGGCAATGGATGCAAAATCCCTTTAAACTTTTGTCTTTTAGCCTTAACTTTCTAGCATACCAAGAAACAAGATACAAACTCCATGATATCTATCTTCATGATATCCCACCAGAAGTAATATTTAAAATCTCTATACATCTTCGTAATTGTCAGATGAATAGAGAATAAAGAACAATGAGCTTCCTCTAATAGCTCCTTCAAATCTGGTATTGAAGGAACACAAACATGGCTCCTAAAACTTATCATTCCATCCTGACCAAGGTTAAACTTAGGAATATTTCTAACTTTCTTTTTCATCTATAAATATTCCTTATGCACCTCCTTAATCTTCACTTGGATAGAGTGTTGAACATTCATTTGGGAAAGATAGAATTTCCCCCCTTTCTTTAGTATTTCTAGATCCATCATTTTAAAATCTAGAAATATTGGATCTTTTGTGATCCATATCATGGATAATCTAGCATGATCCTTTCGACTCAAAGAATTAACCACCTTGTTCACTTTCTCAGGGTGGTAATGTATCGAGAAGTCATAATCTTTTATCAACTCTAACCATATTCTTCAGATCATGTTTAAATCCTTCTATGTGAATATATATTTCATAATTTTATGATCAGTATATATATCACACTTTTCTATATAAATATAATTCCTCCATATCTTTAATGAAAAAATTACTGCTATAAAATCCAAATCATGAGTTGGGTAATTTTTATCATGAATCTTTAAATTTCATGAGTCATAGGCTATAACCATGTTATTATACATAATAACACATCCCAATACCTTATTGGATGCATCACTATAGATTAAAAACCCTTCTCCACTATAAGGTAATGTAAGCACAGTTGGGATGACTAACCTTCTTTCCAGTTCCTTTAAATTTTCCTCACATTCATCTATCCATAGGAACTTTACACCCTTCCAAGTTAACTTAGTTAGAGGATTAGGGAGTCATGAGAAATTATCCACAAAATTTCAATAATATCCAGCTAAACCAAGAAAGTTATGGATCTCAATCATTGTGGTTGGTCTAGGACAACATTCAATATCCTTTGTCTTTGATTAATCTACTCATATAACATATCTTGAGATTATGTGGCTCAAAAATGAATCATTTTTCAACAAAACATCACACTTAGTAAAATTTTCATATATTTTATCCTTCCTTAGGGTCTTTAGTACAATTATCAAGTGGTCTTCATGCGCTTACTTACTCTTTAAATAGATAATAATATCATCTATAAAGACTTCCAAAAACTGATCGAGGTAATCCATAAAGACTCTATTCATTAAATCCATAAAGATAACATGGGAATTAGTAAGACCAAAATGAATTAATATATATTCATAGTGTCTATACCTTGTATGGAATTCTATAATGGGTATATCCTCCTTGAACCTCAATTGATGATATCCAGAATGAAGGTGAATCTTGGAAAAGTATTGAGCTCCGCCCAGTTGATCAAATAAGTCTTCAAAACGGGGATGGGGATACTTGTTTTTGATTGTGATCTTGTTCAACTCCTGATAATAAATGCTGAGTCTCATTGATCCATCCTTCTTTTTCAGAAAAAGAATAGGTGCACCCCAATGTGATACACTTGTCCAAATGAATCCCGTATTAAGGTTTTCTTGGAGTTGCTTCTTCAATTCCTACAAATCAATTGGGGCCATTCTATAGGGAGTTTTTAAAATTGGTGTGGAACCAAATATGAGTTATATTGATAACTCAACTTCATGTTTTGGTGAAAGGATAGAAAAATATTCTAAAATACATCCACAAATTCTTAGACAATAGGCATATCATCGATGTCGATTTTATCCCCAAACATTTGAGATAAACATACCTTCTTAATGGGAATTAAGACTCATACATTGTATGTAATATCCATAGGAAGTTCATAATTATCATCACATTGATGGAAAATCATAGGAGGGTTTTAAATGTCAAATGTAACATCCCTACTTGAAAATTGATGTGGTATTTATGTATATAAATCCAATCCATGTCTAAGATGACATCAAATTAAACCAAAGGAAGAATGATAATATTTTTCGAAAGCACATTCCCACAAACATCAAATGGAGAGGAATCATAGACTTGATATGAAATCATCATACCATTAGGGTTTTTCACTACTAATTCCACATCTAATCATTTTGGTTGAATCTTAATACCCTTATAAAATTCTTTAGATATGAAAGTGTGGGTAGATCCAGATCAAATAAGACAATAACAGTTCTAGAGTGGATGGTAAGTATACCTTTCACCACATCATTATCACACCCCTCATTATAAATAGTGATCTCATGAAATTATCCCTTTTCCCTTAGTTTAATAGGTTGCTGATGTCAATCATCATCATTATCTCTTGGGTTTGGAAACTAGTTGGAATAATACCCATTATCCTTACACTTGAAGAACTATAGTGTTGGAGGTGAATTCTGTGTAGATTTTCCTCTATTTTCATCATTGGAATTTTTTTCCCATTGATGTGGTAATAAATTTACCAATGGCCTCCACTTACACACTTAAAAAACTTATTAGAACCCATAAGACAATTCCCTCCATGCTTCTTTCCACACTTAGATCATAAAGGAGATCTCATCTTCTTCTCTTCATGGTTTTTATATTTTCCTTTAAAATCCATATTCCTTTTCTTATCAAGACCGTGAGATTGATACATTACTACAAACTCTATTTCAACCTTAATTTCATAATTCACAATCTATTCATAGCTACTAAATCCTCTTATCACCAATTACCTTTTGAGATTTGGATTTAATCAACTAAAGAACCTATCAACATTACTTTTGGTTTGGATGATAATTATTGAAGTGTACCTTGAAAGTATTGTGAAATTAGCCTTGTAGGTACCGATAGATTCATCATCCTTTTTCTTCAACTCAAGGAACTACTTTTCCATCTTCATATGAATAACACGAGAAAATTACTTATTGATGAATAAGTTCTTGAAATTACCCTAGTCCATGGATTCAATTTCATCTTTATTTCTCATATTCTTGATTAGAGTCCACCACTTGTATTCTTCTCCTTCTAAACAATAAACAGCTAGAATGACTTTCTCATGATCCAAACACTAGATAACAAAGAATATATTTTCAGTGGTACTGATCCAATGTTCAACAACAAGTGGATCAGAATACCCACTGAAATATGGTAAATGTTGCCTCATGAAGGACTAAATAGAAAATTATTACCTCCTTTGCTGATTTGGAAGCTTAGTATAATTTATATCTTGAGAAATTTACGTGAGTATACCAATGAGGTTTTTAATTCTATATCCCATAGCGTTTGGATGCTTAGGAGAACAATCATTGCATTGTCTGTCACAATCACCATTAACGCGATTCCTTTGGGTTCTAGCCATTGACTAAAACCAAATAGTATAGAGTAATAAATAGAGCAAGGAACCACATAATCATGAAAAAAAATATAGTATTTCTAAATTATGACACCTTCCTTAATCTATGAAACCTTAGGTTTATTCTAGGTTATTCATAGACAACTTCTATTTAAATCCTTCATAATGGTTTGTGAAGAGTTTGTGAATTTCCAAATCATATCCCCTGGGAGTTTCAAACTAGGTGTGCAACAAGTCCCATTTTCATGTACTAGATTACCCTGAGTCAAGAATGAGACATCTTGTTGGAGTTTTTACCCCTAGGTACATCTTCTCTAGAGCCACACCCACTTGTATTATCGAGATAAAGATGTATTTATAGGAAACCATTCATTCTATCCTTTAAGAAAATTCTAGGACATTTTCCTATACTTTTCCTTATCTTTAGACTTATCCTTAGACATGTCATTAGAGTTATTACTAAGGTTTTCTCATCCTAGATTCCAAAGTACAACTAAAACTTTTCTCTAATTCCAACTATAGAAACCCTTACTTTTTATACATTAACATTACTTCACTTTTGTGGAATACTTAAAACATTAAACAAATAGATTCCCAAAGATCGTATTAGTCTAGTGACTTTGGAAACATAGAAACATAAACACTGGTACATAAGTGAGATACATTATCTCCCACTAGGTTCTTCTTGACTAGAACCCTTATTAGACACATCAAACATAATATACATCTTCATAACCTGAGGAAGGAAACATAAAAAGGAGTGAGATCAGATGCTCAGTAAGGGTAAAAAAGGGAGACATGTAAGCATAGACGTTATCATAGGGGTATGAGAATGTGATCATAACTTTATAAGATCACACCCTGCATATAAAAGATCATAAACATGAATAATGGAATAAATCTTGGTAGTTCATAATACATGAATCATAAGGAAGTAATGAACATAAGACATGAAATCATATCATAGGAATAGAACATAGAATTATGGCATACATAAACATCTGATATCATTCCCTATAAGTCAAGAGGCATAGCTAGAACTTATCAGGGCACTTCATGGGAACATCACATATTGGGAGAGACACACCACCATCCCTAGTCATAGTCCTTTCCTTATAAGGGATCGAGTTTCCCCATCTTATCATAGTGGATCGGGTTTACCCATATTTTATCTTCATGGTGACTACACCTACTGGGCGAGACACACCACCATCCCCAGCTGGAGTCCTTTATTTTTAAGGGATTGGGTTTCTATATCTTCCCATAATAGATCAAGCCCATCAAATTGATTCACATCATAATATCATGAGATATAAATCTTTACAAAATGTATTGGAGGGATATATAGGTCCCACCTATCTCATATTAAAATCATCTATACGTGTTCCATAAGATAACACAACTTTCATCATACCATGACCCATAAAAATAGATGGGTTCTATAAACATAAAATAATAACCCATGAAATGAAATGGTTATCATTAACATTTAATCACATCATAACCTATGGAAAAGAGATAGGTTTTATAATCATTTCATCAAATCATAACCTATGAAAAGAAGCAGGTTTCAAAAGAATATAACCCGTGGAAGAGAAACGGGTGTCATAAGCATCATTCCATAAAAACATAAACCATTAAAGAAAGAATATGAATTTAACCTTTATATCATTTACTAGAAGGGTATGATTAATATCAACAGATGTCATATTATATAGAAAATAATTTTGAAATATCTTTTAAGAACATTTCTTGAGGAAAATATCTTTTCTTCATTGAAAAATGTTATTTAAGACATAAAACATTTTGAAAACCATTTTATTGAAAATAAACTTGAAAAATTATAAATAAATATTTTAATTTTTTTTAAAACCTTTTTCTTTGAAAACATATAATGAGATATTGAAAACATTTTGAAAATCATTTTCCATGAAAACTTATAAAATAATTTTGAAAAAATTTTGAAAACCATTTCTTTGAAAATAATTTAAAAACTTTTAAAGAAAGATTAAAAAATTAAAAAAATTTAAAATCTTTTTTTACTTTAAAATTATATTAAAAGGCCATATTTGAAAACATTTTTGAAAACTTGGTTATTTAAGTTCATGGAATACGTCTCAAAGAAAGAAAATTGTGACAAAAATACTTTTCCGATTTGGTAACTCTTGAAACATAAACACCATGAAAGATAGATCATATAAGGTATATGTTAATACCCATAAAATTAAGGATAAAAATCATATAATATATTTATGGGAAGTATAATCACTACACAAAAGAGATGAGTGGTAAATAAGGTGTAAATCTCACAGAAATAAAAGTGAGACTAGAAATCCCCTTACCTTGTGTCTTGAATCTCATAGTACTCATTAAAAAATATTATATAATAAATATAAGTTTATTATACAGAAAAATATTCTTATATATAATACTATATATGGTTTAATTACGACGTTATATTACCCGCTTGTTAACAATTCTATATTAAGGTTTCACTTCGGGTAATATCCGCTTTGTTCTTCGCATGTGTCTTAATTTATTATATCTTTGGTCCTTATACTTATATCATGATTTATAGAATGTAAAAAATGATATAAATATAAATTATGTTCATTATATGTGCAGAATAATAATCCGTATAATATATAAGTATAAAATAGAACATTCTATTCATGGAGATGGTAGGTCATACGTATGCATGAATGTCGTTTCCGTCTTATTTTAGTATTGAAAGAAAGAAAGAAAATGTAATATATATATATCAATATTATATTAGTATGATTATATCATATATATAATATAAGTTCAATAAACCCATCCTTAATACATTCCATGTAGTGTGTTAATGAATCACATCTCTTTGAGGGGGCGGTAGTCCACATTTCCTCAAACAAAATTATCATATTTAAAACAAATAGAAAGTATAAAGATATGTGCTATAAAAATATTACAGAAGATTAAAGACATAATAAATATAATATATCACCTATATAAAAATAGTTTCCATCATAATTTCCACCATGAGAGGTATTAATGGAAAAATGAACAATCATCGTTTTATGAGACGGTAGTTCACTATACACGTAAACAATATGTTCATTACCCATTAGATGAAAATATGTGTAAGTGTAGGTATAACCATTTTTATAAAAACATATTAGTATATTGAGGATACTTGTGTTGTTAAATAAGCATGGAATAATTATAATTTAAATATTTAGGAGAGAAAATAAAAGAAAGGAGCTCGAGGAAGGTTGTTACCTCTTTTTTGGGTAACTCCTTTTGGTTTCCACCAAAGGGCTTCCTTGGATTGTTTTTCCAAAAGGTAGGATTCAACGAGTAATGGAGAGATGTTGGGAAGTGTATTGGGTAGATATTGGATGAACCTACTTGGTTTTATAGGTGTGAAGAAAGGGTAGATTTAGTGGCCTTTTATAGAGGATGAAAAGGACTCAATTAGTATTTTTGAAAACAAGTTAGTTGTAATCAGGTTTTTACCTAAAAAAAGTCATCCAAAACAAAAAAACTAAATAATTTAAGGTTTATGGCCGAATAATGGCCATATAATGGGTGTTTTACAAGTTTATAGGTTATTTTGGGCCTTAAGTTTAGGGTTTAGTTCTTTGTTAAGATAGTTTTTTCTATTAATCACTATAATTAGTTTTAATCACTTTCACTAATCTTTCTGGTCAAAAAATAAGTTAACCTTATTAGAAATTATAAATCATGATAATTAAAAGTATGGAATATTTTAAAAAAAAATTATAATCACATAAGTGACATAAATTAATTTAAATTTAATCCCGTTGACAGGATGACACTGCGGGTTTTTAAAGTAAAAACATCCAAAAGTTTGATAAGTTTTTATACCCAATATCAAAGTGAAATTTATTTTAATGACCTAATTTGGATTAATTGATAAGCATATGATAAAATTAAACTTTTAAATAAATTTAAAATATAATTTATCCTTATAAATAAACTAGATGAAAAATCAAATTTGAATTAAAATTCAGTATTTTCACTATTCATCCAAAAAATAAAATTTCTTTAAAAAATCCCAAAAATTAACCCTAAGATAAATTCGAAATTATAAATTAAAAAATGAAGTTTATTTTATAAAATTAAATTTCTAAATTTTTCTAAAATCAAATTTATTGTTTTTCATAGAAGGACATGAAAAACAGTTCATTTGAGAAAATAGTATTTTTAAACATATAAGGAATTTACCAAAAATTATATCTTTCATTATAAATATGTTTATTTATATTAAACCATTTTAAAAATTATTTTAAAATTATTTATTATTATTCATATTACTATGTTTAACAGCTAGGTTGTAATTATCTCATTTAAATAATTATAATAAATAAAGTTGTTTTGTAGAAACTCAGTGTTGCATGTAATGTATGCCAATTTAGTATTGCATGTAACGTATGCTGAGTAGGTTCTGTGTGGAAGGAAGTTTTGACTTAGTTCAATGTAATATATCAATGAAAATTTAAATTATTTGAGGAAAAAAGGTCCATAAAAACTCGAGGTGTTACATAGGGTCCCATCCTTTACTTCCTTTGCTACAACCATGGATCCACATGAAATCTTCTACATTCCATTCACGAACAATGTATAAAAAATTGATTCATTTATTTTTACCATATAAATTAAGTTATTATTTAATCCAAAAATGTACTATACACATTAAAAGTTTATCTCCTTATCTATATAAAGAGATATTACATGCCAAAAATCTCAAGAGATTTCCTATCCTCCTTATGAAATTTGTAGAATATTTTGGAGATATAAATATTCATGATATCCCTCTTGGATGTTGAATGAAATAAAGATCTAGATTCCATCATCCAAACTCAAGTGAGCTGGCGGTACTTAAGAGAAAACCACTCCTCTCCTTGGACACAATGTTTACAGACCCACTTTCGAAAGTATATCTTCCAGAGTTCTAACTTTGACCATTGAAATAATTTTCAAGGTGTACTTTCTTCCCAAAATGTCAACACAAGGGAGTACACATTCCGTCGAGATACTCCTAATTCGAGTCCTCCAAAATTTCCATTTATGGTGACTTTTTTGTCCAGTAGTATGCCCTCTTCCTTCAACATTGTAAGTTTTTTTCTAAGATACTTGAATATTCTTCTGATAAATATCTTCATTCAAGATTAGGTAACATATATATATGAACTTCAAATTTGTATTTATCTAGTAATTACTCACAATCGACACCATTGCATCCCATGAATCTGGAAAGGAAAAAAGTTACAACAATGCTCAAATAAGGTCTCCAAAGTCTACCTTTACTGATTCCATTTGGATTTTAATAACATTAAATTAATTCATATGAACAAATATAGGCCTTCCTTTCGATATTTTCATGCTGAATAGTCTCTTTAGAAGTATCAAATTGTTCATCTCTATGGGCTTTTTATATATATCAACTAAGTTATTTATGAGTTTTGATGTAGTTTTCACTTATTGAATATTGAATTACATATTCTTGGAAAGTAGCATACATATTATCCCAAGTTCTTTCTTATCCATCCTATCCCATTCCTTCTTTTTCATTACTTTCAGTTTAGATCTAGTCAATGGAATATTAAGGTATTTTTTTTACAGAATATAACCCCTTATTTTAAATTTCCAAAACCCAAAATCTATTCCATAAAACTTATTTAAAAAAACCTTGCTCTCGCATGACACCATACCTCCAAAAATTATGAACCTTAACTACTTACAATAAATTTAAATTAAGAGACCAAAAAATACTTACCAATAATCTTCTATAAGAAAAGAGCATAATGTTTCTTTAGAACTAAGCTTCAAAACACCTTCAGTAGGATTTTCTCTTCCAAAATCACTCCAAACTCACTCTCATATCACTTTTTAGGTCCATGACTAGATTCAAATTAAGCCACCATAAGAAACTCTACCTGAAATTTATATTCAGAAGAAACAAGTCTAAAATTAACCCCATGCACAATGCCTAGAACTTGGAAAAACAAGGACCCAAGTCACTATCGCATAACATCAAACCATCTGAATAACACAAACAATAATATTAGAAACAACAATCAAAAGAAAAGGTGAAAGGAAAAGAAAAAAAATAGATAATGTGGTTCAATATTGTGCACCAATCCATGAGGGATTGCTACTTTATTTAAAGAATCAAGAAGGAATATGATTAAAATAAATGATCATATCACTCTCTTACCTTGTAAAAAATAGCCTCCACCTTAAGTGAACCACCCCACCATAAGTAGTAGCACCCTTCTAGTGATTCTAGTTTCCACATCCATCTGATGCATGCTGGATAAATTAAAACTCCTTTGAGATTCATGGAGGAACCCTTCTCTTAGTTAAAGCATTACACCGCCTCAATTTTATTGGTAGGTTGAATCATCCCTTTACAAATATATCATAGATATGAAATACAACATATCTTCTGGTGAGTGAAATTATGATGGCCCAAATTATTATCACCTGACTTTATCTTTTGGTGAATTGAAACTTTACCAATACCTTCTCATCTCCATTTTGTGAACATAAATAAGGTCACTAGTTATTCTCCTTTTGGTGAACCGACATTACCTAATTCGGGTGAAATAAAACTTACACCTTGACATTTTTTTCATCATTTAATATTATTCTTCAATATTTTTGATAAAGATCTCTCCAAAATAGACAAAGGCCTTCTATCTCCATAAGCATCCACTATTTTTTTGAATCACCAAACTATTTGGCAGTATCTCATTTCTCCCATAGTGTGATGGTGCATCCTATTTAAAAAGGAAAAATAAAAGAAGAGAGATTTGGATTTTGGAGAAAAATATAAACCTAAAATCACTATTAAATTTATATTCAATCACAATGGTTTGATCCTATTTATGTATACATCCTTAGGTAATCAAAATATTGAGTTAATTCTTAAGAGTTTTATAAAAACTACTCGTATTACAGATTCTGTAACATATAATACATTACTCCTATAGGAATAAACATAAATATTTATCGAGTAAACATTTATTATGATGCATTTTATTCTCATTAAACATTATCCCATGAAACTTTAAACCAAAATTTCAATATAATATTATAATAAATAATGTGTAAATGTGTGATATATTATATTTCACATATATTTCTCCAATTGTGAAATGGAGAAACCACAAAAGACCCTATATGGGATGGAAATAAACAGAATGTTCCACCCCAAGTCCACCTCTAATAGGCCATATGTTAGTGACTAGAACCAGGAGGGCATATCATGGACATGAGAGGCCTTAATCTAATAATACTATACACAACCACATATCTCCAGAACATAATACAACAATACAACAACAAACATAATAATAAATTATAACATAACATGCATGCAAAACACACTTAGAAACTTTAACAGTCTAATAAATGAAACATCAAAATGGTCAAATACAAGACCAAAATATCCAAAAATAAATTCAAACCTCATATAAATATAAAAAAGAACCCAACATCATGCCAACTCTTGAAAAAATCACATATATCTACCACTGATATCCACTAATCTCTAACTCTACTAATACCATGTACACCAACGTAAATTCTAAAAAATACATAATTCCCATATCTACAACACATTTGGGTACAAATCCCATGCATGGGTGACCATAAACATGCCCAAGAGGATGAACTAAAAACAAAAATAAAATATTAAACAATATGTCAACTAAAAATAGTATAAACTTAGATATGTTTTAGGGAATAAATCAATTAAAAATTAAGGTGAATCTCAATCTCCATAGCTCATCTCCATAGAGTTTGTATATCGATGGGAACCTAGAATACCCAGAATACTACATGACTTGAAGAACCAAAACCACTTAGCTTCCATAACTTCTACATCACCTCTCTAGTATTGTAGTGGAGGAATAACTCCTCAATGAGTAGTACACATCTATTAGGTGGGGTACTAACTGTTATGGAAGACCCATATCTCATCTTGTGAAATGTGCATCAATATTGGGGGATACCTACTCTATAAGTGTAAAAATTGTTCCCCATAAAAAAAGACTATTACCTACTCAACTAAATATATGAAGGACCCATGATCTAGTATTAATGTGTTTATGGGTGGGGGGGGGGCTAAACCCGTGTTTTCTTTAATCATTTCATCCACACCTCATTCTTGGATCTATAATAGTTGGAACTCTCCCTATCCCAAAAAAAATAATTAAAAATTCTAAACATTTAGGGGAGTTACTCTAGTGAATTGTATATGGAAAAATAATCATAATGGATATATCACTTGTTCAATTATAAAACCCAGGTGAGAAGATACTAGAAATGATAAAAAACCCAGTATATGAAATGTACTCCTATATACATGGCATGTGATCCTTAGACGATATCCAAGAATGTAACACCATTGTCTAATCATGTGGAGTCAACCTATATAGTGTGTTAACTAAGTGATATGGTAGGTGAATCCCACAAGACAACTAGACATGTACTGTTACGATAATTCAAGTTGTGTTTCTATAATATATAGCATGTTCACTGGCCAACATGACGTTGGGACAAGGGAGTTAGTTGAGTCTGTACTCTGATACAACCTAGGTTGTGTTATCTGAAAAACATGGCATGTGACTCAATATCACATACCATGTGATATTTATCATGATAAAAAATCCCTAGTCTGCAACCATTAATAGTACACATCATGTTTAATGTGGTAACACACCATGTGATATTTAACTATTCCATGAAAACCCTATCCATAGATTGAGATTGAAAATAATGTCTGTTCTAAGAATACATGCCTTGTAGTCATGCTTTCTTCATCATATCCAAAGTCCTTACCACTAGCAATTAAAGTTATCGCATCCATTATTTCCACCACCATTCATGGATAACACACTATCCTCCACACTTTATTTCCATCACTTAACCTATGTTGTCTATCCACACCACTCCTCAATGTTGATGTTGATCTCATCCAAGCCACTATGCCTATCTCTATTTACTACACTCAAACTGCCATCCGGGGAACCTCTATTTCATGTCATTCGTCATCACCCCGCACCACCAATGATCTATACATTATTTCCATGGATAAAACATATTTTCTATTTCCCATCACTAACCATTCATCCATCCAAAATATCATCATCAAACCATTGGCCATTTCAAAGGTCAACAACAAGCATTCATTGTGAAGGGGAAAATAGTAAGTGAGAAAAAATATGAGTGGTGGCCGATGATTGAATGGTCATCCGTTATTCACCATTATTCACATTTAAAATGTGATTTCATATCATATAAAAGGTTATAATAATAATAATAATATTGAATTTGAATATAAAAAACACAATGACATAACAATATTGATCAATAATAACCCAATAATTAATTATCAATAATCCATGCTATGATGACCAATTATTTATGAGATTAAAATCAATATGGTGTTAGGAATGAGCCATAAGAATTCAAGAATTATTCCCTAACTCAATGGAGAATCATCGCTACTTCAAGATATCAATACCAATTTATGAACATCAATAATTCCTCTTGAAGAATAATCCCAATGACCCCATTTAGGGTTCTCCCATGCCGACGATATCAAATCCTCTAAAATGAGTATTATCTATCTATTTATAGTTTTTTAAGTCAAACGATAAAAACAAATAAACACTTAAAAAGGCTCGGTCCCAGGACCGAGGCCCGAACATGAAGATTACACCTCTCCTAAGGAAAATCCCCCATTCCAAACATAACCAAAATGTTGAAATTTCCATATAGAGGTTCATTTAATAGATTAAAATTATTAAACTCATCCTTACATATGTAGGATGAAAATAAAATATTATGAAATATTATTTATTTTTTGAGATATATTGGACTCATAAAATTAATAAATTTACAAAAACACTTAATATAATATTATTAATGATTTTGAAAATAATAAACCAAAAATTTGGGTCACTACAACCTCTCCGCCTTCAGGACCTTTCATCCCCAAAAAGAAAAACTGATGTAATAAATGAGGATACTGAGATCACATATGATTCCTACACACCAATGTGATTTATTTAAGATTAATGTGATATTGAATGACTATTGTGTAATTTCCTTCCACATCATACCACTTGATTGGTTCCCAAATTGGTGGTCCCCATGTAACCTCAGGTGTGCCTTCCTATACACGATAGGCTACTCACTAGTAGTGGGGGTCTAGGGTATTGTTGAGAGACTATACCATCATATCAAAGTTTTTAATAATATATAAAATAAATAAAAATCATAACATGATAATAAAAATCCATAAAATTTTGTATAATCCATAAATAATAGTTAATAATAAATGATTTATAAACCAGGTAGTCATGCAGACTCACAATCATGATGAAAAACAATAACTGATCACCCACCGGGCTCATCACATATATAAAATTAATAAAATGCACATTGTAACACCACATGATTTTATATTATGTCTCATTTTAAATAAATTTAATTCCTTTTATATCTTAAGTTGTATGGAACACTGAGATTAAGCAAACTCCAAAATATTATTATTTTAACATGACCGTTATAACCTAGCCATTAAATTGGTGGGAATGAATAATATTAACCACATTATTAAATATCTAATTTTCTAACTGATTATTAATATATTAATTTATTCTTATTAAATAAAAACATAATTTTTTAAATCCATTTTGTTCTTCAAATATATGTTTTCTTCAAAAAGCGATTTTTATTAATTTTTATGAGAAAACAAATATAATTGATTTTTGAAACTTTTATAAAATTTATTTGATAAAATGAACATAATTTTTGGATTAAACATGTAAAATTTATCTTAGGATGATTTTTTATAATTTTCTAAAAAGTTTAATTTTTCAGTGTATAGTAAAAAAATATTGATTTTTATAAAACTCTCATTTTCTTTATATTTAAAAGTAATTTTATGATTTTAAATCAATATAAAATTAAATTAAGTACTTTTTAGTTATATATAATATAATTAATTATATTTAAACAATATTTATTCCCTATTTTGTTATAAGTACATTTTTGGGATTAAAAACACACTTCCAAAAAATTGTATTTCCTTGTGTTTTATTGATTTAATTTTAAATGTAATTTTGAAACTTCTATATTTTGAATTTTTGAAAATGGATTACATATTTGTAATCATGAGGTCAAAATTATGTTATAATGTCATTTTTATTTTTAGGCATAAAAAATTTTACCATGGTAAAAAAAGATTTATCGCAGTATAGGTAAAATAATGTTGCAGGTTAAAGTTCAAAGGTAAAAGTTTAAAATACCACTTAAAATGGGTGTTTTATGTTTTTATATACCTTAACCATAATTTAAAACATTAATTATTATCCAAATTCATTGGAATTAATTCCACCCAAATGTGGTTAGCTTTAAATATAAAATAATAATTATTTAATCAATTAAAACCACCCCACCTCAAGTATAAATACCACTCCTCACCACCCCCTTTCTCATCACATGACTTGAAGCTATTAAAATATCTACTAAAACCTATCCTAAATACTATCCCCATATCCAAGTGTTTCTGGTCTCACCCAAAGACCAATTTTAATCTTCTTAAGGGGTCCTTCAAGGAGGTGATATTCAAGAGGTAACTTTCTCAAACAACCTCCCTTAATTTATTTTATTTTTCTATCATATATTCAACTCCTTTATAAATAAAATAATAATAAATATATTATCATTCATATATTATAATTTTATATTTTTAATTGAATATATTATACCCATCCCTTTTCTCATCACCTCTTATTCAAATAAATGAAACCATTGTCCAAATTATGACGATTAACCATCTTTGAGAATAACTATTTTGTTCATTTTCCATTACAACCTTCAAGGATGGTCATAAAAGTATTATTTTTTGTTAAATAATATTTAATAGGTATATTATAACCTATTTTATTTCTTTAACTAATATATAGACATAATAATAAATAAAACGAAACTAGCTTGTGTTGGTTGGAAAAACCATAAAAATAAACTAAACATTTATCATTAACATTTTCTCAAATGAATCATACTCATGTACGAAAGAAAAATGATATATGGGACCATTTAAACTTATGTTTTTTCATGAGTTCCATTTAATTTCACTTATGGAGTTTTATTTTCATTTGAAAAGAAAATCCATAATTATACACAAATGAACCGACCTTGAAACCTTAAAACAAATGCACCTGAAACAATGAAAATAATGAAATATTATTAATGAATGGGTGGTAATATGATATAAAAGTATCATATAAGGTATTATAAATATGAATATGATTTTATAATTAATTAATAACATTATTTAAACCTTTATAAATGATCTTAAAGTACGCTGAACTAAAGAGAAACGTGAGGTAAGAGTTTCTCATCGCACTTTTATTTCTGTGAGATATATGCATTATTTACCAATTATTTATTATGTGTCTTGTATATAATACCATTTTATATATAATATCATGAATATAATTATCTTAATGATATTAAATATTTCATTTTATAATTATTTATTTTATGAGGCATACAATTCGACTGATTATAAAGTGGTAAGGGAATTCTTAACCCAATTTCGATTATTTGGGTTAAACTTATACTTCATTGATTATGTCATGTTAAGATTATGTGTGTAAATAATTTTGATTATCTTATTATTTTATTTCCTCTTTTTTTATGTGTATTTACAATTAATACACATAATTGATTAATTTTATTAATTCTTGCTTCAACGATATGATATTTATAAGGGACTTTCTTTTTTAAAAAATTACTTTTAAATTTTCCCTTAAAACCATAATTTTATTACATGACCATGTTTTCTAAAATTGTTTCCAAAAATGATTTTCATATTATATTATGATTGTTTAGATTCATTTTTACTCATGTTTGACTTTTTAAAAAATGGCTTGAAAGGATTGTTTTTGTCATTTTCTAAGTGCGGTTCTTTATAAATTTCCTGAAAAAAATATAGAAGGAATGTTTTTCTAAACTTATACAGCATGGGAGGATTTTCCCACTATCATAAAACCATACTGACTTGAATATTCCTTTACAATATTACAAGATTATTTTAAAATAAAATAAAATATTTTATTATTTCATGGAATTTAATCTTTTTAAATATAAATGATATTTTCATCAAGAATTATTTCAAGTGATCCTTCAAAAAAATAATTTTATATCTTAGATAACATTATTTGATGTTACCTATAATTTTATAGGGTTATTATTTAAGGATAATATTTTTATCTTTTCAGTGGTTGGTTTATTTTTATGATGGAATGATATCTATGAAACCTATTTCTTTTTCAAAGGTTATGCTATGATGAAATGTTTATGAAAACCATTTCTTTTCATGTGTTCTAATATAATGAAATGATTTATGTTCTTGTGACACACATATGTATGGTTTTTATTATGTTATGGGTGGGAGCTATATCGACCTCCAATGTATTGGGTAATGATATTATGTCGCATGAGATAGATAGGACTGGAATAGGAAGTGAAACTGATTTAGTAAAAGAATTTGTCCTCTATGATAGTCTTGGGAGAGAACCTTGACTACTATGATGATTTGGGGAGTGAACCCATTCCACTATTATAGTATTGGAAAATATCCTTTACTATTAATGAAATAATTTTCTATGATTATGTGTATAATACATTCCATGACTTATGCCAATGTTATTCTCTCATGGATCATGTTCTCTTATGATTCATGTCTTATAAACTTCTATGATTTATTACATGACTCAAGATTATGATCATTGATATGTAGGGTATACTTTTAAAATGTTATTTTCATGTTCTTATTCCCTCATTCTTATTTTATGATTCATATCTCCCTTGTTTACCCTTACTGAGCATCTAAAATCACCCTTTTCTTATGCTTATTTTAACCAGGATATGAAGGAAGGTATTAAGTATGACATGTAAAAAATGGTTCTAGTTATGAAGGAATAAGTGGGAGACAATGTAGATGTTTTATAAACCAATTGTTTTTGTTTCAAAGTTTCCAAATACCCTAAACCCGTATGATCCAGGCATGGTTTCATTATGTTATATAATGAATATTAATATATTTATATTTAATATATGTGTATGAAAATAATGGCTCATTATAGTTGGTATCAAATCAAGGTTTTGTTAACCTTAAGAAACTAGGATGAGAAAACATTATTAATAGCACTGAGTTTAAGTCTAGGTCAAAATACTAGAGTTTTGGTAATGATCTTGAATAACCTAAGTTAAACCTAAGGTGTCATAGATTGAAATTTTATAAGCAATTTCCCATGATTATGTAGTTTTCCCAGTATGATTAGTGTTGCTCGCACTATTCATTTTAGTTTTAGTCAATGGTTGTAACCCTAAGGATTCGTGATAATGATGAATGTTATAGGTAACACAATGATTGTCCTCCTAAGAAACCAAATGTTACGGGAGATGGAATAAAAAATTTAATTTCTATACTCACACAATATATGAATCATACTATATTTCCTAATGAGAAAATGAGGTAAGAATATTCCATTGAGTCCTTCATGAGGTAACATCCACATTATTTTATTAGGTCTTCTGATCCACCAGTGTCTGAGAAATGGATCAACACCATTGAGAAAATATTTTCTATTCTTCAATGATCGGGAAATGAAAAAGTTAACCTAGATGTTTATAATCTAGAAGGTTAAGTAGATCAATGGTGGAATATTATCAAGATTCCAATTCAAGAAGAAGAAATTGAATAAATGGAATGGGAAGAGTTTAAGGGGATATTCCTCAGTAAGTACTTCCCTTATATTCTATGTAAAAAGATAGTGAAGTAATTTCTTGAACGGAATAAAAAGGATGAATAATCCATCAATACATATGTGGAAAATTTCACAAGGCTTTCAAGGTATGCCTATGGTTTAATTATTAGTTTGGAAAGTAAAATTGATTGATTATTTTGTGGCTTAAAACCAAGTCTCAAAATAGAATTAGCAATAAGATACTTTAGTACCTATGAATAAATTGTTTGATGTGATCTCAAGGTGGAGATGGAAATAAAATTTACTCATCAATCTAATGGTTTTGATAAAAAAATGTAATTCAAAGGAAATTATAAAAACCATGGAGAAAAGAATATGAGCTTTCCTTTTTTCTCAAAGTATTGAAGGAAATGTGGGGAAATTGTCTTATGGGTAATGAAAAATGTTTTAAGTGTGGAAAGGAATTCCATCATAGAAATGAATGCTGAAGTGATGGGAAGAAGTTAGATAATGATATGAAAAGAGATAAAGCTCCACAAAATAAACCACCCATTCTCCAATGCTATAAATAAAAGGAGTATAGGAATTATGCCTATCAGTGCATGAATATGAAGGTTTTTAATGATCAACTTCAATAACATATTAATCCCAAAGAAAAGGGAAATATCATGTGACCACAATTGCTGAAGTGTGTTTTGAGAATGATGTGGTGAAAGGTATACTTATCATCCACTATAGAATAGATAATGTATTATTTGATTTTGGATCCACCTACTATTTTATTTCAAAAGAATTTGATAAGGGTATCACCCTATCAACTCAATAGTTAGATGTTGAGTTGGCTGTGAAAACTTCTAATAGAATAATGATTAAATCTCAAGTTTATAGTTCTTCTTCAATTTAAGTTTTTGGGAAATCGATTCTTAAAAATCTTATTATTATCCCTTTATTTATGTGATTCTTGACATGGATTGTATTTCTATATATGAGGATCATATTAATTTCCATGGAAGGGAAGTCACATATAAACCCATATTCACTTATCAATGCAAGGATAAATATGAACTTATAATGGAAATTTCTTCCTTCTCATGGGTCCTAATTCCTATAAATGAAGGTTATATATCTAATAATGGTTGGGGAGAAACTCAACATTAATGATACACCTATTGTATAATTTTTTTTGATGTATTTCTTAAATAATTTCTTGGTCTTTCACCAAACCATTAAGTTAAGTTTTTAATAGAACTCATACCTAATGCTATGACTATTTTAAAGAATAATTATAGAATAGACTCAATTGAGTTGTAGGAACTGAAGAAGAAAATACAAGATAATATTGATATGGATTAATAATCACTAGTGCATCACTATAGGGTGAACCTATTATATTTGTTTAGAAGAAAGATGGATAAATATGACTCTATATTTATTATCGAGAACTTAACAAGATAACTATTGAGAAGAAGTATCCTCTTCCCCATATTGATGACTTATTTGATCAAATGTGCATCTCAATAATTTTCCAAGACTGACCTTTGATTTGGATATCATAAATTGAGAGTCAATAAGGAGAATATATCCGAGATGACATTCCATACAAGTTACGTACACTATGAATTTATAGTTATGCCTTTTGGTCTTACTAATACCCTAACTATCTTCATGAATTCAATGAATTGAGTATTTAGATACTATCTTGACCAGTTTGTGGTGGCCTTTATAGATGATATTCTTGTATATTTAAATATTAATGAATAAAATTAATATCACTTGGGTATTGTGATGAAGAACCCGATGAAGGATAAGATTTATGTAAAATTTATGAACTGTGAATTTTGGCCTCATAAAGTTTCATTTTTGGGCTATATAATCTCAAGTGAGGGTATATTAATAGATCCTTCAAAGATAGAAGATATTCGGAAATAAACTATACCAATCACGATGACTGAAATTCATAGATTTCTTAGGTTATATGGATATTATAGCTGATTTGTGAATGATTTATCACGATTTTATAATTTTCTCACCAACTTGACTCAAAAAGGAGTTAAGTTCATATGGATGGAGGAATATGAAGAGATTTCAAGGAGATGAAAAGAAGGTTGGTCAGTACACCTGTGCTCACACTACCTTATAGTAGAGAAATGTTTGTGATATATAGTTATGAATCAAATAAGGGGATGTGATGTGTTCTCATGAAAAATGATATGGTGATAACCTATGCCTCATGCTAATTGAAGGTCCATGAGAAAAATTATCCAACTGATGATTTGGAGTTAGCTAATGTAATTTTTGTATTAAAAATATGGAGGAATTATCTCTATGGATAAAGGTGTGACATATATACTGATCATAAAATTTTAAAGTATATTTTCACTCAAAAAGAGCTGAACATGCACCAAAGAAGATGGTTGGAGCTGATTAAACATTATTATTTTTCTATACATTACCACCCTAGGAAAGAGAACAAGGTATAAGATGCTTTGATCCAAAAGGATGATGATATCTTATCTATGATAATGATCACAAAAGATCCAATATTTATGTATTTAAAAAGGATTAAACTAAGAATCTTAAAGTAAGGGGATAACTATTATCTTGATCAAATGAATGTCTAACCATATATTCAAGTAAAGATCAAAGAGGTGCATAAGGATGATGCAGAGCTGCAAAAAAAGTTAAGAAATTTTATTGAGTTGAACCTTGATTATGGTGGAGTAATAAGGTTCAATAACTATGTATGTGTTATTCCCATACTATATTTGAATAATGATTTGTGAGATGAGGATTATTGTTCATCATTCTCTATTCATCCTGGATGTACAAAGATGTATAAAGTCCTGAAATATTTATGATGGGATGGAATAGAGAGATATTTTAGAGTGTGTTTCTTGGTGATTAGTTTTTTAATAAGATAAGGATAATAGATATAAGTCTAAGGGGATATTACATCCATTAACAATACCTGAATGGAAATGGGAAAACATCACCATGGATTTTTTCACCAGACTCTCCAAAATATTTAAAGGCCATAATGTCATATGGGTTATAATCGATCACCTTATGAATTTGGAACACTTAATTTCAATTAGATAAGATTTCTCTCTTGATCAGATTTCTATAACATAGATTAAGGAAGTGGTCATATTTTATGGAGTACCACTTTCCATTGTATCTGATCAGGCTTTGAGTTTTACCTTGAAGTTCTGGTGAAGTATCCAACAGGATCTGGATACAAAGTTAAGCTTCAGAAATACATATCATCCTAAGATATATGGTCAATATGAGCGGACCATTAAAACTCTAAAAGACATATTGATATATTTTTCTATGGATTTCAAAGGTGGTTGGGATCAACACCTTCCATTGATAGATTTTTCTTACAAAAATATCTTCCATTCTAGCATCCAGATGACTCATTATGAAGCTCTCCATGGTAAGAAGTGAGGAACACAAACATACTAGAATGAAGCTAGGGAAATAAATCTATTAGGACTTGATCTATCAAAGGTGATGGTATATAAGGTTATATCCATTCAACAACACATAATAGCATCTTAGATTCAACAAAAAGGTTATGTTGACAATCATTTGAGGGATATTAAGTTTGAAGTGGGTGACATGGTATTTCTATGAGTATATTCCCGAAAGAGGGTGATGATATTTTGAAATAAGGGAAAGATAATCCATTGGTATATCATTCCTTTAAAAATTATTGATCATATCAGGATGGTAGGTTATCTATTGGTGCTTCCACCAAATCTCTCTCAAGTTCATGATGTGTTCTATGTATCTCTCTTCAGGAAGTACATACCCAATCCTTCACATGTTCTAAACTCATATATTATACCACTGGAGAAAGATAATTATTATGAAGAATTTTTTTTATAAATTTTGGATTATATTGACAAAGTTCTATGAAATGATACCACTCACATGGTAAAAGTTTTATGGGAAAAACACAAATTTGGGGAAGCTATGTGGGAACTTGAGGATGTGATGAGGCAAAGGTATCCACATATATTTGTACCCAAGTGATGAATTTTGAGGGTAAAATTCATTTTAAGTGGGGTATAATGTAGCACCCCAAGATTTCAAAGTATGTATCTTTTTTTAAAAAAATAATCTCTTTAATAGCTTACATTGCATGAAACACTGTGCTTAAGCGAACTCCAAAATATTATTATTTTAACACGACCGTTATAAACTATCCATTAAATTTATGAGAATGAATAATATTAACCACATTATTAAATATATAATTTTATAACTCATTTTTAATATATTAATTTATTCCTAGGAAATAAACACATAATTTTTAGTAAAGTCATTTTTTTCTTTAAATATATGTTTTATTCAAAAAGTAATTTTTAATGTTTTCTATGAGAAAATAAATATAATTTATTTTAAAACTTTTAGAAAATTTATTCTATAAAATGAAAACAATTTTCGGATTCATCATTTCAAAATTATCTTCAGATGTTTTTTTAGAAATTTCAAAAAAGTTTAATTTTTCAGTGAAGAGTAAAATAAATACCGATTTTTATAAAACTCTCATTTTCTTTATATTTAAAATTAATTTTATGAATTTAAATTAATATCAAAGTAACTTAAGTACTTATTAGTTAGATATAATATAATTAATTACATTTATATAATCTTTATACCTTATTTTGGTATAAGTACATTTTTGGGATTAAGAACTCATTTTTCCAAAAAAACAGTATTTCGCTGTGTTTTATCAATTTAATTTGAAATGTAAATTTGAAAATTATTTTTTTAATTTTTAAAAATAGATTAATTATTTGGAATTATTATTTTTTAAATAGTTTATAGAGTAATTTTCATTTTTATGCATAAAAAGTTACCATGGTAAAAATAAAATATTTATCACAATATAGATAAAATAATGTAGCAGATTAAAGTTAAATGGTAAGATCTTAAAATACCTAAAAAATAAAACATTAATTGGGTGTTTTATGTGTTTATATAACTTAAAAATAATTTAAAACACTAATTATAATCCAAATTCATTGGAATTAATTCCACCCAAATGTGGTTGGATTTAAATATAAAATAATAATTATTTAATCACTTTAAACCACCACTCCTCAAGTATAAATACCACTACTCCCCACCCCTTTCTCCTCAAAATTATCGAATCTATTAAAATATCTAAAAAATACTATCCTAACCACTCTCCACATGTCCAATTGCTACCGGTATCACCCAAATACTAATTCTAATCTTCTTAAGGGGTCCTTCAAGGAGGTTATATACAAGAGGTTACTTTCTCAAACAACCTCTATTAATTTATTTCATTTTTCTAACTTATCTTAACCTCCTTAATACATAAAATAATAATAACTATAGTATAATTTATATACTATAATTTTATATTTATAATTTAATATCTTATATCCATCCCTTTTCTTATCCCCTCTTATTCAAAGAAATGAAACCGTTGTCCAAATTATAGCGGTTAACCGTCTCTGTGAATAATGATTTTTTTTTGTTTTCCATTAACACCTTAAAGGATGGTCATAATAGAATTATTATGGTTAAATAAAATTTTAATATGTATATTATAATCTATTCCATGTTTTATAACTAATATATATACATAATATTAAATAAAATGAAACTAGCTCACAATGGTCGAAAAAACTGCCAAAATAATCTAAACATTTATCAATAACATTTTATCAATTGAATCATCCTCGTGTCAGAAATAAAAATGATATATGATACCATTTAAAATTTTGGATGTTCATGATTACAATTTCATTTCAATTCTATAATTTTATTTCCATTTTAACAGAAACTCCATAATTATACACAAATGAACTAACCATGAAACCAACACACCCAAAACAATAAAAATAATGAAATATTATTAATGAACAGGTGATAATATATTATAAAAGTATTATATAAGGTATTATAAATATAAATATATTTTTTAATGAATTAATAAAATTATTTAAAACTTTATACAGTAGGTGAAAATACACAAAACTAAAGGAAACTGTGAGCTAAGGGTTTCTTGTCTCACTTTTACTTCTGTGAGATATACAACTTATTTACCACTTATTTCTTATGTGTGGTGTATATAATTAAATTTTTTATATAATATCATGAATATAATTATATTAATAATATTAAATATTTCATTGGATAATTATTACTTTTATGGGGAATACAATTTGACATATTAAAAAGTGGTAAGGGAATTCTTAACTCAATTTCCATTCTTTGGGTTAAAATTATACTTCATTGATTATGTCATGATAAGATTATATGTGGAAAGACTTTTGATTATCTCATGAGTTTATTTCAACTTATTTTATGTGTATTTACAATGAATACACACAATTTATTAATTTTATTAATTATCACTTCAATGATATGATATTTATAAGGGACTTTCTTTAAAAAAAAATCGCTTTAAAGTTTCCCTTAAACCTCTATTTTTCTTCCATGACCATGCCTTCTAAAATTATTTCCAAAAATGTTTTTACTATTATCTTATTATTTTTTAGAGTTATTTTTACTCATTTTTTACTGTTTACAAAATTAATTTAAAGTATTCTTTTTATTTTTTATTTTTTAAGGGAGGTTATTTATAACTTTTCTAAAAAAATACAAAAGGAATGTTTTTTTTAATTTATATGTAATGAGAATTTTTTCCCACTGTCATGATACATTAATTAATTGAAGCTTCCTTTATAATATTATAAGTTTATTTTTAAAGAAAATGTTTTCTTTTATAACTGTGTGGCATTTAAAAAAATGTTTTCAAAACAGAAAGGATATTTTCCTCAAGAATTATTTAAAGTGATCCTTAACAAAATAATTTTTCCATCTCAGATGAAATTATTTAATGTTACTTATGCTTTACTAGGGTTATTATTTAAGTATAATGTTCTTATTCTTTCTATGGTTGGTTTATGTTTATGATGGCATGATATTTATGAAACCGTTTCTTTTACATGGGATTTGCTATGATGAAATGTTTATGAAACCCATTTCTTTTCATGGGGTTTTATATGATAAAATGACTTATTTTCGTATGGAACACATATGTATGGATTTTATTATATTATGGGTGGGACCTATATCTACCTCTAATGCATTGGTAAATGATATTATATCTTATAATATATACAATATTGGAATAGTAAGTGAAACTGTTTAGTAAAGGAATTTGTCCACTAAGATAGTACTGGGAGTGAACCTTGATTGCTATGATGGTTTGGGGAGTGAAACCCTTTCACTATGATAGTCTTGTAAAAGATCATTTACTACTAAGAAAATTATTTTCTATCCTTATTTTAATGCCACATTCCATTTCATATGCCACTATTATTATCTCATGGCTCATGTTCTCTTATGATTCATCTCTTATAAACTTCTATGATTTATTCCATGATTTAAGATTATGATATTTGATATGTAGGGTATAATTTCCAAATGTTATTTTCTTGTTATTATTCCATTATGCTTATATTATGATTGATATATCCCTTGTTTACCCTCACTGTGCATATGATCTCACATTTTTATTATGTTTATTTTCCCCAGGATATGAAATAAGGTATTAAGTATGACATGTAAAAAATGGTTCTAGTTATGAAGGAATAAGAAGAAGAAGATGTAGATGTTTTATGAACTAGTTGTTTTTGTTTCTAAGTTTCCAAAGACACTAAAACCATATGATCCAAGAATGGTTTTTTTATGTTATATAATTAATATTCAAATTTTTAGATTTAATATATATATTTGAAAATAATGGGTCGTTATACAGATAGAACACATGAGGCTCTACCACCATCCCCAATATTCACCTCATCTAGTCTCTAAGACATCCAAGCTATCCTTCTCAATCATGAAACATATGAACTCTACCCAACCTGAACCGATGATCAGTGAAGTCTGGTCAGGTACCCAAGTGTTATGGTCCCCTGATCATGGTGTGAGTACATCTCAGTAGGGAACCACCGATGTAGTCCTATACATAACTAGTAAATTAGTGTATTTTATATGTGATATTATTAGTAGAATAAATAAATACAATAACTATGGAAGTGTAAATAAATAATCATTATTGATCCTTAGGTTCTAACTTGACACTTAATATTGACTATACCTACTTCATCCAGTACTAAAGTGTCTCTGAACATAAGTAACTACCTGAGAGAAATATACCAATAACTAAAACATAAGAAACCATATGGGAAAATATAACCATACCCATAACATAATAATAACACCCAGGGGTATCCATGTCCTACCCCAGAACTATGATAACATCCATCTAGGGGGAATCCTACCTGGAACCATATCAACCCCAAGCTTTAGTCCACCAAGAACTATCATATATCACACCCCTGATGGGTTAAATACCCTAAAAAGAACCATGTATCAGACCCTCATTACTATAAGATACACATGTACCCTGAAACCTAACCCAATATTCAAATCTATTACATTTATATAAAAATAAAACACATATACCCTAGGGCCACAAATCACATTAGAACTAGATACTACATGTCACATGGTTTTCAACCCTGGAACCCTATTTACATCACACACACACACACAAACCCTTGGAAGAACTTGATTCCTAGAACCTCTCATCATACAACTCATCGGTCTACCTCCATCTTGAACCTGATACACATTCTCTAGGATGAAATCTCAATCACACAACCAATCCCATCATTAAAACTAGCTTAGACTCACACCATTGACCTTTATGTTCTAATTTGAAACCTAAATTTGGTGAAAAATGATCTCTTGCACAACTCCTCACTAGGGTCAACATATCACTAGGGAACCCACCAAGGTCCCCTAGGCTATACTATAGTCAGGACACCCTACATAGGATCCTTTATCACACTCTTAATTTATTAGTTCATTTCCATCACTCAGATGACATATCTCCCTAAAAACCATCATAAACATGTAATGGACTCATTATCCTCATAAGGTAAGCCTCATCGGAATCCATATCACGGGATGGAATAATTCCCATATCGCATCTCATGGTCATCGTAGGTTGGTCCACTCATCCAACTTATCACCAAACTACATGGGTTTAACCCACTCGTGTAATTACATGATAGTGGGGGAGGAAAAATCTCCCCACTCTCTATCATCTAGCCTAATGGATATAAGGCACCTCATGGTCATATCATGGACTACTTGGGCCAATCATCCAAAACCCATCACATTATTCTCTTTAGAGGTCACTAAAGGAACCTGTTCCTAGGAATGATATGTCTCATTAATTTCATTTCATTTAATTTATGTCCCTTAGGGTTTATATATCTCAAATAAAACTTTAATGATCAAGGCCTCAACCATTTGCGGCCAAGGAACCAAGCTAGTAATCAAGGGGCCATCATGACCCTTAACACTTTCTCTATTTATAGGCAATTCAAAGGAACAATTCATTTAATAAAAAGTTAAACCACCATTTAGGGTAAGAAAATATATAACATTAACATATCACATGTATAAAACCATAAGTCATGTGTAGGGACCACCTACCTTATCTATAGAGTTATTCTATTTTAAGCAGCTTGACAACTCTTTCCTAAGCTTGTCTAAGTCTAACTGGCCATCACTCATCATCAAGAGTCCACATCTCATGAAAAAATATCCAAATTAATTAATATCAATCATTTATAATTAATTTATCACCTTAAAATTAATTATTTAAATTTATTCCAATAGTAATAATTTTCTAAAATCACATTGGGAAACCTTTTCACACTAAAATAGTGAATAAAAACTCACAAAAGGTCCACGGAATACCCATGATGACATAATAGGATAAAGTCCCATCACAAAAAATCATTTAAATTTAAAATTTAATTTAAATTCAACAAAAACCTTAATAAAATTCACAAGTTGATGTACCTTCAATGAAACCGTGAGGGATGATGTGTGATTATCCTCTCAGGACATCCTTTATCCATCACATGAAAAATACCCATCATTTCAAGATGATTATAGTATAATCCAGTGAAACCATTAATGAAACCCTAATCCAAGTATCCCAAATTAGATAAAAATAAAGAGGAAGGAAACAATGAGGAAGAAAGAGGTACTCTCACCTTGAATCACCACTAAAATTCTATTAGAACTCACCCCTTATTGAAGGGGATCAAAGAAAGAAAGAGAGGGAAGGGATCTCCCCTTGGATCATCTATACAGGAGGTAGAATAAAAAGGAGGGGGTTAAAAAATAATAGGGGTACCCCTCTTTTTAAATGATGAGTAGGGGATCTCCATGATGTGGTTTCCTAGAACATGATATAGAAGACCCTCCCTAGGCAATCCATGGGCCCCTGGTATGATGAGGACTATGTGTTTCCCCTTCCATAACACTCTTTCAGACAATAATTTTTTCCACATGAAACAGGTAGCATCATGGATTTCACCATTCAATAGTTCACCTTCAAGAATCCCTTGAGAACCCTCAACACACCCATGGCCATGGGGAGGCCCTCATGACTCACTGTTCAACCTTTTTTCATAGGGTATACCCCCATAAAACCACACCATGTACCATGAAATGGTTCTACTTAGAGTCCCTTGAAACAGGCACCATGGATACACTATGATGTGGTGCTTCTAGTATTTTCCCATAGGGGGAACCCCTCAGGTGCCACACCCACTTAGGGAAAAATTCCACCAACACACCCATGCTCCCTGGTCACCCAGGAATGGTTACCATCACCATATCCAAGCTTCACAATGTGGTAGAGTTTCCTTAAAAATTTTTAAGTGTGATGGGATATTTCATGGTAATTTAGGCCTCTCTATTTTTGACATGTGCCTCTTATAATAACCATTCCTAGATAGCACTTCACACCCTCTAGCTCAGGAACCCTCCACCATGGGGTCCACCATAACATGGTCCTCCTTGTATTGGTGCACCTACAATTAATTTCAGCTATAGTTTCATCTGAATTCACTCTGATGTACACCCAAGAACCCAAATCACCTCCTAGACCTCGATCCACATCCAAAAACATCTCTTAGATATGTTCAAAATCATAAAATCTTCATCCAAATATCATTTTTCAAAGAAAATTTCACTTCAGATAAAAAAATTAAAACTTCCCTATAATTTCTCAACCTGTGTGGATGCAGGTATTTACAACCTCCCCACCATAAAAATTCTCATCATTGAGAATCCTCAATGATATTTCAACCATTAACCTCAACCTATATTGGTCATTAAATCATAACCATCTCGCCGCATTCCACTCAAGAACATAGAATGGTATTTAATTGTACAAATCAAAACACAAGGTACACTATTTATTGAAACTTGAGCCACTGATCATAACCATTGCCAAAATATTGATATGATACTCTAGAACACCCATCCATATAGAGACCAAAATGTTTTTAATCAATTCATATTCAAGACTATAATGTTCTTCTCTACAAGACTCAACTTGCAAGGGATAATTCCAAACCATGATGCTTCCCACCATTGATATTTCCCACTAAAAAACATCCTCAGTAGTCTATCAACATGATCAATAAAAGTTCCACCTCATTGTACCTAATTATATATGAAACATCATTCGGGCCTCCTCCGGTCGTGATTTCCCAAAAACACTAGGCTAAACCTTTCAGTGAACTATCTCATCAGCCTATCCCTATGTATTTACTTCTGAAAAAATATAGAGAATGTACAAACACCGAATTCAAATCCTAGAATCTTGGTATTACTATATATTTAGATCCTCATCCAAAAAAACTTTCCATCATGCTCCATTCATGAGCATCAACACAACCCCAATACAAATCATTCTTGGATCACATCATAAATATCTCGAGTTCAATGCCAATACATAGATTACATCCAAACCACATCCAAATTACATTTTTTTTATTTAATAAGGAATAAAATAAATCCATATTCACCTATATCCCGACATCTAAAATCCACCTTGACTATCCAATGAATGGTCTCATCACACCTACGACTATACCAACATAGGGGTTATCCCTAACCAACTGATTCAATGATTTTACCATGGGATCACCAATCTCTATGGACCATGATCCATCCATTACCACACATAATGACTTTATGTGTCTATCCCACTCATAACTGAGTTCCAACACAAAACATCAGGCGATACCCATTCCCAACCCACTAGAAACACCATCCCTAACATGAATTCCTATATATAATGAGGGTCACACCCTCTAATAACCTATAGTAAACTCCCCACCATATGAATTTCCTTATACCATTATTTGAGTGAAACCTCAATAGGTTCCATCATCTCGTATCCTTGAAAATATGTTCCAAGGAGCACACTCAGGTCGATCATACCACAACACCTTGATCCATTCCCAATACCATCTATCACTAGAGGATTGTAACAACCCAAACTTTTTAAATAGTATATTAACTTACTCTTAATGATTTAATAGAGGTGTTAATGGTTAATGCAGAAAGAGGAGTCGATGGCTTCATCCAGTAGACTCGAACCTTATGAAGCCCACTTATCAGAGCTTGGGAAAGAGTTGGCATCTTTGGGCTTCGCTTTGGACTAAGCCCAAGCCGAACTCCAGCGTGTCAAGCTTGAACGGAAACGCCTACGGGAGAAGTTCAAGTTAGTAGAGATTACTACTAGGGCAATGTTATCTGAGCCTCCCTCAGATTATCTCACCATAGAACACCTTACACTTAGATCATATGCTGGTGTTATAAGGGGCTATGTGACGAGACCATAGCTTCTTTATGTAATCCTTTGGGATGAATAAATTAAGATTTTCTCCTTTAGTGATGTTTGTGAAATTTCAAATGTCCAGATAATTTTAGGATGTATTTTATTGATGAATTTTGGAAAAAAAGATATTTTAAAATATTTATGAAAACCTTAAATAATTAATGATGTGTAATGATTTTCAAAAAATGGTCTTCTGCAAAAGTGTTCAATAAGGAATTTGGAGTCTAATAAGATCAACTTAATTTTTGATGAATAGTAAATTATGAATAGTGATTTTACGCTTAGGATTAGTAATGTGACCAAATGGATTAGTAATCTCACTTAAAGAAAGGTTTAATATAATTTAGACACCTTGATTAAGTAATGAGATTCAATAAAATGGGTAAATAACGGTTTCATAAATTATTAGTCAAGTATTAGTTTTTTCGGGTGAATAGTGTTTTTTAATTAAAAATTTAATTAAAAATAATTAGAATTTTTTTTTATAAAATGGACTTTATTTTTTAACTCAGAGCATCGATATTATGTTATGGTAATTTTTGGGGATTTTTCTAAAAAAAATGAATTCTCGATGAATCATGTTTTTATTTAAAAATTAAATTAAAAATATTTAGAAAATTATTTTTATAAAATAGAGTTCATAAATGTAATTAGATCATCAATATTTGGTTAAGGTGAAATTTTGGGATTTTTATGAGAAAGATGAATTTTTCAGTGAATAGTAAAAATGCAGTTTTAGGGTTTCAGTATGTTTAATGACATCATAACCGTTTCATGATGATAACATGAGATATTTTAAGGGTTGGCTGGCCAAAGGTGATGAATTATTGTATTGGGGGCCCCATGTGGGCTAACTCCATGGTAAATGACATTGGAGAGCACATGGTTTTGAGAAAAGCACTTGTGAGGTGTCCCTTGGCCATTAATGCCTTGTCCCCTCACTTTCCCTATAAATACCCACCCTTTCCTCCTTTAGTTTTCACTCCCAAATCTCCCCCAACTAAGTTCTGGTCTCCTTACCTCCCAAGGTTCCCCCAAGCCCTCAAGGTACAAACCTTTTAGTTTTAAGAGTTACGTTTTAAGGTAAGGGATCCGACCTCTCTCTTTCTTTTCAAGTAATCTCTTTTATGTCATTGCTTTTATAATCCATGTTCTTATGTTGGAGGATGTTCTTCTATATTCATATTACTTCCCTTTTCATGTTAACATGATGAGAGAACCCCTCTTTCTCTCATCAATTCGTTTTAAGAATGTTTAAGTGACGCCGTTAGGCTGCCGAATTTTTAAGGGGATTCTTTCACCCTTCTCATTCTTTTCAAAATTCTACTTTCATGTCAAGTCTTTCAAGTTCTTTTTTTATTATGTCGGGGTATGATCTCTATATATATCATACTGAACTCTTATGTTCACATGATGAGAGACCCTATTTTATCTTTTCAAATCATTTTTTTGAAGTTTAAGTGACGCCGTTAGGCTGCCGAATTTTCATAAGAGAAATCTAATTTTTGTCTTCCTTCCATGTTTTTCATTTCAAATGGTATGTCCTTCAAATTTCATTAAAATGTTCATATATCCTTCTTATTCTATCCCTCTACTGTTTTATGGGTCATTTATTAATGTTTGAACCATGTCCCCTCTCCTTTCAATGTTTTCTAAAACCCTGAAACATAGCCGTTATGCTGCAGAATTTTCATCTCAAAATGCCTCTCTCTTTTCTCAAAATTATTTTATGTTATAAAGTGAATAATCAAAGCTCTTATTTCTACAAGGTTATTCACATATATATCAAAATTTTCTATTTTAAATTCTGGGATTTACATACATGATACCCGCTTTCCCTTTCCGTGGGTTTAAAGTGACATTAAGATCATGTCTTTAAAGCAGTTTTTAAAACGTTATGATTATGAAATGAAACCCATTTATTTTATGCTATATGGGTTATTTATGAAATGTTTGATGATGATATATGTGGATAAAATAATAATAAAGGCAAATTTAAGGGTGCGCCCTGATAGCGCTCCAATGCATTGGGTAATGATGTAACCACTAGAGATTACAATTTTCACGATATCTTGGTGAATAACCTTGGTAATTTTCAAATGAAACCTTGGGGATGGACCTTGGTGATATGTTCATGATTGTCTATGTTAAATTATGTATCCACATATTCAAGTTATGAAAAATGTTATTTTTATTATGAAATTCCTCATGATTTCTTTCTCATGCCTTAAAGTTCTTTTCATGACCTTATTGAAGTATCTCAAGTTCACATGTAAAATGTTTCTCTTGTTTCCCTTACTGGGCCTTCTGCTCACCCTTTCTTTTAATGTATGTACCCAGGTTATGAGATGTAGTAATGAACCTAGGATGAACTTAAGGAGAAGCCTTTAAAGTTTTTAAGAAGAATGTTTTATGTTGTTTTCATGTATTATTTCCCTGGTTTCCAAGACACTAAACCTTAAAGATCCTCTGTTTTGTGTAATGTAATGAAAGTTTATGTTATAAAAAGGTGTGATGCTATAAGGATTATATTTAAAATTTCATACAAACTAACAAGAAACCAATCCAAAAATCATTCCATAAAAAATATCAGTCCTTATCCTACATGCAGCTGCTCACTAATTCCCAATTAAAATGGGTACTGCATATACCCAATGCATTCTACCCCGATTTCATCCAAACATAATGGGAATATACTATAGTACAAGCCAAACATAGAGAATAACTCATGATACCATGAGTCACATATCATTGAACCTAGTCTTATGTTACTAAACCACTGACCATGCTCCATACATGTCAATATCATCTAACTAGGATAATCCTTAATGATCCTCTTTAAAATCATACGTTTCACCTATTCCATGGTCCACCACATGATCACCCGCCAACTGGTATAATATTAACACTATAAGAATTTAACCATGATATATCTATCCTATATCTTACCATCAAGGATAAAAACCCACTAAATCAATGGGAACCACACCTAAAATCACTAGGGCTAGGAATCCCACCGAACCTTCCCTTTGAAACCCACCTTGATACCAAAGAACCTTAATTTATTTACATTGTGAAATCAAAAATCACTTCCATACCCATACTACACACCTGACAGCACCTCTCATTCATTGAACTCATAACCCAAAGCATCTACCACTTATTCCCATCTCTATGGCACACACATGTTTGGGCTAACCACTCTCTTGGGTTACCCTTATATCTCATAACACACTAACTCACAAAACTCCTGATTTTTATCTGAAAAGGGTCACTAGGATGTCCCACTTTCCCATAAAACACACCTCAAATAGGTCACAACTAATGGGTAACATATATACTCCCATCTCAAACATTACTCGACAACCCACATTCCAGAAAACCCACTCTAGAGTTCTCAAATATACATAACCAACATCAAATGCCAAAAACAGTACCCCTACTCAAGCACTCATCCTCTACGGTCATCCACATACCAGACTACCCCTCTCAAGAACCACAATCACATCCATATATATCTATATAATGGTATCACCATAAGATGATTTGCGTTAAGTATTATATGGTTATATGGTTCAATTAAGTAGGACATTCCACTAAGAATCTATATGGGAAAACACCATATAGGTTTTTTTGAAACATCAAATAACCCAACCTATTACTTAAATGTATATAAGGGTTTTATCTAAAAGTCACCCAGTGCCTATACCAAACCACTAGGGGTCTCTATACATCACTTACACCAAGGGACTATATATTCTTCATCAAGGAACATCCTGACATAGAATACACATGAACTGTCATCAAATAGAAACACATTGTGGTTTAGTTAAGTAGAATAAAACCAAAGCATTATACGGGAAAACACTATATAAGTTGTTCTTGACACTTTAAACCGTTGAATGCTCATCATCAATGATATCAATCACACATAGTCAGGTGTATGTCATTCTGAGTATTACAATATGAATATGATACATGTACACCAACCTCTTTCCAATGGGACAAGATCCAAATAAAGTAAAATATAAATCTTTAATAAATAACTCAATCATAAATTTTAATAAAAATAAACTCAACTATAACAATGAGATCTAATAACAACAATCCCAGATCCTTGGTAACTTGGAATTCCCATCATGAAAGGTGTTTCTGATCCACCAAATTGAGGTCTGTCACAAGCTCTGACACATTATTATATCAATTGTCTAATATCTACCAAAATAGTAAGACAAAAATATATTATACCACTTTTTGATATTGGTACTATAAAACTATGATACCACTTTGTAAAATCCCTCCACCCCAGACTACTTGACTGGTGATCTGACCAACGATCTCTACCTAACCTCAAGAGTGCTCCCCATACACCAAAGGTGGTAAACTAGCAATAGGGCTCTACAGTACCATAGAGAGACTATACCCACATATATGAGTTCTCAATAATAGATAAAATAACTAAACATCATTCTAAAATAATAAATATCCATATTAAACATAATCTAAAAAAATATTCCATAATAAATTAATATTGAAGTAAGCAGTTATGTAGACTCATGGTCATACTAGCAAACAAAAACTAATAGCCCACCAAGATGATCACATAAAAAGAATAAATAAAAATATATATAATAAAAATGAGACTCTACCACCATTCCCAAGCCTTACATAATCCAGTCTCTAAATCATCTGAGCTATCTTTCCCAATCATGAAACATCATGCCTCTGCCCAACTTGAACTTGTGATCTATGAAGTCTACTTGGGTACTAAGTTATATTAATATCCAAGAAGGGTGTGAGTATATATCATTAGGGAACCACCAATGCAGTCCCATATATAAACAGTAAGGTAGTGTATTTTCTAAGTGATTTTATCAGTTGAATAAATAAATTCCATAACTGTAGAAAATAAATTAATAATCACTGTCTATCCTTGAGTTTTAAAATGACCCCTAGGATTGACTATACCTACTTCATCTAGTTTTAGATTCTATCTGAACATAGGTAACCACTTGGGGGAAATATACCCATCCTCAAAATATGAGAAACTACATGGGGAAGGGGATATACCCATATTTATAATTAAGATTAACACATAGGGGGATCCATGTCCTATACTAGAAATATGATAACATTTACCCATGGATGTCCCACCCTGGAACCATATCAAACCTAGCTTGTAAATCATAAGGAACCAATATTACATACAACTAGGGGGAAACATACCATACCAAAAAATAGATTTTAATCCCTAATTACCCATAGATTCGCATCTTTCACTACACCTGACTCCACATTCACATTTATTACATTCATATAAAAACAAAACACATGTACATGGAGGTCACAACTCACTCCCAAACCAAATACCACATGCACTTAGGTTATTCCACCATGGAACCTCAATCACATTACACACACACATTATTAAACATCCCCAAGACATGTTCTCAGGTCGATCGTACCACAACACCTTGATCCATTCCCAATACCATCTATCACTAGAGGATTGTAACAACCTAAAATTTTTAAATAGTATATTAACTTACTTTTAATGATTTAATAGAGGTGTTAATGGTTAATGGAGAAAGAGGAGTCGACAGCTTCATCCAGTAGACTCGAACCTTATGAAGCCCACTTATCAGAGCTTGGGAAGGAGGTGGCATCTTTGGGCTTCGCTTTGGACCAAGCCCAAGCCGAACACCAGTGTGTCAAGCTTGAACAGAAACACCTACGGGAGAAGTTCAAGTTAGTAGAGATTACTACTAGGGAAATGTTATCTAAGCCTCCCTCATATTCTCTCACCATAGCACACCTTACACTTAGGTCATATGCTGGTGTTATAAGGGGCTATGTGACGAGACCATAACTTCTTTGTGTAATCCTTTGGGATAAATAAATTAAGATTTCCTCCTTTAGTGATGTTTGTGAAATTTCAAATGTCCAGATAATTTTAGGATGTATTTTATTAATGAATTTTGGAAAAAAAGATATTTTAAAATATTTATGTAAACCTTAAATAATTAATGATGTGTAATGATTTTCAAAAAATGGTCTTCTGCAAAAGTGTTCAATAAGGAATTTGGAGTCTAATAAGATCAACTTAATTTTTGATGAATAGTAAATTATGAATAGTGATATTACCCTTAGGATTAGTAATGTGACCAAATGGATTAGTAATCTCACTTAAAGAAAGTTTTAATATAATTTAGACACCTTGATTAAGTAATGAGATTCAATAAAATGGGTAAATAACGGTTTCATAAATTATTAGTCAAGTATTAGTTTTTTTTGGGTGAATAGTGTTTTTTAATTAAAAATTTAATTAAAAATAATTAGAAAATTATTTTTATAAAATGGACTTTATTTTTTAACTCAGAGCATCGATATTATGTTATGGTAATTTTTGGGGATTTTTCTGAAAAAAATGAATTCTCGATGAATAGTGTTTTTATTTAAAAATTAAATTAAAAATATTTAGAAAAATATTTTTATAAAATGGAGTTCATAAATTTAATTAGAGCATCGATATTTGGTTAAGGTGAAATTTTGGGATTTTTCTGAGAAAGATGAATTTTTCAGTGAATAGTAAAAATGCAGTTTTAGGGTTTCAGTATGTTTAATGACATCATAACCGTGTCATGATGATGTCATGAGATATTTTAAGGGTTGGACGGCCAAAGGTGATGAATTATTGTATTGGGGGCCCCATGTGGCCTAACTCCATGGTAAATGCCATTGGAGAGAACATGGTTTTGAGAAAAGTACTTGTGAGGTGTCCCTTGGCCATTAATGCCTTGTCCCCTCACTTTCCCTATAAATACCCACCCTTTCCTCCTTTAGTTTTCACTCCCAAATCTCCCCCAACCAAGTTCTGGTCTCCTTACCTCCCAAGGTTCCCCCAAGCCCTCAAGGTCCAAACCTTTGAGTTTTAAGAGTTACGTTTTAAGGTAAGGGATCCGACCTCTCTCTTTCTTTTCAAGTAATCTCTTTTATGTCATTGCTTTTATAATCCATGTTCTTATATTGGAGGATGTTCTTCTATATTCATATTACTGCCCTTTTCATGTTCACATGATGAGAGAACCCCTATTTCTCTCATCAATTCGTTTTAAGAATGTTTAAGTGACGCCGTTAGGCTGCCGAATTTTTAAGGGGATTCTTTCACCCTTCTCATTCTTTTCAAAATTCTACTTTCATGTCAAGTCTTTCAAGTTCTTTTTTTATTATGTAGGGGTATGATCTCTATATCTATCATACTGAACTCTTATGTTCACATGATGAGAGACCCTATTTTATCTTTTTAAATCATTTTGTTGAAGTTTAAGTGACACCGTTAGGCTGCCGAATTTTCATAAGAGAAATCTAATTTTTGTCTTCCTTCCATGTTTTTCATTTCAAATGGTATGTCCTTCAAATTTCATTACCATGTTCATATATCCTTCTTATTCTGTCCCTCTATTGTTTTATGGGTCATTTATGAATGTTTGACCCATGTCCCCTCTCCTTTCAATGTTTTCTAAAACCCTGAAACATAGCCGTTATGCTGCAGAATTTTCATCTCAAAATGCCTCTCTCTTTTCTCAAAATTATTTTATGTTATAAAGTGAATACTCAAAGATCTTATTTATACAAGGGTATTCACATATATATCAAAATGTTCTATTTTAAATTCTGGGATTTACATACATGAGACCCGCTTTCTCTTTCTGTGGGTTTAAAGTGACATTAAGATCTTGTCTTTAAAGCAGTTTTTAAAACGTTATGATTATGAAATGAAACCCATTTATTTTATGCTATATGAGTTATTTATGAAATGTTTGATGATGATATATGTGGATCACATGATAATAAAGGAAAATTTAAGGGTGCGCCCTGATAGCGCTCCAATGCATTGGGTAATGATGTAACCACTAGAGATTAAAATTTTCACGATATCTTGGTGAATAACCTTGGTAATTTTCAAATGACACCTTGGGGATGGACCTTGGTGATATGTTCATGATTTTCTATGTTAAATTATGTAGCCACATCTTCAAGTTATGAAAAATTTTATTTTTATTATGAAATTACTCATGATTTCTTTCTCATGCCTTAAAGTTCTTTTCATTACCTTATTGAAGTATCTCAAGTTCACATGTAAAATGTTTCTCTTGTTTCCCTTACTGGGCCTTCTGCTCACCCTTTATTTTAATATATGTCCCCAGGTTATGAGATGCAGTAATGAACCTAGGATGAACTTAAGGAGAAGCCTTTCAAGTGTTTAATAAGAATGTTTTATGTTGTTTTCATGTATTATGTTCCTGGTTTCCAAGACACTAAACCTTAAAGATCCTCAGTTTTGTGTAATGTAATGAAAGTTTATGTTATAAAAAGGCGTGATGATATAAGGATTATATTTAAAATTTCATACAAACTAACAAGAAACCAATCCTAAAATCATTCCATAAAAAATATCAGTCCTTAGCCTACATGCAGCTGCTCACTAATTCCCAATTAAAATGGGTACTGCATATACCCAATGCATTCACCCCGATTTCATCCAAACATAATGGGAATATACTATAGTACAAGCCAAACACAGAGAATAACTCATGATACCATGAGTCACATATCATTGAACCTAGTCTTATATTACTAAACCACTGACCATGCTCCATACATGTCAATATCATCTAACTAAGATAATCCTTAATGATCCTCTTTAAAATCATACGTTTCACCTATTCCATGGTCCACCACATGATCACCCGCCAACTGGTATAATATTAAAACTATAAGAATTTAACCATGATATATCTATCCTATATCTTACCATCAAGGATAAAACCCCACTAAATCAATGGTAACCACACTTAAAATCACTAGGGCTAGGAATCCCACCGAACCTTCCCTTTGAAACCCACCTTGATACCAAAGAACCTTAATTTATTTACATTGTGAAATCAAAAATCACTTCCATGCCTATACTACACACCTGAAAGCACCTCTCATTCATTGAACTCATAACCCAAAGCATCTACCACATATTCCCATCTCTATGGCACACACATGTTTGGGCTAACCACTCTCTTGGGTTACCCTTATATCTCATAACACACTAACTCACAAAACTCCTGATTTTTATCTGAAAAGGGTCACTAGGATGTCCCACCTTGCCCATAAAACACACCTCACATAGGTCACAACTAATGGGTAACATCTATACTCCCATCTCAAACATTACTCGACAACCCACATGCCAGAAAACCCACTCTAGAGTTCTCAAATATACATAACCAACATCAAATGCCAAAACAGTACCCCTACTCAAGCACTCATCCTCTACGGTAATCCACATACCATACTAACCCTCTCAAGAACCACAATCACATCCATATATATCTATATAATGGTATCACCATAAGATGATTTGTGTTAAGTATTATATGGTTATATGGTTCAATTAAGTATGACATTCCACTAAGAATCTATATGGGAAAACACCATATAGGTTTTTTTGAAACATCAAATAACCCAACCTATTACTTAAATGTATATAAGGGTTTTATCTAAAAGTCACCCAGTGCCTATACCAAACCACTAGGGGTCTCTATACATCACTTACACCAAGGGACTATATATTCTTCATCAAGGAACATCCTGACATAGAATACACGTGACCTATCATCAAATGGAAACACATTGTGGTTTAGTTAAGTAGAATAAAACCAAAAAATTATACAGGAAAACACTATATAAGTTGTTCTTGACACTTTAAACCGTTGAATTCTCATCATCAATGATATCAATCACACATAGTCAGGTGTATGTCATGTGAGTATTACAATATGAATATGATACATGTACACCAACCTCTTTCCAATGGGACAAGATCCAAATAAAGTAAAATATAAATATTTAATAAATAACTAAATCATCAATTTTAATAAAAATAAACTCAACTATAACAATGAGATCTAATAACAACAATCCCAGATCCCTGGTAACTTGGAATTCTCATCATGAAAGGTGTTTCTAATGCACCAAATTGAGGTCTGTCACAAGCTCTGACACATTATTATATCAATTGTCTAATATCTACCAAAATAGTAAGACAAAAATATATAATACCACTTTTTGATATCGGTACTATAAAACTACGATACCACTTTGTAAAATCCCTCCACCCCGGACTACTTGACTGGTGATCGGACCAACGATCTCTACCTAACCTCAAGAGTGCTCCCCATACACCAAAGGTGGTAAACTAGCAATAGGGCTCTACAGTACCATAGAGAGACTATACCCACATATATGAGTGCTCAATAATAGATAAAATAACTAAACATCATTCTAAAATAATAAATATCCATATTAAACATAATCTAACAAAATATTCCATAATAAATTAATATTGAAGTAAGCAGTTATGTAGACTCATGGTCATACTAGCAAACAAAAACTAATAGCCCACCAAGATGATCACATAAAAAGAATAAATAAAAATATATATAATAAAAATGAGACTCTACCACCATTCCCAAGCCTTACATAATCCAGTCTCCAAATCGTCTGAGCTATCTTTCCCAATCATGAAACATTATGCCTCTGCCCAACTTGAACTTGTGATCTATGAAGTCTACTTGGGTACTAAGTTATATTAATATCCAAGAAGGGTGTGAGTATATATCATTAGGGAACCACCAATGCAGTCCCATATATAAACAGTAAGGTAGTGTATGTTCTAAGTGATTTTATCAGTTGAATAAATAAATTCCATAACTGTAGAAAATAAATTAATAATCACTGTCTATCCTTGAGTTTTAAAATGACCCCTAGGATTGACTATACCTACTTCATCTAGTTTTAGATTCTATCTGAACATAGGTAACCACTTGGGGGAAATATACCCATCCTAGAAATATGAGAAACTACATGGGGAGGGGGATATACCCATATTTATAATATAAGAGTAACACATAGGGGGATCCATGTCCTATACTAGAAATATGAGAACATTTACCCATGGATGTCCCACCCTGGAACTATATCAAACCTAGCTTGTAGATCATAAGGAACCAATATTACATACAACTAGGGGGAAACATACCCTACCCAAAAATAGATTTTAATCCCTAATTACCCATAGATTCGCATCTTTCTCTGCACCTGACTCCACATTCACATTTATTACATTCATATAAAAACAAAACACATGTACATGGAGGTCACAACTCACTCCCAAACCAAATACCACATGCACTTAGGTTATTCCACCATGGAACCTCAATCACATTACACACACACATTATTAAAAATCCCCAAGACATGTTCTCTTCCTGGAACCTCTCATCATATACCACATATATTGGACTCCCACCCAAACCTGATACATGTTTTCTAGGATGGCCTCTCAAGTGAATAACCCATCCCGTTAATATATCCATCTCAAGATCATGCCATTTTACTTAGGGTTATAAGTTGACACATGAAGTTTATGAAACATGATATCATATAAAACCCCTCACCAGGGTCAAAATATCACTTGGGAACCCACTGAGGTCCCCTAGAAAATATTGTAGTTAGGATACCTTACATGGTATCCTATGTCACAATCTTAAATTTCTAGTAAAATTACATCACTCAGAGTTCATAACATCCATATAAACCATAATAAACATGTTATGGCCTCACCAAACTCATAAAGCAAGCCTCTTTAGCATCAGTCACAAGGTATGGGAGAATTCCCTTCTCACATCTCAAGGTCATACTATTTTGTCCACTCACCCAACCTATCACCAAAAAACCTAAGGTTTACCCACTAGGGTTCTCACATCCTCTAAGGTTACTAAGGAAACCTAATAATACGACCACTATGTATCTTTTATTTAATTCAATTTCATTTAGGCCCATCATAGTCCATACATATCAAGGCATACTTTCATGATCAAGGCCTTGACCATCGATGACTAAGGCACCGAGCTAGTGCTTAAGGGGATATCGTGTCCCTTAAAACCTTATCCATTTATAGGTAATTAAAATGAACAATTAATTTAATAAAAAGTTAATATTACCTTTATGGAGAGACCACATATCATTGGCACATATAAAGTTCATAAAATCATAGGGTATGTGTTGGGACAACATACCTCATTCATGGAGTTATTCCCTATTATGTAGCTTGATAACTCTCTCCCAAGATCATTGAAGTACATCCATATATTAACCATCATCACAAGGCCATATATCACACCAAAATATCTAAATTAATTATAATCATTTATAATTAATTAAACATCTTATAATAAATTATTCAAATTAATTCCAATAGATATAGTTTCCTAAAATCTCACCAGGAAACCTTGTTGCACCAAAATGGTGAAAAACCACTTTAAAAAGGTCCATAGAGTTCCCTCGATTCCATAAAGGTCTAAATCCCCACCACACAACATTATTTTAATTGAAAATTTAATTTAATTTAGGCAGAAACCATAAAAAATTTACAAAAAAAATCACCATCAATGAAATGGTGCATGATGATGTGTGATCAAACTCTCAATATATCCTCTATCCAATGTATGAAAAATATTCATCATATCATGATGATTTTACCATGATATAATGGAATCATTAATGAAACACTAATTTGGGTCTCCAAAACTATAGAGAAAGAAAGGGGTGGTAAATAAATAATAAGGAGGTAATATCACCTTTAATTGCCTCTAAAATCACATCAAAACTCACCCATAATTTAAGGGGATCAAAATATGCAAGGGAGGGGAGGGAGATCCCCTTGGCTCGACCACATAAAAGGGAGAAGAACAAGGAGGAGGGGATTTTTTAAAAAAAATACAAGGGGAATTCATCTTTTTTAAACACTAGACATGGGCTATAGTGACTCAAGCCTTTTAGGCACATTATTACATGTGTTTTAACATAAAAATCTATTAATTACAAACAAAATATCATGATTCCTAGTGTATTTGCAATAATAGTTTCATAATAAATCAAAGTGAGGCCAAAATAAAACTTATTTATTTTATTCCCCATAATGATGTACTAAATAATTTAAAGCTATAAAAACTTCATGGTATAACTTGGGGAATATGTAGACAAAAATGGTGAGCTAAAAATCCCAGTAAGGGAACAAATATGATAAGGAAACATAATATATGAGTCAATGGTATAACATGATATCATAAAAGATAATGATAAAGGGTAATAACATGGGGGAATAATAGAAAAATGGTATTATAAGATCATGACATCACATGAAATGTGACAACAACATATAATATGACATAAACATGATTAAATTATTACTTCCTAGACAATATCACATGGTGTAAAAAGTCTCATAATGGATTAGGCTTACTCCCTAACCCCATACATGATGTTTCATGAGACTAAAAACATTACCCAATTCATTTGAGTGATATTCGGGCACACCCATAATAAAATGTTCATGATTTTTTGTGTAACAAAAAGGAAATCAATCATAAGGTATAAATATAAGAGTTACTCATGAAAATATGGGTTGAATAATCTTATCTCATATCATAATAAAAAGAAATTTCACAATGAGGGTGTTTGATACATGAATATAAGGCATGTATTAACCCATAAAATCAAGGGAGAAAAATCTAGGTATATATGTGAGATATAAATATAAATAATTTATAAGTAATTCATAACATGAAAGGTTATTTTCATTGATTAAAATGTATTTAAAAGATAACATGGAATATTTCTTGAGAAAAATAACATTTTCACTTTTGAAATCACTTATTCAAAATTTTAAAAATTACAAAATATTATATATATATATTTAAAATAACCACGGAAACTTATAAAGTAATATTCAAATATTTGAGTGATCATGAAGTAGGGAAATTCCATACATACGGTATAAGATAAAAGAAACATTCCTTTCACATTGTTATAAAAAGGTTAAAAAGCGACTCATTCAGAAAGATACAAGAATATCCAATTCAAAATGATTTGTAAAAATTAAAACATAGGTAATTTTTTTAATAAATATTTTTTGGAATTTTAAAAAATATTCTTAAAAATATTTTTAGAAAACATGGATACAGAATAAAAAGGTTTTTTGAACAAAGAGAAAAATGAATTCATCTTTTCTTAAAAAAACTTTCTCAATAATTTTAAGTACCAAAGAGAGGAAAGTGGTACTATTACCTGAAAATTTCATGAATAAAAATATGATAATAAAATGAAATGTGTTTATTATACAATGATCAAATAATTTCATACAACATAATTATAGCTTAAAAAATCCTGATTAAAATGAGATTGAAACATAAACCCTTATCGCTTTGGTAACTTTTGAATCATAAATCCCATGAATAAAGTAGATGAATAATAAATTAAAAATATAATTAATTATGAATTATTCATGATATAATATGTAAATGGGTAGTATATACACCATTTAAAAAAATTAGGTACATAAAATAACATGTTTTTTAAAGAAGGAAGTTTTTAGATGAAACCCTTACCTCGAGTCTAGGATTTATCCTGTATGTATTTTATTTCCTATAGAATAAACTTATATAAATTATTTTTTTACTAAGAAAATTTACCATGTATAATACCTTATACTTAAAATATTTATTTTATTTATTTTAATGATGTGTTTAATTATATGATCAGTTATGTCCACATCAGGTGTTTTTAGGACGTTTAGTTCATAATTTGAAAATAACATCGGTATGTTAAATGTGGTAAAAGGGGTAATTGTTATATAATATAAATAATAATAATAATTAAATAGTTATAATTTTTATAAATAAATTATAATTTTAAAATCAACTATGAAATATGGTTAGGAAAAATGAACCATGTTATAATCATGGACATGATAGGTCGTACGTATGCATGAGTAACGTTCCCATTTTTTAAAAATCATGATGGAAAGAAGGTAAGTGTTATTTTATATTTAATGAATAATAATTATTTCATAAATATCATATAATATTTTAAAATACAATTAAATATATCATCCATGTGATTCAGTAATAAAAAAATTAACCACATCGCTTTGCAAGGCTGTAGTCCGCTGTACACACGAACGACATTATCATTTTTCAATGGATAGAAATGTAGGAATATATATGTCATAATAATTTTATAAAATGATTAATATGTTATGAATATAATATATAAACATTAAATATATCATCATGAATAGATGTGAGATGAAATTATGGATTTTTTTCATCGATTTGCGAAGCGATAATCTACCATACACACAAACGATTGTTTCACTTCCCATTTAATGAAAAAGGCGATGGTTAAATATTATGACATCAAAATAATAAAATATTAGTATATAAAATATACTAATGTTATTATATTATAATTTTTATGACATAATTGAAGGTGAAAAAATAAGTAGTAAAAAAGGATCTTGGTGAAGATGATTAGCTTCACTTAGAGGAACCTCCTTTGGATCTATTATTAAGAACCCTAAGGTTGGTCTTTTGGGAAGAACATAAGTTCTAAAATGTAGATAAGGATGTTGGGGAGAGATTTTTGGTTGGGTTTTTCTGATGAAAATTACTTTAGAGGCATGAATAAGTGGGGGGATGGGGTGGTCTTTTATAATTTAGGATAAGTGGTGTTTTTATAAATACCCAATACTATTATATAATGGGACATCACTATCAATCCAAGTGCCTTTAAAGTTAAAAAATAAAGTATTTAAGAATATATAAGGCTGTTAAACACCTATAAAACTAAAAATAAACATCTTTTAAATATGTTACCTTCTTTACCTCTAATGTTACTCACTTTTACAAATTTAATTTTTTTTATCATGGTAACTTTTTTTTACCATTTTTTACTATTAATTATGATCAAAAATTAATTTGAAACTATTATATAATATAAATTATTATTATTATGAATATGAAATAAATTTTATAAAATTTAATTCACATAATTGGAATAATTTAATTTAAAATAACACCCACAAGCGTGATGGAAATCAGTTTTCTGAAAAGTGCATTTTTAAGGAAAAAATGATCTTATATTAACTGTATGAATAGAAATCATCATTATATGAATTTAAGTTAAAAAATATTGATATATAATATATAAATTTCATTTAAATCATTACTAATTAGTATTTTTTAATTAATTAAAATGTAGAAACATTTTTGCACATTAAAATAGTTTAAAAAAATGTGTTTTAAGCTTAAGAATAAACTTATACTAAAATCCTCTAAAAAGATTATTTATATGTAATTAATTTGATTAAATATATATATAAATAATATTTATTTTAATTTTAAATCAAATCAAAATAGTATTGGGACTTTTAAATTACTTAATTTATTAAAAATAAATGACATTTTTATAAAAAATGTTATTTTCCACCATTTCCTGAAAATCAATATTTTGTGAAAAAACCTAAAATTTCACCCTAGGTTAATTTTGGTATTATAAATTCAAAAATGAATCTAATTTTATCAAATACATTTTCTAATTTTTTTATAAATTAATTATAATATTTTCTCAGAAAAAAAATAAAAATCATTTTTTAAGAAAACATTTTTTTAAATTGAGTGATTATTTATTAGGAATTTATAAATAAATTTATATTAATTATAAAATTTATATATATTTAATAAATTATTTAATCCAATTTATATCCAAAAATTTAAAGGATGGGTTATAACGGTCATATTTAAATATTAATATTTTAATAAAATATCATGGTTCGTTTAATCTCATTGTTGTGTGTTGTATATGCTATCAAACATAGTGTTATTTTAATATATAAGGTTGTTAAATTCTGTACACATTAAAAAAATTAAATCCTTGGAATTTGAACTTGTGATAATTAATTAATCATTATACATTTGAAAATCCCCTTTATAGAAAACTCATATCGTAAAAAATATTAATAAATATTACTATTAAAAGAGGGAAAAGGAAATACGAAGGTCATATAGAATAAAACATAATTAGGTTTCCAAGTAGGATAAAATTGGAGTAAATTGAAAATATGGACATGGAAGAAAAGAATAAATAATTATAATGAGTGATAGATATTATTGATCACAATAAAGTGAATGATCAAGAGAAAGTTAACAACCATAAATCCATAAATTCTTGATGATTTAGAAGATCATGATTCATCTGATATAAAGATAATAGGATTATTTTTTTTTCAAGATACTTTTCCTAGAGTTTATGGATTATTTTACTATCAAGATAAATAACACCATAAAACATAATTACTTGATATCTTTATTATTTTATAAACACAATTTTATCCTTTTGTTATGGTTCGATCAATTTCTACTTCACCTATTGCTCTAAGGAATGAATATCCAATATGATTTTTTTATTCCTAAAGCACTAAAATTAATTGTTGATAGATAATAAGATCTATAAAAGAGTAACAATATATTCATCAAATATTTATTAAAACCAAAATGGTTATCATAAAGTAAGATAATTCCCAAAATGAATATGAATATATTAATCTAAAAAATTAAAAAATAAAACCAAAGGTTTAACATAGATCATTTTTAAAGACTATGACCCAATATCCTACAGCTTATAGTTACTTTACTAATTTTTAATAAGATATAAGTGATCACATCCCAAAGGACTTAACATTTTAGTATTCTTGGTAAAATAGATACATACGTGAGTATTTTATTACATTATAAAACCCAAATCAAAACATATTTTTTTGAGAATATCATTATTCCCTATAGAATATCCTTACATATCTTTCATAGTACACTTCTTGTATTCCTAATAAGGTAAAAAAATAAGGGTGAGATTAAATTATCAATAAGAGTTATGTAAAATAGAAGCTATCATGAATTAATAAGAATAATCAACATGGAAAAGTAAATAACTAAACACACATTCCATTTAAATAATTTGACTATCATGATTAGAAATGAAATAATCAATATTAAAATTTAAATAACTAAATATAAAATCCATTTAAATAATTTGACTATCATGATTAGATAAGGAATAATCAACATAGAAAGGTAAATAACTAAACACATATTCCATTTAAATGATTTTATTATCATAATTAGATATGAACTAATCAACATGTAAAGGTAAATATCTGAACACACATGACATTTAATCAATAAACTGAAAATTAAATGAATCCAAAGACAATAAAATTATAAAAATATCATAGATAATAATAACCTAATTCTTAATGAAGTAAATTCTAAATTATTGTACGTCATGATCTCAAAAATCATGATACATCTATTGTCAAGACCTTTCACAAGATAGTTTAAAACTAATGGGTATGTATACACAAAGAACCCATTTAACTAAGTCTAGCCAACATATTTGTCTCACGATACTACCAATGACTCAAGGGTCTATCTATAACCAGGCCCCACCTTCCACTACATGTCCAAAGCCTTCCTCATATATCAAATAATCAATTTAATTTTTGAATAACATTCCTTATCATCAAATATTCATATTGAGTAAGGAATACATATTAACAATAATTTCCCCAACCAATTATATAACTTTAAAACTATAATACCATATATAGAAATTATATTTGGTTTAAGTTATAAGTATATACATGATAAATAATATGTAAATTTATGGGAAATTTAATGTTCAATGATAATAAGAATGTGAATATTTCAAGGGAAAGTTAATGATTACAAAAATTAATCGAGAAAGAGAATTTCAATACATTACATATTAAAACTAATCATAAACCATCCTAAGAAATAAAAGTATTTTATCAATAACAAATATCCCTAGTGTATCATAAGTATAAAAAAGGTTTGATTTTGCTGATGAATAAAAAAACCATAAAAATTTCATTAAAAACATTCTTGAGGAAAATATCCTTTTTTTACTTTGAAAATGTTTTTAAAAATAAAAGTTCATAAAGTATTTTTCAAATAATTTTATTTTAAAATAACCTTTGAAACTTATAAAGTAATATTTAAAACATTTTTTGTTCATGACGGTGGGAAATTCCATACATTAGGTATACGTTAAGACAAAGATTCCTTTCACATTTTTGGTAAAATCCAAACAAGCCTTGTTTAAAAAATGACATGAAGATTCATTTTTTTAAAAAGTCAAACATGGGTAAAAATGTATTTAATAGATCCTTTGGATAAATTTTAAAACATTTTTAATTTTTTTTAGAAAACATGTTTTTGTAAGAAAAATGATTTTCAACCAAGAGAGATATAAAGTCAGATTTTCTTATAAAATTTTCAAAATAATTTTAAGTAACAAAGATTTAAAACATGGTACTATTAATTGAAAAATTAATTAATAACTATAGGATAATAAAATTAAATTTTTTTATTATCCAATGATCAAATAATTTCCTTTAATATAAATTCAATCATAAACAATCCCAATTAAAATGAGACAGTGAAATAAACCCTTATAAGGATCATAACATTGAAGTGAGAATTAAAAAATGAATCGATTATGTGTATAAAATTTAAATATACATAAAAAAGTGGATATAAAACATAATATATTCAAAATTCATTGCACATACAATATTATAATATCAGACTATGAAGAAGTAATATAACCCAGTAAAAAGAAATTGAGTTATGTAATTATTTACCACTTGGTAACTTTTATGTCAAATAACCTTGGATGAAATAATTAAAATTGAAACTTAAAATACCATGGATTATAAATGAATCATTATATTACATTTCAAATGGGAAGTATATACACCATATAAAAGAAATTAGGCGTATAACATTACAATATGCCTCAATGAAGGGAAATTGAGATGAAGTCCCTTACCTTACACTTCATTTTGGTTCAACAAGATTTAAACTCATGTATAATAATTTTAATCATGTTATTAATTTATATCAGAACTATATTCATATTTAAAATATCATATATTATCCTATTATAACATTTTACCACCCATTTGTTAATAATATTTCATTATTTTCATTGTTTTGGGTGTTAATTGCCTTGTTTTATCATACGTGTTTTATCATGAAAGTTCTGATTATTGTGCATAGGATATAAATACATAATCTACATAATTATAATAATGTTATGAATATCATATTTACTCATTATATACATTTTTATAAACATTATTAAAATGTGTACATAGAAAATGAATCGCATCGCTTCACGGAGACGGTAGACTATACGTATGCACGAGCAAAGATATCATTCCCTTGATGAGTGAAAGGGTAAATAATTGTATGGTATATTAATATTAAATAATCAATATCATGTAATATATATCATATATATTCATTATATTTGTCCTTATCACCTTCCATGTAAAGCGTAACTGAAAAATGAATCATATCGCTTCGTGAGGTGGTCATCTGCCGCACACACAAGCTACACTATCATATTTTTAAACGGAATGGAAAGTAAAAAGATATATGTGATATTATAATTAAATAAGTATAATAATATCATAAATATTATATATATACATTAAATCCATCATTATATACAATCATGAGATGTGTTGATGGAAAACATGTTACATTAGTTTGCGAGGTGATAGTCTGCCGTACACATGATCAATGATTTCATTTCCCATTTTATACTAGAGGATATGGATAAATATTAGGGAATACAAATAATAAAATATCAGTATATATTATATAATGGGGTTATTATATTTTAAGTGTTAATACATAATTTAATGTGTAAAAAGAAAAAATAAAAAGAAATAAATTCGTTAAGTCAATCACCTTATCTTTGTGAAACCACATTTGGATATCCCATTAAATACCTTTGGTTTGATTTTTTTGGAATAAAAAAGGATATATAATTTGGATAAGTATTTTTGGGATATATTTTTTCAGGTTTTTTTTGAAACGAATGGCCTGAGAGGTGCGAATAAGTGAAGGGAAAGAGTGGACTTTTATAAGTGCGAGAGATGACACACACATGGAATTCATGAAAAGAATAAAGTGTACGTGTTTTTCACATGAAAAGAGGATTAAAAATGAGAAATTATTGAACCTTAGAGATTATAAGGTTTAAATATGTCCATAAAATGGGGTTTTTACAAGTTTTATGTCATTTTTAATCCTTATCTTCTTAGTTTAATCCCCCGCTAAACTTGTTTTTACTTTAACAGTGGTAATTAATTTTTACTAATTTTACTATTCATAATGCTAAAAAATTAATTTGTAATTATTAAATAATATAAATTATTATTATTCTAAATATTTAATCCATTTTTTCAATTTCAATTCATATAATTAGAAAAATTAAGTTTAAAATTAAACTTGCTGAAGTGTCGAAAAAACGGTTTTTCCAAAGAAAAACTTTCAAAAGGTTTAAAAGTTTTTATACCAGAATTAAATATAAAATTGATTTTAATGACCTAAATTAGTTAAATTTTTATATAATTTTACTAATTTTACTTTAAAAAAATTTAAAATATAATTTAACTTTTTAAATAATTTAAAAAGAAAGATAATTTTCATTAAAACTTAGTATTTTTCACTATTCATCAAAAAATTAATCTTTCTAGAAAATTATCAAAAATTAACCCAAGTATAATTTTGATATTTATATTTAAAAAATTAATTTTATTTTTCAAATAATTTTTGTATAAGTGATAAAAATTAATTTTAAATTATGTTCACAAAGTGCGATTGGACCGTCTTTTAGAAAAATATAATTTTTCAAAAAACATTTCTTTTTCTATTAAATGATTATTATTATTTTCCTAATCAATATATAACTAAATAATTTCTTTATGCATGTTTAATCCATATAATTTTCATAATTTATTTATTACTATTCATACCCACTAATTTAAAAGCTAGGTTATAATGGTCACATTTTAAATAATAATATTTTAATAGAGCATTGTGTTTTATTTAAATCTGGTATTATGTGCATCTCAAGATATGAGAGAGATTTAATTTATTAAAAATAAGTATATAATAAATTCTTATGGTGTTATATTATTATCTAAGCTCGGTGTCAAATTTCTTATACGCTATAAAACTCAATTTTTATTTTAAAAAATCTCAAGGTGTTATATTCTACCCCCTTAAATAAATTGAATCCTCACAATTTAATCTTGATCTCGGTAATAAAGGGTTTTAAATTTGAAAATATCTTGTTTGAAATACCACATCGTAAAAAGGGTTAATAAAAAATTCTATTAATAAGAGATAAAGGTAAGTACAAATGTCATTTGGAATAAAATTTATTAGGTTTCTAAATAGAAGAACATTGGTGGAAAGTGAATATATGGACATTTAATAAAAGTGTAAATAATTATTGAGAGTGATAAGGATCATTGATCATAAGAAAGTGAATGATAAATGGAAATTTAAGGACCTAAAAACCATAAATTTGTGATGATTTAAAAGACCATTTGATTCATTGTATATGAAGGCAATATGATAACCATTTTAAGGCCTTTTTTCCTAAAGTTGAGGAATTCCTTTATCATCTTGACTATAAACATAAGGTTATATACTTACTTGATATATTTAAATTTTATAATAAAAATTTCATCTTTTGGATGTGATTCAATAAATTTCTACTTCATACCTTACTTTAATAAATGAATATCCAAGAATGAATTTTTTATACCTAAAGCATTAAAATTAACTTTTAACGGATCATAAAATCTATAAAAGAGTGGAAAGTCCTTCAATTTTTCTCTAAATATTTTCCAAAAAATGACATGTTTAACACAAGTTATCCAATATCATACATTAATATATAAACCTTGATAGTAAAACCACTTGTTCAACATTAATATTTATCCATCAATTTTTTTAAGTAAAAAATATGTTATATTAACCAGACCATCATGTAGGACAGTGGTAGGAGAAACACACTTGTTTTCCTTAGGTCATGGGTTCAAGCCCGAAAGACTTTTCAGATGTGATGGGTTGTCTCCTAACATGGTGGTTATCCTTTTTCTAAAACCATATTAATATAATTCCTATAATATTCCCAAATTGTAATGACCCATAATTACCTTAAAATAAATTATATAATAAACCTTAAAGGTTACCAATGCCTTTAATCTTAATTCAAAAAAAAAAATAAAGGTATTCTTCCTCAAATAAATTTTATATATACTAATCCAATAGGTTTTATTCCCATAAATGTCTCCCAAAATATCCTTAATCTTAGTATAATCCCATCATATAAAACCTAAAAATGGGTGTTTAAGAATTTGAACTTATGATCAATATTAAACTCATAAACCAATGATGCTATCCACAACTCTTAAGTAAATGAAGAAATATATGCTTCTAAAATTTAACACAATCATTAGATGTTTCATGATTTTTATAACCAAAACACCATTAATAAAAAAACTTGTACAATTTAATTCTTGAATCCTAATACATAAATACTTGAACCATTTTATTTCAACATAGTTCCTTCCTTGGTCTAGTGGTTAACCTTTAGAAGAGGTAATTGAATCAGATAATTACCGAGTTCCCCACATTTAAGACAATAAACTATAAATGGATCCATAGGATGAAATTTATTTTCATACATTATACTATTAATTTTTACTCAACAATTAATTTCTTTATGCCCTTATTTTATACACATAATTTTTTTTACCATTATGTTGAGATATTTTCTTAGGTGTCACTTTCAACATTTCTAACATTAAGGAAATCAAGCCTTATTTCCTCCATGGTCTCCACCACATAAGCTCTTAGTGAAATCCATCCTTATCCTCTTTGGTGAGTCTAGGATTTGGTTAAGGTATAGGTTGTTAATCATATTTTAGGATAACTAATTACGAATAATCATGATATATTTCAATCTAGTCATCATCCATTGGTTTCACATAGACACTAAATTTTCCTTCATGTTTAATGTTAACATGATTCCTTCGGGTTCTATCAATTGACTAAAACTAAAATAATAGTTTGTATAACAATAATCATAATTTTAAAACAATATAATCATTTATAGGATATCTAAATCATGACACCTTATTCTTAATCTAAGATACCTTAGGTTTAACCTAGGACATTCATTATTATTATCTATTCAAATAATTCATAATAGTTTGTAAAGAAAATGTGAATTATCCAAAGCATATCCCCCTAGAGGCTCAAACTAGGTGTGCAGTAAATCCCATTTTTGTGTACCAAGTAATGATCGAGTCAAGACTGACACACCTTTTTTAGAGTTATTACCCCTAGGTGTATCTTCTATAGAACCAAATCTACTTATAGTATCTAAAAAGGGATTTATTTCAAGAAAAATCTCATAATATATACCTTAAAAAAACTTTAGTATGTTCTTTAATACTTATCCTCAAATTCTATCATAGGGTTATGTTCAATAATCTCTTTTTTACAAAATAATTTCTCAATATTTCTAGTAAACTTACTCCAATACCAACTGTAAAGATCCTGACCCCAATAGCCCATATCCAATGGTTACTTTACTACTTTGGCATAATATACAAGTGATCACATCCCAAAGGACCAAATAGTTTAGTAGTCTTGGTAAACTAGATACATACTTGAGTCTTTAATTATATCCAAAAACAAAAATTACAACATTTTTTTTGAGAATATAATTATTACATCTATAATATCTATTCATATCATTCATGGTACACTTATTGGATTCCTAGGAAAGGAAAAAAATAAGGGTGTTCTCAGATGCTCAGTAAGAGTTATGTAAAGAAGAATCTATTATAAATCAATAAGCATAATAAATATGGAAAGGTAAATAACAGAACACACATGTTATTTAAATAATTTGGATATAATGATTAGATAAGGAATAATATATATGGAAAGGTAAATAACTAAACACACATGACATTTAAATAATTTTACTATCATAATTAGATAAGTCATAATAAATATTGAAAGGTAAATAACTGAACACACATGTCATTTAAATAATTTGACTTACATTATTAGATAAGGAATAATAAATATGTAAAGTTAAATATCTAAACACTTATTATATTTAATAAATAACATTATAATTAAATGAATCAAGAGATAAAATCATTGTGAAGATTTCATGGATAATAATAACTTAATTATTAATTAAGGAAATGATTAATTATTGGATGTCATGATCTGAGGCATCATGATACCTTTACCTTCAAGACCTTTCACAAGATAGTTTAAAATCAAAGGGTAAATGTACACCAAAAACCCATTTAACGAAGTCTAACCAAGTGATTCATCTCATGAGACCACCGATGCATGAGGGTATGACATCCCACCTTTTTATAACATAAAATTTTCATTTACATTGTAAAAATAGAGGATATTTTAAAGTTTAGTTTTTTGGAAACAAGGTACATAATACATGAAAACTTAAAACATTATTTTAAACAATATAAAAGAATTATTAATTGGTTAATACTAAGTACTTTTACTGCATCACATAACCTAGGGCCATACATCAAATAAAAGGGCGAGTATAAGTCCGAGTAAGGGAAAGCAAGGGAAATAGTCTACATGTGAACTTGAGAAATATCAATAAGAACTTGAGGAATATAATAAAGGAATGAGAAAATAAAAAAGGGGTATATAATAATAAAAATAAATTGAATCATAAAATTTAAATGTTTCAACAACATTTAAATGATACATTCATAATCATATCACCAAGGTTTTTCATTGAGGTGTCATAAAAATTAACAAGTTTGTTTACCAAGGTATTGTAAAATATGTCATCTCTAGAGATTAAATTCTATACCCAATGCATTAGAGTGATATCAAGGTGAAAACTTCATCTATATTAATTAATTCAAGAAACATATATCATAATAAAACATTTCATAAATAACCCATAGAGAATAGAACAAAATGGGTTTTGTATCAAAATCACAACGTTTAAAAAAAAGTGCTTAAAGACAAGATCTTTCTGTCATTTATAACCCACATAAATGGAATGAGGGTTTTATTTATATCAATTATAGAATAAAATAAATATATTTTAAATATTTTTGAATAACTTTATAAAATAAATAGGGTTGGGTATTCACATAAATAAAATTAAAGGGAATTTCTTTAGGAGAAGATAGAAATATTGAGAAATAAAATCAGCAACATAACAGTTATAAAATATGGTTTTAGAAAAGGGTAAAAAGAGAGTTTAAAAGGGTATAAAATTAATAAAATAATCTTAATATAGTAAAGTTATAAAATAAATTTTACAAAATAACTTATTTTGGAAATTTTAAAGACAAACCACATAAATAGGGAACTTGAATGAAAAAGAGAAGTGGATATTTCCTTTACCTTGAAGAGTAGTTCTTAAAACTTAGGGAATGTGACCTTGGGGAATTTAGGACACCTTGGTAGGACTAATTTGGAGGTAAAACTATCATAGATTCATGAATTATGAAATGGTCGTGAAAGGAAATGGATAAATGGGTGGGTATTTATATAAAAAGTGGGGGATTTGTTTATTAATTTCTAAATAAAGTCCTTGGATAACTAGGTAGTGGTAAATGAAAAACCATGGGATTGACCATGGTATTTGACCATGGAATTGGACAATTGGTACACATATTATGTTATTTTAATCCACAATAGTCAACCATAATTTTATATTACTTATTTTGGTAAGAAAAATTAAAGTTTTCACAAAATAACATTTTTAAAATTAAACTTTCCATTTTAGAATTTGGAAAGTAAATTATATATTTGGAAATTGATTAAAATATATTAAAATACTTGATATTAATAAAGTATAATATTTTAAGTCATGTATTGTGGTTAATTAGTTATTAAATAATTATGACATAATTATGATGTCATTAACATAGCGAAAAACTCACACTATATTTTTATTATTAAAAAATAATGTATTTTAGGAAATTATCATAAATTCACCCTAACCTAATTTATATATTCTTATTTAAAAAATTACATTTATTTTATCATAATAATTCTATAAATATGATAAATTTAACTTTTAAATATAAAATCTTTATTTATTAAAAATAATAGCGGATTGAAAATGCATAGTAAAATTTCTGAAAAATATAAAATTATTTTATCATTTATTTTTAAATATGAGTTTTTTAAGAATACTATTTAATTAAAATAAAAATTATTCATAATACCTTATATTATTATAATAATTATTTATTTGTTGAAAAGTATAATCTCTTTCTGAAAAATCAATTTATCAAATTTTACCAAAATTTTATTAAGAAAAACTATTCTTAAAACAGAAATGATGGAATAAAAATTTTATTTAAAAAAACAAATTACACACCAAGTTCAGGACATGTAAACCCTTATTACACTCGTGTATGACCTAAGAGTAAGGTTTGTGATGGTAGTAGTTTCATGGGGTGCCTTGGATAACATAGAACGCGCGGTAATCTCTACTAAATTGAACTTATCCTGTAGGAAATTTCCTTAAAGCTTCACTTATTGAAGATAGACTTGGGCTTGGTCAAGGGAGAACCCTAGTGATGAAACTTCCCTACCAATATCTAAAAAATGGGATTCAAATGGAAAAAATATACTAGTTGAGGCCATCAAATCGTCTTTATGTATCAATTATCCTTTGTCAAAATTTTACTTATAAACTCTAATGATAATGCTAAAATTATTATAAAGAGTATAGTTCCCAATGGTAATATTGTCCAACTATCATAATTGAACAACATTTATATAATAGTTGAATCCAAATGGTAAAATTTCCTTTTATATTCACTTCATTAAAAAAACATAGTATTTTTTGTGAATAAAATAACATACAATTTTAGGAAACAATTATCATTCAAAAAGTTCAGGTCGTTACATTTCCACCCTTAAGAAATTTCATCCCCAAAATTTTGACCCGTTCTCTTAGTTGAGAAAAGGTGTGGGTACTTCTACCTCATTATCTCCTCTATTTCCCACATCTCTTCTTCAAATTTATGGTTCCTTCACAACAATTTGATTTGGTGGGTAGTCTTATTGCGTAGAAAATTGTCTCTACGGTCCAATATCTCCACTGAATACTCCTCATAAGAGAGTTCATGTTCCAATTTCACCACCTCTATATTAAATACATGTTAAGGGTTAGGTATGTAATTCCTTAAGATAGATACATGGTATAATTCATGAACATGAGATATATTTGGGGTAAGTGATAGCTAATAGGCCAATCTTCCTATGTAATTAAGGACTTCATAGGGGTCAACATACCTAGGGCTAAGCTTACCTTTTTTACCAAACCATATGACTCTCTTACATGGTGATATTCAAAGGAACACCTTATCTATAACATCAAAATTCAAGTCCTTTCAATGGTTGTCAACATATCTCTTCTACTAACTCTAATTATCCTTTATGTGTTGTTGGATGACATGAACCTTTTCTGTTATCTCTTGCATGAGATTAGTCCCAAGCATCTTTCTCTCACCAACTTCATCCCAACAAGTAGGAGTTCTACATCACTTCCCATATAAATCTTGATAGTGTGTCATTTGAATACTCGAATGGAAGATGTTGTTGTATGAGAACTCAAATAATGAGATATTTTGATCCCATCCACCTTTAAATTCCATTTATCATGTTCTCAACATTCCCTTGAGTGTTTTAATAATCCTTTCATATTGTCCATTAGTTTGGGGGTGATAGTCTATACTGAAATTCAATTCAGTACTCAAATTATGTTGAAGAATTATCTAGAATTTTTATGCGAACCTTGGATCATGATTAGAAACATTATAAAGTAGAAATCCATGCAACCTCACCACTTTACATAAATATTGGAAAGTTGATAAAAAGATAAGACTTCCTAGATAGAGTGTAGTCTTGGTGAGATGGTCCAATATAACCCATATCACATTATTTCCCTTGTAATTATTGGGAGATCAATGAAAAAGTCCATAGTGATATTGTCCCACTTCCATGTTGGTATGGGTAGTGGTTGTAATACCCCTTTAGGAAGTTGTCACTATGCCTTCACTTGTTGACACACCAGGCACCTTGTAGTGTAGTTGACAATCTCTTTTTCTGATCTTGGAAATTTTCTTCATATTCATTTGTCCAAATGAACTTGGCCCCTTTTCAAGTTGACTTGGTTTGTGGATTATAAAGCCTTGAAAATTTTTTCACAAACCTCTTATAAAATCCTACTAAACCAAGGAAACTAAAAATCTCAGTTACTATTGTAGGATGATCCCACTCCTCCATAACATTTGTCTCGGCATGGTCAACTGAGATTACTTTATTAGTTACAATGTTCACTAAGAAATCAATTTTTTGTAACCAAAATTTACATTTTCTAAACTTTCAAAATATCCTCTCCATCCTTAGAGTTTTCAATTTAAACCTTATATGATTCTCATGATCCTTGAGAATTTTTGAATATATCATAATATTATCAATAAAAACTACCACAAAGATATCATGGTAGTTTTTAAAGACCCTATTCATCAAATCCATAAATATTATAGGAGAATTAGTCAATAAAAATTTCATAAGAGAAAATATTAATGCCCATATCTTGATCGGAAAGTAGTCTTTGGAATATCTTATTTCTTCACCCTCAATTGATGATAACCAGATCAAAGATCAAACTTGGAGAAGAATTAAACCCCATGAAGCTGGTCAAATAAATCATCAATCCTTGGGAGAGGGTACTTGTTCTTCACTATGATCTCATTAAGTTCTCTATAATCAATACATATCCACATTGATCCTTCCCTATTCTTTACAAATAGAACATGTTCTCCCTAAGGAGACACACTTGGCTAGATAAAACCCTTCTCAAAAATATATTGGAGTTGTTTCTTTAATTCCTCTAGCTCCACATTTTCCATTCTATATGGGGTATTTGATATCATCTTGGATCTAGACATGAGTTCAATGGATAAATCTACCTCTATTTCTAGGATAGGTATAGATAACTCCTTAAGAAATACGTCAATGTATTCCAGAATGACGAAGACATTTTCTATTCGTATACTTTCATTTACTTCTTCGTATTCAATGATCATATCTATAAAGAAGTCTATGGGAGGTGATTCTAGACAAAGATAAAGTTGAGATATCTCTCCTTTAAAAACATATTTAGGTTGTATATTCAAGATTATTGAGATTTACTTGCTTCTAAAGTTGATCTTATCATTATACTTTGAGAGACATTTCACCCCTAGTATAATGTTTAATTACAGAATGGGAAAAACTACTAGAATTAAAATGAGATTATTCTTTCCAAATCCAATACTAGAGTTTCTACACACTTCCAATTCATTGATAATACCTCAAGATGTATTGAATGATAGATCTAATTCTAGAATTTTAGGGATTGATTCTATATTCTTTGCAAACTTTGAAGAAATAAAGGAATTTATATAACTAGAATCAAATAATTTACTTGCTATCTTTGAGAGAACAATGAGAGTACCTTCCACCACATCATTTGGAGGTTCAACTTCAACTATCATGATAGAAAAATCCAAACCTTTCTCTCTTGTCCTATGCTGAGTTTGATGGTGATTCACCTCTATTAAATTTAGATTTGGATAGTGATTTCAAAAGTTACCAAGTTTTCCACACTTGAATAATTGGACTTTAGGATGATCCTACACCATCTTACCTTTATTATTAGTGTTGATAAGTTGAGGATTCACCTCACTATGATGGTTACCAACAATATGGCCATCAATTACACACTTGTAACATTTCATACTCCTGAGAAAGTAGTTCCTCAAATACTTATTCCCATATTTTTTACATATGGGAAGTTTTACTTGATTCCATACTATTCCATGATAAAAGTTCCTCCCTAATATTGGCTCTAAATATCCCTTCTTTTCCTTCAATTTATGGGACCACTGCATCTCTCTAAAATCCAACTCAACCTTTATAACACTTTTCACTATCTCCTCATAACTATCATAGTCTCGATTGGTTAGATTATTCCATAGATGGGGTCTTAGTCCACTGAATAATATATCAAACTTTCCATTAGGATCCATGAAAAAGCTAAAGGTGTAATGATAAAGTTTTTTAAAGTTAATCTCATATATTCCCATAGATTCATTTCTTTTTGCTTCAGCTTTATGAATTTATTCTCTATTTTAATTCACATCGAATGGGGGAAATATTTTTTGAAAAAGCTTCCCCTAAACTATTCCCACTCCATAACATAAATCTCCCTTCTTGGATTCATGTTTTTAACTAGTTTCTACCACTGAAAAACTTCTCCCTCTAAGTAGTAAATGGATATGGTGACTTTATATTACTCCTAATAAGGGAGTAAAGAAAATATATTTTATAAGGAGCTTATCCATTGTTCAGAAATCAATGAGTTAGTAGATTAACTACAAGAAGGTGGTCGTTGACGCATAAAGGATTCAACGGAAAGTTGTTCCCTTCAAGGTGAATCTAGTATCTCAAATTTATCTAATTTATTTCTCATAATTCAAGTCAGTTGATTCATCATTCTCATAAAGTTTTCCATTCTAGATTTCATTGAAGGACCATTGATGCAAGGTATATTGCGCTCACCATTTACACAGTTCCTCCTATTTCCCTCCATTTTCTAAAAGAAGAAAAATTATTGATAAACATGTTTATTTTAATTATTTTATAATTCTAAAAAAAATTTATTTATTAAAACACCACAATTAAATATTTAATTCTTTAAAAACAAATACCTTTTCTATAAATCCTTCATAATGGCTCATAAAAAGTTTTATATTAACCAAACATATCCCTTAAAAGTGTCAAACCAGGAGTGAATTAAGGCCTATTATTATTCAATAGTTCCTATAAAAGTCTATCTCAAAGTGGTGTTTTTAGGTTTTAACCCAAGATACATCTATTCCAGAGCCACATCCACTTGTTCATAGCCAAATAAAGATTTCTTTTCTCAGAAACCACTTACTTAATACTTTACCAAAATACTAGGATGTTTTCCTATATTTTAACTTGTCCCTAAGGTTCTTCAAAATGTTTTAAAATACTAATTTTTACAAATAATTAATCCATCATTTTATACCAAATACAACATCCCTCTTTTTTATTACATAAACTTTTCATTTAAAATGTACAAAATAGAGGATATTTTAAAGTTTAGTTTCTTGGAAACAAGGTGCATAATAAATGAAAACTTAAAAAATTATTCTAAAAAATGTGAAAGGATTATTCATTGGTTCATCCTAAGTAATTTTAATGCATATCATAACATGAGGACATACATCAAAGGAAAGGGTGAGCATAAGGCCCAATAAGGGAAATAAAGAGAAATAGTTTTACATGTGAACTTGATAAATATTGATAAGAACTCTAGGAATATAATAAATACATGAGAAAAGGAAAAAGGGACATATCATAATAAAAATAACTTGAATCAGAACATGGAAATGGGGATAAAACATTTAAATTATACATTCATAGTCATATCACCAATGTTTTTCACCGAGGTATCATAGAAATTACCAAGGTTGTTCACCATTGTATCGTAAAATATGTCATCTCTAGAGATTAAATTCTTTACCAATTCATTGGAGTGATATAAAGCTACACCATTCATATGTATTAATTAATGTGATCCACATATATCATAATTAAAAATTTTATAAATAACATGTGGAGAATAAAATAAAATGGATTTTGTATCAAAATCATGGCGTTTTAAATTTTTTTCTTAAAGATAAGATCTTTCTGTCATTTATAACCTAAGGAAATGGAATTAGAGTTTTATGTATGTAAATTATATAATAAAATAAATAATTTTTACATATTGGTGAATAAATATTTAAAATAAATAGGTTTGGGTATTCAAATAAATAAAATAGAAGAGGGTTTACTGAGGAGAATATAAAAATTTTGAAAAGTAAATTGGCATTATAACGGTTATAAAAAATGGGTTTAGAAAAGGGGAAAAAGAGAGGTTACTATTAGGACCAATCTAATGATGAAGGTGTTTTTCATTAAAGTGTTGTCTTTTGTTGTCAATAAAAGTTTTTGGAAATCACATCACCTTTTTTATGGAAAAAATCGTATTGAGGTTTGTTTTGAAAAGAATCAGACTCATAGTGAAAATCCATCATAATGGGAAGAAATGTTTCTGATCGGACTCACCTCGAGTCCAATTGAAAGTGGAAAAATATTTCTGGAGAGTCAGAGTTAGCATGACTATGATGTTTCAATTATGAAAATGCTTTTCTGATTTGTGTTTCATATAAATCATAAGTTGAATATAGAACTTATTATACAAGATTGATAGAAGAAAGGGGGATTAAAAGATATGCTTCTGATCAGAAAAAAAATATTTCCATATTTATCATATCCAGGTGGTAGAGAGAAAGAACTGATACTAATTGTTTTTCAAAACAATCATATCTAACTGAAATAAAAGTAAGAGATTCCACCGATTGAAGAGGTGGTGTTGTTTTAAAAGGTGACATTGTTTTAAAAGGTGGTATCAATTGAAAAAGTGGTGCTGATTGAAAAGGTGTTATCAATTAAAAAAGTGGTGATGATTGAAAAAGTGGTGCCAATTGAAAAGGTGGTTCTGATTGAAGAGGAAATATTGATTGAAGAAGTGATGATGATAGAAGAGTAAGGGAAGGTGCTGATTGCTTTCAGAATGACTGTACCCAGAATGATCATACCCAGAAAAGATCATATTCTGGAAAATCGTATCTAGGAAAATAATATCCAGAATGATCATATCCAAAAATTATCATATTTTGGAAAATCATATCTAGGAAAATCATATCCAGAATGATCATACCCAGTATGATTGTATCCAAACCAATTATATTCAGAAAAGATCATACCCAGGTTAGGAAGAAAAGGAATAAGATAGAATGAATGGAAAGTTATGATACTTTCCAATCCAAGACTGACGATGCTAAATTTATTCTCAAATGAATTTAATTTCATGAATTCATGATACAAGCACAAGTTTGTGAATTAAGTTTTTTATAAGTGAGTCAAGAGAAGAGAAAGAGAAAATGAGATCAATAATGTAGTCAACCATTTCAAAAGGGTTGTATTACTTTGTAAGTTTCCAAATGGTTCAAGAGAAGAGGACAAGATGAAGTTTTTAATCTCAAGTGGGTCAAAAAAAGGGAGAAGGAGATTGATGAATGAATTATTAAGTGGGAGCTATGCATTCAAATGAAATATTTTGATTCAAATCGGTTCTGAGAATTATATTCAGAAAATCAGAATGGTATCCATTTCTTCATACATTTGTTTTCAATTGATACAAAGCTTTGTATTAAAGAAATTAGATTAAGAAAAATTAATCTCATGTATTGAAATCATAATTTTTATTCAAATGAAAGTTTGAAGAAGGATATGAAGTTTGAATAAGAATTGATAAGTTTCAAGAAGCATTTACGAAGTCAAAATGCATTCAAGATTTTAGGGGAAATTGAAATGTGGGTAAATTTGTGTAAGTGGGAAACTTTTTTGGGATTCCTGCTCAAAACTTTCAAGGGTCACCTATAAAAGGATAAGTACTTTTTACTTTCTGACCACTGGTACTATTCACTATAGTATAGAGAGAAGCTTTGAGTTTTTAGTGAGAGAAAGCGATACCATTTTTTATATTGAATACATTTCAATAGGGAAGAAGAAAAGATTGTAACATTGTATTTGGATGATCATTATACTTAGAATTCATCATACACAGTAGGTCATCATATTTTATTTATCAATATTGTATTCAGATGATCATTGTATCAGGATGTATTAATCGTATTTGGGATTTACATATTGATTTTCTCAGATTGAGGAAGTATTTTATTCTGATTTTAAGTGGTGACAATTCATTTGTATTATATTATATTAGGAAAATAAGTTTTGACGAATTTTATTGGATGAATCAGACTTAGAGGAATCAAACCCATGAAAATAAGACTCAGTTTTCATGACAAAGTCCAAGAGGTTATTCCCTTTCTTCTGGGTAAGGAATTAGAAAATTATATTTCAATTGAATACATTTGTTTAATTAAAAAGAATCATAGGTAACATGAGTTATTACATAACAATTGTATTACCCTATTTTTGCTAATAGGGTGAACACACACTAGTGGGATTGTTTCATAATGCTATATGAGTGTAAGGGTATATCCTACTCGTTGTAATCCGAGGATTGTTTTCTAGTGAATTGTATAGTGTTTGATCATTTCCAAACCATACCAAGGATGTAGATATTCTTATTAAATAGTGAACCTTGAAAATATTTATGTTCCTGTGGATGTTTGGATTGAATTTTTTTCAATAGGTAATTGAATCTTTAATAGGAGGCAAATGATGATTCAATTGAAAAGAAACACAAAATAAAAAACTAATTCAATCCCTACCCCTCTTAGTGATACAATACACTGACTAGGAACTTTCAGTTATAAGGGTATACCATTAATAAAATAATATTAATAAATTAAAGTGATAAAATAAGTTTTAGATAAGAAATTAGTTTGGAAATTTGAAAGACACACCACATAAAGAGGGAACTTGAATGGAAAAGAGAAGTGGAGATTTCCCTTACCTTGAAGAGTAGTTCCTAAAACTTGAGGATTAGGACCTTGGGGGCTTGAGTACACCTTGGGAGGAATCATTAGAAGGTAAAAATATCATAGATTCTTAGAGGATGAAATGTTAGTGAAGGGAAATGGATAAATGGGTGGGTATTTATAGAAAATGTGAGGATTTGTTTATTAATTTCTAAATAAAGGTCTTGGACACCTAGGTAGTGGTAAATGAAAAACCATGGGATTTTACATGGTATTTTCCCATGTAATTGGAGAATTCGGACACCTATTATGTAATTTTAATCTATAGGATTCAACCATCATTTTATATAACTTATTTTGGCAAGGAAAATTAATTTTTTCACAAAATAAAAATTTTAAAGTTGAAGTTTCCATTTTAGAATTTGGAAATTAAATTATATATTTGGAAATTAATTAAAATACTTGATATTAATAAAATAAAATATTTTAAGTCATGTATTTTGGTTAATTAGTTATTAAATCATTATAAAATAATTATGATGTTATTAACATACCGAAAAACTCAAACTGTATTTTTACTATGGACAAAAAAATATAGTATTTTATAAAATTATCATAAATTCACCATAACCTAATTTTGACATGTTTATTTCAAAAATAATATTTATTTTATCATAATAATTATATAAATATGATAATTTCAACTTTTTAAATATAAAAATCATTATTTATTAAAAATAACAGTGGATTGAAAATGCATTGTAAAATTTATGAAAAAAATAAAATTATTCTATAATTTATTTTTAAATAAGAGTGTTTTAGTCATAATATTTAATTAAAATAAACATTATTCATAATAAAATATATTATTATAATAATTATTTATTTTCTGAAAAGTAAAATATCTTTCTAAAAAATCAATTTATCAAATTCTACCTTAAGTTTATTAAGAAAAACTATTATTAAAATAAAAATGATGGAATAAATTTTTTATTTAAACAAAGGAATTAAAAAATAAGGTAGGGATAGGTAACCCATTATTACACTTGAGTACGCTCTAAGATTAGGGTGTGTAATGGTGGTAGTTTCATGGGGTGGCTTGGCTAACATTTACCGAGTGACAATCTCCACTAACTTAAACTTCTCCCATAGGCGATTTCATTCAAGCTTTACTTGTTTAATCTCAGCTTGGGATTGGTTAAGGGATAACCCTAGTGATGAAAACTTCTTCCCAATATTTGAGAAATGGACTTCAAATTGTATGACTCTACTAGTTGAGGCCATTTAATTTTCTTTCTGTATCAATTATACTTTTTCTAAATTTTACTTATAAACTCTAATGATAACGTTAAAATTATTATCAAGAGTATAATAGTCATATTTTACAATTCTCAAAAATTTATTAAAGGTCATATAATGATTAAATCCATATAGTAAAATTTCCCTTTATATTCACTTCATTAAAAAAACATGGTTTTGTTGTAAATAAAATAACACACAATTTTAGGAAACAATTATTATTCAAAATGTCCGTGTCATTACATTGGTGATATCTATAATCAGAATCCACCCATAAAATCATGTCCAAATAATCCGTCATATATTGAATAATCAACTTAATTCATGAATAATATGACTTATCATCAAATTTATATATTAAGTAAGGAGTAAATATTACCAATAAATTTTTCATTCAATCATATAACTTTCAAAGTAAAATACCATATATAGAAATGATATATGTTTTAAGCTATAAGTATATACTTGATAAATATTTTGTATATTTATGGGAAATTTAACATCCAATGATAATAAGAAAGTGAATATTTCAAGGTAAATTTAATGATTTCAAAAAATAACCAAGAAAGGGAATGCCAATACTTTCCCGGGTTAAACTGATCATAAACCATCCATAGAAATAATAAGGATGGTATCAATAAAACATATCCCCATTGTATCATAATTAAAACCAAGGGTTTATGTCATTGATGAATATAAATACCATAAAAATGTCATTAAAAACATTCTTTAGGAAAATATCATTTTTTTAATTTAAAAATATTTTTAAAACTAAATGTTTAAAAAATATTTTGAAGGTAAATTTATTTGAAAATAACCTTTTAAACTAATAAAGTAATCATTATAACATTTATTGGTTATGATGGTGGTAAATTCTATACATGTTGTACATGTTAAAACAAATATTCCTTTCACATTTTTAGTAAAATGAAAACATGACTTATTTAGAGAATGACATGTATATTATTTTCAATTTTTTTATAAAAAGTAAAATATGGGTAAATATGTATTTAATAAACAATGTTTAAAATTTTAATTTTTTTAGAAAACATAGTTTTGAAAGAAAAATGATTTTCGACCGAAGAGAGAAATAAAGTTGTATTTTCTTAAAAACATATTCACAATCATTTTAAGTACCAAAGTGAGGAAAAATGGTACTATTACATGAAAAATTCATAAATAACTAGATTAGAATAAAATTAAAGGGTTTTATCAACCAATTATCAAATAATTTTCTTTAATGGAAATTCAAGCATGAAGAATCGTGATTAAAATGAGATTGTAAAATAAACCCTTACAAAGACCATAACGTTGAATTTATCATTAACTAATGAATTAATTATGTGTATAAAATGTAAAAATACTTAAAATAATTGGATATTGTAACACCCTGATATTTTACTCTATGTATTTTTTTTAAAATAAATTTAATATCTTTGATATCTTACTTTGCACAAAACACTGAGCTTAAATAAACTCCAAAATATTATTATTTTAACACAACCATTACCACCTAGTCATTGGAATGGTGGGAATTAATGAGATTAAATAAATTATGAAAATATAGTTTACAAATGTTTATAAAATGAATTAATTGGTTACCAATTAATTATAAATGAAAATAAAAAACAATTGAACATAAAGGATGTGTTTTTATAAAAAAAATTATTTTTATGCTCACATTGAAATTTTATATTAACAAATTAAATTAATAAATTTTAGTTAAAGTTATTAATAGAATTTTTATTTTATATATTCTATATTTTTTTAAATTCATCCAATAAATTTGATAGGCATAAGATACGAATAAATCCAATTTTATGCATAAAAGGTTATTTTTCTCTAAAAGGAAATTTAATCGTCTTTTAATGGCACACCTATTTTAAAAAAAATATGACACTTTTATAAATTTTATTTTAAAAAATAAACATCTTTTTGAGATAGGAATATCAATATTATCTTAGGGTGATTTTTTTGTATTTTTTTCAGAAGTTTTGTTTTTTGATGTGTAATAAAAAAATACTAAATTTTAATTGAAAATTGACTTTTATTGTAAATAATTTATATGGTTAAATTATATTTTCAATTAGTTTTAAAGAAAAATTACATCAATTATACATCTATTAATCTTATTTATGTCATTGTAATCATTTTCATGTTGAATTTAGAAATAAAAACACTTCAAATTTTTGAGCATTTTCACTTTAAGAACCCGCTTTCTCATCACGTATTTGAGATTAATTTCCAATATAATTTTTTAATTATATTAATTTAATTTGGTAAAATGGATTTAATATTTGGAATCATAAGGAAAAAATTAGACAGTAAGTCCATTTTAATTTTTTGTCCTAAAAAAAGTTACCGTGGTAAAAAGAATGATTTACTGTATTATAGGTAAAATAATGAAATAAGTTTAAGTTAAAAGGTAATGTATTAAAATACATAAAAATTAAAAAAAAATTATTGGGTGGTTGTGGTATTTATTAAACCTTACAATACTTTAAAACATTAATTATCTAAATTTTTTTGGAAATTAATGCAACCTCAATGTGGTTGGATTTAAACATAAAATAATCATAATTTAATCATGTACATCCACCCATCCTAAAGTATAAATACCACCCTCAAAAACCCATTTATTATAATAAGACTTTAATCTCATAAAATCTCTTCCAAAACCTCTCATACTCACTCTCCACACATTTATGTTATTCTGGTTTCATCAAAAGACCAAATCTAAGGTACTCAAGGGGTCCTTAAATGAGGTGATATTCAAGAGGTAATTTTCTCAAAACACCTATCTTATTTTCTTCACTTATTATAATTTATTATTATATACTTCATCTATCAAGGAATTATTATTTAATATCTCATAACCATTTCATTTCTCATATCATCTTATTCAAATAAATGAAACTATTGTCCAAATTATGCCAATTAACCATCTCTATGAATAATGATTTTGTTTTCTTTCCATTACCGCATTCATGGAAGGTAAAAAAAGTATTATTATGGTTAAATAAGATTTTAAAATGATATATTATAACCTATTTCATTTTTTATAACTAATATATAGACAAAATATTAAATAAAATGAAATTAGCTTGTGATGTTCAGAAAAACCGCCAAAATAAACTAAATATTTTTTGTTAACATTTTATCAAATGAATAATCCTCATACAAAAAAGAAAAAAAATTATATATGAGACCATTTAAACTTATATAATTTAATTAAAACCATTTAATTTTAATTATGGAGTTTTATCTCCATCTGAAAAGAAAATCCATAATTATAAACAAATGAACCGATCATGAAACCATGAAACGAACGCACCCAAAACAATGAAAATAATGAAATATTATTAATGAATGGGTGGTAATATGTTATATAAGGGACATATAAGATATTATAAATATTAATATTATTATTAAAAAAATTAATATCTTTATTTAAACTATTATACATAAGGTTTAAGTATTCAAAACTAAAGGGAAGCGTGAGGTAAGGATTTCTCATCTCACTTTTACTTCTATGAGATATATGCCTTATTCACCACTTATTTATTATGTTTAGTGTATATAATACCCTTTTATATATAATAACATGAATATAAATATATTAATGGTATTAAATAATTAATTTTATAATCATTACTTTTGGGGCATACGATTCAACTGATTATAAAGTGGTAAGGGAATTATTAACTCAATTTCCATTCATTAGGTTAAAATACAATTTCATTGATTATATCATGATATGATTATGTGTGAAATTAATTTTTATTATATTATGTGTATTTAAAATTGTTTTATATGAATTTAAATCAAATAAACATAATCAATTAATTTGATTAATGCTCACTTCAATGATATGTTTTTTTATGGGAATTTCTAGTCTCACTTTTATTTCTGTGAGACTTATTCCATATTCACCACTCATTTATTTTTTGTGGTGTATATACTATCCATAAATGTAATATATGATACTTATTCTTAAATTTATGGGTATTTACATATCCATTTGATGACCTCTCTTTCAAGGCATTACGGTTCAAAAGTTACTAAATCGGTAAAGAAATTTTGTCTCAATTTTACTTCTTTGAGACACATGTTATGTTATACAAATATATTACTTTATAAGGTTTATATAATACCTATTGACATGTTTTATAATGAATATCCTTATTTCCATGATATTATATTCTTTATTTAAGTTTATTCTCTCTTTTTTTGGGATTTTTTTATTCAAAAATCATGTTTTCTAAAAATGTATTAAAAATGTTTTAAATGATATTTTGAGAATTCTAAAAAAATGGGATTTAAAAGATGTTTAAAATGGATTTTAAATAATAATTTATAAATTTTCAAGGTTAATTTCAAGGAAAAATTTTTATAAAATATTTTATGATTTAAAAATTATTTTTCAAAGTAGAAAAGATATTTTCCTCAAGAATTGTTTTAAAAATATCATTCAAAATTATTTTCCTTATAAGTTAAAATCCATTAGTGTTACTAATTCCTTACCGGGGATATGATCTAAGGGTTACATTCATATTATTTATCTAAATGGTTATGTTTTTATGGAATTATGTTTATGAATCCCATTAGTTTTTAATGAAATATTCTATGATGAAATGTTTATGAAAAAGTATTTATTTTCATGGTTTTTTATGTGATAATGATTTATATTCTTGTGAAACACACACATATATAATTTTTATTTTGTGAAGGGTGGGACCTATATATCCCTTCAATGCATTGGGTAATGATAAATAAATCATGAGTAAAAATGTTATGCATATACCTAATTACATGTTCAAAATGTTATGCGTAAACCTAATTACATGTTCACAAATGTTATGTGTGGACCTGATTACATGTTTAAAAATGTTATACATGGACCTAATTAAATGTTCACAAATATTATGCATGGACCTGATTACATGTTCAGAAATGTTATTCATGAACCTGATTACATGTTTGCAAATGTTATGCTTGGACCTGATTATATGTTCACAAATGTTATGTGTGGAGCCTAATTACATGTTCACAAATGTTATGCGTGATCCTAATCACATATTCAAAATGTTATGTGTAGAACCTGATCACATGTTCACAAATTTTATGCATGATCCTGATTACATGTTCACAATGTTATGCCTAAACCTTTTTACATGTTCAAAATGTTATGCATGGACCTGTATTTCATGTCTATAAGATTATGCATGGACCTAGTTTCATGTCCATAAGTTTATTTAAGGGACTAGTTTCATGTTATTAACTTAATGAGTGAACCGGTTTCTATTTATACATGTTCATAATATTATAATATTATGTGTATGAAAAAATTTCATGTTTCATGTCAATGTTACAGTATCATGGATTATGTTCTTTGATTATTTTATGATTCACATCTTATGAACTACCAATCATTATTCCATGACTCAAGATTTTGAATCTATGATATACAAGGTATAGATTTTCAAATGTTAAGTTCATATCCTCACACCCTTATTCTCATGTTATGTTTATGGGATTATTGATATCTCATATTTTTACCCTTACTGAGCATTTGATCTCACCCTTATTATGTTTTAATTTCCCTAAGTTATGAGGAAGGATGTTAAATTAACTGTGTGTTAAAGGATCTCACATAGATGATGTTGATGACCTATTGTGAAACTTGGGTATTGTGGAAGATAATGTTGATCTTTATGAGGCCGTTGTTAAGAGTTTTTCCTAATTCTATATAACACTAAACCAAAAAGTTTCTTAGGTATATAAGTTATCCAATATTTTCTTTCGACATCATAAATTTTATTGGAAAAAATTGGGTCACATTTATTAGTATCAAATTCAGAAATGTAATTTTTTGTATTTTTAGCACTGGATTTAGAAGTGTGGATTCTGGGCTATTATAGTTGGTATCAAAGTAGGGTTTAGACAACTTTGGATATTAGTATGTTTTCTTTTTTTGTATTCTTATGAGTTATAGATATCATCATGGGTTTATAATTTTTAGGTTGTTCATAAGTTCAGTGCCTTATAAACCCCTTTTGTGGACTTATGTTATGAAAATTTATGGTGAGTAATAGTATTTTTGGAGACATTCATTATTGATGTAATTAAGGTTTATTACATTTTCAGATGAAAAATAAAAGGTATGAGATAAAATTTGAGGTTAAAACACATTAATATTATTTTTAAGATGTTTATCATATTTATGGAATTTTTTAAGGATTATAATAATATATTTCTAGGTAAAGGACAACTCTCATGATGGGTGACAACCCATCACATCTGGAAAGGCTGTGGTAATTAAACCCAAAACCGAAGGGCGAAAAGGGTACATCATATACAAATGGCCTACGTGATGTTCCAGTTAGTATAAAATTATTTTCTTTTATTCAAAATATATGACAGATAAAGTTTAATTTCATTTTGGGAAAATATGTTTTATATATTAACATGAAATTAAAAATGATTTGGTGATTAAGTGATTAATGTTATTTCAAAATATGATCATAATTTTTTGAAACCTTATATGATTAAGGTAAATAAAATACTATGGGATTTAATTGAAGGAATAAAGGTTGATTTATATTTTGAAATCATATATGATTTTATTATATATTTATGTAGAGTTATGTTATTTATGGAAATGGTTAACATATATTGAAGATTATTTGATTTAGGCAATCACATTTTTGTTATGAGACATTAAGAGTGATTGATGTTATTTGGATATAAATGTTAAAATTTTTCTTGGAAGACTATGTGATCAAATCCATTTTATTTTTGGGTTTTAATATTTTTCTGGAATAGTTTTTAGTAATTCTAAGGATAGTTATTTATTGAATGATATATGTATAACTTTGGGTATTATTACTAAATTTTGGAGATTAGAGTAGTTTTTTATCATGTAATAGTTTATTCCTTTTGTAAGAATATATATTGTACTAAACATTTTGATTTTGGTTAATTACTAAAGATAAGATAAATATATTGTTATCATTTTTGGATTTAGTGATCTATAGAAGTTGATTCTAATCCTCCAGACATTAAAAAAAATTCATACTCATCATTTGGAGGAAAATATTAGTCTGTGGTGGAAATTTATTAAAGGATGAAACACTACTTTTCAAGTAAGTATATTTACTCATGTTATTAGATTGGTAAGTAATATAATTCCTCAACTCTATGAAAAGGATCTTGAAAAAAAAACATTATCTATTTACTTTTCTTATTGATAAATCAATGTCCTTTTAACCCATCATATATTTATGGGTTTTTGATAGTTAGATTTATAATTACCATATTTTCGATCATTCTACATCAAAAAATTATAGTTATAATTCTCTTCCATGTCCATATTTTCACTTTCCACTAATCATAATCTTAGTTTTGTGGTTATCTTCACCTTTTACTTTACTATTTTTAAGAGGAAGTTTTATTGACCCTTTTTACAATGTGGGTTTCCCACAAAGGAATTTTCAAATATCCACCTTTGATTTTCTATGTGAAATTTCAAATTTTTAAGGACACATTTTTTTGAAATTATTGATCATATCGGGGTGGTAGATCATTGATTGACTCTCCCACTAAATCCTTCTCAAGTTCATGATGTGTTCCATGTATATCTCCTAAGTAAATACCTAATACTTCACATAAACTAAGCTCAGAGGTTATAACACTATAGAAATATATTTCTTACAAAGAAAAACTAGTAGAGATTATGGATCATAGAGATAAAGTTCTATAAAACAAGAACACTTACCTAGTTAAAGTTTTGTAGTGAAACCATCAATTTGAGGAAGATAAGTGGGAATATGAGGATGTGATGAGGTTGAGGTATCCTCATCTATTAATATCCAAGTAAAAAATTTTGAGGGAAAAATTCATTTTAAGGGGATTAGAATGTAACACCCCAAGATTTTATGGTATTTATTTAAAAAAAAATTAATTTAATCTCTTCGATATCTTACTTTGCAGAAAACACCAAGATTAAACAAACTCTAAAATATTATTACTTTAACACAAAATTTACCACCTAGCTGTTAGAATGGTGATAATGAATGAGATTAAATAAATTATGAAAATATAGTTTATAAATTTTTATAAAATAAATTCATTAGTGCCTAATTAATTTGAAATGAAAATAAAAATCAATTGAACATAAAATATTTGTTTTTATAAAAAAAATATTTTTATGCCCACAATATAATTTTTTCTTTATAAATTAAATTAATCTCTCTTATTTAAAAATAATAATAAAATTTATATTTTATATATTAAATCAAATGTTTTTAAATTCATCTAATAAGTTTGATAGGTGTAAGATAAGAATAAATCCAATTTTAATCTTAAAAGTTACATTTTTCTAAAAGGAAATTTAACTGCCTTTTAATGGTACACCTATTTTAAAACACCGTTTTGATAATTTTATAATTTTAATTTGAAAAAATATACTTATTTTTTGAAATAGTAATGTAAAAATTAGCTTAGGGTGAAATTTTGGTTTTGTTATGAGAAGTTTCATTTTTTGATGAATAGTAAAAAATGCTGAATTTTAATTGAAAAATGACTTTTATTCTAAATAATTTATAATATTAGATTATATTTGTAATTATATTTAAATAAAAATTTGATAAATTATACATACATTAATCCAAATCTGGTCATTATAATAATTTTCTTGTTGAATTTGGATATAAAAAAATTTCAAAATTTTAAACACTTTCACTTTAAAAACCCACTTTCTCATCTTCATATTTAGAATCATAAGGTCCAAATTAGGTAGTAAGGTCATTTTAATTTTTAGGCATAAAAAAATTTAACATGGTAAAAAGAAAAATTTACCGCAATATAGGTAAAATAATGAAACAGGTTAAAGTTAGAAGGTAAAGGATTAAAATACCTAAAAATTACAACATTTAGTGGGTGTTTGAGGTATTTATTGAACCTAACCATAATTTAAAATAATTATCATATTTTTTTAAAATTAATTCCACCTCAATGTGGTTGCATTTAAACATAAAATAATCATTATTTAATCACTTAAACCCACCCCTCCTCAAGTATAAATGCCACCCATCACCACCCCATTTCTCATCACAAGACTTAAACCTCCTAAAATATCTACAAAAACCTCTCTTCCTCACTATCCCCAAATCCAAGTGATTCTGGTCTCACCAAAATACCAAATCCAAGGTCCTCAAGGGGTACTTCAAGGAAGTGATATTCAAGAGGTAGTTTTCTCAAAACACCTCTCCTATTTTATTTTCTTCTTCTAATGTAATATCTCATAACCATTTAATTTATCATCTACTCTTATTCAAAGAAACAAAACTATTGTCTAAATTTTACCGATTAATCACCTCTCGGAATAATGATTTTGTTTGTTTTCCGTTACCACCTTCATGGGTGGTCATAAAAGTATTATTACGATTAAAAAATATTTTTAAATGGTATATTATAACATATTTCATGTTCTGAAAATAATATATATAAATAATATTAAATAAATTTAAATTAGTTTGTGTTGTTTGGAAAAAACATCCAAAAATAAACTAAACATTTTTCATTAAAATTTTATCAAATGAATCATCCTCATAATAGAAAGAAAAAAAATGATATATGCAACCATTTAAAATTTTGAAAGTGAATGAATAAAATTTTATTTCAATTTTTGAGATTTATTTCCATTTGATAAGAAAATCCATAATTATATAAAATGAACTGATTATGAAACCATGAAACGAACGCACCAAAAACAATGAAAAAAGTGAAATATTATTAATGAATGGGTGGTAAGATGTTATAAAATGGTTATATAAGATATTATAAATATGAATATACTTATATAAAAAATAAATAACATTATTTAAACCATTATACATTAGGTTCAAATACACAAAAATAAAGGGAATCGTGAGGTAAGAGTTTCTCAGATCACTTGTACTTATGTGAGATATATTCATTATTCACCAATTATTTATTATGTGTCATGTATATACTTCACATTGATATATTTTATCATTAATTTAATTATATTAATGTTATTAAATATCTCATTTGATAATTATTACTTTTATGGGGAATATAATTTGACTGATTACAAAGTGGTAAGGGAATTATTAACTCAATTTCCATTCATTTGGTCAAACTACTATTTCATTGATTATGTCATGATATGATTATGTGTTAAATTAATTTTGATTATATTATTTTTATATACATTTTTTATATGTATTTACAACAAATATGCATAATATATTCATTTGATCAATGCTCACTTCAATGATATTATTTTTTAAGGGGATTTCTAGTCTCACTTTTATTTCTATGAGACTTGTGACATATTCCCCACTAGTTTATTTTGTGAAGTGTATATAATGAGCAATAATTTAATATATAATCCTTATAATTAAATTTATTGTTTTTTATATATCCATTTTATGACCTATCTTTCATGGGTTTACGGTTCAAAAGTTTAACAAATCGGTAAAGAAATTTTGTCTCAATTTTCCTTCTTTGAGACACATGTTGTGTTATACACCTATTTTATTTTATGAGGTGTATATACTACCTATTGAAATTTTTCATAATTAATATACTTATTTTAATGATATTTTAAGATTCATTTAATTTTATTCACTCTTCAGTTGGGAATTTGTTTTATTCCAAAATCATATTTTCAAAAAATGTTTTCAAATGATATTTTAATCATTTTTAAGGAAAAGGAATTAAAATATATTAAAAATAGTTTTCCAATATTCCTTAATATGTTTTAAAATTTTATTTCAATGAAAAATGCTTTCTAAATGTTTTATGATTTTAAAAGCATTTTTCATATCGAAAAGGATATTTTCCTCAAGAATTGTTTTAAAAAGGCCTTTCAAAATTATTTTCTATCTAATATGAAATCCATCTATATTACTCATTTTTAACTGGGGATATGATCCAAGGGTACCATTCATGTTATTTCTATTAATGTTTATGTTTTTATGGAATAATGCTTAGGAATCCCATTACTTTTTAATGAGATATGATATGATGAAATGTTTACAAAAACTATTTCTTTTAATGATTTCTGATGTGATGAATGATTTATGTTCTTATGGAACACATATGTATAATTTTCATTTTATGATTGGTAGGACCTATATATCCCTCCAATGAATTGGGTAATGATGGATAAATCATGAGAAAATTTTTTATGTGTGGACCTGATTACATGTTCACAATGTTATGCATGAACCTGATTACATGTTCACAAATGTTATGTGAGGACCTAATTACATGTTCACAAATGTTATGTATGGAATTGACTACATGTTAAAAAATGTTATGCGTAGACCTAATTTCATTTTCAAAAATTTTATGCATGGAAGTAATTGAATGTTTACAAATTTTATGTGTGGACCTGATTACATTTTCACAAATTTTATATGTGGACCTGATTACGTATTCACAAATATTATGTGTGGAACCTGATTACATGTTCAAAAATGTTATGCTTGAACCAGATTATATCTTCACAATGTTATGTGTGAACATAATTAAATATTCAAAAATGTTATGAGTGAACCTGATTACATTTTCAAAATGTTATACGTGAACCTGATTACATGTTCACAATGTTATACATGGACCTGTATTTCATGTCCATAAGATTTTGCATGGACCTGGTTTCATGTCTATAAGTTTATACAAGGGATTGGTTTCATGTCATTAACTTAATGAGTGAACCTATTTTGATTTATACATGTTCACAATATTATAAGGTTATGTATATGAATAAATTTCATGTTTCATTTCAATGTTACACTCTCATGGATTATTTTCTTTGATTATTTTATGATCCATATCTTATTAACTACCTATCATTATTCCATGACTCAATATTTTGAATCTATGATACACATGTTATAGATTTTAAAATGTTAATTTCATGTTCTAACATTGTTATGCTCATTTTATTATTATGTTATTATTTGTATCTCATATTTTTACCCTTACTAAGAATATTATCTCACACTTATTATGTTTTTTTATTTCCCCAGGTTATGAGGAAATATGTTAAATGAATTGTGTCTAGAAGGATTCCACATGGATGATGTTGATAACCAATTGTGAAAGTTGGGTATAGTGGGAGATAAATTTGATCTTTATGAGATAATTATTTATGAACCCAAGTTGATAAGAGTTTTTTATAATTCTATAAAACTCTAAATATAAAATTTAATTGGGTATATAAGTGATCCAATATTTCCTTTTAACATTATATGTTTTTTTGGAAAAAAATGTGTCACATTTATCAGTATTAAATTCAGAAATATAATGTTTATTATTTTAGCACTAGATTCAGAAGTTTGGATTCTTGTATATTATATATATACAACATAATATATTAAAAATTAATCACACACATAATCTTATAATATCAAAAATAATGAATATGTAATATAACCCAATGAAAAGAAATTGAGTAATGAAATTATTTACAACTTGGTAAATTTTAAGTCAAATATCCTTGGATTAAATAATTCAAATTAAAACTTAAAAAACCACGAATTATTAAGGAATCATGATATTACATGTCAAATGGTAATTATATACACAATATAAAATAAATTAGGTGCATGAAATTATAATATGTCTCAATGAATTTAAATTGAAACAAATACCCTTACCTTATGATTCCTTTTGGTTTAATGTGATTTAAAATACTGTATAATGATTTTAAGCATGTTATTAATTTTTACCAAAGCCATATTCATATTTATAATTTTATATATGATCCTCTTATAATATTTTATCACCTGTTTTTAATAATATTTCATTATTTTCATTGTTTCCCGTGTTAATTGCATTGTTTTATCATATGTGTTTTGTCATGAAAGTTCCAATTATTGTGAATAGGATATAGATACATCATATAAATAATTATAAAACTTTATTAATATCATATTTACTCTTTAGATACATTTTTATAATCATTATTGAAGGTTGGACAAATAAAATGAATCGAATCGCTTTGTGGAGACGATAGACCGTACGTATGCACGAGCGATGATATCATTCCATTAATGAGTGTAAGGGTAAGGAAGTGTATGGTATATTAATTTTATATAATAAATATTATGTCATATACATCACATATAATCATTATATTTATCCTTATTACCATACATGTAAAGTGTAAGTGAAAAACAAATCACATCGCATTGCGAGGTGGTAGTATGCTATACACATGAGCAACGTTATCATATTTTTAAATGGAATAGAAATTAAAAAGTATGTATGATATTATAAATAAATAATTATAATAATATAAAAAATATTATATATTTATACATTATATCCATCATTATATACAATCATGAGATGTGTTGATGGAAAATAGGTTACATTGGTTCGTGAGGTGGTAGTTCGCTGTACACACGATCGATGATTTCCTTTCCCATTTGATAGAGTAGGAGATGTATAAATATTATAAAATAAACATAATAAAATATAATTATATAGGATACAATAGTTTTATTATACTGAAAATTTTAATACATAATTGAATGTGGAAAAATAAGAAAGAAAATGAAAGAGCTTCTTTAAGATAATTACATTCTCTTAGAGAAACCTGCTTTGGATATCCTCTTAAGGTCCATAAGGTTGGTATTTTTTGAATAAAAGAAGATATAAAATGTTTATAAGGATTTTGGGGAGATATTTTATGGGTCTTGGTCTAGAAAAGGTTCTTGAGTGGTGTAAATAAGTGAAGTGAGTGAGTGACCTTTTATAAGTGGGGGACACGACACACATGAAAATTTTGAAATGAATAAAGTGTACCCACATTTTTCACATGAAAAAAGGAAAAAAAATGATTAATTATAAAAACTTATTGGTTATAAGGTTTAAATGGGCATAAAATGGGGGTTGGACAAGTTTTAATTCATTTTTAACGCTTATCTTCTTAGTTTAACCCTCCGGTAAACTCGTTTTTACCTTAACTGTAGTAATTAATTTTTACTACTTTTACCATTTTTTATTTTCAAAAATGAAGTTGAAATTATTATAAAATATAAATTATTCCGATTAAAAATATTTAATACATTTTTATAAATTCATTTCATAGAAGTGGTATAATTAATTTTAAAAATAAACCTGCAAATGCGTTGAAAAAACAGGGTTTCTAGGGAAAAATTTCAAAAATTTAAAATGTTTTTATGTCAGAATTCAATATGAAATTTATTAAAATGACCTAAATTAGTTAAATTTTAATATAATTTAACTAATTTTAATTTAAAACCAATTTAAAATATAATTTATCTTTTTAATTAATTTAAATGAAATTACATTTTTCATTAAAAATCATTATTCTTCACTCATCATCAAAAAATTAATCATTTCAGAAAATTCTCAAAAAGTCACCCAAGGATATTTTTTACATGAAGATTTAAAAAATTAATTTTATTTTTTCAAATATATTTTCAACAATTGGTAAAAATTAATTTCAAATTTTGTGCGCAAAGCGCGACTTAACCGCCTTTTAAAAAAATATTTTTTTTAGAAAACATTTTTTTCTTTAAAATGATTATTATTTTATTTATAATAAATATATAACCAATGAATTTGTTTGTAAATTTATAAACCATATACTTTTCATAATTTTGTTAGTACTATTCATACTTACAAACTTAAAGTCTAGGTTATAACAGTCACGTTTTAAATAATAATATTTTAATAGAGTATTGTGTTTTGGTTAAAATCGGTGTTGTGTGTTTCAAAATATATTAAAGAGATTTAATTTATTAAAAATATATATATATTTAAGTCTTGGTGTGTTATATTTTCATATAATCTTAGTTTTGTGTGTCATATACTCTATCGAAATTAATTTTCTACTTCTAAAAATACCAGGGTGTTACATCATTCCTTAAATAAATAACCCTATATCCTAAATAACCAAAAAGACCTCAATATTAAATAAGGTTTTAACCTCAAAGTTTATCTCATACCCTTCAAATTAAATATATAAAAACATAATAACTTTCTTCACAAATATTACTTATTTTAGAACTAAAGGTTATATATATATATATATATATATATTAACCCAATAAAACTTTTCCCAAAATATCATTAGTCAACTCAAAATACTAAAAATTAAAAATGATTTGATCCTATAATATGTTTCCCAAAATCAACTTAAAATCTATCCACCAAATCATTTAAGTAACAAAGATGTCATACTAAACAATACATTATATAAACCAGTGGTAGGAGCTACACCTTTATTTCCCTTTAGTTGTGGGTTCAAGCCCCATGACCTTTCTGTATATGATGAGTTGTCACCCGACATGTGGGTAGTCCTTTTTATAAAACTATAATGGTATAATTCCTATTACATTCCCCACAATAAAATGAACATCTTCAAAATAAAATTAATAATAAAATCAGTTTGTAATCACTAAGGTTTTCTATAAAACTTATTTTCACACAAAATCAAATAATATTAATTGAATATTATTACCATAACATCATAGATAAGATAAACCCTAAAGTATACCAATACCATTAAAATTATGTACAGAGAATATAAAGTCATTCTTCCTCAAATAAAATTTTTATTACTAAAACCCATACTAAACCCAAGGGTTTTATTACCATAAATGTATCCCAAAACACTCTTAATCATCTTATACTACCATAACATAAAACCTCAAATTGGTTTTTATTCCTTTAAATTTATAATCAACCTTAGACTTGTAAACCCAAGATACTTTAGGTTTAAACTAGGTTATCCATTATTATCACCAATTCAATTATTTCATGATAGTTTATAAAGAGTATTTGAATTTAAAAAACATACCCCTAGGAGTATCAAACCAGGTGTGTATCAAGGCCCATTTTCATACACCAGGTGATAGCAATGCAACCTTTTCGGTGATGTTATCCCGAAGTACAACTATTCCAGAGGCACATCCACTTGTATATTCTAGATATGGATGTAATTTATTAGAAACTACTTGCTCTAAACTTCACCAAAGTTCTAGGATATTATCCTAATAATTATCCATATACTTGTTCGTAGGGTTCTCACTAAAGCATTCTTGTCCTAATCCCCCAAAATAATTATACCTTTCTCTAATACCATCCATAGAGACCTGATAATTTTATGTATATTATTACATGATTTTTTTTCATAAACATCGAATAATTAAAACCAAAAGATCATGAGGTCTAGTGTCTTTGGAAAACCAAGTTCATAATATATCAAAGTGAGGCTAAAATAAAAATTCATTATTTTATTCTCCATAATGTGGTCCTAAATCCTTTCAAGTTCCTAAAAATGCATGGTATAATCTAGGGAATACATAGACAAAAGGGGCGATCTAAAAATCCCAATAAGGGTATAAAAATGACAATGAAAAATGTTGGAGTTGGTGCCCTAGAACCCACTACTTTGTAATTTAGATTACTTTTATATTCAAAGAAGTGAATATTAATATGAATATCTTATCACATATTATTTTTTCTTCAATATAACATTTATGTGATAATATTCTATAGTATCTGCCGCATTGATAAGGTTGTAGTAGTTCCCCTCTATGATGATAACCCTGAGATGCTATATTTGTATCTATTAAATATAGTTCTACGGTTGAATAACATACTATGATAAGGCACATGGTATATAGACCGTTAGTTGCAAGTAATCATGAGGTATTAGGATTATTATAATGAATTTCTCACTTGGTAATGTCCATGGTTAGAGAATATGAGAACATACCCACTAGTAATAATTCCACATGTTTTTGTGTCATCGAATATTTCTATCTATGAGCGTGTTTAATGGTCCTTAGACTTTAAGATTATCATTGATGCATGTCATGATTTATTAACTTTTAATTATTAACCAAAATTTTCACACAATATGTTGGAAAAAAGTAGGATACGTTGGGTGCATCGTGATTGACACATCATTAGATAATAAGTCAAGGAAGGATTTTCCCTTCCATATTTATATAAGTTAATATCTCAAAACTTTTATTGGAATATAATTGTCACATTAAATTCCATCTCTATGGTGTAATGATGTTTATTTAATATATTCAATAAAATATGTATCGAGCATATAGGTTGGTGACATAGATGTGCAACATGCTTGATGATATATTGCGATAAAGGGATTATATTACATAGTGAGTGTTTGTATATGGTTTTCATCACTGTGGTGTTAAGTTCTTTACCTTGGGTGCCTTGACCCATTGCTAGATAGTAATATTAGAATTTATTCAAACCCAACTAATTCCAAGGATAAATAATCCTAGAGGGTCACACACTAATCATTTTTGTTTATCATGATTAAATTATATTTTAATTCAATTATTGGAATAAATATTATTCTAAAGACTGAAGAATAATTTTATTCAAGTTTTATTAATCACATAAATTTAATAAATATTTATTCATTGAATTGTGAATAATATATATATATATATATATATTATATTTAATAAATATTTATTTAATATTTTTTGAATAAAATATTTATTTAATATAATAAAATATTTTATTCAGGAATTCAATAAATGCTAAAGGAGTTTGAAAGGACCAAGACCAAGTCCAACGAAAAATATTAATTAATAAGTTTGTTAAATAATACTTATTATTGCACAAGTTGGTCCACAACAAAAAATAATAATAATATTATTTTACTATGTGTCATGGGGTTTATTAAAGGTTATTATATTATTTAATATCTGACATGAAATTAAATAATTATTTTAGTCTAAACCCCAACTCTATAAATAAACTTTTATATCTATTGTGTAGATGATTGATTAGTGCAATTGAAATAGAGAATTGTTGCACACAATAAATTCTCTCCTAAATCCTTCTCCCTCCCTCTTAATAATGAAAAACTTGAGAGATATTTCTTCAATATTGAATAATGAGTGATCAAGAATGAATAATTCAAGAAATTTGATTCACCATGCTATCACCTGAAGATCGAGTGTCATTTATCAGAGATCATAAGAGCATATTTGGATCATCGCTAGAGGGATTATATCCTTGGATCCTTATTGTGTAATGAAGGAAATATAAAAGGTTATTTTTAGATGATCAACATTCATCAAATAATAAATTTCTTAAGCCCAAGTATTAATTTCTTCAGATATCAAATAAATAAATTATAAATTTCATGTGAAATATCATCACTCATTGTTTTGAGAAATGATAATTAAAATAAATTTTAATATATCACCCACCATTACATGCTTCCGCTATGCCCAAAACTAATAAGTTTTATCAGAGCGGTTATGTTCAAATTTATAATTATTTATTTGATTGTTAATCCCTATGTAATCATGGTAGAATTTTCATTTCATATAATTCATTATTTAATCTAATTTGAATTAAAATTTTATCAAATACTCTTTAAGTGTTTTATTTTCTTAAAGATATAAGAACAAATGAAGAATGATTGTAGATGCCATAATGAACTTCCATTTTTTGGCCGATAAGATAGGGTTACATGACGTGTAATTGGAGTACACACTGTGTACCCTAGTATGTTGCACCTAGCCATACTGATTGATACACAACATGCCGCATAGTTATTACACATGGTGTATGCCGCGTGTTAACCAGACAACTTATCACACAATTTTCAGATTACACGGTGTGCATTGGTGTACAATTTATGTAGTTTACATGGGGTATCAGTGTAGATCACACAATATGTGTGGTCATTATACACAGTCAAACCATGTGAGACTAAAATCCTAGAGTATTTATGATATACACAATGTGTATGCGGTATACACGGTGTGTAGTTAATCAATTACCGCATCTGAGATACACATTAAGTTATCTGGACAAATGGAATTATAGATACATGTCATGTAGCTGGAGTCCATATGTCATGTAGTATCTCACCTGAGAACACATTTAAGTCCCATGAGAGTATCTCAAGAACGTGAAAAATAGATGCACAGTGTGTAGTTGGCATGTACATACCGTGTAGTCTGACTGAGTTAACAGGCCAAAGCCCCCGAAGTTTACCTTGGATACATGAAAACCGAGGTACACAGTGTGCAGTTATTGTACATTTTGTGTAGTATCCCATTAAAAGGATATAATTTAAAATTAAATTAAATTAAAAAAATAACAACATTAAAACCTTATTTTATTTATTGGCACACCATTGTGTGTTTGAAAATTTAATAATGGTTTAAAATAATTTTAAATACTCAATTAATTTATTGTAATAAATATTTCATTATTGGTTTTGATATTTATTTTCCATGAATTTAATAAATGATGGGTATATCCAATTAAGTTCCAATGATCATTAATATGAAATGGAATTAATTAATTAATTAATGAAAGCATGTTTATCTCATTAATAAAGAACAGATAAATAAATGAATGTTATCCATTTAGTTTTGCATATACATTGCATGTATGGACATTAATGAGCTTTTCCAAGACCTGTATATATGTTGGATGCTTTAGTTTAATTTATTGCATGATTGTTTAATTATTTAGTATTAAATTAAATATTATGGTATGTGATTAATTCTTCCCTCCATTATTATATAAAACCTGCGTTTCCATGGTTATTTATGTAATTACCCTTAACCAATCCTTTGGTTCCCCTAAAATACACATGAGTTATAAATAAATGTAATAAATAGAGTATCCTGAGGTGCATGGAGGTGTTCAAGACATAACCATTATGATTCCAACTCAAGTGATACACATGAAAAAATATGTAATACTGCATGTCATTTCAAGAACAACAATATGAGTTATTTACCCTAGGTTAATGGTTGATTTAGCGTCCACTCATTAAATCAACCATTAGATAAGATCATGACTGGGTCATTTAGTTATTTATTTATTTTTATCTATTCATTATTTATTTTATGGATACAAGATCACAATCACATAAATAAATGAATTAATGTGCAAATATAGAATTTAAATAAATGGATTATGTATAAATGTTTTAACCAACAAAGTTAATTAATTAAGTAACATTCAATTAATATTAACAAGAAATTTAAAGGATAAAAACAAGATAAAATCTATTCATAATAAAAATAAAATCCCTCAAATAAATATTAAGTTATAATTGACCTTCCATACTTGATTAGAAACATAACTCAATAGAACTAAGTGTTTTACCAACCCTTATTGCGACACTTACTTTTATAAGGTGAGTTCTTATGAAGGTTTTGGGTTTAATTAACCATTTTACATCAATAGGAGTAACCCTTACTATAATTGGTGTAATTTGGAGGCAAGTGTTATGGGAATACAGGTCATTATTTCAAGATTGGGGAATCCACTCAACGTATCAAGGAGCTATAATCCCACAATTGGAAAATACCTGCCTACCTAAATACCTTCAAGTAGATTGACCAACCCTTATTGGGGTTATACAAAGGGGAATATAGATCCTTTCCCCTAGAATTTCCTTACAACTAGACATTCCAAGTTCAATACATGAGGGATTCCGAGACTTGATAAAATAGTGAGAGAATTAATAAAATTAAATTATTATTATTTCTCATAAAATTTTTAATCAAGTAAATTACTAATCATCTATTTTAATTATTGTGGAAAAATGGAAATCAAAACTATAAAATTAGTGAAATTATTCTTTAACTAAGGTAATGTCCTTAAAAATAAAAATTTAAGATGTGGTATAATAATTTATGCAATTCACTATTATCAGAAAATTTTTATTATGTGTTGGAATCCCCTATTCCTATTCTGCCACCCAAGTAGGTGAGTGAAAGTGAACGGGAAGCCTACCTGTGATATTATGAGGATTATTATTATGTATATTGTATTATATTATCAACTATGATTAGAGAGTTTATTATACAAAATAAAGATATGGATTATTACACCATAATAAAATATCTCTATTATCTTGATAAAGATAAGAAAATTCTCAAAATAAATAATACTGTCAATGCATTATATCAGTGTAAAATGGAAGACCAAAATCTATTTACTGATCATGCTTTCAAAATTCTATGGTATATTGATCTATTATCAAAATTTGGCTTCCACTTAGATAATATATTATCCATTAATCCTATTTTATTACCCTTACCACCAAGATTATCCTTATTTATCCAATATTGGATAAATAGAATGGATAAGTCACTCATTAAACTTTTTTCCATACTTCAATAAGAAGATAATAATTGTTTGAAACTTGTTTGTCCACCCCTTATAGTGAAAGGTTTGAAAGAAAATGATAAATATCCTATGGATAATATACAACCAAGATATAATTTACAACATACTTCAAATATACAAAGGATTTAAGGGCATAATAGTGAACATGAGGCTATTTTCTTCTCATGTGGAATGCTTGGACATTGGAAAATAAATTACAATGAATTAAATAAGTAAGAAATTTCATCCACTTCAGGTATATTCATCAAGTTACTATTCATTAATTATATATTAAATTCATTATGGTTATGACATATATATATTTAAATATAGGAAATAAGAATGAATAGAAGGTTTATAGAGTGAACTCAAAAGGAGATGTGAAAGGGTGATTCATATGTCATCCAATGGGAGCTTGCTACTTCGAATTGATAAATGGATTTAATCAAGTTTGTAATAAGTGTTACCAAAACATTTATATTAGTGTCTAGATAGACACAATGATATTATTTCAAATTTTGAGTTAATGTTTTTATGGTACTTTAAATACTAAACTATTAGTTTAGTAACTCTTGAATCACATATTTTCATTACAATTAATGATGAATATAAAAATATAAGACTCCTACCTCATTGTGTAAAGATAATTATTTTTCAAATAAAACTGAATATAGTTGAATTTTTTATTCCATTTAAAGTGTTTTAGTCTCAAATAAGATAAGGTATTGGATATATAAACAAAATACTTATCATGTTATAGAAAAATAAACCTTTACATATATAGGTATGTCACAAAGCTTTTAAAATTTTCTCAACACAGTCATATGAACTATTCTAAAACTAAAAGCAACTTCATATAATTCATGATATTTATTTAAGAAATTTTAGAAATGCTTAGGGAAGTAAATGATTTAACTTGGTAAAATTGTGGAATCTCCAAGATGGATTTTCAGAGGACATTTTATATAGGTAATTATTAATCATATATGAAGAGTAAAGGTTTTTAACTAACAAAAATTTACTTATTTACATAAATTTTATGATGGCATTAAAAGGAAGATCAATTAAGGGTCTTATATATATTGAAAATATTCCATTTTTTACTTCTAATAAATGTTTTGAAAATAGAAGTGAAACAACTAACCATATTCCAACTATGTTTTATAATAGACATCATATCAATTTAAATATAATAAGAATATATTAGGACACTACCATAATATTTTATTAAAAAACCTTTTGTTAAAAGATGATCTTAGCTACAAACAAACATTAAAATACTAAGGCGCATCTATGTTAATGATCCTATAGCCACTAAGGATATTAACATCTAGTAAAGATTGAATATATTTCTAGAAAGGAATCCTACCTCTTTAAGGATAATGGGAGTATACTTAACTTCTATGGGTTAAGGTTCTAGATGCACATAAGTTGGAATAGGAATACTGGATTCAACTAAGATTAGTGGTAGGAGTATTTCCATAGGCACATACTGTATATAAATTCATAAACAAAGAGGTGGTTTATGTTCACCGCGATGAGTGATACATGTATTATTATTTTAGAATAATGATTCCTATAAAGAATTGGTAAATTTTAATATGATAAGGTTGAAAAGTATATATGTAAATTTAATTAATGAAATCCATGTATCAAGATTCAAGACTCCGTATTTGGAATGTTTCTAATACTTGATACTTCTAGTGAGTATTTAAGAGAAGATGAAAATATATGGAACAAGATGGTGCCAATAAATCATGATGGATTATTGAAAGGTTTAGTCTATGAAAACACTTATTCACCACTCATCAGGACTAAAATCCTTTTTGAATTATACTTATCATAGCATATTTCTATGATCATCATATTGGGATATTGATTATCAAGGCCAACTCATTTAGAGGAATCCTTATGGAAAATTTCTATATGACATGACAAAAAGGAGACCCTATGGTATATGTCTACTAGAAATAACTAAAAGGGTCAATGACATCAATAAATTTTAATAAGATATTGAGATTAAATAAATTAATTTATGAATAAATCATGCATAGTAATAATAGGATATTTTTTTGGAAACAAATAAGTGGCATGCTTCTCGAGATGGTTAGTGGGAGTGCTATAAGTTTTCAAGATAAATATGGTTTTAATATATGGACAAATGTTTTATGTATTACATATTTGTTAATATTAACTAATTAAATTCATCTAAGTTTTACTTAAATTATAAACCGTGTTATGGGGAACAAGATCTATAAAAATGGAATTATGTGTTTTCTAAATCTAGTCATAGTATATATATTAATAAAGTATTAAAAAATACAAGTTGAAACAATTCAAGACTGAATTTTTATTGGAATATAATCCTTCCATTTAAACATACATGAAAATTGTTGGTGATTATCGAGATTAAAATAATTTCACATGCTTAAGTGCTAAGAATTCATCTCTGTTGTACCCCTCTCTCTTGGATTTTAATGATCACAATCACTCTTATTTTGTTCTAACTTGTTTTCAAGTGTTTTTGTTGATAGGCAAAAGGTTGCCAAGGAGTTGGGCCAAGAAGGACTGAAAGTAGACTCTCTGAGTCTACCGGCCAACCGGTGGATTCCCACCGGCCAGCCGGTGGTCTCTGACAGTAGCAATAGTTTCTGTCCAGATCCACCGGTCAGCCGGTGTGAGCTCCCCGGCCAGCCGATATTGTCACCAGCCAGCCGGTGGCTGACCACCGGCCAGCCGGTAGAACCTGGGCAGAGAGCTTGCTCTCTGTCTGGATCACCGGCCAGCCGGTAGCTCAGGACCGGCCAGCCGGTGGACCACCGGCCAGCTGGTGAGACACCACCGGCCAGCCAGTGTGCCCAGTCAAACTAGCCGTTGGGCTTTGACCAGACTTGTACTTTTGACTCCCAACGGCTCCGAAGGCCTCTCCAAAGGCTCCTAAGACCCCAAAAGGCCATTTGGGTGTTCCTCTCCTATAAATAGAGGACTAGGAAGCCCCAGAAAAATATAGTAGCCCACGGGAACATTTTTCGATCTTTTGGTGAACCTTCGGCACATTCCTTCAAGGATCCCCACCTGCTCCAACTCACTTCCACAACCAAGGAGCACCACCATAGAAGCTTGGGAGTTCCCTTCATCATCACCAATCAATCCATTGGCGCCCAAGACTTCTCCTCTTTACGGTTTTTATTTTTTTATCATTTTGAGCATTATTTTGAGTTTGTGCATACAAACCCTTCTTTCTCTCATCCTCCCTTTGTTTGGGTTTTTACACCACCTTCAAGGTGTGAAGTGGTTAGTCAAGTCTTCCCTGTAAAAGACTTGAGTCATAGGTGAGCTAGCCTTCACCTGTAAGAAGGCTAGTGGGTTTCTTGCTACAACCAATAAAAAGCAAGCTGTAATAGGTTTCTAGGCTGCCTTGAAGTCTAGTGGGTTTCTTACTACAACCATTAAAAAGCAAGCTGTCGTATAAATCTCTCAACGGTTGAGTTGGGAATGGAGACGTAGGCTTGGGATTTAGGCCAAACTCCGTTATCAATTTTGTGTCTTGCCTCTTTTATTTCCGCTGCGCTTTAACTTTTTCTTAAATTGTTAAACTTTTTTAAAAGGCAATTCACCCCCCTCTTGCCATCACTCTCCTTCCCAACAATCTCATATTCCATGGTATGTACTAACATTTGGTATTATTGATGAATAAATCAAAATAGGTGAATATAAAATAAATATAGAATAATTTTATAGAATTTTAGTTAGAACTATCCAAAAGTACTTTGAAAAGTAAATCTGGATGAGTTCCTTGTGTCTAGAGATATAGGAATACTGGTGATCAAGGGAATTTAACACTTATCTTTTTTAGTTAAATTTGATCTAGTATCACTAATAAGGATATAATAATATGAAATACAAACTTATTACAACCATTGGTTTCCATGTCTAAAATATTCGAGTATGTTTCAGATTATGATATAGATTAAGAATCTATTTAGCAACGTCCTATTTTGATTTTGTGTTATACCAAAATTAATAATTATATCATTTTATGATAAACTACGACAATGGATATAGTTAGGATGTTTGTATTATAACATGGGAAAAAGATGTGGATACTCGGTTATATAACCAACCCTAGCCACGAAAACATGGTAGGCCTAGAAATTCTATCCATACAAAGATTAAGTATGTTTAACATGTGTGGAATAACCTATCATTAATAGTTGGATATAGTTTAGGTGGGATTTTTTTAGGAGTTGGTACCCTAGAACGAACTACTTTGTACTTTAGATTACTTGTATATTTAAATAGGCATATATTAATATAAATATATTATCACATATCGATTGTTATTCTACATAACATTTATTTTATAATGTATTAGAGTATCCTTCACATTGATAAGGTTGTAGAATTTACTCACTATGATGAGAATGTTGAGATTCTACGGTGATATCACTTAAATATAGTTATGTGGTTGAATAACGCACTATGATAGGACACATGGTATACAGACCATCAGGTGAGAGTACTCATAAGAAGATGAGTCTTCTTCTCATGAATTTCCAAATTAGTAATAATCAAGGTGGAAGATTATGAGAACAAACCCACTAGTAGGAATTCTACATGTTTTGGTATCATCAGATATTCCTATATGTGGGTGTGTGTAAAGGTCCTTAAACTTTAATATTATCATTAATTCATTTCATAACTCGTGCACTTAGATTTACTAACCAAAACCTTCATGAAATATATTGGAAATAAGTAGGGTATGTTGGGTGAATCATGATTGGAATGTCATTATTGAATTAGTCAAGGAAATATTTTTACATTATATATTTATAGAATTTGATATATCATCCATTTTATTGTAATTGAACCATCACATTAGATTCAATGGCCATGGTGTAACAACCTTTAATTCAAATAGTGATGGAAATATGTATCGAGCATATAGGTTGGTGAAATAGATGTGAAACCTTATTGACGAGATATTGTGATAAAGGAATTATATTACACAATGAGAATTCATATGTGGTTGTCATATTTGTGACATTAAGTTCTTTCTCTTAGGTACCTTGAACCACTAAAAGACAGTAATCTTGGACTTTAGGTAAGCTTGCCTAATGAAAATGAGAAATAATCATAGAGGGTCACACACTAAGTGTTTCCGTTGATCTCAATTAAATTCTATTTGAATTTAATTAATAGAATAAATATTATTCTCAATACCGAGGGATAATTTTATTCAAGTTTTATTGATCACATAGATTAAATAAATATTTATTCTATGGATTGTGAATAATATATATATTTATTTGATATTTAATAAATATTTATTTAATGGTTCATGAATAAAATATTCATTTAAGAGAATAAAATATTCTATTCAGGTATTCAATAAATTCTAAAGGAGGTCGAATGGATCAAGAATGAGTCTGATGAAAAATATTAATTAACAAGTCGGTTAAATAATACTTGTTATTATGAAAGTTGATGTGTGCCGCAAAATAATAATAATATTATTTTATCATGTGGTATGATATTTATTAAAGGTTATTATATTATTTAATTGCTAGAATGAAATTAAATAATTATTTTAACCTAAACCCTATCTCTATAAATATATAGTTATATATATTATGTAAAATATTGATCGGTGCAATAAAAATATAGAATTGTTATGCATAATGAATTCTCTCTCAACTCCTACTTCTCTATCCATCTCAAGAATGATAAATGTAAGAGTGCTTTCTTTAAGACTAAATAATGAATGATCAAGAATGAATAACACAAGACATTTAATTATCTACACTAGTACTCAAATATTGAGTAGCATTTCCCATTAATCATATAAGCATGTCTGGATTACATCTAGAGGTATTATATTATTGGATCCACATAGCACAATGAAGGAAATCCAAAAAGTTCTTTTTAGACGATCAATATTCATCAAAAAATAAAGTTACTAATCCTAGGTATTCATTTATTTAGCCATTAAATAAATACTTTATAAATTTTATGTGTAAGATCATTGCTCACGGTTTTAGGAAATAATAATTAAAATAAATTTTAATATATCTCCCACCACCGCATGCTTTCGCTGCTCCTAGAACCAAAAAACATAACATGTGAGTCAAAGATATAACATGATATAATAAAAGAGAAGGCTAAATGGTAATCACAAGGGGGAATAACATAAGGAACATGGTATCATAATATCATTTAATAATAGATAATGTGACAACAATATATAACATGACAAAAACATGAGTGAAAGATAACTTCCTAGATAATATCACATGGTGGACAAAGTCCCATAATGGATTATGTTTACCTGGTAATCCAATACATGATGTCTCATGATACTAAAAACATTACCCAATACATTAGAGAGATATATGGGTGCACCCATCACAATATGTTCATGATTATATGTTCCAAAAAAATTAAATCAATCATAAGTCATATACATAATACTTAGCCATGGAAGGAAATGGGTTTTATAATATTTTCTCATATCATAATCAAAAGTAATTTCTTATTGAATATATTTGAGAGATGAACATAAGGCATGTATTACCCTATAAAATTAAGGGAGAATAAGCTAGGTATATATATGAGATACATATATACATAATTTAGAAAAATACATAAGATGAAAGGTTTCTGTCATTGATTATTTTTTTAAAAGATAATATGGAATATTTCATGAGAAAAATACCCTTTTCACTTTTAAATCACTTCTTAAAAATATAAAAATTTCTAAAATATTGTAACAAAACTTTTCTTTAAAAATAACCATGTTTATTTAAAAATTAATCTTCAAATATTTGAGTGATCATGACATCGAGTAATTCCATATATGCAGTATAAGTTAAAAGAAACACCCATTTCACAATATTGTAAAAAGGTTAAGAAGTGCCTTGTTCAGAAAATGACAAGAAGATCCCTTTCAAACTAGTTTTTAAAATTTAAAACATGGGTAAAAATTTATTTAATAAATCTTTTAGGGAATGTTATAAAATATTCTTGAAAATATTTTTAGAAAAAATGTATAAAAAAGAAAAAATATTTTTGACAGAAGAGATAAAAGAATTAAGCTTTTCTTAAAAACATTTTCTCAATCATTTTAAGTACTAAAGAGAGTAAAATAGTAATATTACCTAAAAATTTCATGAATAATTAAAGGATAATAAAATTAAATAGTTTTATTAGATAAAAATCAAATAATTTCCTACAACAGAAATTCAAGATTAAAGAATCCTGATTGAAATGAGATTGAAACATAAACCCTTACTGCTTTGGTAACTTTTGAATAATAAATCCCATAAATGAATTAGATGAATTGTAAATTAAAATATAATTAATTATTAAGGATTCATGATATAATATTTAAATAGGTATTATATTCACCATTTAAAAGAAATCATGTGTATAAAAGAACATGTGTATTAAGGAAGAAAGTCTTGAGCTGAAACCCTTACCTCGAGTCCAAGATTTGTCTTGTATGTATTTTATATCATGTATAATAAAATTATATAAATTATTTGTATCCTTAAAAATATTTTACATATTTAATCCCTTATAATTAAACCATTTACTTAATTTATATTAGTGATGTGTTTAATAACATGATTAGTTATGTCCACATCTGGTGTTTTGAGGATGTTTAGTTTATAATTTCAAAATGACATCAGTGTGTTGACTGTGGTCAAATTGGTAACTATTACACCATATCTAGAATAATAATAATTAAATAATTAATATTTATATATATAAATTATAATTTTAAAATAAACTATAAAATGGGGTTATGAGAAATGAACCACTTTACAATCATGGAGATGGTTGGTCGTACGTACGCATGAGCAATGTTTCCATTTTTTAACGATCATTATAAAAAGAAGAAAAATGTTATTTTATATTTATATAATGATAATTATATCATATCATATCATATTATATCATTAAATACATTTACATATACCATACATGTGATTTAGTAATGAAAAAATGAGTCACATTTCTTTAAGAGGTAGGTAGTCCGCCATACACAGGAACGATGTTATCATTTTTTCAATGGAAGGTAAGGTAAAAAGGTATATGCTATAATAATTTTATGTAAGGATTAATATTTAATTAATATTTTATATAAAAATTAAATTTATCATCATTAATAGTTATGATAAGTGATGATGGAAAATGAATTACATTGGTTTGTGATGCGGTAGTCCGTCGTACACACGAACGATGGTTTTGTTTACCATTTGATGGAATAGGATATGGATAAATATTATGAAATAAAAATATTAAAACATTATTATATAGGAGATAATGATGTTATTATACTATAATTTTTATGAAATAATGGAATGTGAAAAAATAATAAGTAAAAATAAGGAACTTGGTGAAGAAAATTACCTTTGCTTAGAGGAACCTCCTTTGGATTTCTTATTAAGTACCCTAAGGTTGGTATTTTGGGAAAAAATATCTAGAATGTGGATAAGTATGTTTGGGAGATATTTTTTAGGGTTTGGTTGATCCAAAAATCTTGTGAGGTGTGAATAAGTTAGGGGAGGTTGTTCCCTTTTATAATTGAGGATGACATACTTTTTTGTAAATATCAAGAACTATTCAATAATGGGAAGTCACTCTCAAGAAAAGTGCCTCAAAAATTTAAAAATAATGATAAAAGGGGATATAATTATGATAAAAACATATAAAATAAAAATAATCATGTTTTAAACTTTTCACCCACTTTACCTCTATGGTTACTTACTTTTACCATTTTAATTTTTTTACTATGATATTTTTTACTAATTTTACTATTCATTATGAAAAAAATTAAGTTAAAATTATTATATAATATAAATTAGGATTATTAAAAATATAGAATCCATTTTTTTAAAATTAAATTCACTGAAGTGGCATAATTTAATTTAAAATAACAACCATAAGGGTGATGAAAATGAGTTTTTTGAAAAATGCATTTTTCAAGGAAAATATGATCTTATATTAATTATACAAATAAAAATCATCATTATATGAATTTTAGTTCAATATATATATATATAATCTAAAAATTTAATTTAAATCATTAATAATTAGGTGTTATCTTAATTAATTAAAATGGATAAACATTATTCACTTTAAAAATATTTTCAGAAAAAATGCATTTTTAATCCTAAGAATAAACTTATACAAAAATCCTATATAAATATTATTTAAATGTAATTATTTTTATTAAAATAAATAAATAATAACTATGTTAATTTTAAATCAAATTAAAAAAATAATTAATCTTTTAAATTAATTAATTTATTAAAAATTAATGACAGTCTTACAAAAATCAGTATTTTACTATTCACTAAAAAAGAAATATTTTCTGAAAAATACAAAAAATTTAAACCTAGGTTAATTTTTATATGATTATTTCAAAAATTAATTTCATTTTATCAAATAAATTTTATAAATTTTATAGAAATTAATTATAATATTCTCTCACAAAAATCAATAAAATTCATTTTTGAAGAAAACATATTTTTAAAAAATTGAGTATTCATTTCCTAAGAATTCATAAATACATTTCTAATAATTATAAAATTTATATATGTTTAATAACATATTTAATCCTATTCATACCCACCAATTTAACGGTTAGGTTATAATAGTCATATTTAAATAATAATATTTTAATAATGTGTTAGTGTTCTTTTAATCTCATTATTGTATGTTATATAAAGTATCAAATATAGTATTCTTTTAGAATTTTAGGGTGTTAAACAGGATATCCATGGAGTGGTTCACTTTAAAACAATGTGGAGGACCCTATCCAGGCGATTCACAATCCCCCAACATGTCGAGGACCACCATGTGGACCCTCCCCTCTCACCATTTTAGACAAGTACTTTAACCACCCAAAATGGAAAACACCATGGATTGATCCATGAAATGGTGTAGCTATAGAAATTACCCAAGAAACCTTGACATAACAAGGGCTATAGTGAGTTCCTCACACCTTTTTTATCACTATTTCATATAGGGTATCCCCTCATTGCACCATGTTATGAACCACAACATAGTTCTCCCCATGGTCCCTCAAAATGGAAACCATGGATCTACCAAAATGTGGCTCTACTGGGCATTTACCATTAAAGAAACCCCTCAGGAACCATGGAAAGTTTATGAAAAATTTCCACCAATATGTCTGAGTTCCACACTCACTCTGGCATGGTCACCTCCACTACGAACAAGCTTTATGATGTGGTGGACTCTCCTTCACCATTTCTAGGAACCATGGGATCCTTAATTACCAATTAGGTCCACCCATTTCTAATAGGTGAACCTCATAGTAACCACACCCAGCTATCACTCCACACCCACCAACCTAGGTGTTTCACCCTCTACCATGGGTTCCACCATGGTGTGATCCTCTCCATGGTGGTTCACATGCATCAAATTTTAGTTTTAGGTTCACCCGAATTCTCTCTTCCATCCACCTGAGCATCTGAATCAACTCTCAATTCTTGGTCCATATCCAAAAAAATCACATTATGTTGTTCAAATGATCTAAATATTGATATTAATATTTTTTTCCAAAATGAAATATGTTTTGGAGAACATAAATTTAAAATCTTTTGAAATTTCTCAGCCATTGTGAACATGGGTCTTTACACGTCGATCCTTAATAACCACCAGGTACTCAACAAAGGTGGTGTTATCCTCACATACAAATTTATAAGTAAATAATATATGGTTTGATATATTTATGTATGGTTTTTTAATATATTTATAATAAACTTATATTTATTATATAGTATGTTTTAATGTGTAATAATGAATTCAAGACTTAAGGTAAGGGATTTTTTCCCAAATTTCCTTCTTTGGGACATAGTTATATTATGAAACTATCTTATTCTATGAGGTGTATATAATCCCCCTTTTAAATGTTATATCATGAATCCTCTTATTATCATGATATTAAAGGTTTAATTTGATTTTATTATTTAATAGGGCCTATGATTCAAAAGATACCAATGTGGTAATGATTTTATGATACAATCACATAGTTTATCGTAATTATTTATAATTATACATATAATGATGAAATATTATGATATATCTCTAAATAAACTGATTAATTTTATTCTACTATGGTTATTTCACGTTAATATATGTATTCCATTCATTTTACCTTTATATATACTCAATAGTTCAAAATAATATTTTTCATTAAAATTATCTTTATTTCTCTCTTCGGTTGAAAACCCGTTTTCTTCTAAAACCATGTTTTATAAAAATTATTTCAAAAATGTTTCTATCATTATAAAAATAATTTATTAAATAAATTCTTACCCATGTTTTATTTTTTTATAATTTTTTTTTGAAATAAATCTTCATGTTGTTTTACAAACAAAATCCATTTGGATTTTACTGAAAATATAAAAGGAATATTTGTTTTAACATGTAAAACATGAAATGAATTTCCAAAAGTCATGAAAATTATTATATTTTAAGATTAATTTATATGTTTTCAAAGTTTTTTCTAAAGAAAAATATTTTAAAAATATTTTATGAATTATTAATTTAAAAAAATTGGTTTTTAAAGGAAGGATATTTTTCTCAAGAAACATTCCAAGTGATTTTTATTTATAAATAATTTTCCATCTAAGATGACACCATTTTATGTACTTATTATTTACTGGGGATATTATCCAAGGATAATATTCTTATTCTTTATTTTAATGGTTTGTGTTTATGATTAAAAGATGTCTATGAAATAGGTTTCTCTTCCATGGGTTATACCATGATAAAATATTTATTAAACCCACTTATTTTACATGGATTATGCTATGATGAAATAGTGAAATGATTATAAAACTTATTTATTTTCTAAGGTTATTATATGATGAAATGTTTATTAAACCCATTTATTTTCATGGGTTATGATATGATGAATGTTTTATGATCTTGTGGGATGCATATTTATAATTTTCATTATGTGATGGGTGAGACCCATATCTACATTTAATTAATTGGGTAAATATTGATATCTCATAAGATAAATAAGCACGGAATGGAAAGTGAACCCTATTAGTAAGGGAATATATCTACTATGATAGTATTTAAAGTGAAACTTGAATACTATGATGGTTTGTGGAGTTAACCCATTACACTATGATATTCTTGTAAATGATCCTTGAACTACTAAGGAAATGATTTTCTATGATTATGTGTATGCCAAAAATCTATGTCTTATGAAAATATTATGTTCTCATGAATAATGTTCTTTGATTCCATGATGAATCATGTCTTATGATCTTCTAATATTTATGACATGACTAAATTTTATAATATATTATATGTAGGGTGTGGTTTTCAAATGCTATTATCACGTTCTTATACCCTTATACTCATGATATGTTGATATATCCCACTTTTACCCTTACTAAGCATATGAGATCACCCTTTATTATGTTTCATATCCCTAGTTTTTGATTAAAGGTATCTTGTATGATATTTATAATAAGGGATAGTTATAAAGAAAATATTAGGAGATTTCATAGATCACTTATGGACCAGTTGTTTATGTGTCTAAGTTTCCAAAGGCATTAGACATAAATAATTCTGGTGTAAATAATTATGTTATGTATTGAATATTCATATAATAAGATTTAATATTTATGAATGATAATCTTGGATATTTTTAATTGGTATTAGATCAGGGGGTAGTTAACCTTTTAAAACATGGATGATAAAAATTTAGTGAGATATGTAAGGATGAGTCTAAGGATGAGTCAAAAGTATAGGAAAATGCCCTGGAATTTTGTTAAAGGATAGAGTGAGTGGTTTCAAAGAAATTACATCCTTGTATGGATATAAAAAGTGTATGTGTATATGAAATAGTGGTACCTAGGGGTAATAAATCTATAAATAGAGCATTGGTCTTGACTCAATCATTACCTGGTGCGTGACAACGTGCCTTTTTGCACACCTGGTTTTACACTCTCAGGGGATATGATTTGTAAATTCACAAAATATTTATAAACTATCATAAAATATTTAAATAGAAAATGACTAGGAATAACCTAGGATAAACCTAAGGTGTTATATATTAAAAATAATGTGTCACAATTTAGACATACTATACGAAAAATTTTCATGATTATGTGATTCCCCACTATGATTATTGTTTCTTACACTATGTTTTTTGGTTTTATCCAACGGATGGAACCTGAAGGAACTATGTTAATGCTGATTATGATGGAAAATGTAATGATTTTCCTCCTAAACAACAAAAAATAATGGGATATGGAATAAAAAATCTCATTGCTATGCTCACACAACATTCTCAAGCCATGAATCATGATGAACTTATAAATGAGTAAACAAGGGAACAATATTCTATTGAGACCTTCATGAAGAAAATACCACCTTACTTCAGTGGATACACTGATTTAATACATTATTTTTAATGGATCAGTACCACTAAAAATTTATTTTCTATTCTCCAGTGTTCGAAACATGAAAATTTCATTTTAGATGTCTATCATTTGGAATTAGAAGCAGATCGATGGTGGACTGCCATTAATAATACAAGGGAACATGATGAAATTGAATTGATAGAGTGAGATGAGTTTAAGATATTATTTTTCAATAAGTAATTTTCTTGTATCATTTATAAAAAATAGAGAAGTAATTATTTTAGCTAAAGAATAAGGATGATGAATCTATTGGTTCCTATGAAAATTTTTTACAAGAATTTTGTGGTATGCTTTTGGTATTATCATCCAACTTGAATGTAATATTGATCGATTCTTCAATGGCTTAAAACTAATTCTTAATATGGTTTTAACAATAATAGACTTTAATGGATATGAAGATATCATTTGATGTGATCACAAGGTGGAAATGGAGATCAGAGTTACCCACCAATCTCATGGTTTTGAAAAGAAAACTGAAGATATATTTCAAAGGAAAATCTCAAAAACATGGATAGAAGAAGGTGATCTTTACTTCATTTTCAAAGTGTGAAAGGAAACATGGATAAAATTTTTATAAGGGGATTGGTAAATGTTTTAAGGTTTGTAAGTAAGGTGATCAATCATTTGATTAACAAAGTGATGGGAATAAGTTAGCTAACAATGCCAATAGAGAGAAATTGGTATAGAATTCACCACCCACACTCCAGTGATACAAATACAAGGAGTATGAGTACTATGTTAACCAATGCCTAAATATGAAGGTTAATGACAATAATCGATGTCAAAAATCTTTTAATCCATGGGAAAAAGGAGAATCTCATGTGATCAATATCTCTAATGAGGGGTGTGATAACGATGTGGTGAAAGGCACACTTACCATCCACTCTAGAACTACTAATGTATTATTTGAATATATATATACTCATTCTTTCATATATAAATAATTTTATATGGGTATCTATATTCTACTCAAATGATTACATATAAAATTGGAAATGAAAAACCCTAATGGTAAGATGATAACATCTCAAGTATATGCTTCCTCTCCAATTAATGTTTGTGGTAATGTGATTCCTACAAAACTTTTTATTCTTCCTATAATTGAATTTGATATTATATTAGGCATGGATTTACTTTATCTACATAAATACTACATTAATTGTCGATGAAGGGAATTCATGTTTGATATTCCAAACTAATATATGATTATATATCAATGTGATTATAAGTATGAACTTTAGATGGAGATCACATCCATTATATGAGTCTTCATTTCCATTCAAAAGTGGGTTTTATCTCAGATGGTTAGGGAGAAGCTAGAAATCAGTGATATACCTATTATGCAAGAATTTTTTTATGTAATTATATAATAGCTTCCTAGTAATCCACTAAACCAAGAATTTGAGTTTTCAATAGAACTCATACCTGGTGCCACACCAATTTCAAAGACTCCTTACAGAATGGACCTGATTGAGTTATAGAAATTGAAGAAACAACTCTAGGAGAACCTTGATAAGATATTCATTCATCCAAGTGTGTCACCTTTGGGTACACCTGTTATTTTAGTTAAAAATTGTTGGGTAAAAATCCCTCAAGGTATCATTGAAATATTTTTGAGGTAATTGAGTTTGTTGAAAAACAGGACTCCATGTTGTGTTTGTTGACAAAGCAGACCACGATGTCTAATTTGTTGACAAATGAGGTTTTCATGGTGATTTTTTAGGTTCAAGAGATGTATTTGTCCATCCATGTTTGACAGAAGAACCTCAACAAAGGAATGGAAAATCTGGGGGCGGTTCGAAAAAAAAGAAGATACAAGGTGGCGTTGTTTTCCAGTGTTTGCAAAATTTTTGGGCCTCAAAATCGGAAAATGGGGAAACATGTTTTTGGAAAAAGAAGTTGCACGCAAGATCTAAGGTGGTTTGGAAACTTTTGCGCAAGGCATGTTTTGGGGATATAATGTTGAAAAATGGAAACTTGTGCTCAAGATCTAATTTGTTAAGGATGCATATTATATTATTGATAATGAAGAGACCTACAGGTCTATAAACTGTGAGTGGAACCTTTCTAGAGAAGTGAGAAAAAGAAGAAGAAGAAGGTTATCCTTTCTACTGGTAGTGAGCCAGAGAGAGGAACATGGAGTGACCCTTGGGAATTAGTGACCTAACCCTAAAAATTGTAAAGGCAGTGAGCTTGGGAATAGAAGTGATCTAGAACAAACATTGTAAATTGGAAGTGAGCTTTAGTGGATTGGGTACAGTGGCACATCGTCATTGTATGCTCCTTGGACATAGCCCAGTGAGGGTGAACCAAGTAAAAATCTCTGTGTATGCTTTCTTGCTTCCCTGCATTGCATCTAAAACACCATAATTAGATAAATAAGGAAAGAACAAGGTAAACTTTAACAACATAAGAGCAATCAAAGTGAACCTTATAATAGAGAGTTCAAGATTGAGTGGGGTAGGAATAATTTTGAAAAAGAATATCCATACCCTGATTCACCCCCTCTTAGGGAATCTAGGACCCTTTTGGTCCTAATAATTGGTATCAGAGGGAAGGTTTCTTTTATCGATTTTTTTTCTCTGACTTTGTTCATCTGATTATTGAATTTAAAGATTCAGTCAGCTATTATCTTAGTCTACCAGGGAAAAGGGTAGAACTTTAAAGAAGAAGCAGAAGTCTTGTGAAATTACTCAGTGTGGAAGTGTCAATGTAAAGAGTGTTATTCAGTTAAGGGAATCATATAATGAATAGAATAATGGTTTGTATGAATCATATAGTAAAAATACTTACTCATTCAATGATGATGAAGGAATGAGTGAAGAACCTGATATTCCAAGTGGTTTTGGAATTACTGATGACAAATAAACTCCCAGAAGGCTAAAAGTGGAGTTGTCCATGAAATAAAGGAAGTGGATCAGAAGTAGGGTGAGGAGATTAAATCTAAAATATCTGGATCCAAGCAATGTAAATTGAGGCTAACAAGCTAAGAAAATTAAATCAAAGGATTATTAACGTGGCCACTAATCTAAGGGAGGATAATGATTCTCAATATGAAGAACTGAAAAAGTTTTATATAAAGAGATAAAATCTCAAATATGATGTTAAGGAAAAGAATCTGAACTCATATGAAATTAAAAATCTGAATACCAGAAATGATGATCTTGCTACACATCTATCTAAATTAGTTTAGAAGAATCAAAGGCTATAATAAGAGAATGAATCCTTCTCTAATTCTATTTCTCAAGAAAAATTGAAAATGAAGGAGCAAAGTGATATGATAGATAAGATCACATGAGAATTGGAAGATGAGATGATTAGTGGAATTAATCTCAGAATAGAACTCAATGCTCAACTTGAATCAAGAGATAACAAGATTTTGAATCTAGAGTAAGAGATATAGTTAGTCAAGAAAGAAATAGATAAATCTAATTCTAAATACAATCCCAAGTTAAAGGATGCCTTACACTTACTATTTGATTATCCTTCGGTATGTGATGATGAAATAAAATCCAAATATGCTACTTCAGAGGAGAAGCATGAAAGGATTGTATCATCCCAAAGGCCATCCAATTTAGGAAAATCTAGAATTGGATATGATGATCCCACTCATATGTGTGATAGGAAAAGAGCATTGAAAATCTCCAGAGATAAGAAAAACCTTGTAGGTGCTGGAGATAGACCTAAAAAGGATTTTACAGGAAGAAATGATAGCATGTGCTATTTTTGTGGGATTCATGGACATACATAAAGATTCTATTCAGAGGCTCATTAATACATTTCAGGCTGTGAAAATAGAAACTTTACTAAATATGAGAACAAGAAGATGTGTCATGAGAAATTATAAATAATATTCTCTCAGAGTAAAACATTCATTAGATCCATCCAACGGCCCTAAATCCTTTAAATATTTTTATTATTGATAAATCCCCCTTTTAAGGGAAGAAGGGGAAAACCCAAGGACTTCATGGACTTAGGAAAATCACACCTGAAGGAAAAAAAGCGTGAAAACCAAACTGAAAACCAGAACAACCCCTCCCAAGCATAAAATTATAATGAAGCACTCTAACGTTGCAAGGAAAATCGGCAAGCAAGTGTCCTGTGTCAAAGCACAGGCCTGATCCGATGACTGACGTCATACCCTCTCAAACAACCAAATCCTAAAAGCACTGCAAAGGTAAACCACCAACTCTAAATCCTCCTTTGGGCTTGATCCAAGAGATTGATTCTGGCTACACTAACTTCCTGATCAGACCAACCATCGAGAACATCAAAAACCTTCACAGCTCAAAGAAACCTTCACGAACAGTTGCACCTCCACCGAAGATAAAAACAATCCTTGCCACATTTTTACTACCACTATAGCTGTAGAAGCAGTTGGAAGATGCTCTAAGGGCTATGAAGCTAAGTCATTGTCACCTAGGACAAAATTACCCAACACCACACTCAAAGAACATCACCGATGAAAATAAATCCGGGTCGATCTGAACAAGAAACGCCACTCTGGGAATGGATCTGCACAGATCTAAACCATGAATGCATACTCACCAGTCTCCGAAGAAGATAGACCAAATAAGGTAGGAAGAGGCCAGTAGGGAGTGATACCAACGATAAATGACTCCGCAAAATACACCCAAAAAATGCCAAATTCATCAACAATACAGAACGTCAGAACTCAAACCTGCAAGAGTTGCGAAGACCCCGAAGGCAAAGAGAACCTCCCCCCTCCGGACCACTCGGAAGCCGTCAGTAAGACACCCTTAGATTCCATGCTAGAGCCATCATAGATCCATGTTTTCACCAAATAGAGAAAGCCGAGACCACCCGATACCAACCGGAAGCGCGCTGAGGTCTTCGAGCCATGCTGAAACGGCCGAGCCACAGTAGATCCATGTCGTCGAGCCTACCAGAGGCAACCCGATCCATAGAAGATCCAGGACATCGAGAATACCAGAGACAACCTGATCCATAGTAGATCCAGGCCGTCGAGACCGCCAGAGACAACCCGAGCCGCACCGGATCCACGCCATCGAAACTGTCGGAGACAGCTCAGGCCACACCAGATCCACGCCATCAAGACCGTTGGAGATAACCTGAGCCACACCAGATCCACACCGTCGAGACCACCAGAGACAACCTGAGCCACACCGAAACACCGAGGACAATGATCCACTGAATATGTCGAATCCACACCACCACCATCTCGAAGCCACCTCAGATCCACTGATGAGGCATGCTGGAGACCCGAGCCACACCACCTCTGAAATAGAAACCTAGGAGAAGCCTATGCTAAGCCGTCGAGCATCACCAGAGGAGGGGAGGAGAAGATACCCATGGAGAAACCCTATATGTGGACTAGAAGAGGAACTTGCTGCTCAGAGGCCTTATTTTTTCTCATTCATTAGATGCTATTAATATGGAAGAATGGGACACACCATGAGTATGTGTCTGGAAGATCATAAGATCAATGCTAGAGGAAGAACTCAAGATACATCAATATCTCGACATAGAAATGATGAAATGAGGTATTCCTTTGATGGAAAATGTTTTATATGCTATGATTATTGTCATTTGGAAATACATTACAGCAAGAAGAAAGCAATAAAGAAAAAGGAACTTGAAAAGATATTCTCAACTCCATTAGTGCATGATAAGAAATTCTTCACTAGAAGACAAAGTGGTAAGTTGAAGAATAGAATTATAACCTCATGGAAATCACAAGGATATGAAAGAAATGTGTGTCAATCACCTTCTCTTTCACACTTAGAATATTTCTCGTGGAGAGAATGTCAACAAAATTGGAAGATTAAGGGGAGATATACCCTAACTATGAGTAAGAAGAATGCACATTCAGTGGAGGAATCACCACCAATGAAAAATAGTATGGTGAATCAGATATCTGATAAAATAAATATGAAAAAAGAATGTTATGAAAAATTAGAATGTTGTGTGCCACAAAGAGAAGTGGAGGAAAGAGGAAGATCCCTGTAATGGTGGAAGAAGAAAGGGAAGATGACAAGAAGAGATATTCCTACTCATATAAGGAATTAGAGAAAGTGGCATATTGGTGGAACATCAAAGATGAAAATGTGTACCGGTGGGATTAAACCCCAAATTGTGAGAAAGGAAAAGCTTGTAGAATCTAAATATCAGAAAAAGACTCATCATGTGGGTAATGAATCCTTAGTCATATGGATAGAGCAGTTTAAGTTGGCTAGGAATCTAGAAGAAGTAAGGATAGAGTGTGATGATCTGTAAGAAATAATCAAAAGGTAGACCCATTAGGATCAACCAAAATCCTCAACTTGAGGATTCTAGAAGAACCCATATCCCTATGTATATAAATGTTTTTAACTGGTGATTCAATTGTTTTAGGTTTTAGGGAGATACGATCCAAGATGAAGTGACATCTAAAGATTCAAAGTGGAGAATTGATATGATTCAGAGTTACAATTGACTCAAATCAAGTACCAAATTTGAATAATAAAGGGAGAAATAGAGAACAATAGGAAATGATTGTGTTATTAACTTTATCTATTGTTTCCTATACTGAGTTCCAACTCATTATTCTTATAGATTTTGTTGATAGATCAATGCCAAGTTCCAGATGATAATAAATGATGCAGGAGGAGAAGAATGTTTATGGGTCTAAATAGTGGGACTAACCACAAGAAGTGTTTCATAACATAGGGGTAGAATTCAATATCATAATAAGATGCAAGATCCATCAAAGAAATAATTGGATGAAACAGCTCAGGTTTTGTCTATCGAGAGAAGACATATTTCCAAAGAAGCAGCAACATTCATGTATTTCATAATTATCTGTTTTGTTCTAACATTATGGTATCAGCTAACTGTTTTCAGGATACCAAGAAGCACTGATAGAATATCAATAATGTTTCAAAAATAATCTAAGAAAATTAATTGAAAGATATGACGTCATTGAAAAATGACACAATGAAAAGTTTTCTGTTTAAAGTGATGAAGTGGTAAGAGACTCAGGGGGAGTAGAAGTGGAAATTTCTAATTCACAAATAGACACTGATAATGGCCATGATGAGAAAAAATCCATATCATCATGAAAGTCAAAGAGTTGAGCTAAAATTGACTTAAAAGATATAATTAGTAATCAGATAGTGATAGTGCAGACATGGAAGATGAGGACTCTACAAAAATCATTGTACTTATCACAGGTAGAGCCTAATTGTTTTAGTGAAGTGGTTGAAGATGATAATTGGGTTCAGGCTATAAATATAGATCTTGAATAAATTGAGAATAATTTGACGTGGGATATTGTTTTGAGGCCAAAAAAGAAGAATGACATCAGGACTAAATGGGTATATCACAAAAATATTAATAAATATAGCATAGTAATTCAAAACAAAGCATGACTAGTGTGAAAAGGATACTACCAGATAGAGAATATTTATGTTGATGAGATATTTGAACCTATGACAAGGCATGAGACAATCGACTTATTCTTGGCCATTATAGTGAAATAGAAGTTCATAGTGTTATAGATTCATGTAAAGTATGCATTTTTGAATAGGGTTCTAGAAGAATAATTTGATATTGAGTAGTCATAAGAGCATGGTATTCAATACTGGATCAGTTTTTGAAGAAGATTAGTTTTTGGTATAGCAGAATTGATTGAAATATGTATGTAAATAATGATTGTAATCAAAGGTTGATTGTGCTAGTATATATTGAAGACAAGATCTTTGAAGGATCTGATGAATCATAGTATAAGATGTATTTTGAATTGTGAAAAGGAGGTGTTGAGAAGGTTTTGGAATGGAAAATTACAAGGAGATGAAGACTCTAGTTACTACCCGGATGAAATTATTGAAAGATGATAATGGAAATACAGTTAATATCAAAGAATACAGGAAGATTATTGGGTGTTTACTATAACTGACAGTGATGAGACCTGATATTATTTTCACCACATTCCAAGTAGTGCGATATCAAAGCAATCCCAAGGAAAGCCACCTACTTGCAGTGAAATGAAGACTTCGGTATATCAAAGGAACTGTGGATTTCAGTTTAAAGTATAATGACAAATATCAGCAAGAGATTTTGGGATATATAGATTCACATTGGGCCGGTTCAGTAGATGATAGAAAATCAGCATCATGAGGTGCGTTCTACCTTGGTGGTTCGTGTATTTCTTGTCTAGGAACGAAGAAATATTTCATTTCATTGAGAACCACAAAATATGAGTATATTTACACCACTCAAGCATGCAAACATTTATTGTGGATGAAGCAACAACTTGATGATATTGGATTTTAAGTGATGTCTTCGATCAGAATCCAGTGTGATAACTCAAGTGCTATAAATCTCAGCAAAAATCCTGTTCATCATTCAAGGAAAAAGCATATTGATATAAAGTATCATTTTATCAAGGAGAAAGTTGAGCAGGGAATTGTGAAATTGAAGTATGTTCCTACTAAACTACAGACCACAAAGGAGTGAATTTTGGGTTCGTTGACAAAGGGGGAGAAATAGTGCCTCCTAAAGGGGGAGAAACTATGGCTAGAAAAGGAAGACAATTTCTTTTTCAAAGATACGGGGAGAATCTGGAAGGTGGAGCAGCGAGATAGGAGGAGTTGAAAGCTGAAGAAGAGTTGAATCTATAAGAAGATAGGGAAAGTTTTAAATCTGACGATGCTAGAAGTGATCGATCAAATATTAGATATCACAAGAGCTGAGGATCATGATAAAAGCAGAAGAGTGACATTGGGATAGTGTCAGAAGGTTTCCAGCTATCAACAATTGGTATCACAAATTGGTATCAATTTAGAAATTGGTATTAGTTTTGTGTTAATAGTTGGTATCTGAAATGAAGTGATTCATTGATGAACTTTTCATTTACCCTTGTTTCTCACGCTGAGCATTTATCATGTGGGCTTAGAGTATTTGTTGAGTGAATCCTTGATCAATATTAGAATCGCAAGAGACGAATGGTGGTAGCGGTTGGAAGATGCTTTAGTGAGACATCAAAGTGCATAGTATCATTATAAGAAGAGTTGTCAATAAACCCAAAGGGGGATATTTTTGGGTAAAAATCCTTCAAGTTATCATTGAAGTATTTTTTAGGTAATTGTGTCTGTTGACAATGTAGGCCTCTATGTTTTGTTCTTTGACAAAGCAGACCACAATGTCTAATTTGTTGAGAAATGGGATTTTTATGGTGATTTGTTGGGTTCAAGAGATGTAGTTGGCCATCCATGTTTGATATAAAAACATTGAAAATTAAATTGACGATCTGGGGAGGTTCAAAAAAAAAAGCAGATACAAGGTGGTTCCATTTTCTAGTGTTTTCCAAATTTTTGGGCCTCAAAACCAGACAATGGGGAAACATGTTTTTGGAAAAGGTAGTTGCGCGCAAGATCTAATGTGGTTTGGAAACTTGAACACGAGGAATGTTTTGGGGAAAGAATGTTGAAACATGGAAAAGTCTTGATGTGCGTGAAAGATTTAAAAATGTGTGCGAAAGATAAGGTTGCACGAAATAAATTTTCACGCCCAATGCGATGTCAAATTGAGGTTTGCACGCTTGAAGAGGATCTTGTGCGACAAAAGTAGAATATTTCGTGCAAGGTTTAACAATGATGATAAATAAGATGTGACCCCCTCATTAGAAATATCTCAACACTTAGAAAGAATCTGAGCTCCGTATCATGTTATAATTTTATATAAAGGGAGTTGCACGAAAGATTTTGAGTTACGCGTAAGCAAAGAAAGTTGCGCGTATGATTTTAGTTGTGAAAAAGATTGAAGTTATGATCAAGGGGTGTTTCACGACAAAAGTGGAATATTGTGTGCAAGGCAATAAAGTTACGATCAAGACACAGTAAGGGTTGCATGAAAGATTTGGAGTTTCTTGGTACACCCGGTGCAAAGAGAGATTAATCTGTCTGTGAAAGTTGGATTTCAACAGAGAATCTATCAATAGTTAAGGATACATATTTCATTAGATATAATGAATAGAAATATAGGTCTATAAAATGTGATTGGATCCTTTCCAGAGCAGTGAGGAAAGAAAGAGGAATAAGGTTATCCTTTCTACCAGCAGTGATCTAGAGATAGAGGAACAAGGAGTGACCCTTGGGAAGTAGTGTGATAACCCTAAACATTGTAAAAGAAGTGAGCCTATGCATAAAAGTGATATATCCTAAACATTGTAAATTGGAAGTGAGCTTAAGTGGATTGGGTATAACGGCACATCTCCGTTGTATGCTCATTGGACGTAGCCCAGTGAGGGTGAACCAAGTAAAAATATCTGTGTCTTCCTGCTTGCTTCCCTGCATTGCATCTAAAGCACCACCATCAGACAAACAAGGATAAAAAAAAGATAAAATTTAACAACATAAGATCAATCAAAGTGACCTCTATAATATATAGGTCAAGATCCAGTGGGGTAAGAATAATTTTGAAAAATAATATCCATAACCTGATTCACCCCCCTCTCAGGGTATCTAGGCCCCTTTTGGTCCTAACAAAAATAAATATGGATTGATGAAACTCTGTATTGATTATTGGGAGAGAAACAAGATCATGACCAGGAACAGGTATCCTATACCCCACATTGATGACTTATTTTATCAACTGCACAGAGCTCAGTAATTTTTCAAGATGGACCTTAATTCTAGATATCATCAATTGAGGGTCAAGAAAGAGGATATACCCAAGACAACATTCCATATAAGGTATGGACCCTAAGAATATATAGTGATTCCATTTGGTCTTAATAATGACCCTAATATCTTCATTTATTTAATGGATAGAGTATTTAGAGATTACCTTGATCAGTTTGTAGTTGCATTTATAGATCATATTTTTATCTATTCAAAGAGAAACGAATAACATGAAGATCACTTGATAATTTTACTAAGGTCCCTGAGGAAGGAGAAAATATATGAAAAATTTACAAAGTGTGAATTTTGGTTGTAAAATGTTTCATTTTTGGGTCATATAATATCAAGAGAGGTTACATCGGTCGATCCATCAAATATGGAGGTTATTGAATGTTGGTTTAGACCAACCATGGTGATCGAGATCCGTAGTTTTCTTGGTTTAGATGGATATTATTGATGGTTTGTTGAGATTTTTTTTGATTATATAATCCAATAACCAAGTTATCTTAGAAGGGAGCTAAGTTCCTCTCAATAGATAAGTCTAAGGAAATTTTCAAGGAACTGAAGAAAATATTAGTTAGTGTACCTATGATTACATTTACCTATAGTTTAGAAGGGTTTGTAAACTATAGTGATGCATCCAAGAAAGGATTGAGATTTGTTTTTATGTAGAATTACATGGTTATAGATTATTCCTTAGAATAATTGAAGGTTCATGATAAAAATTACCCAACTCATGATTTGAAGTTAGATGCAGTAATTTTTTGTATTAAAGATATAGAGACATTATCTTTATAGAGAAAAGTGTGATATATATATAGATCACAAAAGTATAAAGTATATATTCAAACATAATGAGTTGAATATGCACTAGAGAAGTTGGTTATAGATGATTAAATATTATGACTACTCAATAAATTACCACCCTATGAAAATGAAAAAGTCGGACAATTCTTTGAGTCAAAAGGATAATGATAGATTATCCATGATGAGGGTAAAAAAAGATCAAATATTAATATATTTGAAAAGCATGGATCTAGAAATAATATATAAAGGGGATAAATCTTATCTTTATCAATTTAATGTTCGACCATATATATAAGTGAACATTAAATAGGTTCATAAGGAAGATGTAGAGCTATAGAAAAAGGTTAGAAATGTTCTTGAGTTTAACATTGATCATGATGGAATGATAAGGTTAAGGACCCGTGTATATGTTCCATCCATACCAGATTTTAGGAAGGTGTTATTAGAGGAATCTCATAGTTATTTATTCTCTATTAATCCTAGAATTACAAAGATGTATATAGATTTGATAGAGTAATTATGATGGGATAGAATGAAGAGAGATATCATAGAGTTTGTATCTCGATGTTTGGTATTTAAACAAGTTGAGTTTTAGAGAAAATGTATAAGGGGATGTTACATACATTACCCATACCATAAGGGAAATGGGAAAAAATAACCATGGATTTTTTCATTGGACTGACAAAAACATCTTAAGGGAATAAATCTATATGGGTTGTAGTCGATCAACTTACAAAGTTAGCACACTTCATCAAAATTATATAATATTTCTCTCCAGATCATATTTATAGAATATATATTAAGGAATTTTTAAGGTTTCATGGAGTACCATATTCAATTATGTTTGATTAGGATATGAGGTTTACATCAAAGATCTGGTGATGTCTTATACAAGCTCTTGATACAAAGTTGAGTTATAGAATTGTGTATCATCCTCAAACATATGGTCAGTCCAAGAGAAAAATTCAAACCCTAGAGGATATATTGAGATATTTTAGATTGGATTTCAAAGGTGTTTGGTATCAACACCTTCCTCTAGTTGAGTTTTCATACAATAATATCTTTCACATGAGTATTCAGATAACTTATTATGAATCCCTATATAGAAATATGTGTATAGATACAACACGAAGGAATGAAGTTAGAGAAAGAAATATATTAGGACTTTATATAGTTGAAGAAATGACAGATAAGGTTATATCCATTCAACAACACATCAAGGCATCTTGGAGTTGGTAGAAAAGTTATGATGATAATTTCCAGTGTGATTTAGAATTTGAATATGGTGACAAGGTGTTTCTAAGAATTTATCCATGGAATAAGGTAATGATATTTGGAAAGAATGGAAAAATAATACCATGGTATATCATTCCATTGGAAATTTTTTATAGTATTGGGATGATAGACTATTAGTTAGCGCTTCTACCAAACCTCTTTCAAGTCCATGATGTGTTCCATGTATCTCTCCCGGGGAAGTAAATACCAAACCATTCGCATGTAATGAACTCAGAGGTAATACTGATGAAACATGATATTTATTATGAGGAATTACTAATGGATATTCTGGATCTTATAGATAAATTTCTATGAAGCAAGACCTCTCACCTAGTCAAAGTTTTGTGGCGAAACCACCAATTTGAGGAAGCTACATGGGAACCTGAGGTTGTAATGAGGAAGAAGTATCCTCAATTTTTTATACAAATGTGATAGAAATTTTAGGGTGAAATTAATTTTTTTTGGGGGGGGGGTAGAATGTTACACCTTGAGTTTTTATGAATTTATCTTTTTTCAAATAAATTAAATTTTTTTTATAGATTATGTTACATACAACACTAAGTTTTAACGAACCATGAAAAACTATTTATATTATTATTTAAAGATGAATGTTATTACCTGGATGTTAAAACTGGAGGAATGAATTGGAATATTTTTTTAAATATTTATTATAATGGTTTTATACAATGAAAACATATTTATAAAATGTACTTATTTTTTGGTAAAGTCTTTATATGTTTCAAAAACATAATTTTCTCAATTTTTTTTATAATAATAAAATTATTTTTTTTGAAAATTTTAGAAAATTAATTTTATAAAATAAACTTAAAATTTTAAATAATCATGTCAAAATTATCTTTGGAGGAATTTTTCGAATTTTTCTAAAAAAATTAATTTTTTGATGAATAGTGAAAAATATTGGTTTTTATTGAAAACTATCTTCTCATTTAAAGAATTTAAAAGGTTATTTTTTGTTTTAAAATTTATTTAAAAGTAAAATTAGTTCAATTATATATAAATTAATCCAATTTATATCAATTTAATCAATTTAATTTTAAATTTTTATATAAAAACTTTTAAAACTTTTGGACATTTTCTCTTTGGAAAACCAGCTTCTCATCGCATTTGCGGGTTTAATTTTAAATTAAAATTTTCCAATTTTGTGAATATAATTTAGAAAAATGGATTAAATATTTTTAATTATAATAATTTATATTATATAATAATTAAAACATAATTTTTGAACATAATTAATAGTGAAAAGATTAAAAATTATTTACCCTGGTTAAGGTAAAAATGAGTTTACTTGGGGATTAAACTTTAAATATAAGGGTTAAAATTGACCCAAAAATTTTAAAAAACCCATTATATAGACATATTTTTAGCTTATAATATATAGGGATCTGTAATGGTCCATTTTAGATCCTTTTGGCATGTCAACAATGTGGGCACACCTTTTTCTTTTGAAACAATTACAAGTGTGCCACTCACCTCACATATAAAAAGCTAACCCTTCTCATCTACTATTCACACTTCCAAAAACCATTTTTTTTGGAAAATAAATACCCAAATATCTTCCTTAATCATGTAATATAATACTATAATCATTATTTATTTCATAAATCCAACCTATGATTTCTTTTTGTACATACCAAAAGAAGTTGTCCGGAGAAGAGGTAACGTCCCTAACCGAACATTTTATTTATTTCTTAATACAACTACATAAATTATTATTAAAACAAGATTATATAATTACCTAATTATCTTAAATAAATTAATATGTTTTTATTTTAAGGTCATAACCTACAACCATTTCCACTTACATAAAATGGGATACAAAATCATTATTCGTGCAAACGACATACTACTACCTCGTGAACCGATGTTATTAATTTTCCATAACCACCTATAATGGATGAATATAATGATAGGTTAAATATTTATATATTATATTTATGATATTATTATAATTATATGATTATTATATCACATATAACTTCTTACTTTCTATTCTATGGGAATATGATAACGTCGCTCAAGTGTACGATGGACTACCGCCTCACGAAGCGATGTGATTCATTCACGCTTTACATGGAAGGTAATAAGGATGATTTTAATGAAAATATGTGATATATATGAAATAAAAATTATTCTATAATTTTAATATATTATTTACCCATATTTCTTCCAATTATTCAATAAAATGGAAGCAACGTTCATGCGTACGTACAACCTACTGTCTCCATGAACAATTTATTTAATTTTCTATCTCTAACTATTATGGATTAATATAAATACATATATAATGAATATATAGTATATTTATATGATGGTTTAAATTATTTATATTATTTAACCATTATAAAATTAATATAACCAAAAAAATAACAAATCAAAACATATACAGAAAAAGAAGAAGTTATTGCCCGAAATGTGACTTTAACATGGAATTGTTAATAAATAGGAAATAGAAGTTCACAAGTAAATCATATATGGTATGATATATATAATTATGGTTATTTAATAGTTTTATAGTAAACTTATATTTATTATATAGGAGTTTTCAACATGTATGAAGGAATTATAGACTTAAGGTAAGGGATTTTTATCTCAAATTTCCTTCTTTGGGATATAAGTTATATTATAGACCTATCATATTATATGAGGTGTATATACTTACCCTTTGACATGTTATATCATTAATCACCTTATTTTCATGATATTAAAAGTTTCATGTGATTTTATTCTTTAATGGGACCTACAATTCTTAATACAGAAAAGTGGTAATGGTTTTATGATACAATCTCATCGTTTATCGAGATTGTTTATGATTATGATTCCAATAATGAAATATTATGATATTTATCTAAATACACTATTTAATTTTCTTCTAATATGGATATGTAATTATAATACATATTTTCCTTTCATTTTACTCTCTTTATGTACTCAATAGTTCAAAATAATGTTTTTAAGAAAAATCATGTTTATTTATCTCTTTGGTCGAAAACCCATTTTATTCCAAAATCACGTTTTCTAAATTTTTTTATCATTATTAAAATTATTTTTTGAAGGAATTATTACAAATTTTTAATTTTTTTAAAGGAATCTATATTTCTTTTTCCAAACATGGCCCATTTGGATTTTACCAAAAATTTGAAAGGAATATTTGTTTTAATGTGTATGTCATGAACATAATTTCCCAATGCATGGATATTATTTTCATTGAAGATTAATTTTTATGTTTTAAAATTTATTTTCAAATAAAAGTGTTTCATAATATATTATTAATTTTTAATTAAAAAAGTGGTTTTTGAAGGAAGGATATTTTCCTCAAGAAACATTACAAGTGATTTTTATTTCAAAAATAATTTTCCATATAAGATGAAATCATTTGATGTACTTATGATTTATTAGGGATAATATCCAAGGATACCATTATTTTTCTTTATTTTAATGGTTTAAATTTATGATGAAAGTATGTTTATAAAAACCATTTATTTTCCACAGGTTATACCAATATAAAATTTTTATGAAACCCGATTCTTTTTACCCGAGTTATGCTATGACGAAATGATCAAATGATTATGAAACCTTTTTATTTTCCATAGGTTATTCTATGATGAAATGTTTATGAAACCCATTTATTTTTAAGGGTTCTGATATGATGAATTCTTTATGATCTTATGACACACATATATATGATTTTTATTATGTTATGGGTGGAGCCTATATCTCCCACCAATGCATTGTATAACAATTGATATAACATGAGATAAATAGGACTGTAATGGGGAGTGAATCTAGTTCAATAAGGGACTCTTTCCATTATCATACTCTTGGGAGTGAACCTTTACTACTATAATGGTTTGAGTAGGGAAACCATTCCACTATAATAGTATTATAAATGAGCCTTGACTTAATAAGGAAATGATTTTATATGCTTATCTGTATGCTAAAAATCTACGTCTAATTACAATGTTATGTTCTCATGGATTATTTTATTTGATTACATTATGATTCATGTCTTATAAAATGACATTATTTAGTCCATTACTCAAGTTTATGATCTATGATATGCGGGATATGCATTTCAAATGTTATTCTCATGTTCTAATACCATTATACTCATATGTTGATATATCCCTTGTTTTCCCTTATCGAGCATATGATCTCACCCTTTATTGTGTTTACTTTTCTAAACTTATGATTAAAGTTATTATGTATGATATTTCCAAGAAGGTTTCTAGCTATGAAGAACATAGCGGGAGATGTCATATCTCACTTATGGACCAATTGTTTATGTTTCCAAGTTTCCAAAGGCACTAAAAATAAATAATTATGGTGTGGATCATTATGTTATATATTGAATATTCATATAATAATATGTAATATTTATGAATGATAAGTTTGGGTCTTTACATAAATGGTACATGATATCCTTTAAAAATGAGCTACTTAAAATGTCGTAATAAATTAGTATTGGTTAAATTCCTTAAAATGAAACCTTTTAGAATTGTTATACCTTGAACCCTCATATAAGGGATAGATTTAGTTTACCTTAAGGGATGCTTTTTATGGTAATGTGAGCATTTCACATAGATATTATTTGAATTTCTACATGTTTCTACTTATAATTAATGGTTAGGAAGTAGATCCCAGTAGGCTTTGTGTAACTTTAGTTTATATAGTTGATTCCTTACATAAAAAATGAGGGGATATCCTAGTTGATGCAGCACCCGATGAGCTAAATTAGCATTAGTAAATGATTTATTTTAAGTCACGAACCATCCTCATTATGATGTTAAAAATTGGAAATTCACATTCCATAATTAGAACGAAGAAGTTTGGAATTATAGACAACTCAAAACAACCCCTACCTCGTATTTGATGTTGCACGTCGACAAGCCGTGGATGACGGTGTCGTGGAAGATAGACGTCGATTTCATTGACGTCGGGAAACGTTCGAAGAAGAAGTGTAGTCTACGTTCCTTGCGGGCGGCTCCTCCTCTGTGGCTTGGATGAAAATCGAAGATGGTTTCATCGTTCTTCGTGTTCTTCGGGGAAGAATTCTCTCTCTCTAATTCTCCAAAAGTTACACCAAGGTAATATGTGCCAACCCAATTAAAAGAATGTAATGTCTTCTTTTAATGTTGGAAAAATAAATTCAAAAGAATTAAAAACTCAAATTAATTAATTAAGTTATTAATTAGTTGAGTTGGCACCTTAATGAGAGAAGGTGGATGGTTTAAAAAATTTAAAAGGGGAGAGGTGGCTTCATTAATTCAAAGGAAAGTCCAAGAGTTTCAAAGGGGGGTTTCAAGGGGAGTTGAGGGGTTTGTGTTCGTGTGGGACCCACCCCTAGTTATATCCTCCTAAGGGAGGTTAGGGTGTGGTGGGACCCACACCTAACATCCACCTAGAGACTTTAACCACCTTTCAAAATAAAAATGTTTTGCACACACATTTTTATTTAATTTATAATTTTAATTAGTAACCCCAATTTATAACTTCCATCCTGTATAAAATGCAACTGTAGTAAAGGTCTCCTTAAGATAATACCAGTGCTGCGAGTTTATCAGTGTCCTTAGATTTCAATTCTGAGCACTGGTTCAAAACATATAAAAAAACTCGTATGTACGTTTACTGAACATACCCGAACAAAACTTCAGAAATTGATTCCGGGCACACCGGGCCTCTAAATCAGGTACCGTCAGAAATTACGGACTCGTGAAATTACAAAGAATTTAAGAAAAAAATTTCCTTGAAATTTCCAAGTCTTTACATTACCCTAACCTCAGGGATTTACGTCCCCGTAAAGCTACAAAACACACTAGGGAAACAAATGGGGTACTGAGCATGCATCTGAGCCTCCCACTCCCATGTGCTCTCTTGGAGGTTCTCGTGCTTCCAGCGAATGATCAGTAGAGGAATTGACCATCCACTCAGGACCCACTCCTGTCGATCCTCTATCTCCATTAGAACCTCCGTGAAAGTAGCTCCGTCATCGATGTCCAGCTCCCCATGGTCGATGATGTGGGACTGGTCGTGCACCTATCTCCTTAGCTGAGATATGTTGAAGACATCATGCACCTGGTGAAACTGAGGTGGAAGGGACAGGTGGTGAGACACCTTGCCTACTCTACTAAGGACCTAGAACGGCCCGATAAATCATGGAGATAACTTGCTGCCTCGGCCAAATCTCCATATACCTCATCAAGGTGAGACCCATAGGAAGACGTGGTCTCCATCCTCGAACTCCTGTGGTCTTCGTCTCCTATCAGCATAGGGTTTCTGTCTGCTCTGTGCAGTCTTCATCCACACCTAGATGCTCTACACCTTCTCCGTCATATCATGAACCATCTCTAGTCCTACAAGTGCCAACTCCCCTGGGTCAGTCCAACACAAAGGTGATCTGCAAGGTCAGCCATACAGTTCCTCATAAGGGGCCATCCCGATGGTGGAGTGGTAGCTGTTGTTGTACGCAAACTCCACCAAGGGTAAGTGATCCCCCCAGCTGTGACCAAAGTTGATGACACATGCACGGAGCATGTCCTCGAGAGTCTGAATGGTCCTCTCTGTCTGACCATCTTTCTGAGGATGGAAGGTGGTGCTCAAGCGAAGCTACATCCCAAAAGCCTCCTGTAACCCCTTCCAAAGCTGGGAAGTGAAACGAGAATCTCGATCAGAGATGATAGTCGATGGCACACCATGAAGCTGTATGATCTCCTGAACGTAGAGGCATCCCAAGATCTCTACTGAGCCTTGCTCTCTAATTGGTAGGAAGTGGGATGACTTGGTGAGTCGGTCGACAATCACCCAGATAGAGTCGTGCCCTCTGGATGTACGTGGAAGTACCATCAAGAAATACATGGATATCCCATCCCACTTTCACTCAGGGACCTCTAAGGGATGAACCAAGCCTGCTGGAACCTGGTGCTCCGCCTTCACTTGCTGAAAAGTGAGGCATCATGAGAAAACTCTGCTACCACCTTCTTCATACCCGGCCACCAGTGCTGTCGTCTGAGGTCCTGATACATCTTCTCCACTCTTGGATGTATCTCAATAGGGGAAGTGTGGAACTCCCTCAACACCTCCTCCAGTAGTGCAACTGGTAGCATGGTACATTCTCTAAAGAGGATGACATGCTCCCTACCTTCAAAAAACCCATCAGGTGCCTACCCAGAGGATATCTAAGCATGTTGCATCTCACAGTCAATGTCCCCACATTGTGCCTCCCTGACTCACTAAAGAAGTAGAGGAGTGATTCTGAGAGACTGTAGAAAGGCTGCTCCATCTCTATCCACAAAGGATATCCGCAATGCGGACAGCTGCTTCGTCTCCTCTCCTAGTAGCTGAATGACTGATCTCTTGCTGAGAGCATCTGCTATAATGTTCCCCTTCCTAGGAGTATAGAATATCGCAAAGTCATAGTCCTGGAGGAACTCGATCCATCGCTGCTGTCTCAGGTTTAGGTCCTTCTGCGAGAATATGTACCTGAGACTCTGGTGGTCAGAGTAAACTGTAAAATACTCACCCATCTGATAGTGCCACCACACCTTTAAGGAGAAAACCACTACTTCTAACTCCAGGTCATGGGTATCTTAGTTCTTCTCGTGCTGTCTCAACTGCCGTGAACCATACGCGATCACTGCTCGCTCATGTATTAGGACACACTCGAGTCCGGTCCCAGATGCATCACATTAAACCACATACCCAACACCGTCCTCCGGTAGCCTCAAGATGGGCGCACTAGTCAACCTCTACCTTAGCTCCTGAAAGCTCTGTTGGCATCTCTCTGACCACACGAAGGGTTGCCCCATCTTTGTCAACGCTGAAAGCGGTGCTGTAACTCTGGAAAAGTCTGGAACAAAGGTAAGTCTGGCCGACTCATGAGTGATCGACTGCACCCTCCTTTTCATGATTCCATCCTATGCTACCTGGGTTTTCTTTTTCTCCGACCAAGGAAAACCCCATCCCAACATTGTAGATAAACCACAACCTTTTTTCCTAATACAGTCAATCTGTGTATGAACTGTGGTTTCCCAGTCTATACCCAAACTAACGTCGTATGGCCTCGACGCTTCCACCAAGAGGTTCAAAATGAAACTCTCATTTCAAGGGTCAGATCACATCGTCAGCGTATGTGTGATTATTGAGTCTCCTACCAAAGGTATCTCCAGATGTGAGGGCCAAGTCAATGGCTTAACCAGAAACTCTAGGTCTAGGACAAGATTCGTGGAAGGAAGAAATGATTCGAACTTATGTCTATTGATACGAAAATTAGTAGTAGACACAGATCGTACCTCAAATCATTCCTAGAGCCCTTAGGTCACACTCTTTGACTGAATGTAGCTACTCTCTTCCCCTTCCCTTCATCTCTCTGAGCCTGAGAGGGACTACAAGGTGGGTGGTTATAACATGTCCAAATCTGCACCACCTCATGCTGCTCTCCTAGCTCCGCTTCTATGTCTACTACCCTGCAGATTCATCTATCCTTAACACATTCCTCTTCTTGAAACATTATACACACTCAAGTCTCTAAGACTGGTGCTAGTTTCATGATTTCAAATTGCTAACATTCACTGGTTGTATCCGCTCAGCCAATGAAAATTCAACCACAAAGGTTCTCTCCAGTACCCTAACATAAGTAGGAATGCATAGAGGAAAAAATGTTGGCTCAGATATCCTTAAAAACACCTTTTTCAGAGGTCTGAGCTCTAAATAACTAATTGTATCATATTAATCAAGTACCAGGAATTATCGGTATGCTTCGATGAATACTCAGCTACCGACACGTCATCCTTTCGAAGCTATATAAGCTCTAGTAAACTCTTAGCCACCTCCTCAAGACAGTCCTTATCTACCTGTGGGTCAGGCTCGCCTCGAAAATTGAGGGATATCTGGTGCTGAAACACATGTAAGGCACTAAGCCTATAAGTTTCCTCTACTGGTACTGCCGATAGTGTCTGCTGACCAACAGGTAGTGATATAGTTGGAACACTGCCTGAAGGTACCATCTCGGAAAATGATCCAAGTACCGAAACCTCATCACTATGCGGACCATCCTCATGGTCACTCACTGAAAAATATTAGTAGCTAAGATCAAAATCTGATCTACTAGTGTCTCAAATAGGCGAAAAACTCCAGTAATCGCCTCCAACTAGCCCTCAGCTGTGTGGGAATCTGTCTCGCCTCAAATACTCAGAGGCCTCTGCTGCTGGAACTCATAAAAGGCGCTCAGTCGGCATGCACCGTCCACCAGTACAACTGGTATCTGCTGCCCTATGGGTGGTGGTGCTGCTGGTACACCACCTGATGGTGCCAACATAGTAAAAGGGCCCTACATCGGAGCCTCGTTGCTCGGTGGGCTGTCATCTTGTACACTCTCGGAAACCCCAGCTGGCTGTCTATGCAATGACATATTAATAAGGAACAGATGCGCCACAATCAATAAGTCATACCTGGTGAGCTGACTCAAAGAGTTCACAAAGAAGACTCTTGAAAACACACTCACAATCAATGTTTTCATGCACTGAGTCGGGAATCAGAATTCAGGGTCGTGGTGTATGGATACGTCGACCGCCACACCAAAACTGGTCTCCCTGGACTGAAAACCACACTCAATACCCTTAACACTATTGATTCATAGTAAGACAGATCAGAGTCCTATGTTCTGTGGTAGAACTGACTCCTCTGATACCAATTTGTCACGACCCGTCCTCAGGGCCCGTGCCGTGACTACCCCAAGCCCACCTTCCATAGGCTAGGGGCTGGTGACTAGCACCAAAGGCATAATTCCCTAAGCTGGGAAGGTATTGCCTTTATAAAAGTAAACAAACACAACGGAGTACGCAGTAGGAAGTAAAAACTAAGTAAAACTGAATACAAAAGAGTGTACTGGAAAGTAAATAGGCCAGTATAAAAACCCAACTGAACAACAAGTACAAGTAAAAAGGGACAAACAGTTGAAAGTAAATAGCATCTCCTGGATCGTCCTATGGGGTTCCTACCTATATGGTAGGTACAGATGGCCACCTCATCACTCACGTCCGTCAGTCTCCTCCGTGTGCCGACTCGTCGCAAGGTCCACCTCCGGGTACTGTCCAGTCATGGTGCTCTCGACCTCCATCAGCACTGTCTGTCGTCTGCATCCAACACAACGAGGTGAGGGCATAGCCCGTGCAGGGGTGAGTATAATGATACTCAGTAGGGACCCTGAGACCCACAAGGTCTCACAATATCCACTAAGGATAAACAAAAGAAGAAAGATACAGTCACAGAGTATCAACCAACCCTACTTAGGTATATGAACATACATATACCTAAGATACCAATCTCAGTCCGACTCCAAATCTCAAGCCCAAGCACAAACCAATTCCACAAAGGAAGTAAAGTCAATCAACACGATGATAATGGTTGAATGACATGTCTCAGCTCACACAGGTATGCCACAATTGTAGAGAGATATAGATGATCAGATGTAGCCACTGGATCATCTAAGATGTCGGACCCACATAGGATACAGGACCGGCTAAGCTGTCAGACCCATATAGGATACAGGCCAGCTATCTCATCTAAGCTTTTGGACCCACACAGGATACAAGCCAGCTATCTCATCTAAGCTGTCAGACCCACACATGATACATGCCAGCTATTCTAGAGTAATAAAGATGATCAGATGTAGTCACTGATTCATCTAAGCTGTTGGACCCACACATGATACAAGACCAGCTACTCTGTTAGAACTGTCGAACCCACACAGGATTCTGGTACTGTAGTCGTCGTCGTCGAACCCACGGAGGATTCCAGTACTGTAGTCGTCGCAACCAGCTCTAGGGTTCCCGCACACAGCACGCTCGATTCCGGGAGGGTCCGCTCCTAGAGAAAAGGGGTTGATACATCAAATATCATGAATTCCAGAGTTGATGTATCTAATAGTTCCATCTCATGGGAAGGAACCCAACGCGACAGACGACGCGTCAATCGGACGCCTGGTCTGAGAGTTATTGGCTTTTCGTTCCAGGGGCCCGGTTGGATTTACGCTCGATCCAAACCCATATGTTTTAAAAAGTTTTCCAAAACTCACTTAGAGTATTACAAAAGTACCTCCTCATTGTGAGGGTCCTAGTGTCGCATATGGTGCATCGATCGGACGCGCGGTCTAGGAGATATTCGCGTTTATGCGAAGACGGGTCCGCGGGTGGGCCGCGCCCCACCAGGCCGGGCCGACCCCCCAACCGGGTCGGACCCACTAGGATGGGTCCACTGGTGGTCTACACTCCACCGGGATGGGCCAACCCCAGCCGGGTCAGACCCACTGAATTGGGTCTGGCCGACCCGCCAGCCCACTGGGCTTGACGGGTCGGACCCGTCTTTGCTTAAACGAGAATATCTCCTAGACCGCACATCTGATCGACGCGCCCTCTACATCAATGGGACCCTCATAATGAGGTGGTCCTTTTTAGATACTCTAAGTTAGTTTTGAAGAACTTTGGAAAATGGACGGGTTTGGACCGAGCGTAAATCCAACCGGGCCTCTGGAACGGAAAAGCCAATAACTCTCAGACCGGGCGTCCGATTGACGCGCCGTCTGTCGTGTTGGGTTCCTTTTGATAAGACGGAACTTTGGGATACATAAAATCTGGAATTCATGATAGTTGACGTATCGAACCCTTTTCTCAAGGAGTGGACCCTCCTGGAATCGAGCGTGCTGTGTGCGGGAACCCTAGAGCTGACTGTGATGACTACTGTACTGGAATCCTCCATGGGTTCGACGACGACAACTACTGTACTGGAATCCTCTGTGGGTTCAAAAGTTCTGACAGAGTAGCTGGTCCTATATCCTGTGTGGGTTTGACAGCTTAGATGAATCAGTGAATACATCTGATCATCTATATTACTCTAGAATAGCTAGCCTGTATCCTGTGTGGGTCTGACAGCTTAGACGAGATAGCTGGCCTATATCCTGTGTGGGTCCAACAGCTTAGCTGGTCCTGTATCCTTTGTGGGTCCGACAACTTAGATGATCCAGTGGCTACATTTGATCCTCTATATCTCTCTACAATTGTGGCATACCTATGTGAGTTGAGTCATGTCATTCAACCATTATCATCGTGGTGATTGAATTTACTTCCTTTGTGGAATTGGTTTGTTCTTGGGCTTGAGATTTGGAGCCGGACTGAGATTGGTAGCTTAGGTATATGTATGGGCATATACCTAAGTAGGGTTGGTTGATACTTCATGACTGTATATTTCATCTTTTGTTTATCCTTAGTGGATATTGTGAGACCTTTTGGGTCTCGGGGTCCCTACTGAGTATTGTTATACTCACCCCTGCACAGGCTATGCCTGCACCTCATTGTATTGGATGCAGACGACGGACAACACTGATGGAGGCCGAGAGTTCCACGACTGGATGGTACCCAGAGGTGGACCTTGCGACGAGTCGACACATGGAGGAGACTGACAGACTTGAGTGCTGAGGTGGCCATCTGTACCTACCCTACAGGTAGGAACCCCGAAGGACGATCCAGGAGCTTCTCTTTACTTTTAGCTATTTTTCCCTTTTTACTTATACTTGTTGTTTAGTTGGGTTTGTATACTGGCCCATTTACTTTCCAGCACACTCTTTTGTATTCAATTTTACTTAGTGTTTACTTCTTGTTGCGTACTATGTTGTGTTTGTTTACTTTTATAGAGGCAATGCCTTCCCAGCTTAGGTAATTATGCCTTTGGTGCTAGTCTCCAGCCCCTGGCCTATAGAAGGTGGGCTTGGGGTAGTCACGACACAGGCCCTGAGGACAGGTCGTGACATTTTAGTTTTTAGATGAGAGGTGTCTTTTGGGTGTTGTTTAAGTCAGGTTAGACTCTTAATTTAAAGAATGACACCTAAGTAAGGTGGTTGGTCGTGACCTTGTTGATCTTGCTGGGAATCATGAGTATCAATTAATGCTCCAGTTTAGTGGGTTAGATGTTCCTTAGTCACGACAACCATTTTTTTGGTCATGCAGCCTTTCTTATTTTCTGATGAAGTATTAATTGAGATTCATTATCATATTAATATTCATATGAATAACATGACTCTAAGTTTATCCATGTGTATACTATCACATTATGGGAATGCTTAGTGCCTATTCTATTTTTTCTATATTATAGTAGCATGTGTTGTTACATGTAGTTCTCAGTGAGTTATGAAGTGGTATACTAAACTGCATACTATTTGGGAAACAAGGCTGCATAATACTTTAAATAGTGTGGTTTCATGATTTCTTAGAAGGAGTCATGAGTATCTAAAGGATCTATTCAAAGGTTATCTCTAGTGTAGAGTTACCCAGGTGTGAAAGATTCATGAGAGTGATGTAGCCTTAATCAGTCATAAGAAGGAAAAGTTATCCCAGTGCCCAAGACAACATTTTAAAAAGGATCAGGTGTGATAACACAATGATCAATTTTCGTTTTGGATTTTATGACATATGATGATGACGTGAATGAACGTCGCTCAGAATGGATGCCACATGTGTGTATAAGAGAGAACATGTTCTATAACACTGATAAGTGGATATTTTGTCTCTATTTTCGTGTTATTGATTGCTGTAATCATGTTTTCCACATCTGTAATATGTGTTTGGTGGTGGATGGAGTGTGTTATGTGGGATGAGTTACCCTTCTTAGAAAATGATGAATTGGAAACCCTTAAGATGGGAAGCATCATATTGAATGTATTTATGCATATAATTCATAGTATAGGGAATGTGACTGAAACGCATGGCCGATTGTCACCTATCAACCAGTTAAGGTTCCGATGCTCTGTTAATGTGTATAGCAGCACTCGGGTCGAATACTCAGCGATGATACTTTGAAATAGTCATTTGTTTTTAGTTGATTGTATTCTGATTGGGGGTTTGTTTGCAGAGCTTAATTGAAATGACTAATTGATTATGATTGATTTAACAAATTGATAATTATTGGGGTGAGTTCATCATTAGGTTAGTTAATATTGTGATATCCTTGAGCTTTTCTTTATATTGCATTTAAATTAACACCCATGTCACAAGTTGACGTTGATTTGAATTCCCAAGTGTTAAGGCTTTAATCCAAGCCTTAACTTAACTTTGGGTTCTAATCATGATCATATCTTGTTTATGGTAGTGTATTTATGGTTCCAATAATCCATGGAAACCACACGTTAAACAAAACAAGTCATTAATCCATGACATGCTAAGTCCAACATACACAATGTTAATTCAACGAATACTCATGGAGCAAAACCTCTCAATCGCTTAACATACCTAAATTAAAACTCACACCAATGAGAGATTTACTCATCCATTATGATGTTTATTAATCTGGTAATATATGTTTATGGTGATGATTTATAAAGAGAAGAAAAATAAAGGGACAATATAAGAGTAGTGTGCTGAACACACACACGAAATATTTTGAGAATCAAAAATGGAATTTCGATTGAATGAGGAAGAAAAATAAGGGACTGTAATTTAAAATGATTCAAACTATTTTAAGACCATGAATATTATACTACAGAAGGTGTAGAAGAATAAGAGGTATTGAAGAAGAAACAAGCACTAAAATTTGATTGAAATGAAAACAAAGTTACACAATTACAATTGAACGCAAACATAAACAAACGTGAAAGAGAAGTGGAAGAGAGTTCTCTCTTGTTGAAACAAGATCAAATCATATCCTCCCAGAACCTTTTAAATTCTATAGTAATTTCAAACCTCCTCCTTAAGTGCTAAAGTTCCAACCCTTTTGAAAGGAGAGGAGGGGATGTATTTATAGCCCAAGGTGGTGGACTTTTTTACATTCCAGAAATACCCCTCCACTTGGATCACCAATATGTACATCCATAGAGCCGAATCTTGAGAAATCTCATTATTAAAATTTTTAGATAAAAATGTTTTCTGTCTACTGTGAAAATTTGGAGGCCATTGGAATTATTGAGAAAAAGTTATGGCGGTTTTAGTAAACAATTCTGATCTGTCAATTTCAATACAGACTTTTTCGAAGTCCATAATGTGAATGGGTTTTGGAATATGAAGATGCCTTGAAATAAAAATCATTTCTTCAACAAAGTTGTCCTACCGAAACTCCTCTTTCACACTGAAAAATCTCAGCTCGAATGGATGTATACATCAGGATAAATTGCAAAATTAGTGTTATGTTTTTAATTCCCGTCCAGAATGGTGGGCTGGACTTCAATGCATCAGTTGGGCCCCTTGTATTTGTGATTGGGTTATGAAATTTTTATCATTGGCTCCTTGAAATGTACTACGAACGTGGGAGGATAATTAAGGTATTTGGATTTCTGGATTGAGCCCAGTAATTCAACCTTCATATATGGTCTAGTTTCTTCACAGTTTCCTTGGTCCTTCTTGTGTGGTCCATATGACCCTCTAAATGGACAAATTTGCCAAAGGTGACTTCTAATGAAATGTTTTAATTGGAATTGGTAAACCTAAAAAACAAGAATCATGCAATTTGGATAATTAGGGTGATAGTTATTGATAAAACATTAAACGGACTTGAATCTAGATAAATTCAAATAGTGCTCAAAAATTATATTTAATATTTAAACATTAATATTTCACAAAAATTATGCACATTTCACATAAAATTAGTAAAGGGAGTATGTAAAAAGATATTAAAATATTAATAACATCAACTCCCCCACACTTAGTCTTGTGCATGTCCTCATGGGCAATAAATATAAAAATAAGACAAACTCATTTTCACTCACCAACAAATATTAAAATTTTGTTTTCTTCAATCAGGGGAGGTTTAGACTATTTCACTCATCCATTTTGAAATCCACCACAAGTTGTTACAGAAACAATGTTCCAAAACTAATTCATTATTTCATGCTCAAATTTAGAAATGTAAAATGTGGACACTCAAAACTCACACCTCTCAAGATGATAAAATTCATTTGTGGAGGTTCACTCTTTCACCAACCAAAAGTGAAAATCATAGAGTTTATAAGAGCTCTCAGCTTCCACTCCCTATCCAAAGTGCTCAAAAATCAAGAGGCCTTTTGAAGGGGTTTTTATGTGGCTATGGGACGGTAGGAATATAATTTCCAAGAGAGATAATAAGAGGGTTAAAATAGCAACATAGAAAAACAATGCACATTTTTTTGAAATAAAACATGGAAGGAAATGAAAAAACATATTTACAAGGGAATGATTGTGTGAATCAAGACACAAAAGCGGAAAAAAATGTGATGGGAATGTGAAGATGGAATATTTACAAAACACAACAACTTCTCCCAATGACATAAGAATATATATGGAAAGTGTTCATTTTTTTTCGAAAGTTAAACTTGAAATAGATCTCACACTCATCTCCCAACCCATGTTTGATCTCCTCATGATACTAATTGTAATAGTTATAACAAGATTAAAGGTTGAGTAAGAGTTATTTTTGACCCATCCAAGAAAAAACCCATTCTTATATTCATTTGTTCTGATTTTTTTATTGAATTTTTTTTGAACACTTTTCAATATAATTTGTACAATACATTCCCAAAGCCCACTGAATGACAACCTCCCCCCCACACTATAATCTATGCTTTCCCTCAAGCATATGATAACACACCGAAAAGTAAGGAAATGATACCCAAAAATGAAATCCATCCCCACCACACTTAAATTTCAAAAACTTATGCAATTAAAATCCATGTTGATATTGGGTGGGATAAGGTATTGGGCTTGTAATGTGGCTATCAAAGAAAAGGTTTTCATAGGATTGAAGGGGATTTCAAAAGGATAATTAATGTAAGGGTAATGAGAGGCTATTTGGATATTGTGATTCTCATGTGGTTCATAAAATTCCTCTATCATATTAATGCACACTAAAGTAGGAAATTCAGCTCGAAGGTCCACAAACTCATGACTCACAAATGGTGGTGAAAAACATACATTTTGAAAAGATGGCCATAGGAGGCCTTGGCATTAAAGAAAATGTTGTTCCTCATGGTTTGGGAAAACCATTTTCCAAATAAAAAATTGAGCATTCAAAATTTTTCAATTTTGACACAAAATTATTTATCCAAAGTCATGATGGAAACACAAAATTTTTGAGATGAAACCTTGTCTGTTAAATCCCCAAAATGGTTGGACAAAATTTAAAAACTCGATGGTGAGTAAGCATGACTCTTTTTTTTGTATTTATTTTAAGTAATTGTGTTTTTTGGTTTTTTTAGTTTTTATGGTTTTTCTTAAATACACACCCATATAAGAAATAGAAAAAGAAAGGGTTTGATGAAGAAAGTGGTAAAAAAATGAAAGAGAGAGGAAGAAGAAGAAAGAGAGAGATATGGAGAGAGGGAGAAGAAGAGACAAAGGAAAAGAGGTTCCCCCTGGTTTGGATTTGGTGGGTTGCCATCTCCATCCAGTGGTGGGTCTACTGTGGATCCAATGGAAGTTGATGTTGTTCCAGGATTGCATGTCCTCTCATGGTGATGTTTCAACAGATGTCAATTTACCGTAAATGTCCTTTTGGAGGAGGGGTCTTGGACTTGCACTACACCAAATGGGTAAACATTAGTGATAATAAAAGGACCTTTCCAACGAGAATTAAGCTTACCTGGGTGAAGATGAAATCGAGAATTAAAGAGCATTACCTTTTAAAATTCATGAAATACCTTTCTCAGGATGTGTTTGTCATGGAGTACCTTAGCCTTCTCTTTGTACAGATTGGAATTCTTATAGGATTAAAGTCGAAGCTCCTCCAGTTCAGCCATTTGCAACAATCTTTCTTCACCAGATTTTTGAAAATCAAAATTACAGTTTTTCACAGCCCAAAAAGACTTATGTTGGATTTCAACTGGTAGATGACATGCTTTACCAAAAACTAGCCTAAAAGGAGACATCCCAATGGGTGTTTTATAGGCAGTTTGATAAGAACAAAGTGCTTCACCAAGTCTTTCAGGCCAGTCTTTTTTGGTGGGTTTTACAATTCTCTCAAGAACTCTTTTCACTTCTCTATTAGAAAGTTCAGCCATGCCATTTGTTTGGGGGTGATATACAGTTGAAGTTTTATGTATAACCCCATTCTTTTTCAAAATAGATTCTATGGTTCTATTACAGAAATGGGTTCCTAAGTCACTGATCAAGGCATGAGGCGTGCCAAATCTTTGGAAGATGTGGGTTTTGAGAAACTTGGTAACAGTATGAACATCATCCTTCCTAGTGGGTTTGGCCTCAACCCGCCTTTAAACATAATCGACCGTAAGAAGAATGTATGAGAATCCATTGGAAGGGGGCAATGGTCCCATGAAATCGATGCCCCAAACATCAAATATTTTACAAAAGATTAAGGGATTTTGGGGCATTTCATTTCTTTTGGAGATTGTGATAAAATTTTGGCAAGTGGGACATAATTGACAGAACTCATGTGAGTCCTTGAAGAGTGAAGGCCAAAAGAATCCAGAGTCTAGGACCTTTCGGGAGGTCCTTTGTGGTCCAATGTGTCCACCTTCGGGAAGTGAGTGACATAATTCTAATATGGAAGAATGCTCATTTTCTTGAACACATATCCTAATTACCATGTCTGCCCCAGTTTTCCAAAGTTTATTTTCTTCCCAAAAATAGTATTTTGAATCACTTTTCAACTTCATTTTTTGTTCTTTTGAAAGATTTTCAGGAAAAACACCAGAAACCAAATAATTTACAATTGGGGCATACCATGGTAACTTTGTAGTGAGAGATGAAAGGTTCTCAATGGGGAATTCAGGATCAACGATTTATAAATGAGAAGAATTAGAAATTCTACTCAAGTGATCAGCCACAAGGTTTTCTTTTCCAGGTCTATCTTTGATTTCAAGGTCAAACTCTTAGAGCATTAGGATCCATCTTATTAGCCTCAGGTTGGAATCACTTTTCTTAAGTAAGAACTTAATAGTAGAATGGTCTGTGAATATGATGATTTTGGCACCTAAGAGATAGGACCAGAATTTATCTAAGGCAAAAACCAATTCTAGAAGTTCCTTTTCAGTCATAGTGTATTGATATTGAGTTTCATCCAATGTTTTTGAGGCATAACAGATGACATGAGGAATTTTTTCTCTTCTTTGACCAAGAACAACCCCAACGGCTCTATAAGAAGCATCACACATTAACTCAAAGGGTAGGGACCAATCTGGGGGTTGGATTATCGGGGCAGATGTAAGAGCAGTTTTGAATTCAATGAAGGATCTCTTGCAAACCTCATCAAAATGGAAAGTGACATCATTTTGGAGCAACCGAGTGAGTGGGAGGGAAATCCTACTGAAGTTATGGATGAATCTCCGATAAAAAATGACATGAACAAGGAATTAACGGATGTCTTGAATAGAAGTGGGTGGAGGAAGTGATTGGATCACTTCAATTTTGGCAGGATCGACTTCAATACCATCTTTTGAAACTATGTGCCCTAGAACAATCCCATTTTCAACCATGAAGTGACATTTTTCAAAATTTAACACAAGGCTGCACTTGACACACTTTTGGAGGATAGGAGAGAGTGAATTCAAACAAAATTCAAATGACTCACCATAAATGGTGAAGTCATCCATGAAGACTTCCATGCAGTGTTCAATGAATTCAGAAAAGATACTCATCATACACCTCTGTAATGTTGCAGGAGCATTGCAAAGTCCAAAAGGCATTCTTCTATATGCATATGTTCCAAAGGGGCATGTGAAAGTAGTCTTTTATTGGTCCTGAGGTGAGATTGGGATTTGAAAATAGCCGGTGTATCCATCAAGAAAGCAATAGTGTGACTTTCCAGCTAATCTTTCTAGCATTTGATCACGGAATGGAAGAGGGTAGTGATATTTTCGTGTTTCAGCATTCAATTTTCAATAATCGATGCATACACGCCATTTGTTCTTCACTCGAGTTGTGACTACCTCCCCATGTTCATTTGTGAGAATAGTTATCCCACCCTTCTTTGGTACAACTTGAATTGGACTAACCCATTCACTATCATAAATTGGGTAGATAATACCAGCTTGAAGAAGCTTGGTGATCTCTTCCCTAACTACCTCAAGTATGAGTGGATTGAGTCTTCTTTGTGGTTGTCTAATTGGTTTGGATGTCTCCTCTAGATGGATGTGATGCATGAAAAGGGCAAGGTTGATTCCTGGTATGTCATCTAGGGTCCAACCTAAGGCCTTTTTGTTTTCCTCTAACACTTGAACAAGTTTGGACTCCTCAGTTTTAGTAAGTGTAGCAGAGATAATGACAGGATATGAGTGATCATGGAAGAGGAATTCATATTTCAGGTGCGCAGGAAGGAGTTTCAGATTAGTATCATCATTCATTTTTGGGTCAGGAAACTCAGAAATGGAGGATGGGACTTTAGTTGCTTCAGATTCATTTTTCCCAATACTGTCCAAGGTGGAGCAGTTTTGATCAGAGTTGAGATGAGATTCAAGAGAGTTTTCAAGATCCTCTAAATTGATGAAGTCTATGAATGAAAGATCCACATCAAATTCACCATTTATGACTTGGTTAATCCTAGTACAGATTTCACAAGATCCTATCTCTTCAGAACAGGATGAACATGATGGAATGTGGTTCAATTTACTCTTAGAAGTGTCCTCAGAAGCATGGATTGAGAATGCAGAGTGATCCTCAGATGGGTATCTCATGGCTTGAAAAATGTTGAACTTGACCAGTTGGTCATCGAATTCCATGGATAGGATGCATGAATAGACATCAATCTTGGTTCTCAGAGTCATGAGGAATGGTCTTCCTAAAATTAGGGGAGATCGAGAAGAGTTCATCTCACCTTCCATGTCAAGGACATATAAATCAGTAGGGAAGATAATATCATTGAATCGAACAAGGACATCCTCAATTATTTCCTCAGGACTGGCTGTGCTTCGATTGGCTAACTGAATGACAACACCTGTTGGATGTAAGGGACCTAGACCAAGGTTGGAGAAGATGGATTTGTGCATGACATTAATTGAGGATCCTAGGTCTATGAGTGCATCATCAAATTTGGAACTTCCAATTTGGCATGGGACCGTAAAGGTCCCTGGATCCTTTCACTTTATGGGAATAGACTACTGGGTGGAAACATTTTCAAAGGTCCTAAGTTTCCTCTTGTGGGTACACAATTCCTTAAGAAACTTGGCATACTTAGGAATTTGTTTTATGGCATCTAATAGGGGAATGTTGACTTCAACACGTCTAAACATTTTGAGCATTTTAGGATCAGGTTCAAAGGACTTCCTTGGTTTAGAAACAACTTGATGAAAAGGAATTGGATTCCTAAGTGGAATGGAAGGAGGTTAGGGAATGGATTCAGGTTCCTTTTCAAGTTTCTTTTTATTTTCGTTTTCTAGGTCAACATTCAAAGGAGGGTTTCATGATTTATCTTGAGGCATAGAAAGTTGCTTTCCTAATCTAAGTGCAATTGCACTTACATTAACCTAGGGGTTGGGTAATGGTTGAGCTGGGAGTTGGGAAGAATTTGATTTCTGTTGCTGGCTCAGGTGGGATGCAAGTTGACCTATTTGAGTTTCAATGTTTTTAAGGATAGAACGGGTGAAGGAGGAAAGATCTTCCACTTCACTTTCCCACAGTTGCTTGGAAGAAGAGTCTTGTCCTGGATTGGGATTGACTTGATTTTGGTTCTTGGGAAATCGATTGTATTGGTTTTGGAATTGGGAAGGCTCATTAGGATAATGGAATCCAGGAGGAGGATTGTTACTTTGAGGTTGAGGAACAAAAGGATAAGGTTGATGGAAGTTACCACCACCTTGACCATATTGGAATTGGTTTGGGTTTTGATGAGGGAATTGAGGGGTATGAGAGAAGGGATTAACATACCTCAGACCTTGGTTATAGGAAGAGGAGAAGGGCTCAGAGTGAGGTTGGTTGATGTTTCTAACAAACTGACCTGATAGTTGAGGATTGGTCTTCCACTGAGCATGTGATGCATTGAGCTCCATTGGTCCAGATGAATTGGATTGATCCTCTTGAAGTTGTGGACATATGTCAGTTGGATGAGATGGAGAGTTGAATATTCAACAGTTTTTGACAGGTCCAGGAAACATTGATTGCGGAGAAGATGAGGTTGGGGATTTGGTAGCCACAACTAGTTGTCGCACAAGACCTGTAAGTTCACTCATACACTCAGTCATTTTGTTCGGCTCAATTGATTAATTATCTTGGGCTTGTTTGACTTGAGCATGTGCTCGAGTATGTAATTGTTGTGTGTTTGCATCCATGTTACTTATGATATCTCTTACAGTTGCAGGAGTTTTATCAACAAGAGCACCGCCACTTGCGGCATCTATGAGAGTTCTGTCCATATCCAATAATCCCTCATAGAAGTATTGGATCAAGAGTTGGTCAGGAATTTTGTGGTGTGGGCATGTTGCAACAAGATTTTTAAAGCTCTCCCAGTACTCATAGAGTGATTCACTTGGGAATTGATGGATACCACTTATTTCCTTTCGGATAGAAGTAGTACGAGAAGCAGGAAAGAATTTCTCTAAGAATAGTCGTTTCATGTCATTCCCTGTGGTTATGGAACCAGGAGGTAGGTAGTAAAGCCATGACTTAGCAGTGTCAGCTAGGGAGAAAGAGAATGCTCGAAGTTTGATTTGTTCCTCAGAAACCCCTTGAGGCTTCATGTTAGAGCACAACACTTGAAACTCTTTAAGGTGGATATGTGGATCCTCATCGGCTAGCCCGTGAAAATGAGGGAGAAGATGAATCAAACCCGATTTGAGTTCGAAGTCAGCTTCTATGATTGGATATTGAATACCAAGAGGTTGGTAATTCATATCAGGGGTAGTGAGTTTTTTAAGGGTTTGTTCCCTAGGATTGTCCATTTCAAATTCAACTGTTTGGATGAGGACTGGTTCTTGAATGAGTTTATTATCTCTTATGTTCCTCCTAAGTTGGCGAAGTGTTCACTCAATTTCAGGGTCAAAAAAATCCAAGGGATTTTTTGGAAGGCTACGAGGAATTCAGAGAGATTTTGGAAGAAAGTGGAAGACAAGTTTTTCTTTGTATTTTTTTTGCAGTTTATGATTTTTATGAGAAGACGGGTTTTTCTTTGTGTTTTTTTTCAATTTCTTTTTAAAATTTTGTTTTTTTGGTTTTTTATTACTATAACCAGAAACTAACGAATAATTAAAGCACCATCCCCTACAACGACACCATTTGAAATGCACGGAGGATTTTTTCCTATCAACCGATCAAGGTTCCGGTGCTCTGCTAATGTGTATAGCAGCACTCGGGTCGAATCCTCGGCGATGATACTTTGAAATAGTCGTTTGTTTTTAGTTGATTGTATTCTGATTGGGGCTTTGTTTTCAGAGATTAATTGAAATGACTAATTTATTATGATTGATTTAACAAATTGATAATGATTGGGGTGAGTTCATCATTAGGTTAGTTAATCTTGTGATATCCTTGAGCTTTGCTTTATATTGAATTTAAATTAACACCCATGTCACAAGTTGACGTTGATTTGAATTCCCAAGTGTTAAGGCTTTAATCCAAGCCTTAACTTAACTTTGGGTTCTAATATTGATCATATCTTGTTTATGTTAGTGTATTTATTGTTCCAATAATCCATGGAAACCACACGTTAAACAAAACAAGTCATTAATCCATGACATGCTAAGTCCAACATACACAATGTTAATTCAACGAATACTCATCAAGCAAAAGCTCTCAATCGCTTGACATACCTAAATTAAAACTCACCCCAATGAGAGATTTACTCAGACATTATGATTTTTATTAATCTGGTAATATATGTTTATGGTGATGATTTATAAAGAGAAGAAAAAGAAAGGGACAAGATAAGAGTAGTGTGCCGAACACACACACAAAATATTTTGAGAATCAAAAATGGAATTTCGATTGAATGAGGAAGAAAAATAAGAGAATGTAATTTAAAATGATTCAAACTATTTTAAGACCATGAATATTATACTACATAAGTTGGATAAGAATAAGAGGTATTTAAGAATAAACAATCACTAAAATTTTATTGAAATGAAAACAAAGTTACACAATTACAATTGAACGCAAACATAAACAAACGTGAAAGAGAAGTGGAGGAGAGGTCTCTCTTGTTGAAACAAGATCAAATCATATCCTCCCAGAACCTTGTCAAGTCTCTAGTAATTCCAAACCTCCTTCTTAAGTGCTGAAGTGCCAACCCTTTTGAAAGGAGAGGAGGGGATGTATTTATAGCCCAAGGTGGTGGACTGTTTACATTCCAGAAATACCCTTCCCCTTGGCTCGCCGATATGTACATCCAAAAAGCCAAATATTGAGAAATATCCTTCTTCAAAGTTGTATATACCAATGTCTTATGTCTACTGTGAAAATTTTGCAGCCAGTGAACTTATTGAGCCAAAGTTATGGCTGTTTTAGTAAACAATTATGATCTGTCCATTTCAATACAAACTCTTTCAAAGACCATAATGTGAATGGGTTTTTGAATAGGAATATGCCCTCAAATAAAAATTATTTCTTCAACAACATTGGCCGCCCGAATATCCTCTTTCACACAAAAAGAGATCAGCTCGAATGGATTTCTACATCAGGAGAAATTTCATAATTAGTGTGCTGTTTTTAATTCCCGGCCAGAATGGTGGTCTGGACTTCAATGCATCATTTGGGCCCCTTGTATTTGTGATTGGGTTCTGAAATTTTTATCATGGACTCCTTGAAATTTACTACGAACGTGGGAGGAGAATTAAGGTATTTGGACTTCTGTATTGAGCCCAGTAATTCAACCTTCATATATGGTCCAGTTTCTTCACAGTTTCCTTGGGCCTTCTTGTGTGGTCCATATTACCCTCTAAATGGACGAATTTTTCAAAGGTTACTTCTAATGAAATGTTGGAATTGGAATTTGGAACCCCAAAAAACAAGAATCAAGCAATTTGTATAAGTAGGGTGATAGTTATTGTTAAAACATTAAACATACTTGAATCTGGATAAATTCAAATAGTGCCCAAAAATTATATTTAATATTTAAACATTAATATTTCACAAAAATTATGCACATTTCATATAAAATTAGTAAAGCGAGTATTTAAAAAGATATGAAAATATTAATAACATCAGTGACCATTGAGTACCATTTGAAAATGTTCAGAACAACCTATAGAAGAAGGTGAGTTTTTAAATTCATGATTTCAATCCTCATCCATGATAATGAGTTTCATAACTCATGTGTGATTTTAAATAGATTCTGGGTTCTAGATTTAGGATCAGGATGAATAAGCGATCTAGGAGTTTGATGGTTCGATAGTGTGTTTATTATTTCTTGATAGCATGATAACGATGTGGTTGGTTGAGCACATAACCATTTAATAACGCCAAGAGTTAGGAAGATAATTTTGTGTTTTTTTAGAATAATCATGGTTACCCTTAGGATCTAAGGCAATGTGATCAAAACCTTAATTATAATGTCATATATTAAGTTAGAAATCTCTTAAATGGGTTATTATAGGTGGATTGACTGAAATTTTAGTGATCTATTTTAAAGGTGACTTGATATTACCTTATGTCCATCATGTTAAATATGAGGGGTGTGTTTGGGACAAATATACCCTGTTTTGATGGATCGTGGATCCAGAGATCTATACATGCTTACTGATGGTAATCCTTAATAACGTCTTAGTGTAATCCTAATTTAATGATGAATAATGTCTCATATCTTGACATCATATTGAGTATGATGATACAACATTGGCCTCACACCAAGATAATTAAATAACCTTGTAGTTTGGAACATGGACCCTCATGATAGAAGGGTCATGGGGTCTTGAGACCTGTCATTGAATTAATATTTTGGATCTCATATTCTATTGAGTAAATAGATAAATGTATGGTTAGAATCCAAGGTAAATTATAGTTATGGGTTCGATTATGGTTTTGGGTAAAATTCATTTGGGGGAGTTAATCCTATTGTAGCTTATGATGATCCCTAGTTGTTAGACTGGGATAGTGTCGGGGTTGATGCTATGGGATTACGATGATTTTTCTTGGGAGATGGTTCAGATAAGAGATGTCAACAAAATTAAGGTATGGGACTCAGTGAGCATATTTATAATGACCTTGTTATCCCTTGGAATGATGCTATCGAATCTAGTTTTGATAATGCATCAGATTCTGAAGCTGAGAATTTTGAGAATAGTCATCCAGAGGTGTTTCGAATTAAGTTTTATTATTTTATAGAATACGTTCAGGTGAGGAAGTGTGTTGGGAACATTATCGAAGGAGATGAGTTTAGTGTAAGAGTCGGCCATGGATCCTCAAGGAAAAGATGAAACAACCATTTAAAGTGTGTTTGATTGAAATTCAACTGTTTTAATCTAATTGATGACCAAGATTAGAGTCCTTGTGTGTGACCATGTGTCGTGAGTTGAGAATAATACTAGAATCATCACTATGAATCTAGGGAAATGTTTCAATAAATAATTCTAATGATGAGAGTATCATGACTTGAAAGTTTCCATTAAAGATATACAAATTGTGGTAGGGTCCTCCACAGGATGAATGTTATAAAGATGATGAAATGATCATGTCTTGGGTTAGATGAAATTGGGTAGGTTTTGTATTGATGTTTTAATTTTGTATATGAGCATTGGATTGAGTTTTAGCAGCTCAAGTACAGGTTTTAGTGAATATTGTATCCTCATTATACCACTTTTAGACCCTCGCTACTAGTTGATAACCTATGGAATATGGGGAGGTTCACTTGAATCCATGTGACCAACTAGCTCGAGGCACCATTTTAGTGGAATCCTGGTCGGGATGTTACACTGTACCACCAACACCCCTACCGTAATTGATTTTGGGAGGAACACCTTGTACACCTTAGGGAGGCCTATGATCCCTAAACTATCTCTGTTAAAAAGTTTTATCTACATTACAATCCTAGCTATCCTATGTTACCTTCCTAGTGAGAAAAACATAAGCCAAGTGTCTTTTTCCACCACAAGAATAACATTATCTACCTCTCTATTAGTTGGAACTCAGGTGGGACCCCTCAACGCCCACCCCTTTAGTATAAGATAAAAAATATTCCAAATTTTTATGGTGAGATATCATAATCCATATTTGGGTAGCTATTACCAATGAATCCTATTTAGGAAAACATGAACTCCCTCATGCATTGGGCCATGAATCCACAAAAAAACTCCCAATCACTAAAGGATACTCTAAATATCCAACAAAGGTGTGGGTAAACAAGGAATAAATCTATAATGAATATCTATTATAATTCCTATTTTGAAATTTTGATCTTGAATAAATCCACTTTGAATTAGGTACTAATAGTACCTCATGAGGTTTATGAACCTAAAAACATACTAAGACACAATCATGTTTCCCTAACAAATTTCAAACATCTCTAGAACTCATACTATTCTTAGGGTCATTGGATAATACTCCTACTTGAATAAATTCTCAAAATTTGACTAGGGTAAAGTGGCCTTGTCATGAGTTTGAGTGATCAGATTCCATTAATTACTAGCTATTCCATGAAGAAGACTCGTAGTAAGAACCACCATCGGGTTAGTGGGTGTCCAAAAAAGATAAAAAATGTGAGTCACTAACTCCAACCAACCCTCTATATCATAAGGATCAATCTCACCTCAAAGCATATGAGTCCTCTATATTTGAGACCCTTGAAGCGCACTCAATCAATGGGCAATCTCAACCTACTTAGTTGGGACTACCATATTCTCAATGTGTGGTTATACTCTCTATATAATTAATAGGGGATCTTCCCTCTCCTCTCAGGGTAGACATACCTCTTGAACAGGTCCTTGTACTGATGCCTCATTTATAAAATGATAAATTATTAGAGGATGAAAAACTAGAATGGGATTATCACTAATATGAATTGACACACCAAGACCCCACCTAGACTGGTATAAAGCCAAGTATGCTACCCAAATCCTAACTCCAATAGGTTGGGTACTAGAGACAAGAAGCAAGAAGAAATACCACACAAATAGGATTCTTTATCCTATAAACATGTATACAAATGTACATCTCTAGGAAAAGGTATATAACAATGTAAACCTATATATATATATAAATAAATATAGAACAACATGTATGTGATAGTGATAAAATATCCCAATAGCCTAATATAAAACATAACCAATAACAAGATAAAGCTAAAATCTCAACATCCCATGATAAATACCAACCTAAAATAACTAAATTGGTGAAAACCACATCATCTCAACACCAAGATGAACAACAACAGTAATGAACACCTCCAAGATCTACTATGCACCCAATCCACCAGCTTCACATACTCCTAGACCACCACTTAATTATGAATCATCTGTACAAACAGAACATGTGTGGGTATGAAGCCCGTGAAAGGTTGAGTATACATATACCCAATAGGATTTCTTAAAAACATAAGATGAAAATAAGATAGTAAGATATATAACTTTAATAAACCCAAAATATTCTTTATGGAAGTGGGTAACCAAGTTCAAGTAGGCCAATGAACATCATAACTCATCTTTATAAAATCTTAACACTAAAATGAACCTGAAATATATTTAGAACAATGTAGAACCCAAATCACATGAACCGACTCATTTAAGTTTCTTCCATATTATCCCTTAGCAGCAACATTAATGGGGTGTTGAGTGGGGGGTGCCTCGCTAAAGATAGTATGCTAGTCGAGGGAGTATTGACCCCTATGATGAAACTGTGCCTTTTCATGTGTAATGTGCATTGGCCAAGGGGGTTACTTACTCCATATATAGAATACCCATACCTTGTCAATAGGGGTGTATGGGGTGGGGGGTTATATACTCTACTAAGTATACAGAGGAACCTCACCCTAGAGATGGTAAGATGCCAAGGGGGTTACCAACCCCATGTCTTCTCCAAACATCAACCCACACTCATCATCATCTCTATAAAATTATGAAACTTAAACTACAAAAACATCATGAAAATAACCCCTAGATGATGTATAGATACATACCATTACATTAATTAAGGAAAAAACACTCAAAATAGACTACTTAAATGTCCAAAATAAACACTCGGGCAAGAAAATACAAAGACTACTAAGTACTTCCCAATACATCACATTTACTTCTAAGTTACATAGATCATAGGTCTCAAAAGTATCCATGATCATACCATTGCGAATCCATTTCAAGTGGAAATGATATAAAAAACATTTCTTAGTAGAGAACATGGCATGTAGGATCACACTATTTGGTTGATATGTACTCTGGATATAGGTTGAGTTGCCTCACCGGCTGTATATAGTGTGTTGACAATAGACATAATGTGTGGGTCAATGTAGCTACTTGGTGTGTATTTACAGAACACATTGATCCATCTCTTTAGAAATACATGACATCCTTGATAAATGACATGTCATGTGGGTCAAATGTAGTAACTTGGTGTGTACACTAAGTGAAAAAGTTATATTTGTGACAGAAAGGGATCCTGTTGAAAATAGTCTATTCGATGGACTTATTTACAATGAGTATCCTTTTTTGTTGTAAATAAATTTTTATATTCAGTTATTTGTGATAGTAATGTGGTTCCCATCACAAATAATTTGGCGCGCATTTCTCACCATACCACGTGAAGTTTATTTGTGGCAAGAAACATTTTTCCCATTGTAAATAATATAGTGAAGAAGAATCATTTGAGATAGATCCTGTCGAAAAATTTTATATTGCCGTCACTATTTGCCATGAGTTCCATCGTAAATTGTTTTAATACCGCCAACACTATTTTTGACAGTTCCCATTGTAAATAATATGTCGGTAGATAAACATTTGAGATAGGTTTCTTCAAAAATAGTTTATCACTTCCAGACTTATTTTTGGTGGAATATTCCTTCGATGGATTTTGTTATAAATAGTTACATCGCAACTAATATAACCTATATGTACAGCTGTTGTAGAATTTTTCCTACACAACCTATTGATTTCCTTCTTTTTTATCTCTCATTTATCTCTATTTTTTTGATTTTTCCAAGTATCTAAAGTCGTGACTATCAAATTAGTGTTTTAATTAGAAAAAATTAGTGGTAATTAGTAAAAATTATCTATAATTAGTAAAAATTAGCAGTAATTCAAAAAATTGGCTATAATTAGTAAAAATTAGCTGAAATTAGTGGAAAATTGTGATGATTTTTAAAAATTAGTGGTAAATAGTAAAAACTAATGGTAAATAGTAAAAATTAGCGATATTTTATAAAAATTAGTAGTAATTAGTAAAAAAGCAGTAATTAGTGAAAATTAGTAAAACATTAGCGGTAATTAGTAATAATTAGCTATGATTAGTGGTAATTAGTAAAAAATGGGGGTAATTAGCAGTAATTAGTAAAAATTAGTGGTATTTAATAAAAAATAAGATATTATTAATAAAAATTAACATTAATTATAAAAAAATAAGTGACAATTAATAAAAATTAATTGTAATTAGCGATAATTAGTAAAAATTAGTGATAATTAGTAAAAATTAGTGGTAATTAGAAAAAATTAGAATTAATTAGTATTAATAGTAAAAAGTAACCATAATTAGAAGAAAATATTGAAAATTATTAAAAATTAGTAAAAACTAGCATTAAATAATAAATATTTGTAAAAATTAGTTGTAATTAGTAAAAGATAGAGGTAATTTGTAAAAATTTGATGTAATTAGTAGTAATTAGTGGTAATTAGAGGTAATTAGAAAAATTTATTTGTAATTAGTATTAATTAGTAAGATTAATTAGAAACAATTATCTGTAAATATCGGTAATCATCGATAATTAGTAAAAAATAGCAATATTTAGTAGTAATTTGAAAAAATTAGCATTAATTAGAAAAAAGTTGTAGTAATTATAAAAATTTAGGAGTAATTAGTAAAAATTAGTTGTAATTAGAATAAATTAGCATAAATTAGTATAAATTGGTGAAATTTTGTAAAAATTAGTAAAAATTAGTGGTAAATAGTAAAAATTAGTAAAAATTAGTGGTAATTAGTAAAAAATAACATTAATTAGTATAAAATAAATGTAATTAGCAACAATTAGTAAAGATTAGTAATAAATAGCAGTAATTTGTAAAAATTAGTGGTAATTAGTAAAATCTTGTAAAAAATGTAATTTATAAAAATTAGTGGTAATTTGTAAAAATTAGTAGCATTAACTAAAAATTAGGAGTAATTCAAAAAAAATTTGTGTTAATTAGTTAAAATTAACAGTAATTATTAAAAATCAGTGGAAATTAGCTGTAATTATTGAAAATTAGCATAAAATAATCAAACATTAGTATAAATTATCATAAAATAAGATGTAGTTTATAAAAATTAATAAAAAAGTAGTAAAAATTAGAGGAAATTAGTAAAAATTAGTGGTAATTAGTGTCAATTAGTAAAAATTGTTAAAAATTAGTGATAATTATATTAAATTAGTGGATATTAGTCATAATTATTTTAAATTTGTAGTAATTTTCAGAAATTACTAAAAATTATCATAAATTAGTAAAACTTAGTAGTAATTTCCTATAACTAGTAAAAATTTATGGTAACCATAATCATAGATAGTAATTTGTAATAATTTATGATATTTAGTTATATATACCACTAATTATCAATATGCAGTAATATTTACAAGTAATTTCTAAGTTTTTGATCTTCTTATTTTTTGGATCATCTTTTCCTTCTATTAGATTAATCATAAGAAATATTTTTATTTATTATTTTTTTAGAAAAATATATAATAAGTAGAAAAAGTTTTTATTAAAATATCATGATTGAATAAATCATTATAGGAATCTAGACAGTTCTTGTATAAATATTGTATATATTTATGTTTTTGAAGCTTTTTTATCATTTCTATCATTAAAACCAGAATTTGTATTAGAAAGGAAAATTAAGTTTCCATGTAAGAAATTCTATCTCATGATATTTGAAACATTTGATATCATTGGGGGTCATCTATTTCATTTTAGTTTTAGGAAAGATTATGTTTTTTGGTATCAACATGATGAATTAAGTTCCATAAAAGATACTAATAATTTAGTTCAAGATCCATTATAGTTTCAAATTTTAGTACATGAGTTTACTGGTTATTATTTTCAACAAAAAAACTCAAAATGATGATTAAAATCCTGAGTTATAAATATCTTGATTTTATGAGTTGCTAAATTTTTTCGAGTGTACCTTATATCTTGGTTGAAAGATAAGAAAATTTGACGCTTTAATAAAATTTATGGATATTAAATCAGATAATGGAATATTAAATAACTATTTTAATTAGATATTATCTTTGTTTAAATCAACTTTACTTGAAGAAAATGTGTTGCTTATAAATTTCTACGAGGGTCTTGGTTATCAGAAGAGTAATTCATGTTTAAATGATTATATATTATATTATGGTGAAAATGAGTTTTTTATTAGTTGTCATACATGTGAAAAATTGAGGTATAAAGAGGAACTAAAAGAGAATTATGGATTGGTTCCCATTAAAAATTTGAGGTATTTTTCACTTATATCTAGATTAAAACATTTATTTATGTCCCAAAACACAACATCATTGATTCCATGACAAAAATAAAATACTTCAATAGGTAAAATCTAAAATCATCTTTATGATGGTGATTCATGGAAATATTTTTATTAGGCGCATCCGTATTTTGATTTAGAATCCCTTAATGTAAAATTGAGTCTTTTTACAAATGGTTTATGTCTATTTAGTTCTTAAACCAGTCAATATTCTTATTGGATAGTCTTTATGACTCCGTACAACTTACCTCCTTGGATGATGATGAATGAACCATATATATTTTTTACATTATTAATTCCAGGACATACAAAAAATAATATTGATTTTTATTTGAATCCATTGATTAATGAGGTAAATTTATTATGAAGTAATGGTGTCAGTACATATGATGTTTTTTTGAAATAGAATTTCCTAATGAAAGATGTGTTAATGTGGAAAATTTGTGACTTTATGGTGTATAACATGTTATCTGAATGGATTACACATGATCCAAAATCATGTCTGTACTTTATGAGTGATAGTAAAGTGTTTATGATCATTAATGGAAGAAAAACTAGTTTTTTAACTATTATCACAGATTTATTTCTATTGAAAATCCTTTTCAAAGGAAAATAAATAATTTTAAAAAAGGTAGAATCAAAAGATATGGACCTAAAAAAATGATCTCAGGTATTTATTTAAAATATATTATCTCTTCGTTACCTCCCATTACATTTGTACCGACTATAAACCAACAAAAAATATATTCCTTTAGGAATGATCATAATTGGATAAAATGAAGTATTTTTGGGATTTTTTATATAGGTCTGATTTATTGGTCTAATACATGTTGGATGTCATAAATATTAAGAAAAAATATTTTTATAATATATTTTATACAGTTTTGGAATCACCTGGAATGACTAAAGATAATATAAAATCCTGATTAGACCTTTCCCAAATTTATAGGTGACCAGAACTTGTGTTATTTGAAAATGATAGGTCACATAAGTAAATGATTCCAAAATAAAATTACATAGTTTATAAATAAAATATTTTATTATTCTATTAGTGGATTATGGATTTGAGGTTATCAAATGGTTATGTTTCCAATTTAAATAGACGTGTTAAAAATAGTCATATTATCGGATTAAAAAGTCATGATTATCATGTTATAATATAAAGAATTATACTAATTAGATTTAGTGGTTTTTTGATTTATTTAATTTGAGATGTGATAATAGAAATATACACTTTTTTAAAATACATTTTTATGGTGAAAACAAACTATGATTCATTGAGTTTTATATAAGAAGATTTTGTTTTAATTTTATGTAAACTGGAAATTTTTTCCCACTAGATTTTTTTTATTTCAATAGAATATTTGATATTACATTTTCCACATAAAGAAAAATGTTGAGGATTGATAAATTTATAATGGATGTAACTATAATAGGGATGCATTCATAAATTGAATAAAAATGTATGTAACAAAACATTAGTTAAAGGGTTAATTTTAGAAGTGTATTTGTGAGAGTAAATTTCTTTTTTCTGCTCTCATTATTTTCAACATGGATATCCTTAAGAAAATAACCAAATGGGTTGTAATAAGGGGAATACTAAAAATGAATTAAATATTATATTATCTATTTTTAATCATATTGAACTTGTATTTGGTGGAGTTCATGAATGATGGATTTCAGATGATGGGCATCACAAAGCTTATACATATGTCCTTCTCAACTATGAATAATTGAAAAGATATGTAAAGTGAGTGCTAAATGCACTGATTCTTTATATTTTTTTAAGTAAATTAATATCATTTTATTTATAAATTATATGATTATCATATTAAGAAACTATTTAAACAAATTACACTAGATTCTCTTGAAGAACACCAACAACATAATTTTTTCTATTGGTTTCAAATACTGGTAAAGTAAAATTTTTATGGTTTGATATATACAACCAAATTATTATTTTTTATATTGATAATTGTTTTTAAATTTTTAAGGTAGAATAACATGATGATAATATTGATAATTTATTGTGTGTATTGAGTTATCCACCATCAAAAATAGTTAAATCAAATAATCTATATGTGGTGAATGGTTTTGTATTTCAAACACGTGCATATGGTGAACAAAAAAAAAACAATTAATAATAGTGTTTTCTTGAGATAATCTCATTATAGAGAAAGTGAAGTTGAATTTTATGGCATGATGGATGAAGTAACCGATTTGTGTTATGTGTAACATAATTATGTAACAATATTTAAATTTTATTGGTTTAATACTAATAGAGGATTGCGTGTTCATCCACACGATGGAATTGTTAACATTAAATGTAAAATAATTCTTGCAGTAAATTAACCATTTGTATTGTATCATTAAACACATAAAAGTTATTATGAAAATTATTATTCTACTTCAAGAGAGTTAATTGACTGGTTGAGCATTATAAAAAATAATTATAAAAAAATCAATTTATGAAAGGTGAAATTGGTTATGATGAAGTGAAATGAATTAAAATTTTTCAAGAGATAGATCCAAATACATATTTTACATGAATAGAATCAAATATTAATGATGAGACCCCATAGTTATGGTTCGATGGTGATGATGATGTTGATGATGTAATAAATTAATTTCAAATAGCAAGAGATGATGAAGTTGGAGATCCTATGAAAATTGATGATACATACGAGGAAGATGAAAATATTGACACCATCAAATATAACAATGAGGATAAAGATAAAGAACGATTCAATTACACACTTGATATAGTCATAATTAATTTATGATACTCATTTTCAATTATTTGTATACAATATTATATTCATGTTTCAGATAGCCAGTGAATATTTCAATGAGATATTCCATAGCCTCTAAGATGTCGTGTTTCCTGGTGATGGGACCAATACTTCATAATCTGACCTTCAGGTTAGTGCCATTTCATCATTGAATTGGTGGGTTCATGGTCTAATGATATTGATGATTCTTAACCCTATTACTATGTGACATACACATCCTGATTTTGATCCATGAATGTGAAGGTATGTTCAATTGTGTATTTTAGTTAATTTTAATTAATTTTAATTAATTTATTTATATACCAATTTTTGATTATTTTATTATTTTTCTCTATAGTTTTTCACATAGAAATATTGGACATGGGAGTGTGATTCTATTGATATGGGATCATATTACTATTGATTTTCATCATCAGATATTTGATAAATGGATGCTATGTAAATAAATATTACCTATTATGAAATTTATTTAATTATTAACATGATATTATTAATTATTTTTAGTGTATATGGTATCCTGTTGAAGATAACATGAGAACCACTATCTAGGAGACCTGGGAGATCTATATAGATGAGTGATATTATCAGTTTTTTTATAATTTGAGGAAGAGAGACATGGAGAAAGTTGGAAACACAATTTTTGATCAGTATTTCTACACCCATTGACCTGATTACATATCATATACTATTTGGGATGAATTTTAATCCTATTGTATTAGAGATAGTTTTTAGAGGAGATCATCACTAGGCCGGTAGAACTAGGGGAGGTGGGAGGTCACACATTGAGTTGGTAGTCATACATTTAGTAGTCATAGATGACATATAGAAAGTTATTCTATTTAATAATTCATATATAATTTAAATTTAAAATTTTTATTTTATATTCATATAGGTAGTTGAGAATCCTGATGTTATGGAGTTAGATATTTTTAAGAGGATGGAAACTTATCCTGCCATTGGAGAGATTACTGGTGGTCAATAGCGACATATTATGGTTGATTTTTTTTTTAATTTTTAAAATTAAAAGAAAGAATATTTTAACTATTTTAATTTCAAATTTCATTTGAAGGAGGCATATGAGGCCATAAATTATCATAAAAATGATGAGGTTCAGGTTGATACTGAGGGTCAAGAGAATAGTGCATGATAATTTGATGAGGTGACATGGATGAAGGTGACTCAGTATGGTTTTGAGAAATACTGATTGGTTGGTATTAGTTCTTGATTGATTCCTTCTGTTTATTATGAAATTATTGCACGATCATCATCCCACTCGAGGGGAGCTAATGCAGAGTCATCCTCATCGATTGTAGAGTATGAGGAGAAGTTACAAGATTATAATGTGGTTATAGAAACCCTTCTTAGGGTATAGTAGGAGCTCTATAAACACCAAGAGAAACTGGAGGAGTAGTAGAATTTAGGGAAAGAGTAGCAGAACAAGTAGATAATAAAGTACATGCAAGACTAACACATGGTATAGGGATGGAGTTTCCTCCACCTGGTCCTCCAAATAACCCACCTCCTCCACAGTGATTGATATATGTTGTTGGAAAAATTATTATAATGAGATTTTAATGAACATATTATGTGTAGTATTTTTATTAATTAATATTTCTACAGTTATATATATATTTTTATAAATTTTTTTTATGTTTTTTATAATTTTTATAATTTTTTATAATTTTTTTTTTAAAATAATTATTTTTAAATTATTTTTCTTATTTTCTATGAGATTATTTTATGTCACAATATTTTATTTGTGATATAATAATTATTCCATTAGAAGAAGTTATTTTCAATGAAATAACGATACCATTGGAAATACCTAAAAAAAATTCTCTGCGAAAACTTTTTTACGAGAGTATGTCACAAAAAAAACTCTTTTATGAAACCATTTTCAGCCATAGGAAAATTAAAAAAGGATCCCATCACAATTATCTCCACATAAAAACTATTTTTCTAGTTGTGGTATATGAAGTACACAATGATGCGCCTATTCCCTAAGAACACGACATGTTAACCATAGTTATAAGAAATGTGATATTTATAATGACATATAACCTTAAAATACACCACATGAGATACAAAATATGTGACCCATAGGAATATACATATGGTAGTTTGTATTTCCAGATCTAAAACACACAAATACCTATGATTCATTCCACTGGCTTTGCCTATGACCCCACCATAGGTAATGTCCGACCTAGACACCTACGAGGCCTTTATCTCACCTCAATGTAGCTTAATTTGTTGTCTTTCATCACCCCTTTAACTATTATAACATTAAAAAAGTAAAAATATGCTTAGAAACTTACCAATATTCAACTGTTGTGCTCTTGTTTCCTTAAGAAAACCAAAATCACCACCCATAAAATATTGTAGCCGTATTGTCTAGAATGAATAAAAGTGTGAGGACATGATTGAAGGAGTCAAGAATGATGGTCAATGGTATATCAAACCACCCAAAACTGGTTCACATTCCTTTCAAATGAATAATGTAGAACATAAGAGTGTGTAAAAAGAATTGTATCATTAGATTAATGAATATTTTTTGGGATTAAAAAAAGTAGATGTTTCAATCATTTTTATTAGATATTATTTAATAAATAAATAACAATTATCTTCCAGTATGAGTAAATACCATTAGTATAATAATCCAAGGAAAAATAATCAAAGTTAATATTTAAGAAGGATTATAGAGGTTTTATCCTCATGGTTATCATATGACCAAGAAAATATTCAAATAATTGAAGGTTTGGCACTAAAATAATTTTATAATAAAGGTTCAATTATTTTTTTCAACACATAAATAATACATGTAAAACTTTGAGGAATATATTTTTCTATTTTTTTTAATAAATAATCAAATTATATTATCAAAAATTTTAAACACGACCTTCCATTAAAAATACACCATCCTAGAAGAATAATTTAGGAAATTTGGGAAATGAGATAAGAAAAATAAATTGTGTCTTATCTCAATGGTGAATAGTTGTAGCTTTAATCTTTCCAACTCGATCCATGCTCATTTTTACTATCATCATGAGGAATTTAAAGAAAATGATGAATTACCCTTAGTTACTGAAATTATAAATGACCACATCTAACAAAAATATTATAAAATGGTGTTTATAGGAAGAACCTTGGCAATGGGTGTCTAGGACCAAGAATTTTAATTAAAAACTTGAAAATATTTGGTTGGAGCCTCAAAGCCCAAAAATAAAAGTTATATCTCTTCTGGGAAAAATTATTTATTCTGGACACAACTGTGGTGTCTGAATTTTGATTCATGAATCCATTAAAGAGATATTAAATGTTCACATGCACATGAATAAAAATACTATATTTATTATATTATTTATTTTTAAAATTCCTTTAACACTATTTAAATGAACCAACTTTGATACCATCTTTATAAGTATTATTAAAAATATTTATAGGCATTATTATAAAAATATGGATCACTATATCCTCCCCACATTTAAATATTTTCATCCTAAAAATTAAAACTCGTGTATAAAGGTGAGGGTACTAGGATTGCATTAAATTCTTTCATTACTATGATCTCTCCCAAAAATTTTCATTATAAAGACATACATTCATATGGGTTGATGAAAATTATAGGAAATTTGAATATTTGGTCTCATATAGGGAGAAGTTTTAAGATTTTGGATTCTGAATGGAATTCCAGAAGTTAGAACACCTTTAGGGGATGTTTTTGGATATGGTCAGAGTCCTTATATTTCTTGGGTGTTCGATTGAATTTGGGAGAAGGTTCATTATAATGTACTGAGTATGAGAATATGATAATCTGGACCCGGTTGGTGCGTTAAAGTGTCATAATCGAATGGGAATTGACTCTTAGGAATTTGGAAAAGATTGAGCTTATTATTTATTTTATTTTTCAGTAGATGATCGGTTTTAAGGGGCTCCCTAGGTAATGAGAACAATTGGAAGAGATTGAAATTATTTTTGGTATGGTTTGTGTTTTAGATGGTTTTTTTATTTTTTATCTAAGTTATAAAACATACGTATCGTAGGTAGGTTAACAAATTATCTTATATATGAAGAAATATCTTATTCATTGAAGAAAATATCTTATGTATGAAAATTTTTCTAATTTAAAAATCATACATATTGAAAATATATTATGTAATGTTTTTCCAAAATGGAAAAACCTTATGTATGCAAAAATGATATGTAGAGGGGAAAATTATATTACCTATATAAATTGTATAAGGAAAATTATATCATGTATGGGAATATATTACATATAAAATTCATATAATTTAAAAATGTTTCATATTGAATTTCATCTAAGAAAAATATATTACATATAAGTAATATATTACACATGGAATGGATTATGTTGTAGATAGATATTTTTCCTACAGAAAATATCATATTTTTGAAAATATATATTACATATCTATATTTATTAAGGAAAATAGTTTATGTATTAGAATTATCTGTATATTAAATATTTCACTTGAAAAAATATCATATGTATTGAAAAATATAATACATATACTAATTTTCTTATAGAATATATGCTATGTATGAAATTATAACTATGAAAAATATCATAAATATAAAAATATATTATGTATCACAATTTTCCTAAGGGAAATATTTTACATATAAGGAATTATATTATTCATGGATTAAAAATATATTGAGTATTAAAATTTCCTAAAGAAATTATCATATGTAAGAAAAATATATTACGTATTGACTCATGGGATAAAATATGTTACACATGGAATTTTATATTATATATAATGATTTTCCTAAAGGAAAAACTTTACACATGGGAGAAATATGTTACACATAGATTAATTATAATATATATTGGGTAAATATCATTTGTATGAATTTTTTTAAAAAGAAATATTATATATGAATGAAGATGTTATGTCTGAATGTTTTTGAAGGGTAAAAACTTACATAAGATTTATATCTATAACATATATGATAATAACCTTACACATCAGGGAAAATATTATGTATTGATTTTTCATGAAGGAAAAAATCTTTAACATGGGGAATCCAGATTAGAAACTTTACATATAGTTTTAAAAACCTTACATTTAGGGGGGGGGTTCCTCATAAATAGTAGACTCACTTCCCCTATCGTGCCCCTATTAGTTACCATATTATGAGATAGTTTATTTATCCACCATTAGTAAATTCAAGATCTATTTTATCCAAGATATAGATAAAGGTAAATCTAACACTCTACATTGATTATTCCTTGTATAATTCTCCAATTTATCACTACTCATTTCTTAGGATCCAACTAGGGATTAGGTGTTGATTTCACCAAATAATGGTGAAATCATCACAATATAAAGGTTTTTTTCTCATATTAGCTAAATAAAAACCTGAGAGGATGATCATATAAGGTTTTATGTGGATTTTTATTAGGGTAGGTCACTTCCTTAATTTATTTGGAAGTTTTTTTTTGTTTTGGGTATTTTTTTTTTGAATTTTTTAGAATAATAAATTAAATATTTTGTGTATTAAAGGTATTAATGTATGTTGGGGTGGTGAAAACCCATTTTCTTAGGGTTTAGAGCTCATTAAATCACCTTGTGAGTGATTTATTATTATATACTAAATATTAAATTTGGAATTAACATTGGGATAATGTGTATGTTGATTATAGTTGTATTATAATTCATTTGGATGATGCAGTATTCCACTTTTGTACTATTAACCTTTAATTTAAAAATGAATTGTTTCTATTTATCTTATAGGGGAGATCAAAAGCATCTTGGTTCATGTTGGACCATCAAAACTTATTTGGTTCCTCAACCACTAATGGTTGAGGGTTTGATCATAAATATATTCCATCGATTACATGGGCCCTATAAGGGTGTACACTCAATGAATGTACATAAGGACCCTTAGTATTGGTTCTCTTAGACTCATCCTTTGAGAGAAGAGTGTGATATAGGAATATTTTTCATGATTAGGACATATAGGAACATTGAGATATCTTATATCCTTTAGGATAGTTAATGAGAGAGTGGGTTGAGTGTTACACCCCCACTATTATGTGAACAATTGGGTAGGTATACCTTGGGTTGGATTACATCTAGGTTGGGTGTGATAGGACTATAATATGATGATTTTGGGAGTGATATTGGAATTATTCCATCTCTCTAAAGTGACTAGTGTGGATTTCCCTATAGGATTGATGATTCCATAATACGATCATAGTTATACTAAGGGATACCATGCTATCTAGGTTATGGGATTCAGACCAAGAGTGGGAATGAGATAAATGAAACCAAGTAGAGTATCTTGAAATTTATGTGACCTAGAGAACCATGGTGAGTGCCTCATTTTTTTTGTTGACTTTAGCGATAATTAGTATAATAGGGCTAACTTTTTTGTAGACTAATGAGGAAGTGGTGGAAATTTTGAGTTGTGAGCTTGAGAGTACAACCTTGGAAATGTATAATAGGTTAACATATATGGTAAAAAAAAGATATATGTGAAATATAATATATAAAAAATGGGGATGATTTCCTTATATGTTATATATGAGATTTAGGAGTGGGATCTCCCTAATGAATCTGAGATCTAAGTGGGGCTATTCATCTCCCTGACTATATTCTTGAGATTCTGGATGAAGCCATTATTTAACCTATTTTGTACCTAATATTCAAATAAGGGATTTACTTTCCCATGAATATATGATAAGATATCTCTAGTGGGTCCACACTCCCTCTGTTTTCATTTATCTAAGATCCATGTGGGGTCATTCCCCCTAGTTTTATATGTATGAGATGATTTGGTACGACCACTTTTCCCTCTGAGTGATCATATAAACTTATTTATATATCATATTTTGGGGGTATTCCATGTATTCCCCCAATGATTATGTTCTATGATTAGATAAATTTAGTACTAGTCAAAGCAGGTATGGTCACTCTTAGGTGTCACCTTAGAACATGAGGATCAATAATATTTTTTTATATGTCTAATAATTTATTTATTTCCTAATCATATCAGTTGTGAAAAAAATCATTTACCAGTTATGTTAAATTAACCATTGGTGGTGTCCTATTACTCACACCCTACCTTGGAAACCATGAAACTCTAGTACCTAGGTAGACCTCATTTTTATAAGTTTAAGAAGGTAAGAGGCCTAGTGTTTGATGATAAAAATGTATAATCTCGATGGGTAGAGGATATTTAGATGAGAAGAGGATCAAGTATGATTGTAGAGTTAATTCAATATTTTATCTATTTTTTTTTGTTTTATATGTGATCATCCCCATGTAGATCAATTGATGTATGACTATATGATGCATTCCATTTATTATAGAGTGATTCTTGTTTATTAAATTATGATTACTATGATTGTTTATTATTGATATTTTATGGTATTTATGTTGTTGCTTTACTTTGATATAAGGGTATAATTTCCCCATGGTAACACCTTAGAACCTCACCACTAGTTGGAATCCTTTGGCATATGGGGGGGGGATCATACTTGGGGTCATGTAAACTACAATCAAGACACTTGTGAGTTACTCTTATGATGGGTTATTACAAAATGGTATTAAATAATTATTTTTTTTGTATAACTATTTGTTATATAGTAGAAAATAGATAATAATGCTCATAAATTGGGGTGGGTCCTATGTCATGTGCTTGGACAACAACAACATGAGATGAAGTCTAAGCTACCTAGGAGTTGGGGTTTACTACCCTTACTTTTCACTATTATAGTTGAGTTTATTTTTGTCAAATATGCTTCATTATGTTATTAATTTATTGATTTATTGGTTTTGTACTCATTGTTTTAGGTTACAAGAGATGTGATTTTATACATCATATCAAGTATTTAGATTTACATGATATGTGTATTCTTGTGTGTAGTTGTGAGAAAATAATTATTATGGGGAAATAAATAAAATAATGAGAATATTGGTTTGGTTACTTAAAGTGTAAAAAACCTACATGATGTTTTCTATATATATTCTTAGTTGTATTATACTTAACTAAATTGAGTACTTTGTTATAAGTATTAGTGATCAGATTATTATATGGTATCATTAAAATGATAGGCCAATAAGAACTTATAAAGTGTTTTACTCTATAACTTTCAAATGGAATTACATTTAACTAATTTTTTTTATGATCTAATTGATATTAATTGTTATAGGGATATTTTGTATATCTATATATTCACATGGATGAGATTATAATAATCAAGGTGGAACTCTAGTATATATATACCCAATAAGGATTAGTACCCTAGAGTGGGTAGTTGGCTTGGGTATGAGATTATTAATATATATATATATATATATATATATATGAGAACCCTGGAGTGGGTATCATGTAATATACATTTATATGTGATATCTAATAGTGGAGAATAATTATAACCTCGTGAGGTGTTGTATATGTGAGATGTGGTTATGGACTAGGTGGGAGAACATAGTGACCTTGAGACATGACTTTGGATATTGTGACTTAGGTATTTTGATTAAATAGTAGGATGCTTTCCTATTATTTCTTGAGTTGAGTTGTAATGTATAAGGGTAACCTGAGAGAGGGGTTAACCTAGGACTGTGAGTTCCATATAGTTAGAAAGAATAGGTATATGCATTGAGTTTTAATATCAATGCACCTGATGTGTTGTTGATTATGTTATCTTGGCATGGAGATACCCCAGGTACTCTAAATGTGAAAGAATGAATAGTTCATGTGTTGTGATATTCCTAATATGCATGAGAGGTATGGTGATTTGGGTGTTGAGATAGTGATATTATGATTTATATTAATTAAAAAAGATTTTATGATTCATATGGTATTTCTAGGTGGATCTGAGGTGTACATCTACTTGATAATGCATTGTTTCAGCAATAGGGGATGTTGAGTACTATTATAAAGAAAGAATTTTATAGTGGAATGAGGTGTATGTGAAGTGGAATAATAAGTTAGTTTCACTTTAAATGGATCATTGAGTGAGTAGTTTTGAAATGGTTTGGTGGGGGAGTGGTTTCCAAGGATTTAATGAGAATGATAGGTTTTCCCTATATGGTGAGTGGAAACCTCATATATGGATTGGAGCACTACGATATAGCCTACCAAAACCTACATCGTGATAGGGGTTAACTAGATGGATGATCATGACTTGGTAAGATTGACACATTAGTAGTATTGGAATTGTTCAATATTGAGATTGAGGAGCAGTTTAATGAAATTTCTTTGATGGGGATAACACCATAGGTGATCTAATCATGTAGAACTTATTTTTAGTGGTATAGTAGATGTTGGTAACAATGTGTAAGTAGGAAAAACTCAAAGATAGTTTTTATTTTATGATGACATTTGTATACAACTCTCTAAGTTATGTATAGTAAATGAAATACCTATATAGGGGTATTGGTTAATAAAAATCGATAGTATGTTTGGTAACTAACAACCTCTATATGTAGGATAATGAACATATAGTATGGTTAAGTGTGTATTTTGATAAAAAGACTAGTGGGGTGTCTTGGTCTATATAAATATTGGTTCTTGTGGGTAGAACATTGAAATTTTCAATGAGGTAGTGCATTATGATTCAAATATAGTCTTAGGAGCGAAACAATGAATTCTGATGAAATAAGTAGGTGAAACTTGGGTGTGACATCAAGTGGGTGATAAATGGGTGTATAAAAGTAACATGAACTGATGGGGTGTGATTATTGTGAATTTAGAATTCAAATATTCTACTAAGATCAAGGAATTGTTGTGGAATTAGTTAAAATAATCAATATTTCAATGTACATGCCAGTTGGATTTTTTGTAATGGAGTCAATTTGGGTGTGGTGTTTGCACAACTATAAACACCAAGAAATATGATATTGGGGTTTTTCATCATGTTATTATTAATGTTATGGTTCATAGGGGGTGAAAAAAGTGACATCTTGAGGATAGGATACATTATGATGGGGTGGTTTTAAATACTCGTGTCTGTACGAGTTGATAAAAATCAGCTGAAATATGAATTTTTGAATTTTTTATCCTAAATAGGGGTATATTTTGAGAATTAGGATTCAAAATTGAATTAAAAAAGTTGGAAATATTTAGGGGATATTTTTGGATATGGTCCGAGGCCTGTGGATTCCTTAGGTTCTTGGGTTAATGTGTAATAAGGTTTAGTGTAGTGGTCAGAGTATGTGGAAATGAAACTTTGGACCTAGTTGGGATAATTAAGTGTCAGAATTGGTTGGGAATAGGCTCTTTAGAATTTTATCAATCATGGGTTTCTATATTTTAGTAGTTTATGGGTATTAAGAGGCTCTCTAGGTGCTATAAACCATTTAAAAAATTTAGAATGATTTTGGGAATTTTTGAGTTTTGGATGATTTTTGAATTTTTCTCTAAGTCATAAACATTATGTATCACAGGGAGGAGGAAAAATTATCTTACATATGTAAAATTATCTTAATAATGGTTGAAAATATATTATCTATGAAAATATTCATAAATTAAAAATCATGCTTTTTGAAAATATATAATGTCAGGTTTTTCTACTTGGGAAAAACCTTACGCATGAAAAAAATATTATGTGTAGGAGAAAATTATATTATGTATGAAAATTATATAAGGAAAATTATCTCAGATATAAAAATATATTATGAATTAAAATTTAGATAATTTAAAAATTTTTTTTATTGAATTTATCCTAATAAAAATATATTATGTATGAGTATTATATTACATATGGAATGAAATATGTTACGTATAGATATTTTTCCTAAGGAAAATATCATAAATATAAATATATAATACATATATATATTTCTTAAGGAGAATATTTCACATATTTTAATTATCTTACATATTGGATATTTCTCTAAGTAAAACATCATACATATTAAAAAATATATTACATATCCCATTTTTATTAGGGGTTATTTTTACATAAAAAGTTTGGATTAAGGAAAATATCATAAGTATAGAAATATATTACATATCAAAATTTTCCTAGCATAAATATGTTATGTATGAGGAATTATATCACACATGGATTAAAAAATATATTACATATTGAAATTTCCTAATAAAAATATCATACATAAGAAAAATATATTATATATTGAATAATTATGTTACGAATTGGATAAAATATGCTACACATGGAATTTTACATTATGTATGAAGATTTTCCTAAGGGAAAATCTTTATACATAGGAGAAATATGTGGAAAATGGATTAAATATAATAGGTATGGGTTAAATATCATATGTATGAAAATTTTCAAAAGAGATAATTTTATTCATAAATTAAAATGTTACATATGAAGGTTGTCAAAGGAGAAAACCTTATTTATGATTTATATATATTACATATGGGATGAAAACCTTATGAATTAGAGAAAACGTTACATATGGATTTTTCACAAAGGTAAAAACCTATTTCATGGGTCTTATAGATTAAAAACTTTACATAGGTTTTAAAAACCTTACGTATGAGGGGTTTTATTTTTGAAAAATATATTAACTAAATAAAAAACTATTTTTTTCACTTAAAATAATAATATGGGGCTTTTCATTATTTATAGAAGTGTAACTCCCCCTATCACACCTCCATTAGTCCTCCTATTCTAAGATGGTTTCTCCCTCTATCCTTACTAGATTCAAGTTTTATTTGATCCTATAGATATCTAAAGTTAAATATAACACTCCACATCGATTATTACTTGGTTTTATCCTCTTTATTGATATTTATTTCTTTTGACTCGGCTAGGGATTGGGTGATGATTCCACTAAAACATGGTGGAATTGACCTGATATCAAAAGAATTCTTCCTAACCTAGATAAAGGATACCCCATGAGGATAATCAAACTAGGTTTCATGTGGATTATATTAAGGTATTTCATTTCCTTGATCTATTTTTTGATTTACAAATTTTTGGGTAAAATTTATGAATTTTTTGGGATAATAAATTAATTATTTTATGTATTAAAGGTTGGGTTATATGTTTGGGTTTGCGCTCACCCCTTTGATCAAGGTTTGGACCTTAGGAAATCACATAGTGAGCGATTCATGATTTTTCCATAAATATAAATTTTGGAATTAATATTGGGATGATGTGTAAGTTTATTATAGTTTTATTATAATTCATTTTGATGATGTATTGATGTATTTAGGGACTTGTGTTGATGAGATATGTCCATATGGGTTTGGAAAAACTTTAGCGATGATGGTCAAACATCTTTTATAAAGTGTATAACTACATGAATGAGTTAGGTAGTCCTTTGAATTTACTTAATGTTTATTATTTATTTATTTAGCATGTGATATATAGTGCCACCAATTTAATTTGATTATAATTTAATTTTAAAAATATTTTTTTTCCTTTTAAATTTTACTAGGAGTTTTAAAGTGTCTTATTACACAATGGACCATCCATAATAGTTTGATCCCTTGTTCACCAAAAGTCGAGGGAATGATCAAAAATATGTTCCATGAAGTACATGGGGCCTATATTGGTGAATACTAAATGAGTGAACAAAGTATCCCTTGCTATAGGTTCCCTTAGGTCAATATTTGGATATGAGAGTATGAAATTGGAATTATTATCCCGATTAAGCCATGTTGAAACCCTGAGATACCTAATAGTCTTTAGGAAGTTGATTAGAGAGTGGGGAAAGTGTTTCATCCCCACAAGTATGTAAGAACCCGAGTGGGTATAACTTGTGTTAGATTATGTGTAGGTTGGGCATGAGAGGACTAACCTAGTATTACTTAGGGTGTGAGATGGAAATTATTCGATATATCTAGAGTGAAATAAATGTGGGTTTCCTATAGGGATGACAAGTCCATAATACAATTATGGTCATACCAAGGGACACTATGCCCTCTCATTGATGGGATTAATCCCTAGAGTGGGAATAAGATAAAATAACCAAAAAGGATTATCTTGAACTTTATATGAACTAGGGGAATATAGTGGGGGCCTTAGTTTTATGTTTAATTTGGTGAAAATTGGTACAAGTGGGATAAAATAATTGTATCCTAATGAGAAAGTAATGGTAGTTATGGGTTTTGTGATTAAGAGGCCAACCTTGGAAATGTGGTAGGGGTTTGGGAAGATTTACAACCCATGTGATATGTAACATATGAGATATTTTGGGGTGATACACTCCCCCCAATGTTATATATAAGATTTTTGAGTGGGATGTTTTCCCCCCTCAAGTTTTATGTATCTAAGATATAGGTGGGGATGATCTTACCCATGATTGTATTCCTGAGATTTTGGGTGTGGAAAATATTCCTCTTGACTGTATTACTAAGATTCTAGTTGGGTACAATTTTCCCCTTTACTATAAAATATGATATTTTGGTTAGGTTTTCACTTCACCTATCTGTATTTATTTGAGATATGGGTGGGGCCACTCCCCATCGAGTGTTGAGATTATGTGATGATCCAAGAGGGAAACCTTTCCACCAGAGTGATGTAATATACTTATATATATATATATGAGATTATAGGGAAGGACATGTATTTACTTGATGGTTATATTCTATGCTCAAAGGCATCCAACACTATCCAAAGAAGGCATGGTCGATCCTGAGTGTCACCTTAAAACATAAGGATTCATGATATTTATTTTATTATATCCAATCGTTTATTTATTTCTTGAATACATCACTTGTTCATAAACTTATTTACTATTTATTCTAGAGAAATCATTGTTGGTGGACTAATAAGTTTTACTTACACCCTTATTGGGTGTCCATGGCACTCTAGTACTTGAGAAGACATCATGTTTGCTGGTTTACGAAGGGATGGTGCTTAATATTTGATTATTGGGATGAAGTGTCTCAATAAGGAGTGGATATTTAGGTGAGTAAAGTATTGTGGATAGTGGTATAGCCTCTTTAGTATTTTTACTCTTTTGTATAGTTTTATATATGATTGACCCCATAGAGATCAGTTGATGTATGCTTGTATCCTATATTAACTTTTTTATAGCATGATTATTTTTTATTATATTTTACATACTAAGATTGTGTATTATGGATTTAATATAATATTTATTCTATTATTTTACTCTAATTTGAGGGAATAGTATCCCCATGGTAGCACCTTAGACCCTCACTGCCATTTGGAAACTTCTAGCATATGTGAAGGTCTCCTTTAGGTCATGCGAAACTTTGATGGGGATAATAGAGAGTGGTCTCAATCTAGAGAATCATGCCAATATTTCTATAAGATATAAACCAAGGGAATTATGCGATCATAAATAATCTTCTCCTATAGATCCCTAATAGCCACTGGGTACTCTATGAGGGTAGCACCATCATTTAAATCCACTCACCATAGTCAATACTATGTCATAGTTCATTCATATTCCACCTTAGCTATGATACAAGGAAAATTTTTCACACCTAGTTTTTCAGTGGGGGGTAATACCGGATGATAAGAAAATTCACTAACCATGATATGAATATAAAATAGTTTGATGAACCTTGAGGATAACTTAATTCCCCATCCAAGCATCCTTAAACCATGATGTGGAGATAAATTTAGGAAAACACGATATCTATCCTCAAACTAAAAAGATCTTTATCTCTTGTCCATATAAGAATTTCTTTGGATTTAAGAATTCCTCATACACTCTTGGATCATCAATAATTTCTCCATCATTGACCGCACCATCTTGAGCCCCATGAGCGATGACTCATAGATCTCCATCCAGCAAAGTAGTGACCTGAATGGTCTCTCACACAAGGCCTTAAAAGGTTTCATTATAATAATAAAGTAGTAGTAATTATTGTATGAAAACTATACTAAATTTTATGATTATACCAACTCCTAACAAAATCAAGCATGTAATATCATAGTATATCATTAAGAACCAGAATAGTACTTTCTATACGATCATCTATTTGGAGTGGAAAATCACACTTGAACCCAAATGGTCTCTAGAAGCCTCATATAATATCATATATAAATGTTATGTGAATCAAGAATCATGGTTGGAGATAATTGTTGATGGTACCCCATGAAATAATATAATCTCATCCATGTATAGGTGCCCAAAGCTCTCCACTAAATTTTTCTCCGAAACAAAAAGGAAGTAAGTTTGCATTGTCATTCGGTCAATGATTGTCACATCTCAACTTGAATCACTCTATAAACAGTAACTAGATCAGTTAGAGACAACCTCAAGTGTTCCTCTCCAAATACTATATGCTTCTGACTAGCAGTGAGAGCCTCGAGTGTGATTATATTGAGTCTATGAACTTATATTAGAGTAAGAGAAACAATGGAAATAACTAATAATCATCCATATAAATAAATAAAAAGAGTTTGGAAGTAGTAAATATAAAAAAATCTGTAATAAAATATAATTTAGTAAGGGCCTAAATGACCATATCATACATACAAAACTAATTCACCACTAGACTGACCAAGCATATATAGGAATAAAAGAAATAAAAAAAATGTATAGGGATCTACTACTAGATGAGAGACAAAATTCATACCTAGTATTTAAAGACTCCATTGAGTTTCTCCATCCCTATCATATGAACCCAGATGAGCCTCTCTACTAAAACATGAAACTATGGGCCTCATCCCAATCCATAATGCATCCATGATCAAACTTAAAGCATACATAAGGTCTATATGCACACTGAGGTGCATGTACAAGGGGGTGAGAAATAATATCACTAGGACACCCCAAATGGTGAATGTATAATCTGTTTTCACAAGTGCATGCCCATGAAATATTCTAATCCTATTTTATACATAAAAGTATAAACTAAATGAAAAAATACAAAGTCAATCCTTGGGTACATGATCCCGATCGACTATAAATCCTGTGATTAGGTCATTGAGATGGATGTCATACCAATCAATACATGTATAAAAATTTGATCCTTGGGTTTGTAATCTTGATAAATTATACCTTATTCAGTTAATTCCAGAAATTTATTTGAACCATATATAATAAGAGACTTATATTTTAAATAAGGGGAAATAATTACAACCATCTAAATCAGGATATGAAATGGAATGTCTGATAATACCAATCAACAATGTGGAGGACCATGTCCAATATCATAAACCAAGAGGGACCGAAGTTTCATGTCCAACAATTCCAAATAAATGTTGAGGAGAATCATTTCTAACATCATAATAAATGATGAGTAACATCATTTACATCATCTTGTACTAAGGGGGCATGAATTATCATGTCCAAAAATTCCCAATAAATGATGAAGAGCTTCAAGATATACTCACTAACCTACCTATGTAATCCATGAGCAGGGAGGAATACCAGAACAAATGAGACTTCTTGTGATGATAAAATTGAATCAATAAGGCTTATAATCTAGATCCTAGAAAGTACCTCTTGTAATCCCAATATGAATATAGTTAATCAAGTAGGCTTAATAGCTAGATACTAGAAATTACCTTTGGGAATCCCTATTATATATCGCATCACGTCAATCTCATCCTCCAAATACCAGGAAGCACCTTTAGAAATTGTAGCTACATCAATAGTTACCAAGTGAATTCATAATAAAATAATGAGGGTGGTTAAACACCTAAACCCACCACTATGACCACAAAATCTTTGGATTACAATTCTGGTATGGGTTCTAAGGTGACAACCACTACTATATCTAGAAAAAACACAAAACTCACTAAGTTAGGGTCAATCAAACACTAGGAAACCCTATAAGGTCCCCTATATCAAGAATAGGATAGTAATCCTATTCAGATCCTTGAGGTTCTTATATATGTGAAGTCAACCATCTAGGGATCCTCTAAGTCAGCTCATAAGTGGGAGAAACCCTCTTGGGATCCTATAAATTGATTCATAAATATAGGAATCCTCTAGGGGATCCTTGGTTAGATAATAAGTAAGAAGAGGCATCCTATAAGAGATCATCAATGTTTGATTATATGTGGAGGCATCCTATAAGGGATCCTTAGTCATAGACTGGTATTTCAAGGTAAACACATACAACCCCATATATGACATCTCATGGTCTCACATGACAATAAGGGAACAAATCACAAGGTAAATGTCCTAAAGGGAAAATACACATAAGAATTTGTCTAGATAGATGACTCATAAACCATCTCAGATCAAGGTCACACCCTAGGTTAGCTTGAATGACCAACCTATCATTTCCTCAAGTCACATCTTAGTCTTGAAAACCTAGGGACTATCCCAAGGAATAATAAAATGAGGATATTGGAAATCACATTCCATGTCCACTAAAAATATATCTGATCCTAATATAAGTCTCATCCCATGTATCTCTCACAAGATATATCTAGATTTATTCACTGGAGGAATAACTTCTCCATCATATCTCGTTCACCCCAAAACACCATTTAGGAGTCCTCAAATCATCCTAAGGATTTCACAATAATGTTATAAATGAAAAAAGAATTGAAATGTAATCCTATTATTTCCAATTATGAATCCAGTTAATAGAAACATGAAAAACACTCTAAAGGGTAGAAATGGGGAAGTACATGATGTGTATACTCAAGTACACAATGTGTACTCTCCAATCCCCACATGGTTCTGTACTCTAGCTAGACATGGCATGTAAATCCTAAGTACATGGTGTTTAAAACATGTATACGGTGTGAATTATACATGAGGTACCTGACCATGTATAATACATGTCCTAGACAAGTTTTTATTCTTGGTTGTGTGCTTTTACATGGCATGAATCCCACAAAAGGTCTAGCTGGTACCCTACACGACCAAGTTCCCCTATATAGGCTGTCTAGCTATGTACCCAGCCACATTCCAAGAAATAATACATGGAATGTACTCCAAGAACATAAAATGTATTTCAAAAAATTAATTTTTATGAATATTAATAGTGCCTGATGTGTGTTCATAGAACCACACACATTGTGGTCATGTTTTTTCAAATGGAAACCCCTATAATCAGCCCGAAAGAACCAATTTTCCCCATTTAAGAATAGATCAACCTACCAGGTGTACTTAGTAAGAATAAATGGTATTTAAAACTAGGAAATGGTATATATTAATAGATTTATGGGAAAAATGTTTAAATAGACTACCTTTTGGTTAAATATGATGAAGCTTCTCACATATTTGGGATCCGAAGCTACCGTACGATGATCCAACTCCTCCCAAGATTTGTGACGACACCTCAATTCTACCCCTCTCCCTCTATTAATTTTATCTCTTAGACATGAAAGGAGAATACCATAGGAGGAATATGAATGAATCAAAGGGGATAAAAAAATTAAAGAGGAAAAAGAAAAGGAAGAGATGAAAAGATAAAGAAAAAGGGGCCTAGGCCTAACCCCAATGCCTAACATGAGTTTATGATTCACCTAGGAAAAACCCCTGTTATAAAATAAATTATGGAGATGAAATATCAATCTAATACTCTATTTAAAATATATAACAAATTAAATTCATGAAAATAAATTAATATTTATTTAATTAAATATTAATTATTAATTATTCTGTGAAAATTTGAACGGTTTAAAATTCCACCAAACTCCTATCATAGGGTAAAAAAACTATTATGGGACTAATAGGGTGGTTATAGATATTATCCAAGATCATTATATAATGGAAACAATAATTTTACCTCTCATGAGCATCTGAAAGAAAAAATTTAAATTTCAGCTAAATTTCATAGTTTGGAAAACATGGGTCTTCACAACCTCCCCACCATAACCCTTATCATCCCTGAGAAGAATTGGTTGAAAAATAGTATCCATGATACCATCTTGAGGATATATAAAACTATGCTATATTGACCATCTAATGACCAATATCATAGATTCACAAATCTCCCAACATAGAAAAAATTCAAATGTGACCTATCTAGTGTTCGTTGTTTTGTGGTGATGGTATCTGTTTATGTTTTCTATCTGAGTGATTTGGATCTGGATTGTTTGTTCCTAACGTGTGATTTTGCGGAGGACCAACTAATTTTGGTTTCAGTGGTGTGTTTTTAATTTGTTGATGGTTTGATGTGCATGATTCTATCTTGCGTACTGCATTTGAGGCTATTGGAAGAGGATGCATCATTTGATTGCTTTAGACTTGGTGAAGTTTGTTTGATGAGACTTTGGTGGTTTGATTTTTGTGTGTGGCACTGCAGCCTTGGTCCATGGTTCATTGAATCCAGTCTAATTTCAAGGGACTGCTCCAGAAGAGGTTTAGAGTATGTAGAGTTCTCCTTATCATTTCTATCTATAATTGGAAGTTTTGAGAGGGTATGTCATTTTTCATCGGTACCATTCCTGTGCATCCTTTTACGTTATAGCTAGCCGAGCAGTGATGGGAAGGTGGATGCTGATCATAATTTTTTTATTGATGCTAGGGTGGGGATTTTTCCCTTTCTTTAGATTTGGATTGTTTGTGGTCATGATGATCTTGGCCCGTAGAGGCATGATGTGATTTATGTATTTGATGTCATTTAGGTTTCCCAATTTTTTGTCAAAGTTATTTTGAAAAAAAAATTAATTTTCAGTCAGACCTATCTAGTACTCCCTACCATAGGAATTCCCTTATCATCACTCCAAATGTAAACTCCATTCTCTATGGACTACACTCCATCCATCTTCGAACATAATAACTAGCATAAACAAAACTAATAATTCCCATGTTCAAACTAATAACATCAAATCATCACCCATCACTGTTTACCAAGAATGGTTCCCTTGACAAACACATAAATTCAACTCATATCGAGGGTCAACAACCTCAAACAACTAATGGTTCACTTCCCACCAAATTTATTACCTTATACCACTCCTCGATTGAAAACTTAATAGGTTCCATCACCAAATGTGCATCACTCCCCCTAAGTTACACTCACCATCCTATCAATACCTAACCAGGATTTAGCCATATTGGTCATTCCACATCACCCAACCCATTCTCAATGTCTCCTATACCATGGAGGGACATTTATCATTTAATAATAACTCTTAGTAAACCATGATTGTATAATTTATTTAAAACCATCAGTCCTCATATCTCACATAGAAACTGACGAATTATGATTTAAATGATACCATGTGCAACCGACATGTACCATTTCTATCTTTCCCATCATAGTGGTGAAAAATACCATACCACCCAGTTATCACAAGACTTATGATACCATGATCTACACATTATAAAATCCAATATGACCATGATACATGGTATGTCGGTATTGACAAGATAGAAGATCCCTTGGAACTCCTCTTCAAAATCGAGCACTCCACTAGTTCCATTATTTATTTTATGACTTCCTATCACATGATATCATTCAAGTCAAGAGTGCCTTCCCATGCTCTAACAAAGTTTCCAACCAAAAAACACCCATCAACATGTCGAGGAACCAGAATAGTCTTTCCCATGAAATCCAATCTTGATACCGAAGGACCATAGGTGCTTCCTCAGAATATGAAAGAATAATTATCCCAATAACATAAAAACCAAGAAACTCCAATGTATCATTATTATAACAAGTGTACAACCAATATAACTACCTAAAAAAGGCATCCATAAGAACTCGGTCTAAACCCTACCATAGGTTTTCCTCAATAAATATAACTACTGAATTACCATGGTTTGATTCAAAACTAAGGGCCTTTAGGTCCCTGCACATATCCCTACTAATAAAGTCTCATATTAGGGTTACTATGTCAAACCATCTAGTCCATAGGCCAACCTCTCACCAAGGTAACATCTCACCATGAATCATTTATGCATCCATCTCAACACAGGGCATCAATGTGATTATAAACTCTCTCTAAAATAGGTAAAGGTAACACTGAACTACGAGGGTCAAAAACCTATCAACTTGGAATCTCTAGCCAAACATCGACATACCAGTCCCTGATCATCTCTGGGAATCCTCATAAGGGATTTATTTATGGAGGTACATGATGTCAAGTATAAGGAAGGTAATGAGCTTATCCTCATAGAGAATCCATATAAGGTAATAAACCTTAAAGATATAATTCAATATAAATTTTTAGGTACCTATCATCATAAAACTATAGAATATAACTAGATATCCGAAAGAAACTATAGTGGGTTCCCTCAAATGATTAGTGGTTTTTTGGGTACTTAGGTGTAGCAGAGTGGCTGACTAAGGTCATATCTCAAAGGAGGAAGTAAATTTAAAAACATATTAAAGGCATTTTTGAAAATAAAATAAAAGGAAATAAGAAAACTAATTAAAAGGATGAGGGCTGTTTATAATTTATAAATATAGAATAATTTTTCTAGAATAATATTGTATTTTTTTGTTTTTATTTATGAAATTAAGTTCGATTAAAATGACACAACAAGAAGATATTTTTTTAGAAAATATTAAAATGCGTAATTGATCTAACTCTACCTATTAATTTACATATTAATAATTATCATTTAGATTAATACCCACTTAATTTTGATCCCCTAATTTGCTAACCCTCTAACCCTATGAGAGTTAACTTAACCAAAAATATGAAAGTTACTTAAACCCTAGGATAGCTTTAGAACACGTAATCACAACACCATGCTTTGATTTATGTTCTAAGGTTAGATTATGGTTAGTGGTTAATTAGAGAACATATAAATTATGTAAATGAGGATTAATTGAGTTTAGGGATTATATCTTAACTCTACAAACTTATCCCATGTGGTCTTGTATTACCGATTAAGATCATGCTCTCACAATTCACACAATACTCTACCTCGTGTGTTTTTGTGTTAATTGTTCAATTGCTTGATTAGTTTATTATAATTTAAAAACTAAATTCATGGATCATATTAAGTGAATTATAGTAGATAAATGATTCAAAATAATTAAATGAAGAGGGTAGAATATAGATCGATCACTAAGAAAACTACTATTCCATGGGTGGTGTGGTCATCGTGGAGATGTTTTGCATGAGAAAAGGATTGAAAGGGTAGAACCCAATATCATATCTAATATTGAATTCCAGACCAAAGAGGAAGATTAATAGAAGAATAAAATTGAAAATAATAGAATAAAAGAGAATAAATAAAATAAGAACAAATAAGTTTATTATGAAAACACAAACATTACAACATGAGGAAGAAGAAGAGGGCTTCGACGAAGGGATCATTGCTTCAAGAGATACCGTTATTGAATTGCTTGGATAATTAGAATGAAACCTCTTTTCCTATGACCTAAACTTTGTAATTCACGTCCCAAACCATCCAAATGAGAAAAAAACCAATTTATAGAGTGGAGGGGAGTCTAGGTTTAAAGAGGTTTCAAGTGTGAATGAGGAATCTTGGCCAAATATTTTAAGCCAACTTGCACCTCCAATTTGACCTATGAAACGCGTGAACCTGCTATTATTCTAGTAGAATGATTTGTGAAAAATTAGGTTGGAGAGATCCTATAAAAATTTGGTCCCAATACAAGCTTGGATGAAGTTGTTATGGACTAAATGTATAACTAATTTCCAATCTGGTGGGCCCATACCACCTTTGAATTCATGGTCTATTTAATCCAACCAAATGCACGATTTAGCTCCAATGTCCTGAAAAAAATTTGTATCCCATTAATTCATGAATACAGTTACAAAATTTAAGTTAAAATAATAAATATTAAAATATTTATCTTTTAAATACTATGGTGCACTATAAAGGGTAAAATTGGAATTTCCATCAAATTTTCAAATGAATGATCTAATCCCAAATATTTTATAAATAAACATATTTAACACAATGTGAGGAAATTTTATCATTTATTATCAATAAAATATTCAATAAAAATGTGTTTTATAAAATCCCTCACACTTACCCTTTTACACTCCTGGGAAAAAACTCATATCATGTATTTTGAAAAATTGTGACAAGTAAACATCTATATCAAATTAAAACATATTTTAAAACACGTATCCCTGTGATCCAAAAATTCCAATCTGAGAAAAAAATATCATGCCTAATAAAAACCCATTATTTCAAGTTCTCCATTTATATTATTCAATATATTTTCACTTCATTTACCCTCCCATGCACAAAACAATTACCTCACTTGAATTTTCTCTTATCACACAAATGCCAAATTTTCAGCAATGTCTTTCTCATCCAAACTCATACAAGGGTCACCATAGGCTTGATAAATTCCTACATCACCACCCGATGTGAGTTAATAACAAATTTTTATCATGAGGACTTTCCAGGGTTGTTCTATGGATTTTTGTCGGTAGGATTTAGATGTGAAAAATTCTGAGGTTGAATAAGGGGGGGATTGACTCTTTTTGAAGAAATAGTGCATTAATCTAATTTTCACTTAAATATGGTCTCATCCTCAATACCCATAGAATCAATTCATGTTTATCATCATTAAAAATAAAGGAATGTGCACACCATTCAAAATTTCAGCAGTAAAAATTTCAATCTTCTCAAACATGATTTTCTTGAAAGCTCCAGATAGGCACAATTTTTCCCTCTATTATAAGCTCTAGAAAGGAACAACTTTACTTATCATGAAATATCTAGAAAAGAAACAACTTTCAATATAATTTTTTTCTTCAATAGAAAACACATCTCTTCAGAATTTTATTTTCCACCCAAAGTATTATAGAATGTGGTAGCACAACATACGACGGCTTCCCCACACTTAAGTTCAACTAGATTATACAATTTCACTTCAAGAGTTGTTTGGATAGGGAAAATTGGATTTTTATGTGGCCAAAATTACAGGTTGTTCATGGATTATTAGGGCTACAAGGATTAAATGTTCAAGGTAGGCCTTTATAAAAATGATTCTTTGAAATAGAGGCTTTAATACCAAACAAATGCCTTAATCATTTAAAAAATAAGTACCTCAAACCCTCTAGTTTTGACGGGAATAAATCAAATTCTGTTTAAATCAAGTATGGTTTGGTTCCCTCAAGAAGTGTGGTAAATGTAAATAATATTAAAATAATGGTTGAAAAGCCTCATAAGAAAGTGATTTCAAATATAAATACAATGAGATGTGGCATGGGATTCAAAATTCAGAGTATTTTTCATGAAATTACTAAAGATTTGAACTTGAAACAAAGTTATTTTCCACATTCATTTAAGCTCCGTTTCATGGGATAAATTTTTTCACTTATTGATATGAATTTAAAAATTATGATAAGAATCATTTCAGCTCAAAAGTTTCAAAAAAACACAAAAAATTGAAAAATAAACACACAAAATTTGAAAAACACACATTTATTTTTAAAATCATTGAAAAAAAGGAAAATAATTGAAATTAATAAACTAAAAGGTTCCCTCCCCCACACTTAAAATATTTCATTGTCCTAAATTTGAACCCATGAGATGATATATGCACATGAAATGTATAATTTTAAATAGGAAAAAGAATAAATAAGTGAAAGGTTTAGGAACAGCCTGATATGCTCAAGTGATGATGGGGTCATGCAGTGTGATGAAATCCACTACATCAGTAGGAAGTCACTCAATGTATTTATTAAAAAGTTTCCCATTAACTGTAAATAACCTTTATGTGTCCTCTTTTGTGATCTCCATTTAACCATAAGAAAAAACATTAGTCACAACATAAGGACCTAACCACCTGGAATGAAACTTACCAGGCATCAGCTTCAGTCGTGAACTATAGAGAAGGACTTTCTCTCCAACATGAAACTCCCTTTGTTGGATCATTATATCATGAGATGCTTTTGATATTTCCTTGTAAATCCTTATGTTCTCATACAAAGACAATCGAATCTCCTCAAGCTCTTGAATTTTCAACTTTCTTTGGATTCCATCTTGTGCCAAATCCATGTTGCATTTTGTTATAGCCCAATAAGCTTGATGTTTTACTTCCATAGGGAGATGACATGCTTTTCCAAAAAAAATCTGGAATGGGGACATAACAATGGGTGTCTTGTATGCAGTACTATAATCCCAAAACACATCATCCAAGTTATTTCTCTAATCTTTCCTATTTGGCTGGACAGTTTTCTCCAAAATTTGTTTCAACAACCTATTTGAAACCTCAGCCTGGCCATTTGTTTGAGGGTGTTATGGTGTTGATGTTTTGTGTTTCACACTATACTTTCGAATGAGGGAAGTGAAATTTTGATTGAAAAAGTATTTCCCTTGGTCACTAATAATGGCCTTCGGTACTTTAAACCTATAAAAAATTTGTGCTTTGAAAAATTCCACTACAACATGAGAATCATCAGTCCTTATTTCCTTAGCCTCCAACCATTTACTGACATAATCAACAACAACCAAAATATTCAAAAAAACCAAAGGAACTAGGAAAAGGACCCATAAAATCAATGTCGCATACATAAAAAATCTCACAGAATAGTATGGGTTGTTGGGAAATCTCATGTCTCCTAGAAATGTTCCCAGTGTGTTGGAAACGAGAGCATGACTTAAAAAAAACATGGGCATCATGGAATAAGCTAGGAAAAAATAATCTAAAGACCAAAAATTTCCTAGCTGTCTGTTGGGGTCCAAAGTGTCCACCACAAGAAAGTGTATGACAAAAATGTAAAACATACTCCAACTCATGACCAGGAACACACCACCTAATAACTTGGTCACTACACATGTGCCATAGGTACATATCATCCCAAACATAAAATATTGACTCAATATTCAACTTTTTGACTTGATTTTTCTTTAAATTTACTGGGATTTCAGAGGCAACAAGGTAGTTAACTAAATCAACATACCAAGGATGCATACCTAAGATGGAATAAAGATTCTCATCAGGGAAATTGTCCTGAAGTGGTACATAGTCCAATGTGTCATCCTATAGTGTGTGAGTAAGCCTACTCATGTGGCACACCACCAAGTTTTCTGACCCCTTCTTGTCCTTTATCTCAATATCAAATTCCTGAAGAAGGAGCATCCATCGGATAAGTTTGGGATTTGCATATGGCTTCTTCAAGAGGTACCTCAGAGCTACATGGTCATACAAAATAACTACTTTAGATCCCAATAAATATGAAAATAATTTATATAAAGAGAATATGACCGCAAGAAAATAATTTTCCATGGTTGTGTAGCTTGATTGGGTTGAATCCAATGTCCTCGATGCATAGAAAATCACATGTGAATGTCCCTCCACCCTCTGAGGTAAGATATCTCCAACTACAAAGTTGGAAGCATCACACATAATATCTAAAGGAATATCCCATCGTGGGGTCTGTATGATCGATGGAGTGGTCAGACACTTCTTTATCTCATCAAAGGAAGTCCTGCAAGAATCATCAAACACAAAATCACAATCTTTTTAAAATAATCGTGACATAGGAAGAGAAATATTAATAAAATCTTTGATGAAACACTGATAAAATATTGAATTCCTTAGGAAAGAACTAACATCACACACACATGAAGGATATGGTAAGGATGAAATAATATCAAACTTAGATCTATCAACCTCTATCCGATGTTTTGACACTACATGCCCTAATACAATGCCATGCTCTACCATGAAATGACACTTTTCAAAGTTCAAGACCAGATTCTTCTTAATAAAATGATTCAAAACCTTTCCCAAAATACTTATAAATTCATCAAATGAGGATCCATACACTATAAAATAATCCATAAATACCTCCATGCAGGTCTCAATAAAATCAGAAAAATACTCACCATGAATCTCTAGAAGGTACCTAGGGTGTTGCAAAGTCCAAATGGAATCCTTCGGTAGGAAAATGTGCCGAAGGGACCGGTGAATGTAGTCTTTTCTTGATCCTTCAGAGCTATAAGAACCTAAACATATCCATAAAATCCATCCAAGAAACAATAATGTGTCTTCCTAGCTAGTCTCTCAAGCATTTGATCAATAAATGGGAGGGAGAAATGGTCCTTGCGAGTGGGCTGATTTAGTTTCCTATAATCAATACACACATGCAAACTGTTTTGAACCCTCATTGGAACTAACTAATCTTTCTCATTTTTAACAATTGTAACACCACTTTTCTTCGGTACAACCTTAATAGGACTCACCCACTAGGAATCTAAAATAGGATAGATTATACCTACCTCGATCAATTTTTCAACCTCTTTTTTAACAACCTCTAATAGTGTTAGATCGAGTATCCTTTTTGGATACCTAATTGGTTTAGCCCCAACATCCAAAATAATCCTAGGAATGAAAATGGAGGGGCTAATACCTGACATGTCAGCCAAGGTCCACATGATTTCCTTAATGTTCACCCTCAAAATATTAAAAAGTTTTTCTTCATGTTCAAAAGAGATATTGCTATCAATGATAACATGTAATTTTTCACCACTTAACAAGTATGAGTATTTTAGTTTTTGTGGTAATGGTTTGAGTTCCAATATCGGGGGGGGGGGGGGTGATGGATGGATGAAGAAATTGAAGGAACTGAAATATGTGCACAATGAACATCATTATCAAAATATACATCATCAAAATCATAGAATAAAACATCAATTCCTTTAGTATACTCCACAACCATGACATATTCAGATTGAACATGATCAAAATCTAAATATTAATCCATTTCAAAATCAAATCTAAGAGAGTCTTGTGAATTATAAATAGGCATGGAAGTACTCTTAGACATTAAACTAGAACCAATACTCATAATCTCCCTAATCACAGGACCATCAAATTCCATGGGGTTTTTACTTGGTGGTTCAAAATGAGAGATAAAAAAAGTATAATGGTCCTCTGAGGGGCACTTCATGGATTCCATGACATTAAATATCACAACTTCATCCCCAAACTCCATGTAAAGTGTACCCTCATTGAAATTTATTATAGTTTTTGTAGTTTTGAGGAAGGGCCTACCTAAGATAATGGGAGCATGTGAACTTACCTAAACATCCTCCATGTTATGTACAAAAAAATATGATGGGAAGATAATGTCTCTTAACCATACAAGTATATACTCAAGGACTCCCACTGGATATGTCATAGATTTATTTTCCAACTTCACCACTACTCTCATCGGTTTCAAATCACCAACCTTCCAAGAAGAGAATACAGGGTGAGGAATCACATTTATGGAAGCTCCCAAATCACAAAGAGCATCATAAAAGTTCAAATCCCCTATGGTTCATGGGATAGTGAATGTCCCTAGATCCTTGCACTTTTTTGGAATTGCTAGAGTTTTTGTAATGAGTCCTGACACATTCCTTCCAAGATTTGTCCTCTCATTTCCCTTGATTCCTCTTATATAGGAACAAAGTTATTAATTTTTTTCATACCTTGGGATTTGATTAATGGCTTCAATTAAAGGGATGTTGATCTCCATACACTTGAATTTGTCCAGAACTTCTTTTTTCATTGCCTCTTCATCCATCTTCTTGTTTTGTACAACTCTATTTGGAAATGTAAGGGGTTTATGAGGAACATCATAAATCTTTTAATTAAATTTATCTTTATCCTTGGGTTTCTCAACAGTTGATGTGGAATGAGGGTTTTCCAGAGTTGAGGTGATTCCTGGTGGAATGATAGGTGCAGATGTTTCAGTTGTTTGCTTCCCACTTCTCAATATGATGGAACTAATATTCCCCTTAGGATTTGGAGTAGGTTAGGAAGGAAGATTTTCGAAGTTATTACTTACCAGTTCATGGAGGGTAGTTGTAATTTTGATTATTTGTTTCTTCAAATCCCTCAGCTCCGAACCTTGAATCTTCATCTCATTCTGTTGATTAAGAACAATTTTCTTCAAAAGTTAATCAATGTTAAAATATACCTTGGGTGGGGGATTCTATTGTTGTTTTCCTGTTGATGCTTGGGATTCAAATATTCTTTGGGGTTGTTGGAAACCCTGTTGGTAAGGTAGAGGCTACTGGAATCTTTGTTGAAAATGGGCCATTATTGTGGTCCAGAGCCATACCTCATGTCCAATTGATCCTTCCACCCTTGTTTGTATTCTAGTGTAATGGAATCAAACTTCTTTTGGGTATGTGGTTGTTTCTGATGATGATATAGTCTCCCAGGGAATACAGCGTCGCAATCCTATGTCTCTTGTAATTGGGGGAAACAGTCAGTTGGGAGAATTGTCTCAGTGAAAATTACACAAGGCCTTGGTTCATGTTTTAAGTTAGAATTATAAGTGTTTCCAATTTCCATGTTCTTGGATTGGAGTAATTATCCAACTGGTTGAATGTTGAAACTACCCATATACTGAGAATGTTTGATTCGAGCCCTAAGTTTGCGTTCAATATTAGGGTCAAGATCTAAGAGATATTCAAGATTATTTCATGTCATAAATCAATGAAAGATAAAAAATAAATGAAGAAAATTGGACTATAATAAAAATAAAATAAGTTTGAGTTAGTTTGATAAAAATAAAAGAATAGAGTAAGATAATAAAAAAACTCGAGAAAGGGAAAAAAATTAAAGAAAGAGGATAAGAAAATAATTAAATGAAAAATAAAATAAATACCTCTAATTTATTGATTAAATTACTTAACTCCCCAGAAAAGGTTACAATTTGAAAGGTTCTATCATGGGCGCTCTCAAATGATTAGTGGTTTTTGGGTTCTTAGGTGCAGCAGAGTGGCTGACCAAGGTCATCTCTCAAATAAGGAAGTAAAGTTAACAACATATTAAATGAATTTTGGAAAATAAAATAAGAGGAAATAAGAACAGTAGTTAAAATGATGGGTTTTTTTTATCGTTTATAAATCTATAAGAAGTTTTATGGAAGAAGATTGTATTTTTTTGTTTTTTTTGAAATGAAGTTCGATAAAAATGACACAACAAGAAGATGTTTTTAATAAAAATATTAAAAGGAATAATTGATATAACTCTAACTATTAATTTACTTATTAATAATTATCATTTATATTAATACCCACTTAATTGTGTTATCATAATTTGTTAACCCTTGAAACCTACGGGAGTTAACTTAACCACAAAGATGAAATTACTTAAACCCTAGGATAGATTCAAAACATGCAATCGCAACACCATGATTTGATTGATGTTCTAAGGTTAGCTGACGGTCAGTGGTTAATTAGAGCACATATAAATTCTAGAAATGAGGATTAATCAAGTTTATGGATTATATTTTAACTCTACAAACTTATCCCGTGTGGTCCTGTATTACCGATTAAGATCACACTCTCACAATTCACACAATACCCGACCTCATGCGTTTTTGTGTTAATTGTTCAATTACTTTATAAGTTTCTTATAATTAAAAAAATAAATTAATGGATAATATTAAGTGAATTAAAATATCTAAATGATTCAAAATAATTAAATGAATATGGTAGAAGATATATCGATCACTAAGAAAACTACTCTTCCATGGGCGGTGTGGTCATCGTGGAGACGTTTTGCATGAGCAAAGAATTTAAAGGGTAGAACCCAATCTCATCTCCACTCTTGGATTCCAGACCAAATAGAAAGATTAAGAGAAGAAGAAAATTTAAAATAATATAATAAAATATAATAAATAAAATTAGAACAAATAAGTTTATTATGAAAACACAAACATCACAACATAAGGAAGAAGAAGAGGGATTCAACGAAGGGATCCTTGCTTTAAGAGATATCCTTATTGAATTACTTGGATGATTGGAGTGGAAACTCTTCTCCTATGACCTAAACTTCCTAATTCACATCCCTACCCCTCAAAATGAGAAAAACACTAATTTATTGAGTGTTGGGGAGGCTAGGTTTAAAGAGGTTTCAAGTGTGAATGATGAATCTCGGCCAAATATATTAATCCAACTTGCACCATCAAATTGACCTCCAAAACGCATGAAAAATCCATTCTTCCAGAATAATTTTTTGTGAAAAATTAGGTTGGAGATATCCTCTAAAAATTGTTGCCCAATAAAATCTTGGATGAAGCACTTATGGCCCAAATACAGAACCAATGTCTAATCTGGCGGGCCTAGCCCACCATAGACTTTATGGTTTATTTAGTCCAACCAAATGCATGCTTTAACTCCAATTACCTGAACCAAAGTTTTATACCATTAAGTCCAGAAAACATTTTCAAAATTTTAAGTTCAAATAATAAATATTAAAATATTTATCTTTGAAATACTATAATGCACTATAAAGGGTAAAACTGGAATTTCGATAAAATTTTCAAATGAATGATCTAATCCCAAATATTTTATAAATAAACATATTTAAGATAATGTGAGAAAATTTTATCATTTATTATCAATAAAATATTCAATAAAAATGTGTTTTATCAATATCCATAAACAAAGGTTGGTTAAGTAAAATATCATATCAAGCTAGATTGTAAAACTCTATGTAGGTTGTTATTAGTCTTTAGTTAACTACACCTAGAAAGGATACACCCACAAAGGTTCTATTAGAACGGGAATTAGCTATTGGTGTCAACATATGAGGGTCAAAAATATAAAAATAGCATCATCTAAAATGATATGTTCCATACACCATTCATGTGGTTTTGTTAATTATAATTCTATTCCAGGCTATATGGGAAAAAACCAGATACGTTGTTACTGATAAATAATTGAACCAAGTAACACCAACCCACTAGGGGTCCAACACTTGGGAACCATGTTCCTTATAGACCTAATAAGGTCATCTCATTCACAAGGAATGAGTCATAATCCTCATCATTTACAGTCTCACCATAGATCCACATGACCTACCATAAGAAGGATATATATATATATATATATATATATATATTGGTTTGAATGAGTATAATTCCCCCAATAAACTATATGGGAAAAAATAATTTAGGTTGTTTTTGAAACTTTAAACAATTTAACTCATAATAAATAATAAAATCACTCACTAGCAGTCCTATTACATGTGGATCTTATATGCCAAATATAACGCATGAGACACCTCTTTCCTTTATCATCCAAGAGTCAAAATCTATCACTAGCCTCTTACTAACAAAATATATTTATAAATACATAATAAAACATAAAATACACATCACATTTGTCTTTATCAAAGTAAAAATGATATTAAATGATAACATCACATATCAATAACATCAATCCCATATCTTTGGAAACCTAAAATTCTTACAAGAATAAGTGTTCTCGATAAACTAGTATGATGTCCATAAGAGTATCTAAAAAATTCCTAATAAACCTATCTACTATATCATAAATAGTAATATAATAGGAAAATAACTTGACCTTTATACCACTTTGTCACATGTTGTCCCATCTCACTCTATAAACTGTAACTAGAACAGTTGTTGATAAGTCCTCAAGCATGCCTCCCTATACACTAGATGCTTTTGACTAGTAGCAAGGTCCTAGGTTATGATAGTGGGGATACTATTACCTTATATTAGAGTAATAGAAGCAATAAAAATAAACAAGAATCATCCATAATAGTAAATAACCAGAGTGAAAAATAAGTAAATATAAAAAAATCTGTAATAAAATAGAATGTAGTAAAGGACCGAATAGTCATATCACACATACAACACTGATCAACCACTAGGGTGACCATGCATATACAGGAATAAAGGAAATACACAAATAGACAAGGCTTTAATAATAAACTCGATACATACCATATACTATATCTCCAAAGAATCTATTGAGAAGATCCATCCCAATCATACAAATCTACATGAGTGGATCCACTCAAATATGAAACCCTAGGCCTCATCCCTATCCATCATGAATCCATGATTAACCTGAAATTAGACATAAGGTTTTCACACACATTGAGGTGAATATATAGGGGGTGAGAAATAATCTCAGTAGCTAACCCCAACTGTGAACATATAATCTATTTTAATAAGTGAATGCTCATGAAATATAACCAACTTAGATGAGACACAATTAGTATAAAGTAGATGAAAATATCCATAGTCGATCCTTGGGTCCGTGATCCTGATCGACTGGATATCATATGAATAGGGCATTGAGCTAGATGTCATACCACTCAAGCCATGTATAAATAAGTAGATCCTTGGGTCTATAATCCTGACCGACCACACATTCTTTGGTAAGCATTAGAAATTTATTTTAACCATATATCATAATGGTCTCATATTTTAAATATGGGTCAACCAGTCCAAGCATCCAAATCAAGGATATAAAATAACATTTCTGAAAATCCCAATCAAAGATGTAGAGCACCATGTCCATTATCCTAAACCAAGATGGTACGAAGCATAATGGGTAATAATTCCAAAGAAATCATCAATAGAATCATGCCAATCATCCTAATAAATGATTAGAAGTTTCATGTCCATCATAATGTACCAAGTGGGTATGGATAATCATGTCCAATAATTCTAAATAAATGAGGAGGATCTCTAAGATACAATTAGAAATCAACCACTATAATCTCTAGGAAAGGAGGAACCTCGGTAATAAAAAAGATTTCCTATAATGATAAAATTCAATTAATAAGTCTCATAAGCTATCTCCAAATAGGTAAATATGTGAATCATGATAAGTTAAATGTTAATCAAGTAGGAATAACATCTGGATACCAGGAATTACCTATGAGAATACCTATCATATATCACATCATATCATGATCATTAGATAAATACCAGGATGTACCTATAAAATTTTTAGCTACATCAATAGTAACAAATTGGATGCCTAATAAAAGAGTGAGGGTGGCCGAACTCTTAAACACACCACCACTTCCAAATCTTCTTGGTTTTACAAGTTTCCTATGGGTACTAAGGTAAAACCCACTACTATCTCTACCCAAAACCCATAACACACTAGTTTAGGGTTGGTCAAACACTGGGTAACCCTCTAGGGTACCCTAGATCAAGAAATAGGATTGGAATCCTATTTTTATCATTAAGGTTCTAACATAAGAGAAGGCATCCATCCGGGGATCCTCTATTTCAATACATAAGTGGAGGAAACACTCTTGGGTTACTCTATGCTGAGTCAAAAATGGAGGTATCCTACAAAATATGCTCAGTTAGAGAATATTTAAATAGAGGCATCCCATAGGGTACCCCCTAAGTTTGATTATAATGAGAGGCATCTTACATGGGATCCTTAATTATAAAATAGTCTCTCAGGGTAAACACATCCCACAATCCTATCTCTAACATCTCAAATCCCCACATGCCAAAAGGGGAACACCTCACAAGGGATATGTACTCAATTAAAAATCCACATAAGTGTTGTTATAGGGATATGGATCATGACCTATCTTAGATCAAGGACTCAATCTATGTTGGACCTAGCACCCAACCATTCATTTCCTCAAGTCATATCTCAGTCTCGACAACCTGAGTAATATCCATGGAAACATAAAATGAGGACATTAGATATCCCATTACATGTCCACTAGTTATCTCCATGATCCTCATCCATGTACCACCCCATATATCACTCACAAGAGACAATTGGATTTAGTATCTGGAGGAAGAACCACTCCATTATAACTCATTATCTCCAAAATGCCATTTATGAGTCCTTAAATAACCCTAAGGGTTCCAACATCACGTTCTATATAGAAAAATACTAAAAATGGACTCCTATTATGTAATTTTTTTTACTTTGGGGTGTAGAAATATGAAAAAACCTAAAAAGGGAAGTAATAGAGAAGTGCACGACATGTATACCCAAGTACATGATGTGTACTCTCAAAGCCCCACATAGGCATGTACTCTAACTAGAATTGGATGGTAAAACCAAAGTACACAAAATATAAAAAATGTAAAAGAATATTACCTACATGGGGTACCTACCCATTTACCACACATGGCCTATACATATATATTTTTACTAACCATGTACTTCTACATGTCGTGCGTCCCACACGGGGTCTATCCGTGTACCCTACATGGCCAAGTTCCCTTACACGGTTATTTGGCCATGTACCTTGCCACACACTATGAAACAATACATGAAGTGTAATCCAAGTACATTTAATTTAGTTCTAAAATTTCATATTCCATAAATAGGAATAGTATATTACATGTGTTCATAGAACCACATGCCATGTGATTTGGATTTTCCGAACAGGGCCCCTTATAATCAACTTGAAGCACCTTTTTTCCTTATTTAAGAATATATAAACCCACTAGGGTTCATTAGAAACCATAATGTATTTAAAATTATAAATAATTAAATCAATTTATATTTATTACAAAAACATAAAAATATCCTTCCTTTGGGTGGAATCTACTAAATCTTCTCACATATCCATGTTTTGTAGTTGCCACATAACAATCCTGCTCCTCCTGAGCTTCGCAGCGACAACGCCCTTATTAACTCTCCACATATTGTTATCTATATATACCTCTCCATTTTATATCCAATTCATGAAAGTATAACCCCATTTGGGGAATATGTGAGAATCCCAAGGAGAAGAAAGAAAAAAACAAAGAAAAGAAAAGAGAAAGAAAAAGGGGATGAGGCCCGACCCCAATGCCTAACATGAGTTTATGGATCACATAGGAAAACCCCCATTATGGTATCAATGGTAGAGAAATAATATAATCCAATACTTTTTATGAAATATATCATCGAATGAATGCACATGAATAAATTAATATTTAATTAATTAAATATTAAGTATTAATTATTTTTTGAAAATTAGAATGGATCAAAATTTCACAAAACTTTTATACTAGAGTAAAAACCTTATTATGAGACAAAATAAGTGGTTATAAAAATTATCTGATATCCTATTCTAGGTTAAAAGACTATTTTACCCCTCATGAGTTTCTGAAAGAAAAAATTCAAATTTCTGCTGAATTTCACAGTTCGAAAAAATGGGTCTTCACAATGATCACTTAGATAGTGTCATGAGCCTTTACTAGTTATAAAAGTAAAGTCATAAAATACATAAAGATAATATCACACTTCCACTATGGAATCTTAAGTGGTTGGATTAAACCTATGGGAACCCGGTGCTTAGATTTCACCAGTTGATAGGAGAGTCAACATGATACGAGCTCATAAACAATATAATTTATGTATAGACACCAAAACTGAAGCCTATGATGCCATTACATCTTCATCATTCCAAGATACATTTCTAGATGGGAGGTATGAAGCTCCCTCAATTATAGCTCATGCATCAATGCATGATCCACTATCCACCCCTAGAAAAGGATAGAATAATCATCACATTTAGAGAATCCATCTGGTGTATATATAGAAAAAACTTGGTCTTATAGAATCTCATAATAAATATCTCCAATATAGGCCTCCTCCACCCAGGGAATAAGTGTATGGTACTACACCATTAAATAAAGGTAAAATATGTATAATTCCTATATAAAATTCAACTATAATGAGGATAGATACTCAGATTACGTCTCTATCAACCGAGCATGGGATTAACTACCAAGGTAATCTTCCACCATGTTTCCTTCCATGTAGTATAGACTATCTAAAAGTCACATTACTATAATAATTCTATCCATAACCTCTAACTTATATTAATTTCCCTTTTTGAGATGATATACTCGAGCCTCTTATGATCCATTAATACCATAAATTGTTCACCGAGAATATAATATCTCCACATATTCAAGGAAAAAAAACTACCACATGTAAAAAGTTATGGGTCATGTAATTTTTCTCATGATGTATTAGCTACCTAGATCTATAATAAATCACAACCTATCACTGCATCAACATACAACAGATCCTATACCTAAAGGTATCTCAATACAACTCATACCTCACTCCTTCCTTTGGTAACCATAAAATTAGGGCCTCGATCAACCACTTATTCAATTTCCTAAAATATATATAGTAATTATTAGACAAAATGAATGGTTTTACATTTTGAGTAAGGGGCATCCGAGGAGTTTGGATCTAGGATAGGTCTTCTATGAATCTTTGGTAATATCCCACTAACCCAAGGAAACTACACACATAAAACACAGTCTTTGGTGGATCCCAACACATCAAAAAACTCAACCTTCATGGGATTGAAATCAACTCCACCCACTAAAATAACATGAACTAGAAACTTAACTTTATAAATTTAAAATATAAACTTTGAGTTTTTACTATATAACTGATGATCATGATGTAAGTATTGAATTCTCCTCAAAATATCAACATTTTCCACCTTTGAATGAGAATAAATAATGATTTCATCAATTTAAACCACTATAAAACAATCAAGATAAGTCTAGAATATTTAGTTCACAAGACCCATAAACACTATAAGGTCATTTATCATGATAAACACCATCATTATAATATCATAGTGACTATAGTTATACTTAGAAATCATATTCATTATATCATTCTCATGAAATCAGAGATGATGATAACTAGACCTGAGATCAATATTTGGGAACCATTTCTCTCCTTTAATATTATTAGATAATATTTTGATTCTCAAAATATATTATTTAATATTGAATTTCACCTGATTCAATAATTTATAGTCAATAAAAAGATTCAATATCCCATCCACATTCTTGGTGAAGAGAAAAATATCTTCACATGGGGATACACTGGATTTGATAAACCCATTCTTAAAAATATCCTCTAAGTAAACTTTCATCTCTATGAGATTAATTATGGTAATCCGATAATCTATTAAAGATATCAACATAGTCCTTGGGTGTAATTCGATATCATAATCGACTTTACAGTGAGGGGATAGCCCTGGAATTTCCTCTAGGAAAACATATATATAAATATTCCTCTACCATTATAGGCAACTGTTCCTTCATGTCATCAGTGGAACATAGTTCCATGAATATTAATTAATGTGTAACTGAATTTAATATCTTGGGGGTTGGCCATTCTCATTACATATAATGGTCCCATACACCAATAAAGGTGAACCATAACCCCTCAAACCGATGATATAAAACTCAGTGTGAATATAAATATACCCAAACCTGGGTTGTTGATGACTATTCCATGCCAAGTATAATTTTATAAGGAATCATCTCCACCATGATGAGATCTAAAGAAAAGATCACTCTATCTAGTGTAATATCACACTAAAGGCATAAATTAGAGAGAAGATGATCACCAATGGTAAGAGTATCTAATCAAAGCATCCAGTCTAAGAGCTCTAATAGGATATCTATATCATTAAAAAAGGAAATAAAAAGAAAATAATAACTCAAACTGGTATTTATGTGTATGATTTCTAAATTAGATAGGATATAAATTGTACATTAAACAATGTCAGAAACCACCTTCTTGAATCCCTCCATCACCTGCATCTGACCTCTACTCTAATCTTCTACACCCCAAGAATATTTTGGTATACTTGGTGGTGGTAGTGATGGGATTATATAAATGTGTTGACCACCCATAGATGATACCACACCACTAACTCATCTACAATAACCACCTCTGGGATGGTTACCCTGTTCACCGTAGAGAGGTCCTGGTTCTGTTCAGTACCTCTAATGGGGATTTCTATCCATTTTAATACCATGTCTATTCTATATTTCCAAAATGGTGGGTAAGACTTGATCTAGATGTCCTTTGAAACCAAAAACATAATAATCTCTCTATATTGTTTGGGTTTAACCAAAATAGGATCCCTTAGCTGCATATCTTTGATATTTTGGAAACTATTTCCCTTAAATTTGATAATGTGATCCTATAAATTATCTCTAACTAGATTATATTAGTGACTTTACTCCTATAAAAAATGACCGAGCTCTAGTACCCAGTTGAAAGTATTCCAAAAAACTCTTGATCACTAATTCACACTTTAAAACTCTAGCATGGGTGGAAATAAATAGAGGTATAGGACCAGCTCCAATCTCCCACTGAAGGCCTCAATCAAAATTTTGTTCTTGAAGATATATATTATGAATCATATCCTAATAATAACTCATGAGGTATGTGAATCTTGAAATATATTTATAGGACATCATACATATCTACTGTAGGTCTAGTATCTCTCGGACTTGCACCATCCTTACCATCATTGGGTATTTTTCTACTCTAAATAAGCTCTCAAACTCTAATCAGGGTAAAGTGTTGTTGCAACCAAAGAGGCTATGTGTTGTAGTTGTTAAAAATAACTATAGAATTTGTGTGATCATAATATTTAAGAATTTTTTTGAGGAAGTATGAAAATAATTTATATAATTAGTGTTGTGAGGATTTTCATTGAAGATTTAGAGAGTAATTTTTTATAGACACCTTTATATCTCTATATATTAAAGTCATAATTTTAGAAATTTTATGTATTGATTTTTAGAAGGCTAAAGTTGAGTTGAACTTGAGATGAAGTGTCTAGGATTATATTTTGAAGATTCTAGAAATAATAGGTATATTCATGATTATAAGTGCCATACCATGAATGGAGTTAAGGTTTGAAAATTTAGCAAATTATTGGTTTGTAAGAGTCATGGAAGAATTGAATAAGAGTCACACTATGACTTGATTTAAAAAATTAGCTGATCCATAGGTTATGAAGTGAAATATATAACCATTCCCTAATTTATAATTATGTAATTTAGATAAGTGATAAATAAAATTTTAATTGTAAGATTCATTAGGGGAACATTATAATATTAATTTATGTCATGATCTCATTCATCGCACCATGAAAAGTTTTTAAAGTCTCATTGTGTATTTTTATAAGGTTCATTAGATTTAAATTTAAGGTTTCTTGATTTAAAAAATTTAGTGTTTTAGGCTATAAGATTTGGAATATTAGTTGTTTCATGATGGATATTTGGAAAATATAAATGATTATGAAGAGGGAAGTTCTCACCTACTGAAAGGGGAATCATTACATAAAGGATGTTTTGGTGAACTCTATGGTTCTATAAATCTGATGTTCAATCCATGAAAGTAACACCATATCACCACAAGTACTATCAACAATTATGATTCAAGGATAACATGTCATGAAAAAGAGACATATAAAATATTTAGGGTTTTAAATGTTTATTCCAGGGTTGTTTAATGTTGGAATATGAGTATATTCCATGAAAAGATCCTCTATTCATGATTGGTTCAAAAGGTTGAGAAGAATAAAAGAACCATGAAAAAATTATTAGAAAGTTAAATTGGAGATATTTATCCAAATTTTGTGGATCTGATTGTTTTCTAGACTCTATACCTTGAAGAATAATATCATGTTAGGAGGTTTGTGAAGTCACAATGTTCATTCCTTAAAGGATAAAGTCACACCATGAAGAGATAATTTATATATTACCTGATAGATTTAATTGGAAATTAAAAATTAATTAATGCCTCAATATTTTAGGGATTAACATGGATTTATTGGAACTGAATGAACAAAATAAATTCATATGGTACACTTGGAATGATTTTAGTATAGTAGAGAAAGGAGAACTGATCCCAACCATCATATTAAGGGATAGATGAAGGATATATTATAAAATAGATACTATCAGTTCCAGAAAAGTAATGTGAATAAATTTTTCATATTTAAAATAGAGAATAAGAATATTATATCTTGAACATCATTGAAAAATTAGGTTCATAAGAAGAAGGGATACACTATAACATACAATTAGTAAATAAGGTTGGTTAAAAGATAATTTAAGTTTTTTAAATATCTTCATCTTGAATAAGGGATTAATATTGCTATGATATTTTAGAATAAATAGATTATACCTTCACATTAACTTCTTAATATCATATAGAATAGAATAATTGAATCATATTAAAGTAAAACACAAAGGGTATTAACTTATAATCCATGATGTAAGTGGATCCTTATAATGAATTGAGATATATCAACATGTCCTTAAAATATTAAAGAATACCTATAATTATATAAACTATCTAGGCCTTGTGTTAATGTAGTTCATAGTTATATAATAAGTGGGAGTTACCCTAGTTTTTGAGGTGTACATTTTCAAAACTATTGTAACACATATAGTGCATAGTGTTAACATTCAGTACATCGAAACACCATTATTGTATGATTTTTGGGTTATCCCTTTGTGCTAATTCAAGTAAAATCATCATGTCTTGTGTGATTTAATTTAGAAATATATTTTTATCATTTAGTGTGATCAGTGAGAGTAAGAATGAGAGATTGAATTTGTTCTTCTTGACATGGGAAGAAGATATGAACAACTTAAAGGACCAAGTAAAAAAATGAATTGTTTTAATTAGTATACACCATGATTCACCCCCTCTAATGGTGAACTAGGTTCCTACAAGGGGTATCAAATCCAAAATGTTATGTCTTTCAATTAAATCTCTATATTGTTTTGGATTTTTTTGTACATAGAATCTATAATAAAGCCTCCATTTTTATAGGAACTATTTTTTATGGTTAATATAAAGAAAATAACATGTTATTAAAAGATTTTGGTTAGGAGGTTTTGGAGTAAAATCTTTGATATGCTAATTTGACAAATCACAATGAGATAAATGAAGATAAAAGTACTAAGAAGATCTTGGAAAGATCATTTTCCAATAAAGTTCATAAGAAACTCACTCATTATTCTTACACCTTTGAAATATGAAAAAAAACTAGAATTTTTTTATGGAAAATTAATATAGGAAAATATTGTTAGGATATCTACATTAAGAGAAGTATGTAAAATTGGTTTAGATGAGAAACTAGTGAACAAGGATAATGAATAATACCTTATATCAAATGGCAAGAATAAGAATAGAATTAGGAAGGCTTCCAGGAATATATAATCTCTAATAAAGGTGAATAATTATAGTTCTATTGTTAAATATGAATCTAAAAAATGTTTTTAAGTTTATTTTAAATTTAAAAACATAAGATTAACCCTATATATATATAAAAGTATAGATTCTAATGAATATATAACAATGATATTATGTTTTAATTCCAATTAACATGCATAAATTAATCAAGATGAGATCTAATTCATGTATGAAAAGGAGTATTATTAGTAAATCATTCATCAATTGGATCTATATTTATAAAAATATCTTTATATAGATAAAAAAAGGTTTAGGTTAGTAGTGGTGGCCTTAAATTATGACATAATGAAGATGGTTGAAAACAATAAGGAATAAAGTAATTTACTTGAATAAATTTCACAATAAATAGATATTAATAGAATATAGAGGAAGGGTTAAAATAAATATTTATACCTCTCAAGGCATAACATGAATATAATATAAAATGTTATAATGAATCCAGCTCAATTATAAAGGACATGACTTCCCAATTAATGTAGAAGGATAAGAAATTCAAGGAACTTAAAGTGAGGTTGGGAAAATATAATGAGAAGATAAATATCCCTCCCATGTAATCATTAATAAGTTAATTTTACAATTGAGGAAATATAAAACCAGTGGGTAAGTATAGGATTCATTCAAAATCCAGAGAAAATTCTCTCTAGTAAATGTGGGAAAAAATTATACTTCTATGGAATAACAGGGTAAACCATGAGTGTGTATCTAGAATCCCAAAGGCTCAAAGGTGGAAGAAGACATACTAAAATAAAATACCATCCAAGGCAATAAAACACATGGTATTATTTTTTCAGTATATGTTATATTTTTTGTAACCATTAAAACATAGAAAGTAATTAAATAAGAAAATAAGAAAAACAATTCATATATAATTACATTATTTTTATGAAATAAATAGAGAGTATTTACAATGGAAAATAATCTCTTAAGATGGAAAATAGATTTACCACTTTGGAATAAAAAAAATAGAGTTCAACAAAAGGTTCACCATAAACCATCATTATGGGATCACATTATCCCTCTTGGAAAGAAAGGAAAAAATCTCGAAGTGGAAAAATGAATATTCTCCATTTGTGTGGAATATAGATGATCTTGTCAAGAAAGACTCACGGAGGACATATAATTACAAATTGATCCTCATGTAAATAAAATAGGATATATATTAGGCATGCCTTGGTGGTTTAATAAATCACACCACAATATAAGATATGGAGGTTGATGGAATAGCCCTCATATGGAGGATTAAGAATGAATAAAGATGCATCAATATTATACCAAAAGAATAAACTTATATAAGTGTGATTAATATTTCTATAGAGATAAATCCAAAGCCAAGGAAGATAAATTACCCAAATATATCATCCAAAATAAAATCTACAGAAGTGGTATTGCAAAAATGACCACATTAAAGTCTTGAAAGAAAGTGGGAAACAATGGATTGGTTCATCAAGACCAACCAAAATCCTAAACCAGAGGATGTTGATGGTACCCCTCTCCCCATGTACTTAAATATTTATTATATCTATTGAAAATGGTTCAATTTTAAAGAAGAGATATGATCCATGGTGTATATGCATTCAAATAATACAGATGCATAGTGATAAAGTGAATATGTTGAAAGGAAAATATTTATGATTTAATATGAAAAAATTTGATACAATAAAAAGTGATATATAAAAAGAGATACATAAAAAGAGATTAGTTGGTTTTTTTGAAGTTCCCAATTTATATAATGATTAAATAGAAATAAAAAAATTCAAAATATATATTTTCATGATTGAATTAAATAATTTAACGTGATAAAGAACCTAATTTGAAGGTTAAGAGGTGTTAAAGCTATATTTAAAATTTCTAGTAGCATCAATCCACCATTGAATATCAACAAGTGAAAATAGGCCTTTTTTTAAGTGGTATATAACCACTAGAATAAGAGGAAGAAAAATTTATAAGGAAATAAAAAACATTATGGTTTTATCATTTATTTTAAATATAATAAAAATTCGGTATTAGATGATTTATTTATAGTAAAACAAAAATTCTAAAAGAAAACAACATTACCAACAAGTGTTTCCCCAAACTAGAAATACTCTCAAGATACGGTGTTAAGAATTGAATGAACTTAGGGGGAGTTTATAAAGAGCACTTAATATATGTTTAGTCTTATCTAAGAAATAAGTAGCCTTGTGAATAATGGATGATAATTGATATAATGTGGTGTCTCGAGTTTTTCATAAATAAGTGGTATTAGTTGATTTAATATGTTATATGTCTCACACACTTTTACTTTATTGTTTATTCGTTGATGGTTTTGTGTTAGTGTGATTGAGATTGTAGAATTATATTTTCAAATATAGTAAGATCTCAAGTTGTATTATTGAAAGTATGCATTAAATTAAGTGAGTTACAATGAAGAATTTTAGACTATTAACTTATAATTTTGTTTCCTATATCATGTTTTGGTTTAGTAGGCTTATAATATTTATTAAAAACTTAAATTGAAAGAGGTAAATTTACTTGATGAAATATTTTAGTAAAATTTAGCTAAGTTTGGAAGAAAACATTTGGATATTTATAGTTGATAAAATTTGGAATTATTTTATCTTATAAGTAGTTCATAGACTAGAATTGATAATATAGAAGTGTGATTATTCAAAAGGTGGTATCAACAAGTGGAATAAAGTCTATAAAGAAGATCCGGAATTTATTTCTAATTAGTGATACCAATAGGTGATAAAATATCCAAAGGATCAATCAATAAGTGGTTGGTATAAAAAGTGTGATGATAGAACATGGATCCAAATACAAAATAATTTAATGGGTTCTATAATCCATTTGAAACAAGACATAAGTTTTGGAAGGAAATATTTATGAATGGTTGATAGATCCATGATTTTTGGATATCAACTAATGGTATCAAATGGAATTGGAAAATATTTCACTGAAAATGGGGAGAAAAATAACTTCTTACTTGGATTTTAGTGATTGAGTTGGATCAACTAGACCCAAAAAAATATTTGTGGAGATTATTGAGAATCTGGAACAGTGTAGGTACCCCTATTAAGTTTATATAAATAGGGTTAGAAGACCTATAGAGATATATTGAAAAAAATAAGTTGGAATAATGAAAAGAAAAAATTGTATAGTAGGAACCTTTTTATTTTATTGATAAAGGGAAGTAAACTAAATTCACCATCAATATGGATAGAGAATGTTTTTTGAAAATATTTCAATTAAATTCAACAGGAAATAATGTTTCAACAAAAGAGTTTGTGTGTTAGATTTGATGACTATAGCTGAAGAAGTTATGCATTGAAAATAGATAAAGAATTTGTGTGTTAGATTATGAAAATACTTTATAGGCTTTGTGATGTGAGGATAATCACTGAATTTTTAGATAGGAAGTTTTATAACTACACCTTGATATATTGATATATCATGGTTATGGTTTTTTAAATGATGTGCATTGATTTTTAGAATATTGAAGTTGAGTTGAAGTTAAGATGACATGGATGGGTTTATCTCTTAATGATTCTATAAATAATAGGTCACATAATTACTAAAATCATCTCAACATAAATCAATATGAGGTTTAAAAATTCATAAAATAATTTCTTCACATGAGACATCGAAGCATCATGTATGATTCACTCTATGACTTGATCTGGAAAATTGATAGATTTATAGGTCACTCTATGAAATATATGGCCATTACATGATGTATTAGTCTGTAAATCACCTAATATTTTAATAACACTAAAAATCATAAGATTCATCAGGGGAATATCATAAGTTCATTCATGTTATGAGCTAATTCATCACGCCAAGACTAGGGTTTTTTGGTTTATTGTGGATTTTGATAAGGTTTATTTGGTTTAAACGCAAGGTTCCTTATTTTTCATGATTTTTCATTTCATGATACATTTCATGACATAGTTATCATTACATAAGGGATGTTTGGAAAATATCAGTGATTTTAGAAAAGGAATTGATCATGTCATAGAAGGTGATTCACACTATAAAGGATTATTGGATGAAATTAGTGGTTTTGGATATCTGATGCTCATTCTTCAAAATTAACACCATGTTGTGAAAGTTATATCATAAAATAAAATTGAAGGTCAATTCACCATGATACCCAACCATGTAAAATCTACAGGTTCATTAATTTTGAGTGAATATTTTTTCAACTCTAGAAAATGAGTATACACTGTTGATTAGATCCTCACGCCCTGACAGGTTTGAAAGGTTGACAAGAATGAAATGATAATGTTGTGATTCTATGTAAGTAAAAATGGATATATTTAGTTGTATTTTTTGAATATAATCATTTAATGGACACCATAATGGGAATATGAGTACTATGTCATGAAGTTGGTGAATTTGTTATGTTCACTCCATGAAGGATGTGGTATCACCAAGAAGGGTTAATTTCCATATTATATTATAGACTCAATTGGAAATAAAATATAATGTAATGGATCAATAATTAAGGGATTAATTCAGATTTATCAAAATTTAATGATCACACTAAATGAATTTGGTACACTAAGAATGATATTTTTGGCGTATAGAATTAAAAATTAATCCCAACCCTCATATTAAAAGTTTGATGAAGGATAGATTATAAAACTTCTTGTAACAGTTATGGATAAGTAGTGTGAATAAAATTTCCATATCCAACATATAAAATAATAATATTATATTGTTAGAATCATTGAAAAATATTATTTTGAAGAATAATAACTATAATAAAACATCTTATTGGTTAAGAAGGAAATAAAAAATACATTTCTAGTTCTAGAATTATCTTTATATATATTGTAGAAGAAATAGATTCAAACCTGACACCAAGTTGTTGATCCCATCTAGAATAGAATAAGAGAATAATAGTGAAATCAAAAATAAAGGATAATCAACTCTAGATTTATGATACAAACAGAGCCTCATATTGAATAGAGATATACCAATATGTCCTTAAACTACTGAAGAATACAAAAAATTCATTAAACATTATAAGTCTTGTATTAATGAATTACATGTACAAATAATAAGAGGGATTACCCTTGGTCCTTTCTAAAACTATTATAACACATATAATTCATAGTGGTATCATTTGATATGTCTATACTCAATCGACATATGCTCCTTGGATTATCCCTTTGCAGTAAACCAAGTAAAATCATCATGTTTTGTGTTATTTAATTTTTGAACTTATTTTTATCATTTAGTGTGATTGAAATGAGTGATAACAAGAGATTAAACATGTTATTATTAATATGGTAAAATATCTCAATGAATTAAATAAAATAAAAAATAAAAAATGGTTTAATTGGTATACAATATGATTCCCCCCCTCTTAAGATGTCCCAAATTCCTACAAGTAGCCTCATCATGAGTTTCCATGATCAACGACCACCAATGTTATTCTAAACCACGAAGAAGACTCATAGTAAGGACCAAAATATAGTTATTGGGAGTTTAGACTAGATGTAATATATAAGAAATAGAGTCTAGTAAATTCTATGTCACTTGAGGATTTGAATCCTTGATACCTATAAGGCCTCTATAAATAAAACTCATGAATCACCCGTAACTTATGAGTAACCTTATACTACTCTACAAGGACAATTATTTTCTTTTTGGGAAGGTATTCTATTTTATTAATGGGTGGGGGATCAACAATCTACTCCAATATTGGGGGTAACACCTCACTATTAGGTCCCTAAATTGAATCCACTTCACTCATATAGTACGAAATTGGAGGCTGAATCATTGACATGATCTCAAAATGATGTTATCTTTGAATATAAGTTGGATATCTATAGGGTGAAATTATATGTTTGATAATATTAACCAACAGTTATTCAAGCATATTTAAAAGAGATGAATCAAATAAATCATGGATAGAAACAATGCTAACATGCTTTATGATGAATTTACCATCCCATTAATACCTATAATTGAGGTCTTAAAGTTATTAATTGACTAAAAGATTATTAGATTAATGGGGAAAGGTTATGTTCACTTCTTGGACCAATCATTGAGTTCCCTGGTATGTTAACTAAACTTAAGACCGCTTAGTATTATTTACCTAAGTATAACAACCCAATCATCACAACACTAAACGCTCTAAAATTCATTCCTAATAAATTAAACACCTACATACCATTATATCATGATAAAACCAACTAATATCCTTCCAAGGTTGGAAGTAAGTCAAGTGTGATTTCCTATGCCAGCCCCGAACACGCTAAGAGCTAGCGATAAACTCCAAAAAATAATATCACCCAAATGAGAGGCCTTATCCTATAAACATATATATAACCCTAAATATAAAAGATAAGGTATATAATAATTAAATCAAACACACACACAAATATAATAAATATAATACAAGATATATGTGACAATGATAAATGTACCAAAAATTAAATATAAAACATATTCAATAACATAGAAAAGTAGAAATCCCAACATCCCATGATAAAGACCACCCTTGAACAACTGAATAGGTGACTATACTTCATCTCAACACTAATATTAATACCACCAATAATAAACACCTATAAGATAATTTATGAAAAATATCCACATCTTTAAGACCACCACTAAACTGTATATTATCTTCAAAAACAAAACATATGTGGGAACAAGGCCCATGAAGGCATGAGTATAAATATACCTAGTAGGATTCACTAAAATCACAAGATGAAAATATGACAATGAGTCAACTTAATAGAATAAACCAAGATATGTTTTAAGTAAATAGGTATCCATGGTTTAGTTGGTTAACAAACTTTACAACTCAGCTTTATAGAATTTTAACACTAAAAGGAAACTAAAATATATTTAGAGCAATACAAAACCCAAATCACAAAAATTTATTCACTTATATTTATTCCACATCATCCCTCAATATTATTAGTAACAGGAATCCCATACCTTTCTAAAGAGAGTACATTAGTTGAGTTAATCTTGACCTCTATAGAGGAACCATTCCTTGTCACATGTAATGTGAATTAGTCGAGGCATTCGGATTCCATGAGTGGTGGACCTAATCTACATCATTATGGGTGGTTATCTACTCCACTAAGTATATGGAGGACCAATTACCTGAGATAGTAAGTTTCCAAGGGGGTTACCAACCCCAAGTATACTCTAAATGTACATCCACAATCATTATCATATTTTTGAATCTAAAAAACTAAAACTAAACTAACTCATTGAAAAAAATATAGATGATGTAGAGATACATACCATTACTTTTTCTGTGTAATAACTCTCATAATGGATTAATCATGCATTAAAAACTTACAATTTATTGAGAAAAGATGAATATTAATGAGAACCTCCCAAAACACTATATATAATTCTAATTTAAATTATCCATAGGTCTTCATAGTATCCAATATCATGCCACCACAACTCCATTTTTTGTAGAAATGATATATATGGTGGGTCCTAGTACAGTGAAAAACAATCATGGCTACTCGGATTGGTTAGTGTGTACTTTGGATACACATATAGTCAACTCGATAGTTATACATTATGTTACCACAAAATACAAAATGTTTAGGTCCACACGGTTAGTTAGCACATAATTATGGTACACACAAAGTGGATTATTTTGAAATACATGGTGTGTCTAATAAATTAAACATTTTTTGTCTTAGATTCAATAAACTAGTGTATATATGAATAACACACTAAGTCACCTATTTCCAAAGGATATTTTGTGTGACCTATAGTCACATGACATATGATATGTATAAAAACATATAACCCTAGAACCACACCACATGAGGTACATGACATGTAACCAATATTTTTACATTCCATATAATCAATATTTCTATATCTATAATATACATATCCCCATGATTCAATCCTTCACCTCCACCTTCAACCGTACCTATTATTCCACTTAACCCTCATGTTCTAAGGCCTACATCATACATTGTTAGAGATTATTTTTTCATCCTTCATCACCCACTTCATTTTCATCACCATCAACCATAAAAATAAACTAATAACCTTATTAGTATTCCATTTACTTTCTATCACTACATTAAGTGATACCAAATCACCATCCTTAAAACATTAACACCATATAATAGAGATATAATCAAAGTGCATAGATGGGATTGAATTGATTAATAATGGGGGTTGATGGAATACTCAACCACACAAAACATGTTCATGATCACATAAAACTAATAATGTGGAATAATAGAGATTAAAAAATTAATTAAAGTCTAATATTTTTGAAGAAAAGTTATGTGAATTAAACATTGAAACTTTTTAATTTTTTTTCATTAGATATTACTTAATAAATGAAGAATAATTATCCATCAATATGAGGAAATCCAATTAATATAATAATACAATGAAAAATAATAAAAATAAATTTTTAATAATGATTATGGATGTTTTATCTTTATAATAATTATATTATAAAAATTATATTTAAATAATTCAAGGTATCCCACCAAAATAATTTTATAACAAAAGTTTATTTATTTTTCACAACAAATAAAGAATCTAGATTAAAACTTATACATTTTTTTTATATTTTACGAAATATTTAGATTATAATTATTAAAGTTTTTTGAAATAATTCACCATTGAAATAGATCCATCTTATAAGAAGGATTTATAACATTTGATAAGTGAGGTGAATGAAAAGAATAAAGTGACCTCCCTTAATGGATAATAATCATTGCTTCAATCTTTACATCTCAATATGTGATTATTTTTATTTCTACCACGAATAATTCCATGATCATAAATAATGCCTCAAGGTTACTATAATTGTAAATGGACACCTCAAACAAAATATTATAAAATAGTATTTACTGGATATGTCATGGGTGTCTAATACTATGGATTTTATTTAAACACCTAAAAATATTCATCTTTAGTTATGAAGCCCCAAAAAAAAAATTATAACTCTTCTAAGAAAAAACACTCATTCCATACATAACCATATGTCATAATTTCAATTTAGGACCCCAATAAAATAATATTAAATGTTCACACATGATGACTAAAAATAATAAATTTATTATATTATTTACTTTTTGAATTCCAATAACACCATTTAAATTAAATTATTTGAAAACCAAATTTATATTATTAAAAATATTCAAAGGAATTATTGAAAAAATATGGGTAACTGAAATCAAAAACCTACCACTGAATCTAATATGGATGTCTATGGGAAGGTATCAGAAATTTTGAAAAGATAATACTATATTTATTGAATGATATTTGGTTGATTTGATAATATATGGAAATAGATAAAAGAACACCCAATATGAAATATTATGCATGTACTATCCCTTTATACAACACAATTGTTTTATTAGAGTTATGAGTCAATTTAAATATTATTAAAGTCATGGTGAAAGGATTAATCAATTTCCTACACCAATCAATAGGTTACCTGGTCTAAAAATCAAACTCAAGATACCTTAACATCATTTCCTAAAGTTTCCCAAACTAAACCTCACAAGGTCGCAAACTCTATACTCTATCCCAAAAAATCAAACTACTCTGATACCATTTTGACATGATTCAACACACTAGAACCCTACCTAGGTCAACAGTAAGTTGAGTGAACCAGCTAGACCCCTCCTCTAATAATCTAGTGGTTGGTGACTAGGCCTAAGAAGGAATATCACACACATTGTTGTCCTTATCCTAGTTATTTTACACATAACCACATATATTTATAATTTAATATAATAATACAATAATATAAATAAAAATCAATTGTAACATAATATACATGAGGTAAACACTTAGAAACCAAAAAATTATGATAAATGAAACATCCAAAGGGGAAAATTTAGGACCCCAATATCCTGAAATAAAGACATAATTTAGATAATTGTAATGAACAATGAATCATAATACAAACATTGATAGTTACCATTGATAACTAATAATATATTACTCCACTAGATTCATGTCAACAAAAGTAACCTTTGAATTATAAATCACCAACATAGATAGAACACATGTGGGAAAAAGGCCATGTAGGGTGACTATTAATGCACCTAGTAGGATACCTAAAAATATAATGGAGAGACGAAGAAACTTGTTTTATAAAAAAAATGTAAACCCATATATGATTTAAGGAATAATTTAGTTGATAATAATGGTAAATATCAATCTTAAAAACTCATATTCATAAAGGTAACATACCAAAGGGAACTTAGAACACCCAAGAAACCACAAGACCGAAATAACCTTAACCACTGAGCTTCCATAATTTCCACAACACCTTTCTATGATTGTTGTGGGGGAATCATGCCTTTTTGAGGATTTCAAATTAGTCTAGGTGGTACAAACCCCTATGAAGGACCCACATCTTTTTATGTAGAATGTGTATCATTCAACAGGGTTACCTAATATTTAATTATAGGAGCCAAAACTTATTAAAAATGGGTTTTACCTACTATGTTAAGTGTATGGAGGACCCATGACCCATTGTTAATGTGACTCTAAGAGGTTATTGACACTTTTTTTATCCAATAATCTCTCCCACACCTTATAATTATCTTAATAAATATAAATAACTCCTATTGTCTTAAAATGTTTTTTATAACAACTCCTAATAATGATAAAACATTCTAAATCAAATTTTACATGGAAAAATTATTAGAATAGATAACTTTCTTATTGAATTATATTAATAGAGTGAGAAGATATGATAAATATTGAAAAATTCCTAGTATATGGAATGTAATTCTTTGTACATGACATGCAATCATTGAGTGATAAAAAAGTGTGTACTACTATAATCAATTCTTATAGGGTCATCCTATATAGAATTCTAGCTAGGTGACATAGTATGAACAACCCACAATATAGTTGGACTTGTAGAATTATATGATCTCAAGTTATGTAATTTTAATACACAAGTTTTTCACTATCCCTCACATCATGTATGTATAGGGGTTAGTTGTATAATAGCCCAACTTTTCTTACATGATTATTACATAATTTTAAATATAAACAACATAAAAATTTTACACAACTAAGATTCAAAGGTTTAGTGTATTGGGAAATTAGGGCCATACAAAACATATATATAATAAAGTATAAACATTATTTAATTCATTATTCTCTAGATTATTATTTCCCCTCATGTTATCCTGAGTACAAGTATTCACCTAAGGATACCCATCAAAAGAATGGGTGATTTAAAATCCCTGTAAGAGGATGAATAAGAGACATGAAACATGGGTGAGAATAAAAATCATCATCATAACATAAGAAAAAGATCATAATCATAATCATGATATAAATCATTATATAAAGTCATGTAATATGGCAATGCACAAAAATGAAACATCATATCTTAGCGGTCAAATACCACACATAGTTGTGAACAAATATAGAATCATGTTTATGCATAACACATGAGAATCATCATTACATCATAATTGTGAAAAAATATATCATCATGTTCACATATATTTCACATTATCTCATGAGATACATCATATTACCCAATGCATTGGAGTGATATATAATTCTAGGTGAATCTGTCACATCATAAAATTTAAAAAATCATGAATTATACATATAACATATATCAATCTTAGAAATAGAATAAAACATTGAAAGCAATGGGATTTATTTCATAAATCATACATTCATGAAAAAACTCTGGGTTTACCAAAATAAAAATGGAATAACATACTTGGTATAAGAATCTTCAATCTTTAGTGAAGAAGAAACAATCTCAATAGGAGTAAAAGTTGTACTTTTAGAAAGAAGATTTCTTTTGGAAAAATATTTACATTTTTCATAAAATAAGATTGAAAGAATATATATAATATAAATGAAATTGGAAGTAAAATTAAATTCAATTTTAGGAATATTAATAGAACATCCATACTGAAATTTTTCATGAAAGAGGAATAACCCAAAGATAGGAAATTAGGGTTGAGAATCCCCTTACCTTAAGTTCAAATGCTTTATTCACATCAATGTATTGGATAATCAAATTATATCCATTAATTAATAAATAAATAACCTCTTATATATGTATTTTATTCATTATAATTTTATTAATTCCATTTATGGCCATTTTTATGAGTTATAATATTCAATTTCATCATTTGGGAGTGTTTGTTTTCTTGGTTTTCACAATCAGTTCACTTGTATATATGTATGGGAGATTATATAAAATGAGGATAATTATCAATAATTGATATTATAAGTTATTAAATAATTTAAAAAAAGTTTAATTGGTCTTATATATTATTAATTTCCTTATTTTAGGATGATTAATTATATAAAATGTTAATGATAATTTTTTAGATTATTTTTTGCGTTTTTTCAATCAAAACATAATTGTTTTGTTTTATTAATAAATATTATGTATATAAGTTAGTTATAGAACATAAAAAAGGATATAAAATAAATTCTAAAAACTTTTTAAACCATTATAATGGTTTTATGACTATACATGAAGGTGTTAGTGAAAAATTAAAATGTATCATCCACGATGGTGGTAAATCATCCCACCATGAACTATATTTTCATTTTTAGAATAAAAGAAAAAGGAAAGAGATTTGAAGATGAATTATTAAATTAACATAATAAAATTTTATTATATAAATTATATTAGAGTTATAATTATACTTGGATAAGTGGAGGTGAGTATAGGATAAGAAAATAATTGAAATTGAAAATAAATTAATAATAAAGAAAGAGGATTTTACCTCTTGATTTTTTCCTCCTTGAGAACCTCATTATGGCAAAGGGTTTTTTCTTTTGATGAGAAAAAGGACTCATATATGTGGGGGATGGGGTTTAGAAGAGTATTTTTCATAAATTTTACAAGATTCAAGGCCTGTTAGGTGTGAGAAGAAGAAGTTGTGAGCGGTAGTTTTTATAGGAGAGGATATGGGTGTTTTCTCATTATTTTATTTATTAGTTTATTATCTTGGTTCAAGACTATGAATAATTTAAACCTTATCACTAAATATATTAAAAATAATGAAGGATAGTTTGAGATTTTTTACTTACATCATCCTTACATCAACAATGACTCAAAAAATTCATGTATTTAGATTTTATCGTAAATTATCATATTTTACAATTCACCAAAATTTCCTTTATTTTTGAAAAATACCAAAATTTCACCCTAACAATTTTTTAAGTGTATAATTAAAAAATTAAATCCATTTTATAAAAATAATTTTCTAAATATGATAAATTTAATTTTTATTTAAAATCATCATTTACTTGGAAAATAATCATTTTAAAATTATAACTCATTTTATAACACTTTGAAAAATTAAGTAAGGAATCATAAAATTATCTTATAATCAAAAGAAAAAAAATGTTTATTTATGAATATATTTTATGGAAATAAATTTTCTTTTAAATAATTGTATTAATTATAAAATTATAAATAAAAATTTATGTTTTATAAAAATACCAACACTTAAATAATAATTTTAGAATATTTATTTACTTATACCATGATATAATTATATCATATTATAATTTATAAGATTCATAAATTTTATTTATACTTTCATAGATTATATTATTATTCTATTGTCTAAATAGCTGTTCCTAATGGTCATGTTACTATTCCAAGGGTCAGGTTATCATTCCATCAGGATAGGTTTCTTAATTTCTAGAAATACCTCTTATTTCATTAATTATTAATTTAAAAAGTTTTTATTATGTTCTCAAGTTGATTTTATGTTATTTATAATATATTAATTAATTATAATATTGGATTTTACATTGATAAAGTTCTGGGTTGTTATATTCTTCCCCCTTATGAAATTTCCCCCTTGAAATTTCATTTTACATACTATGGTGAAAAAAGTGATAGTACTTCTCCTTAATCACTTCCTCCAGTTCCCATGTTGCCTCTTCATACATATAGTTTCACCATAGTACTTTGATTCAGTGAGTAGTCTTGTTTTATATAACTTTATCTCTACGGTCCACGATCTTAACCGACTGCTCCTCGTAAGAGAGATCATTTTCCAACTATACCACCTCGAGATTCAGTACATGTGATGGATCTGGTATGTACTTCCTCAAGAGGGATACATGGAATACATTGTGTACTTGAGACATGGTAGGTGGAATTACTAGTAGATAGGACAAAACTACAACATGATCAATAATCTCAAAGGGGTAGATGTACCTGAGACTCAGCTTTCCTTTCTTTCCAAATATCATGATCTTATTCCATAGAGATATGTAGAGAAATACCATGTCTCCAACCTTAAAATATAGGTTTCATCAATGATTATCTTCATTGATATTCTGTAGACTTCGGGGTGCCTTGATGTGATGCTGAATGGTTTTAACCTTTTCCACCATTTCTTTGACCATTTTAGGTCCTAGAAGCTTATGTTCACTAAATTAATCCCAACATTCTGGTGTTCTGTATATTTTTCCATAAAGGGATTCATATAGATCCATTTGGTTGATTGAGTGAAAAATATTATTATAAGAGAACTCGATCAGAGGAAGATGTTGGTCTCATCCTCCTTTAAAGTCCATAGGACATGCTCTCAACATGTATTCCAGTGTCTAAATTGTTTTCTAAGATTGGACATCCATTTGAAGATGATAAGCTATACTGAAGTTCAGTTCAATGTTTAGATCATGTTGGAGACTTTTCTAGAACTTTGAGGTGAATCTTGAATCTCGATCAGATACAATCGATAGTGGTACTCCATACATCCTTACCACTTCTCTTATGAATATCCATGCAAGTCGATCCAGTGATAAATCCTCTCATATGGTGATAAAATGAGCTGTCTTTGTGAGACGATCCACAACAACCGATATAGCATTTTTTTCTTATAGATGTATTTGTAATTCCAGTGAAAAAGTCCATGGTTATGTTTCCCCTTTCCATTTTGGTATGGGTAATGGTTGCATCATCTCCTTAGACTTTTTTATTTCAGCCTTCACTTTCTAACATACCATGCACATTGATGTATATTCAATGATCTCCTTGTTTATATTGTCTCACCAATAGTTATATCAAAGATCTTGATATATATTTTTTCTCATTGGGTGAATATAGAAGGTTGATCTATGTGTGTCACTCAGAAGATATTTCTTTATCTATGGAAAAGATAGAAAACATATTTGTGACCCAAATCTTAAAACTTCTTCCTCATCAAATTCGAACTATGTGGATTTCCCCCTTTTGACATCTTCCACCGTCTTCTAAATTTTTACATCATTTGTTTGAGAATCATTTATTTTATCCATGAGGTATGGTTGAAAAATAATTTAAGAAAGGATTGAATATGTTCTTTCCTTAATGATTCCCATGAACATTTGTTGAAAATCTAATAATATTATATCCTTATCAATTCTCACCATGGATAATGTTACAGGATACTTTCTACTTAAAGAATCTGCCACTTCATTCGCTTTTACAGGATGATATTATATTGAGAGTCATAATACTCGATGATATATAATAACCTTCACTAGTTCATATTAATCTTCTTCTATGTGAATATATATTTGAGGCTCTTATGATAAGTATATATTTCACACTTCTCACTATAGAGACAATGCTGCTAGATTTTCAACACGAAGATAAAAACTACTAACTCTAGATCATGCATGGGATAGTTTTTCTCATGAATTTTCAACTGAATTAAGGCATAGGATATCACTTTATCATCTTTCATTAGTAAATAGCCTAAATCATTCTTTCAAACATCGTTGTATAGGAAAAAGAGTTTTTGACTTGTCGTAAGTGTGATTATTGGAAAGGTAATAAGCCTCTTTTTAACACTTTGAAGCAGTCTTCACATTCACTAGTTCAGAAAAAAATTTCTCGCTTCTATGTTAGCTGGTTAGTGGGTTTTAAAATCATGATAAATTATTCAAAAATTTCTAGTAATACCCAGATTGGCCAAGGAAACTATGGATCTCCGTGAAAAATATTGTCCTCTTCCACTCTTCGATTTCCTTTATCTTAGAAGGGTATACATATATTACATTGCTGTTGATAAAATTCCCCAAGAATGATACTTTCTCTATCTAGAACTCAGATTTAATGTACTTTGCATAAAGTTTCTCCCTTTAAAATGTATTTAGCGCATTATTAAAATGCTCATAATGTTCCCCCTTTCTCTTGAAGTATATCAAAATATCATCAATAAAGACTACAACAAATTTGTCAAGGTAATATATAAAGACTCTTTTCATTAAGTCCATGAATATTACTAGATAATTAGTGAGTCCTAAGGAAATAACTATGAAATCATAGTGTTCATACCTCATTCAAAAGTCAGTCTTGGTAATATCTTTCTTCTTCACCTTTAATTGATGATAACCCGAATGAAGGTCCACCTTCGAGAAATTCTTGGCACAATGTAGTTGATTAAAAAATTCATATATCCATGGAATGGGATACCTGTTATTTATTAGGATTTTTTTGAGAATATGATAATCAATGCATAGGTGCATTGATCTATCCTTCTTCTTGATAAAGAGGACTGGTACACCCCATGGTGAAACACTCGAGAATATAAAACCATTATCTAGATTCTATTGTAACTCCTTCTTCAATTCCTCCAACTCAATAGTGGCCATTCTATAAGGGGTCTCTGATATCGGCTGAGATCCTATAATAACTTCAATTGATAGCTCAACCTCTTGTTCAAGAGGAAGACAGATAAATTCTTTGGGTAATACATTAGTGTAGTCCCTCACAATGGGCATGTCTTCAAGCATGATTCTCTTATTTCTCTCAATAATTTGAGATATATATGCTTTCTCATAAGTCAATAATATCCACACTTGATATGATGTCTCCAAATAAGATTCATCCTCCTCCTTAAACTTTTATAGTATTAGAGGATTCCTCAGGATATGAAGAGTGATATCCCTTTACTGATAGTTGATGTTTCCCTTGTATAAAGAATTCCAATAAATGATGAATATAACATCAAACTATAATAAAGGAAGTAAGAAATTATTTTTTGGGAGGTTCAATACAAAAACATTAATTAGGGAGGAGTTATATAATTTGGATTCAATAATTTCCCCATTCACTGTTCTCATTGATAACTCAACCTTCATATTTTGATGTGGTGTTTAAATAGCTCTACTAAACTTTAAAGATATAAAATAATTCATAGAACCATAATAAAATAACATTTTTTCTATTATTAAATGAATAACCAGCATTCCTTTCACAACATCATTATCAGGATCCACATAAGTAGTAGTGATGGAATAATCTTTCCCTTGATCCTTGGATTTGGTGGCTACTGATGCTAATTACCTTCAAGGACTCAAGGTTTAGTTCACTAGATTTCATAGTGACCTTGATCCCTATAGTTGAAGAATTGAACCATAGGTGGTGCTCTCCTTTCATCCACCAAATTTTATATATTACTCATGTCTCTATGACATTCATGATATTGGTGTCCTCTCCTACACTTGAAGAATTTACCCATCCATTTTAGGAAATTCCCATGATGCTTCTTACCACATTTTTGACATGTAAGTGGTTGATATTTTTTCCACCTTTGTCATTAGATCATACAACTTGAAACTGCATGTTTTATTTCTTATCTCCATATCCATGGGACCATTCTCCAAACTCTATATCGAATTTGAGATCAAATCTGACAACTTCTTCATAACTCCCAAAGTCTTGAATTTTTAGAGACTTTCTAAGGTGTGTTTTTAAACCACTAAAGAATATATCTATTTTCTTATTATTATTGATAACAAAACCTGATGCATAACTTTTGATCCTTTTTAAATTTTCTTAATAGTCCATGAAAGAATAAAAATAGAATTTTTTAGATTTATAAATTCTCTCTCCATATTTATATGAAGATTTATAAGGAAATAATTGTTAAGAAACATTTTATTAATGTATTACCACTTCATCTCTTCAATTTAATCCTTTGGATTGGTGTTCGTAGTCAACACCCACCATTGGTAGGCCTCTCCATCCAAAAGATAAATGTCTTAAGTCACCTTACTTGTCTCATAACAGCGAAGTACATAAAATATCTTCTCCATTTAGTTGACCCATTGTTATATGACTAAAGGATTATAAGATTTACTGAATGTTGATGGTTATTTCTGTATAAATGACTCAATATTCAGTTCCTCCCTCTTAGGCGAAGAAGGATGTTCCACATTATTTAGGTTATTATTCATGGAATGAGATAGATGAGTAAGCATAATTATGAATTTTTTAACTCCACCTCCTAATGAATTGGGTATTTCATTCGGGAAATCACCGCACTACCCCTCGTATGGGTTGTTGGGAATTTTTTTTCCAAATTCCAACTATTTTTAAAATTGAAAAGTTTTAAACAAAACATAATTAAATAAGTCATGAATAAATAAATTATTCCTATGTGAAATTAACTTTAAAGGAAAATCTTGTGGGATCCCTTTGTTTAGAATTTTTTGAAAACAAAGATTCTTTGGTTCTTTCATATACTTAGTCTCATAATAAGGGTTTTCACTAATGTTTAATAATCCTAATCCCTAAATTAACTAAACAATGCTATGATACCAACTATAGAGATCCTAATTTTCTTACATGATTATTACATCAATTTAATGATAAACAAAATAAAATCATTAAGGATATAAAGGTTTAGTGTCTTGTGAAAATTATAACCATAAGAAAACATATACATAATAAATAATAAACATTATTTAATTCTTTCTTATATAACTTATTATTTACCCTTGTGTTTTCCTTAGTACAAGTATTCACCCAAGGATATACATCAAAAGAAGGGGTGAGCTAAAATCCTAGTAAGAGGATGAATATGAGACATGAAACATGGTTGAGAATAAATATCATCATCATAATATAAGAAAAGTATCATCATAATAATCATGATAGGAAGAATTAGATAAGGCAAGAAATGTGGAAATTCATAAAAATGAAACATCATGTTTTAGTGGTTAAATACCATACATAGTTGTGAACAAATCTATCACCATGTTCACACATAACACATGTGTATCATCGTTACATCACCATTATGAACAAATATAGCATAATGTTAATGAATATTTCACATTATCTCATGAGATACATTACATTACCCAATTAATTGGAGTTCTATATAATTTCTGGTGTACCCATCACATCATAACATTTACATAATCATGCATTCCATATAGAATGTATATCGATCTAAGACATAAAATAACACATAGAAAGGAATGTGTTTCATTTCAAAAAGCATAAATTCAATTATAAACTCTAGTTTTCCCAAAATAAAAATATAATAACATACTTGGTATAATAATCATCAATCTTTAGTGAAGAATAAACAATCTAATAAGGAGTAAAAGATGTGTTTTTAGAAAGAAGAGTTATTTTGAAAAAATATTTACATTTGTCATAAAATCAGATTAGAAGAATGTATATCCCAGAAATTAAAAGGTAAGTAAAATAAAATTACTTTTTATGAATATTAAAATAACATCCATATTGAAATTTTTCATAAAAGAGGAATAACCCAAATAAAGTAAATTGGGTTTGAGAATCCCCTTGCCTTAAGTCCAAATGTTTTCTCTATATTAATGACCTATATAATTATATTAGATTCATTAATTAATAAATATAGAACATATTATACATGTATTCGATTTATTATATATTTATTAAGTTTTTATGGTCATTTTTATGAGTTATGGTGTTCAATTTCATCAATTGGGTGTGTTCATTTTCTTAGTTTTCATGATCGGATCACTTGTATGCATGTATGGAAGATAATATAAAATGGGGATAATTAGAAAAAATTGATATTATATGTTATTAATGAAATTAAATAAGTTTAATTGGTCATATATGTATTATTATTTTTCTATATATGAGGATTATTAATTAGATAAAATGTTAACAATAACTGTTTAGATTAATTTGATGGTTTTTTATCACAACAGACTCGTTTTGTTTTATTATTTAATATCATGTATATATGTTAGTTAAATAACTTAAAAATGGTTATAAAATAAATTTTAAAATCTATTTAAACCATTATAATTGTTTTATGATCATACTTGAAGGTGGTAGTGAAAAATGAAAATGCATTATCCACGGTGGCGGTAAATCGATACGCCACAGACGATATTTTAATTTTTAAAATAAAAGAAAAATGAAATAGATTTAAAGATGAATTATTCCATTAACATAATACAATTATAGTATATAAAATATAATTGAGTTTTTATGACACTTTGATAAGTGGATTTTAAGATAGTATAATAATAGAAATGAAATTAAAAAGAAATTAAAAGAAAAAGAAAGAGGATTTTACGTCTTGATTTTCTACTCCTTGAGAACCTCCTTAGGGAAAAGGGTTTGGCCTTTTTATGAGACCAAGGGATCCTAGTTGTGAGTTAGGGTCTTGGGAAGAGTATTCAGTAGAACATGGACAATCTTCAAGTATTTTAAGGTGTGAGGAGAAGAGGTGGTGAGGGGTAGTATTTATAGGGGAGGATAGGGGTGTTTTCTCATTATTTTATTTATTAGTTCATTATTTTGGCTCAAGAATATGAATAGTTTGAACCTTATCACTAAATATATTAAAATAATTAATGTTATTTCTATAATTTGGATTATATAATCCTTAAATCAATTATGACTCAAAAAATTCACGTATTAAGATTTTATCATAAATTATCATATTTTACTATTCACAAAAATTCAAGTATTTTAGAAAAATCCAAAAAATTAACCCAGAACATTTTTTGATGGGTAGAATTAAAATATGAAATATATTTTATAAAAATAGTTTTATAAACATGAGAAATTTAATTTTCAATTAAAATCACCATTTACTTGGAAAATACCCATTTCAAAATTATAACTGATTTTGTAACACATTGAAAAAGTAATTAAGGTCTCATAAAACTATCTTACAATCATAAGAAAAAAAAATTTTAATTTATGAATATATTTTATTTTAAATATTTATGTTAATTATAAAATTATAAATAAACAATTATGTATTATAAAAACACAAACATTTAAATAATATTTTTTAGAAAATTTATTTACTTATAACATGATATAATTATATCATATTATCATTTATAAGATGAATAAATTTTATTTATACTTTTATCAATGAGTTTAATATTTTATTAGACAAATTACTATTCCTAATGGTTATGTTACTATTCCAAAGGTCATGTTACTATTCCATCAGGGTAGGTTTCTTAATTTTTATAAATACCAGTTATCTTATTCATTCTTAATTTATAAAGTTTGGATTCTGTTCTCAAAGTGATTTTATGTGATTGATACTATCTGTAAAATTTTATAATAATGGAGGTTCCATTGATAAAATTCTAGGTTATTACAAGTTGGGAATGTACTCCAACACACCCTAGGTTGAGTGATTCAACAAACATGGTATGTGATTAATTATCACACACTGTGCGATATTTATCATGATAGTGAAGCCCTATCTTCCAAACAACGATAGGATATGATATGTTTAACATGGTAACACACAGTGTGATATGAAACCCTAAGCACAAATCAATATTAAAAATGACATTTGTTCTAAGTCTATATGTTATGTAATCATGTTTTATTCATCACATCTATAATCCTCCGTGTACATTATTATAGATATCACGTTCATAATTTTTATCATCATTCATAGATGACACATTTTATTTTATGATATGAGGTTGCTGGCATACCTCTGGTGGTCACCCATTCCACTTCTCATTTCTAGTGTCAATTTTGGGCAAGAAACCACACCTGTATCCACTTATTTTACTCAAAATACTATTCGATGAACCTTAGTCACATTTTATTCATTATCTCCCCAAACTGGAAGTTCCCATAAACAAATTTCATACCTAAATCGAAATCGGCCTTGTCTGTCACTGACTGGTCCTACATCTCAGATCTCCATCACTTAACCACCAACTATTATTAAGTTCAACGATGAGTGTTTATCACAAAGGATAAAAAGAATGTGGGATAGAAATTAGGAATAGTATTTTATGATCAAATATACATCCATTATTTGTTGTTCATCATGTGATTTTATATCATATAAATAGTAATAATAATAATGACTATAATGATGATAATGATGACTTTATTATTATTATTCTTGTTGTTGTTTTTGTTGAATTTTAATAATAAAAACATGATAACATAATAGTATTGATTAGGAATAAAATAAGAATTAATTATAAATAATAAATTTTATGATAATAAATTATTTTGATATTAAAATCAACATGGTTTTAGTAAAGAGATATAATAAATAAATAACTATTCCCTACCTAGATGGATGATCATGGTAGCTTCAATAACTTAGGATGAGTTCATGAAAACTGATGATGCCTCATGAGGAATTATCCACTCTAGGGTCTCCGATGATGATAAAAACTAATAGTCTCAAAATAGGATTAAACTTCTATTTTTAATATATTTTTATATAAAATGGTAAAAACAAATAAACAACCAAAATGGACCAATCCTGAACCAAGGCCTGAATAAAAAAATTACACCTCTTATAGACAAGTCCGTCCATTATAAGCACAAATGTGGAGTTGAAATTTCCACATGGGGCTCGATTTAGGTGATAAGATTTATTAAACCCATTCACACACATATAGGAAAAAAATAAAGTATTTATAAATATTATTTATTTTTCAATATCCTATGACCTCATAAAATCATTTCAATTATATGACCACATTATAAAATATTATTATAATTATTTTGAAGGATTAAAAAAATATGGGTTACTAAAGACTGATATTACTCTATCACTCCAAATTATATGTCTATATCTCTCCAATAAAAACAACTATAGACCTCATATCATATGTATAAATATGGACATATCGTAGGGTATGATATAGATTTATAACTCATATATATTTTAACTATATCCATGAATTTCATGTGTACTCATTGAACCATATACATCAATATGTATTTGGTAAAATATCTAACTATATGTTTTTAAATTTTATACCACAAATTGGTGTGGTCATATTTATTACTAAAAAATTATAATTATCAAATAAACAGTAATAAGATAATTCTAGTAACCATTTTTATATCATTTATATATATATATATATTTAATTTTTTATAAGAAATCAATGAAAAAGGTAAGTTTTATTCGAATCATTAACCTTGACCTTATTAATTTTTACATTATAAATTTTCTAGTTAGATCTAAAACATATGAACCATAAATTCAATTCCTATAACCATAAAAAATATTATTCAGGAAAAAATTTAAAGAGCATGATTATAAATTTTAAAACCTATCATATCTAAATAAGAAACTGAAATGATATTTCTATTAATAGTTTTCATAGAATAACATTTTTTCAGATCCAAACATAATTCAATGGGTAGATATAAATCATATATCTCTACCTATAATAAAATAATAATTTCCATATTTTTGATACAAATATCTAGTTTTCTATCCATCAATTCTCTCTAATTTTTTAGATATTTTATATTATATGAAATGTGTTATTCACATCAGATATCTAATACCCAAAAATCATAATTATATTGATTGATTTATATAACATAAATAATTAATGTGACTATCTATATTTTTTAATCTATTTCATGTATTATAGGAGATTTCACATTTGATACCATGAATTATTGTAGTGAAATCATTTCCCTTCCATTGTGTTGGTTAAAGTAGATGACTCAATAGGGGGGGTGAATTGAGTATCTATAAAAATTTATGTTAAAAATTGGTTCTTTAAAATAGTATCCCCATATTAAAATAATAAAAAAAGTTAGTTTGTAGTGAATTTATAAAAGTCCTGAAAGTTCAATTAGTTTCTCAAAAGATTGATTAGTTCTTAGTTTTACCAATATAAGATTATCCAAACTTTTGAAACTAATATACTATTTCAAAACAGATATAAACACTTTATAAACTAACTATAAAAGTCCAGTTTATCTTAATGAAAGAAATACATAACAGATAAGAATATAAGACAAACAACAACATAATGGATAAAACAAGAGGTTCGGTCTCAAGCTGAGACTTAGTCCTCTCCACTTGGTGATCACATGACACCAAGCAGTTTATATTAATAAAATTTTAATCCACACCCTAGATCGGGGTTCACAATAGCACACATGGCTATCCAGGTCATACTTGACCTCTACCACAGTTATTCATGGGAAAAACTAATAAATAGATCACATAGGATCTCTTCCATAGTTCTATATGGGATACAAGTGTAAAGAGAGAGTGAGAGTGAGGATATTTTGGTATCCCCCAATTAAGCTCATGAAAGAGTTTGTATGATATAAAAAAATATACACACTACTGAAATAGTAATGACAAGAACACAACAAAGTTATGAAAGAATAATAAGGTTTATAAATCTCTGTGTGTTGTACAGTAAAGATCTGGACTCAATGGATGTAGAGGAAATGGTATTTGGGTCCTCTTTTGAAAGTTGGCTTCAAAAGAGAGTGTCACAGTTTCTTGTGAACTTTCTTCCAGGTGTGAAAAGGTTTATCTCTTCTTTTCAAGGATGTTCAAAAAGCTCCAGTAGTTTATTTCTTGAAATAAATTATTTTGAGCTCAAGCTTCGAGTTCCTCTATTATCAAAGTTATGCATTCACTCAGTCTATATTTCAGCGCGTTCTTTGAGAACCCTTATTTTTTGTGTTGAAGAGTCCTTTTATACTTTAAGGTCTACTAAGCATGAAGATCTCCGCACGTGAATGTACCTTGTACCATCTACAGATAGTCCTATATAAAACATTAAATAATGTGAGAAATATTAATTTGTATAAATATGACCGTTAGAAATAAATTTGAATTAATAAAATTGAAACAATTATTTATGACTATCGGCGAGTCATTTGCATCGGTCTATCATCTTTGGTGTCTCATCTTCGGTGTCTGTCATCTTCAGTTTGACGACTTAGGTCTATCAACTTCGGTGTGCCAAATTTGGTCTATCAACTTTGGTTTTTCAACTTCGGTGTGTCGACTTCAGTGTGTCGAACATCGGTGTGTCTAACATTTGTGTGTCTAACATCATTGTGTCGAACATCAGTGTCTTGAACATCAGTGTGTCGAACTTCGATGTGTCGAATATCAGTGTGTCGAACATCGGTGTGTCAAACATCGGTGTGTCGAACATCGGTGTGTCTAACATCGGTGTGTCGAACATCGGTGTGTCAAACATTGGCGTTTTGAACATCAGTGTGTTGAAAATCAGTGTGTCGAACATTAGTGTGTCAAACATCGGTGTGTCGAACATTGGTGTGTCAACAGAAACTATAAAAAAACTATGAAGAGTCTGTCTTAATCATAATTTTACTAGACTAAGAGACATCCAAGAATAAATATAAAAATTCAATTGTAAACATATTGAATTATAAATATAGGTTATTGAATTATTAAAGTACATTGTGTTGTATAGAATAATTGATTCACTGAGAGATACTAAAGATCATGAAAGAGTAGAATCTGTAGATTGACATTATTTGTGATTATGAAAACTACCATATCACAGAGGGTCCAACAATCTACCCCTTTTTGATAATCACAAATTTTGGCATACATACAGATATAATTAATAGAAATAAGTGGGAATAAAATACAATACTGAATGAGAGTATTCAATATAACTAAAGCCTTTCCTGGTTTGAGGTTTGAAAAAAATAAAAAATAAAGCCCCCCCTCAATAAAAGCATTATGATGAGTATATGTCATGTGTTTTATACTCTAAAGTCTCCCCCTTAGATAAATAATGTATGACTTAGGCCTTTTCTCCCCCTTTTGGGATTATAAAAAAGATGAAAAGCAGAAAATAAGAGGAGAAATATCATAAGAGAAAGACACCAAAAATATTTCCATTAAGATGCAAAAAAAAGTACAATCCAAACAAAAGATCAAATCCCTATCAAAGATAAATTCCATCACGAAGGGTTTGTCTTATAAGGGGATTTTACTTTATCTGAAGGATCCAAAGGATGAGGAGAAGGTTTGGGAGTGGCAGAGGGTAGAGGTGGTCTGAAGATAACACGAGGCAAGGCAACACCTGTAGGGACATTTGCTGCAAGGCTGGGCCTTCTTTCTGACAACACACGACTGGGAGTTTGCTCTGTAATGACCGGTTGAATCTGAGATCGGGCCTGAGAGATAGTCATTTGAGTAGAAGGTCGAGAGGTAGTACCAATGGAAGCAGCCGAAGGGACCACAATGGCTTCAGTCTGGACATGCAGATAAGGCTTAAGGTGATTGATGAAATCATTAATGATTTCACCACTATATAGCAAATATTTCTCGAAGTCATCCTTATTCTCCATAAATTTGTTCAGAAAAGGGGTAAACTCCTTCAATTGAATAACTTGATTCTTAAAGGTTTTGGTGACAGGAGGTATTCTAATATTCTATACTAGAAATTTGAATCTATTTATCAGATCATGTTTGGTATAAATTTTTGTAAAGTACTTATCCACCTTTTCTCGAATCTCATTCTGAGTAGTAGAGGATTTATTTGTGCACTGTCTAACCATATTGTTCACAAGATCTGTATTTCAATGCACCTTTTAAAGATTTTCTTTGTCTAAAAAACTCTGAAGACGTTAGAGTTCCTCTCTCATCACTGCCTTGAGAGACTCCAGATCAACAACAACACATTTTGCACTCCTTGAACTGGATGGACTAGTTAACATTATGCTAAGATACTATTTCAACTTCTTCAGATCCACACTGAGGAGATGAGTCACCAAGTTCCTATGAACTTCCATTAAACCACTAAAATAGGTCTTGAAGTCAAAGGTTATAGAATTTAACCCACTGCTCATCTTTCTTACTTCTTCTATCAACAAGGTATTATACCTAATGATGGTTTCTGCTGTGGTAATGATATTTGGTTGAATCTTCTAGATCACTATTATTGAAATCTTCATTGAATAAGCATCTGAAATACCTATTGAAGTGGAGGCTTCACTTATGGATCCAACTGAAGCTATCACTGACTCATAGATATCATTTTTGAAATTTTCCAAATCAGCCTTAGTGACATAGTCACTGGGCACTGTCTGTGCTACTAGCTCTAATGATGGAGATGAAACTAGTGGAACATGTGAAATAGGTTATACTTCATCTTGGACTTGTAGAGCAGGAGGAGGAGCCACCCTCTCATCATCTAAGTCATACTCCGAACCAAAAAGAATGAAACCTAGATCATTATTCCATTCTCTAGTATAGGTCCAATATCTTGGATCAATAGTATCAATCCTAATCCTTCTTCCCTGAGGGTCAGGAGTAACTTCATCTTGATCAACTTCTTCATCCAGTCCTCTATCCAGAATAACATTTTTGGGTACATTCACTAACTAAACATTAGGTTCTGCATGAGCTCCAGCCACTTCCACTTCTTTAGTCAATTCCTCAATTTGAGGCACTTGATCCTCAGCTTCTTCCTTCATGGCCCCCAACCATATGTTCATTCAATTTCTTAAAGATGTCTTGATTTTCAGCATTAGGATGGGGTGATCTATCCTCATGATTAGTATCTCTATGGTCAATAGCCTGTTTCTCAGTATGCTCAATACCATCACCAGATCCATGTACAGATTCCTCACTAGATCTATCCACCACTTGTTGGTCTATATTTAAATAATCACTAACATGTTCATAATTTCCTCCTTCATCATAATCATCATCATTATCATCAGAATCCTCATCTAATTTACTTATATATCCTTCAACTCCAATAACCTCCGTCTCTTCCTCATCTTCATCACCTATTAGAGGTTCTCTTGAGGGTAAGTCTAAAGGTGGACTAACAGGTGCATAAGACATATATTTGGTAATTTCAGTGATATTAGGATCACTATTATCATCGAAAGGAGATCCTTCTTCCCTTGGAACTTCAGGATCAACTTCCTCATCATAATAAATAGGTTCTTCTCCTGATTTGAGAGCTGGATCTACTTGATCTTTTGGTCTAGTAGGATAGTCAAATGAATTGAAATCCTCATACATCCTTTCCTCATCACCTACCCAACATATCTTCCATGGGTTCCAGAAGATTTTCATCCTCTTGCAAATGTATTTTTTAAGAAAAAAACCACTACAGGCACTTATCACTTCAAATCAGAAACATGTACCATCAGATACCTACACAGGTTCAATTTTATACCATGTTTCAATAGATAGATTAAAAACACATCCTGATACTTCATAGCATATAAATATCCATTTCTTGGGTAGATTTGATGTTGAATAAACTTAAACAGTAATATTACTTCTCCTTCAAACTCTCTTGAAATAGTTCTCCTAGATTCTCCATTTCCAGTTAGTTCTTTTATAGTATCTTCATAAGTGAACAAATCAAAGGAAGGTGGAATATTACATGGATAAACCTCATAGATACCTTCATGAGGAATATCCATGCACTCAACCCATTCCTTAGATGAAAAATATACTTCCTTTCCCTTTACTAATGATTTCATCCTTTTTGCCTCAGATTCATCTTGAGATATCTTCAAATTTTGATGAAACTCATGTACTATCTAGGGATAATATGGTTGCTAATTTTTAGAAAACCATCTCATCCACCCTTGATATTCCAACACTTTCAAGAAAAACTACTTGCTTGACAGAAGCCACTCATCATACACTTCTTTTTTAGCTATAACCACTTTGCTTTCCAAGTTCGGTTTCACAGTCCCACTGGATTCACCTTTCTGATGCTTAGTAGAAGGATATTTTCTTAGCTCTTCCATAGTGTGCTTGGTCCTTACCATGTCTAGGATTCAAAATCCAAGAAGAGTTGAGGATGAGGGTTGAGAGGTAGAGTGACAAAGGGAAGAAGGCTTAACGGTAGAGGGAAGGTGAAAGGTCAGGATGGATTGAACTAAATTTATCATTTAGGGATTGTAATTCGTAAAACATAAAATTTAAATGCGTAAAAAGAATACAAATCAACCTTGTTTTATTTAAAACAGGCAGGATTAAAAAATAATCCTTAAATACATCGGTACCAATGGATCGGTTTCAGGGATCGGTTTTATGAGATCAGTTTCATGGATTGGTTTTAAGGATTATTTTCATGGATCGGTTTCAAGGATCGATTTCAAGGATCAGTTTCATGAGATCAGTTTCAAGATATCAGATTCATGAGATCGGTTTCATGGATCAGTTTCAAGGATCGATTTCAAGGATCAGTTTCATGAGATCAGTTTCATGAGATTGGTTTCATGAGATCAGTTTCATGAGATTGGTTTCAAGGACCGGTCTCAAGGATCAGTTTCATGAGATCGGTTTCAAGGATCGGTTTCAAGGATCGGTTTCAAGGATTGGTTTCAAGGAATCCTACTGATTTATCATTACTAGTTCATGTATAATTTAATTCATTCTCTCAGAATTTAAGGGTTTAGTGAATATATAAGCAATATGATGTTCAGTCCCAATATATTCAAGAGTTATATCACCTTTCTGATAATGATCTCTCAAAAAGTGAGGTCTTACATCAATATGCTTTGTCCTAGAATGAGAAATTGGATTCTTAGAAATGTTAATATCATTTGTGTTGTTACAGTTTATGGGGATATGTCTAAATTTAAATCCATAGTCTAATAATGTGTGTTTCATCAACAAAATTTGTGCACAATAAATACCAGAAGTAATATATTCTGCTTCAGCAGTTTATAATGAAACTGAATTTTTCTTTTTTATTACATCATGATATTAGTGACTTTCACAAAAAGTGATGTGTTCCATAGGTACTCTTTCTATCTAACTTACATCCACCAAATTCAGCATCTAAATAGATAACTATATCAAAAGGTTATCCTTTAGGATATAAAAATCCTAAATTAGTCGTATATTTGAGGTATTTGAAAATTATTTTAACAACATTTAAATTTGACTCTTTCGGGTTTTCTTGAAATCTTGCACACATACACACATTGAAAATAATATCTATCCTACTAGAAGTTAAGCACAACAAACTCCCAATCATTCCTCTATAAGCAGTTTGATCAACTGATTTTATACTTTCATCAAGATACAACTTACATGTAGAACTCATAGGGGTTTCAGTACTCTTAATGATATCAAAGCCATATCTTTTCAAAAGAAAGTTTGTGTACTTACTTTGATTTGAATAATACCATCATTATTTTGAAATATTTTAAATCCAAGAAAATATTTAAGTTCACCCATTAAACTTATTTCAAACTCACTTTGCATTATATTTGAAAAATCATTACATAAAGAGTTTTTAGAAGATCCGAAGATAATATCATTTACATATATTTGGGCTATTAAAACTTCTTTTGAAATTATTTTTATAAATAAAGTAGGATCTTCAAGTCCTTTTGTAAAATCTTTGGAAATAATAAAGTTACTCATCCTTTAATACAAATCTCTTGAAGCATGTTTAAAACCATACAAATATTTCAATAATTTGAACACCTGATTTAAAAAATGTGGATTTGTAAAACCTAGGGGTTGCTTAACAAAAACATCCTCAATAATATAACCATTTAATAATGAACTTTTAACATCCATTTGATAAAGTTTAAAATTCAAGTGTGTTGCATAGGCAAGTAAGATCCTAATTACCTCAATTCTAGCTACTTGTGCAAAGGTCTCTTCATAATCAATTCCTTCTTTTTGATTATATCCTTGTGCAACTAGTATAGATTTATTCCTAACTATATTTCCTGATTCATCTACTTTATTTCTAAACACCCATTTGATTCCTATTATCAAAGTCTCCTTAGGTCTATCTATAAGTTTCCAAACATTATTTCTTTGAAACTAATTAAGTTCTTCTTGCATGGAAATTACCCAAAATTCATCATTGATTGCATCATTGATATTTTTAGGTTCAATATGTGACAAGAAGGCTTAATGTTCAACCTAGTTTCTCAAGGAAGCTCTCGTTTGTTCTCCTTTATCTAAATCTACAACAACAACATCTAAGTGATGATTCATAAAGGTCTTAGTTGGTCTTGATAAGGCATGACTTGATATTTCAGGTTGATCAAGTTGATCTGCTTCACTATAGTTAGGATCTGGGGAATTTCTAGAACTGGATGTTTTCATAGATTCCTTCACATGATGATTTGGGGTTTTATCATTAATGTTCATATTGGACATATCCTCTTCAACATTTTCTAGTGAGGTCTTGGGGTCATGTAGATCTACTTCATCAAACTTGATGTGTACAGATTCCTCCACACATTTGGTTTTTTATTAAAGACTATATAGGCTTTTCTTGATGTAGAATATCCAAGAAATATTCCTTCATCAATTTTGGAGGAAAATTTATCTAAATTATCTTTAGTGTTCAGAATATAAACTTTACATCCAAACACTTTAAAATAGTCTACTTTGGGTTTCCTATTATTCCACAACTCATAAAGTTTTTTATTAAGGATAAGTCTAATTAAGACTCTGTTTATTTTGTAACAAGTTGTATTAACAGCTTCAGCCCAGAAATAAATGGGTTGATCATATTCATTAGGCATAGTTTGAGTAATTTCTTGTAAGGTTTTATTTCTTCTTTCTATCACAACATTCTGTTGAGGTGTTCTAGAAGTAGAGAAGTTATGATTATATCCATTTTGTGAGATAAAAGTTTCAAAATCATGATTTTCAAACTCACAACCATGATCACTTCTTAAGAATTTAATCTTAAGTCCACTAAGGGTTTCTACAGTCCTAACATACTTAGTAAAGTGTGAACAAACTTCAATTTTATGATCCAGGAAAAAGGTCCAGGTGTACCTGGAAAAATCATCTACAAGAACATAAAATCAGTGCTTCCCATTGAGACATGAAACTCTAGATGTTCCAAACAAGTCCATGTGAACCAAATCGAGAGGTTTAGAAGTAGTTACTTCTTTCTTTGGTTTGAAAGAGATTTTATGTTTCTTTCCATTTTGACAAGGCTTGCATACTTTGCTGTTAGGAAACTCTAATTTGGGTAAGTCTCTAACTAATATTTTTCTAGTTAACTTCCTAAGAGAGTGAATGTTGCAATGTCCTAGTCTTCTATGCCAGAGAAAATACTCTTTGTGAAAGGAATTTAGACAAGAGACATTCTGTGAGGCTAGTGTGTCTAAATTTATAGCATATACATTATCATTTCTAAAAGCAGTAAATACTAAATTATTTTTGGCATAAAAAACTTGGAATGAATCATTTTTTAATTTAACATTAAATCCATCATCACACAATTGAGACATACTGAGTATGTTATACTTTAATCCATCAACATATAGTACTTTAGAAATTGAAATAGAGTTAGGGTTACAAATATGGACTTGACCGATGATTTTTCTTTTACCATTGTCACCAAATGTGACATGTCCTCCATCAATCTTGATGATACTTTTAAAGAATGAAAAATCCCCTATCATATGTCTTGAAAAAACACTACCCAAGTACCACAACTTCTTATAGGATCTCTTTAGGCAGTTTACCTATAAAACAATTTAACCAAGAAATGACTTTGGTACCCATATTTTTATGGGTCCACATACATTAGTAATATAAGATTTAGGAACCCAAAACTATCTTATGGATTTCCTATATATAAAATATAGAGTGTTTAAAAAGTAAACTCTGTTGGTTCTGAAGAATTGGATACAGTAAAGTAATTTGTAGAACTAGAACTTGCTATAAAATTCTGGTTTTTGGAAAAGGTAACTGATTTTCTAGATTTAGTTACAAAATGTGATTTGGATTAGTTCCTTTGTCTTGGTTGATATCCTATCCCAGATGTATACTTAGGATCTATTTGTTTTCCAAGAATTTGAGTAAGATTATTTTTCCCATTAGTAAACATTTCTAAGTCTTTCTTTAATTGTTCATTAGACATTTTTAACTCATTGTTTTCCTTAAACAGTTTAGATTCTTTTTCTTTTTCAGTTATAAGTTCGGAATTAGTAGTCACAGTAAGAGAATGTTGTTTCTTAAATGATTTATAATTATATTTAAACTCATTTCATTTTTTTCTAACATATTTCAATGGTCAAATAATTCATCATTTTTAATATTCTCATACTCACTTTCAGAATAATAAGAATTTTTTACAGGAGATTCTAAGGTTCCTCAGTTGGGTTTGTCATAAAAAACATATTAGACATATAATCTTTATCATTCTGAGAAAAGACAGACTCACTTGAGCTGTCCTCAGAGGCACTCCATGTGGACTTTATTTATTTCTTATACCTTTTATCCTTATTTTCATACTTTTTCTTGTATTTCATATTTGGATAGTCAGCCTTGACATGTACTTTCATTTTACACTCATAGCAAACTATCTCTTCTTATTTCTCACTTTTCTTCCAATCCATTTTCCAATTGAACTTGTTATCATACTTTCCATTGTAATTGGGATTTTTGAAAAACTTATTTTTCCTATAAAATTTCTTGAATCGTCTAGCCAACTGGCCATTTATTCATCACTGTCTAAAGCTAATTCATCCCTGCTTGAGCTTTCAATAGAAGTTTGAACTTTCTCCTTGTCTTTACTTTTAGAAGCAGTTGTCTTGAAGGATACAAAATTTCGTTTTTTTTCATCCTCTTCTTGATTTACCTTTAATTACTCTTTATACATCATTAATTTTCCAATAAATTCCTTCACTGACATTTTTTCAATATCACAAAATTCTCTAATAGAAACAGACATTCCATGCCATATTTCTGGTAAGCATCGCAGAATCTGCATAATCTTCTCTTTGGCCGTTACTAATCTTCCTAAAGAGATCATGGTATTCACAATTTCATTTAACCTGAGATACATATCAGAAATTGACTCATCAGGATTCATTATGTTGTTTTCATATTTAATAGTATAAGTATTTTATCACATTTCTTTAACATTAGATGCTTCTTCTTGAGAAATAGATAGTGTACCAAATTTCATGTGCAGGTTTGCAAGTAGATATACGGTTAAACTCTTCATATCCTAAGACAAAATACAGAGCATTCATTGATTTAAAATTATTATTATTGGAATTCTTGGTAGGTTTATACCAATTGTTTCTAGCAGTTTCAAGAATTTCATATTTACTTTAAATAGCAGTCTAGATTTCAAATCCCATGCTTTCTAGATGTATTTTCATTTTATGCTTCCACTGAGCATAATTGGTTCCATTAAAGAAAGGTGGTATATTTGTAGCATCCCCTTATAATCTATTTTTCGTGATAAAGATTGTAAAATAATTTCAAAGTGATGAAAATTTAGAAATAACAGAAATTTTGAGATCTTTGAAAAACAACTATAATCACAGTTTACAGGATTTGAAAAACTAACAATAAATTTAAACTATTTTGATACCAAATGTTGGTTGGAGTAGATGACTCAAGAGGGGGGGGGGGGATTGAGTATCCATAAAAATTTCTGTTAAAAATTGGTTCTTTAAAATATTATCCCACTATTAAAATAATAAACAAAGTTAGTTTGTAGTGAATTTATAAAATTCCTGAAAGTTTAATTAGTTTCTCAGAAGATTGATTAGTTCTCAGTTTTACTAATCTAATATTAGCCAAACTTTTGAAACTAATCTACTATTTCAAAATAGATATAAATTTTTTTAAACTAACTATCAAAGTTCAATTTATCTTAATGCAATAAATACATAACAGATAAGAATATAAGACAAACAGAAACAAAATAGACAAAACAAGAGGTTTAGTCTCAAGATGAGACTTAGTACTCTCTACTTGGTGATCACCTACCACCAAGAAGTTTATATTAATAAAATTTTGATCCACACCCTGGATTGGGGTTCACAATAGCACACAGGGCTGTCCAGGTCAAGCTTGACCTCTACCATAGTTATTCGTGGGAAAAACTAATCAAAAGATCACACAGGATCTCTTCCACAATTCTATGTGGGATAAAAGTGTAAAGAGAGAGTGAGATTGATGATATTTTGGTATCCTTCAGTTAAGCTTAGGAAAAAGTGTGTATGATATAAACAGATATACACACTACTTAAATAGTAATGGCAAGAACAAGACAGAGTTATGAAAGAAGAATAAGGTTTATAAATCTCTATGTGTTGTGCAGTAAAGCTTTGGACTTAATGGATGTAGACGAAATGGTATTCAAGTCCTCTTTTGAACATTGGCTTCAAAACAGAGTGTCACAGTTTCTTGTGATCTTGCTTCTAGGAGTGAAAAGGTTCAGCTCTTCTTTGTGAGGATGTTTAGCAAGCTTCAGTAGATTGTTGCTTGAAACAAATTATTGTGATCTCAAGCTTCGAGTTCCTCTATTATCAATGTTGTGCATTCACTCAGTCTATATTTCAGCGTGTTCTTAAAGCACCCCTATTTTTTAAGTTGAAGTTTAAGTCCTTTTATACTTCAAGGTCCACTAAGAATAAAGATATCCACACGTGCGTGTACCTTTTACTCTCTACGGATAGTCCTAAAGACAAAATTAAATAATTTCAGAAACATTAATTTTTATAAATATGACTGTTAGAAATAAATTTGAATTAATAAGATCAAAATAGTTATTTATGGCTATCAGTGAGTCATTTGCATCGGTCTGTCATCTTCATTGTGCCATCTTCGGTGTCTGTCATCTTAGGTGTGTATTATTCAGTCTTTAAACTTTGGTGTGTTGAATTCGGTATGTCAAATTCGGTTTGTCGACTTTAGTGTGTCGACTTCGGTGTGTAGAACATTGGTGTGTCGAACATCGATGTGTCAAATATCAGTGTGTTGAAAATTAGTGTGTCGAACATCGGTGTTTCCAACATCGGTGTGTCAAACATCGGTGTGTCGAACATTGGCGTGTTGAACATCAGTGTTTCGAACATCGATGTGTTGAACATCGGTGTGTCGAAAATCAGTGTGTCAAACATCGGTGTGTCGAAGATCGGTGTGTCGAACATCGGTGTGTCCAACATTGGTGTGTCGTACATCGGTGTGTTGAACATCAGTGTGTCGATAGAAACTGTAAAAAAAACTATAAAGAGTCTGTATTAATCTTAATTTTACAAGACTAAGAGACATCTAAGAATACATGTAAAAAATGCACTTGTAAACTTATTGACTTATAAATATAGGTTATTGATTTATTGAAGTACATTGTTCTATATGGAATAATTTATTCACTGAGAGATATTAAAGAGCATGAAAGACTAGAATCTATAGATTTACATTATTTTTGATTCTGAAAACTACCATATCATAGAGGGTCCAACACATTGAAAAAACTTATTTTGATTTAAAATTAAAATTTATTCTATGTAAATACAAATAACCAAGCACTTTTTCTTTTTAATATTTTATTTACCTTTACATTTTTTTCATCATCAAAATGGTTCTCAAATGCGAACCACTCATTTATTTCTAAAAAATATTCATCAATTTGATGATATTATAAATATTATTTTTGAAATCATCCATATTATAATTAAAAATGAATATATATTAGCTATAAAATAATGATTACAAGATGGAATCCCTAACCAAATCTAACATGATAGGTATACCCAACCACTCCATTTCATTTACATGCTCAATCATATGAAGTAATTGTGTTGATGATGAATTATTATTTCCTATATTTATCTAAATCAATATTTTGATACTTTATTCCACTCATGACCTCTCTACTCTTAATAGTTTTTTGAGGTTATCAATTATATTGTAAGCCTCCATTATTTTTTTCTAGTTTTAAAACCTCACATTTATCAAAATTAATATGTGAGTAGAAATATATAGTGATTAATTTTTAGTATTCAAGTAATCTTATTTATCACCTTATTTTTAATCGTGAAGATATTCCATTTAAAAAATGAGTTTCTCTAAAACATAATGCTTCTCCTATAACTTGAGAATAATTCTCAAGTTTTGGTTTTGATGCTGTGTTATTTTATACTTGTTTTTCAAATAATTTTTATATTAATTTTGGGTATTATTATGTTAAATTGGGATTAAAATTATTAACTCTTCTCAATTTGTCAATCTGGGTGAAAAAATGAAATTCTTTGAATAATTTATTGAAATATATGATTTTGTTCTTAATTGATGAGCCTGTTCTGGGTTTAATTGGTATATATTTTTTGAATTTTAATTTGAATGTTTTTATATAAATAGTTATTTGAAAAAAAATTATTAAGGAATTAAAAGATTAAAATTAAAAAAATCTTTTTTTGTTAAATTGGTTAAAGTTAAAAATCTTGTTTGAGTGTTGAGTTTTTAACATTTATTGATCTCTATAATTGAATTTAATGCTATTTATCATTTGCAGAAAATTTTAAAATGATGCATCTACAAATTAATCTTAGGCATTTTATTTTTGTGAAATAATTTAACAATACTTTTTATGCAAGATTTTTTCACTACTGTGATGCTTTTTAGGTGATCATATATACTACCATAAGTCACAGTCATCACTCTGAAACTTTTTAATAGATATTTTTTTTATTATTTTGTTTAGTTAGTTTTTTAATTTATTTATGCACACGCACATTCCATATGATATTTGAGCATTCTCTAGATATAGTAGTTTAAATTAGGTATAAGATAATTTTGATTATCTAATGACATGGTCAAAATTTTGACACTGTTTTCAAGGAAGGTATTTGTGTGTTATAAGAAAAAAATATTTAAAAAAAATACCAAATTAAAAATAACTATAAAACAAGAAAAATATTGAAAGTTTTTTTAAATAAAAATATTCTTATTTTATAGTGTGTTTGATCTAGAAAAATGATTCTTATTATTGTGAAAGTGGGTTCTCAAGGACCAAATTTAATAGTAATTTTAATTTACTATATCACATTCAAAAATATTTATACATGATGTTATCTTACCATAATATTGTTTATACTTATGCATCCACTATTTATATATTAATATCCTTATATTATTTATCATATCAACATATTTTAACAGTTCCTAGATATAATGATAACATCAAGATTCTATGAAAATAATCTTAAATATATGTCCTATATTCTAGATAAATTATTCCAAAGAGAAACAAATTATATCTAACTATTAAGTGTTAGTGGATCATAAGCATTCAGAATTATTCTCATGAAGTTTACACTTAGTGATATCAAGTAGATGAGATCATGAAGATTGATCTTCCAATATGAATACTACATTTTATAGGTTTTATTAGTCATTTATATCTATTAATATATGTACTAGTCTCTTGACTTTATATCATTAGAAATGTGTACCATTTTATCACATAATTTTATTAAAGATAAAAACCATAAAATTTATGTTGTAGCGAGGTAAATTGCATTGGGTGTATCATTGGTGGTTTGAAATAGGTTTAATGAACAAGAAATGATTTATCACATCCAATTAGAGGAAGATATATATCTGACTTAGCTAAGAATGATTAAATTTCCTTAACTAAATCTATTTTTATGGTAAAAGAAGGTAGGTCCATCCTGTAAGGTCAGAAAAATAATAAATAAATCTAGTAAGGATGGTGAAACAAGTTGTGCATCTAAATTTATGAAATATCATGAGACAAAAAGATTATATTACATATCATGTGTTTGTATGAGAGGTTTTCATTACTATAAGTAATCCTTATCTCTTTAAGGGCCTTTATGAGTTTCTAGATTCTACTCTTGTATGTAAATAACACTCACCACTATCAAGATAAGGGCCTAGAGGGTCACACTATAAATGTATTACAAAGCCTTACCTATTTTAGTGACTATGAGTGTAGGACATAGTGCCCCCAAGGGTTTGATATATGTATGAGTTTGAATGATCTCTAAGTGATAAATAAATTCATGTTATTCCATTTTAGAATAATAAATATTTAATCTATTTATTATTAATATTAACAAGTTTTTTAGTGAATATAAGGAAAAATATGTTATAAATGAATATTTAATATTCAAGGTTCATATGATTTTTTCAAGATAATATAGGTGAGTTAATTGATCATATTATATTACATGAAATATATTATTTTAAAAGTAAGTGATAAAATATAATTAAAATTTATGTAATGGTTAATAGTTTATAATATTTCATTTAGTTCTTATTCATATAGATAAACATATTTGAGGGAAAATGTGAAATGTCTGTAAGTTTAACTAAGCTATATGAGTTGTGAGAAGCCCAAATTTAGAGATATATTCACTAAATAGAAATCCAGACAATCTCTATCATATCTCCCACATTCTATAGTGATAAAGGGTCCCTCCAAGAACCCTGATCCAAGCCTTATTTCTCGAATTGGAGAAACAATGTTGTAAAAATCATCAAGAGGATTAAAAGTTCATTTGTAATTCATGATAAAATTCAAATTCTATATATTGATGCTCCAAATAACTCTTGAATCATTTATGGATTATCTAGAGGGATCCAACATTAGATCTATTATGTAGCGATCACCAACGATGAGCAAACCACACATGCATTCTCAAATTGAATAAGGTAATGGTTTGAATAAATTATTATGTTTAATTCGTTTCACATGAGATCCTAATGTTATAACCGAGTGTTTCACATTATTAGAGATCAAGTTATTATAAAATTATAGTGATAAAAATTTAAAATAACAAATTTTTTTTGTTTCTGATATGTTCTATGTACAAAAAAGTGTTATTAGAGAAATCATGTGTATAATTAAGTTGAATTATAATTATTTTTTCATGAATTCAAATAGAGGGCATCAATATGATCCCAACCCCTGAAATTGCTTTGATCTGAGGGTAGATGACCAGGATAAGGCTATCAGAATATCAAAATATGTATTTTTGGGTAAAAAAATTAATTTAAATAAATAAATATATAGGATGAATAGAAACTCAAGGTTACTATTTATCTACTTACTAGAAAATTCAAATGGGGAGGATCCAATCCACTGGTCTTCCATGACATTGAATATACATATCTATGTAAAAATTACCCTTGAAAAGTACTTAGAAACCCTTTGGTGGGGGGGGGGGTTAAATACTCGAAAGTCCAATAAATTAAATAAAAAATCAAAAAAAAAACATTTACAGGTTAATAAATAAATTTACAATCTAATGTGGAAAGGAATATGTGAATTAAAATTAGTCAAACTTATTTTAATTCATAATTTATTCCCTCAATATGAATTATCTATAAATTTAATATTATTATATATGTTTATTACTTGGAGATTTATCATGAGTGAGATTGACTGATGTATGTCAAATATTTTTGTTTACTTATTTAATCATTGTAATTCATGTGATGTTTGTGATAATTATTTAATAAATGATGGTATTCACATTATCTCATTCCCTCATTATATTTATAAGGAATTTCATATACATGATAATAGTTATTTTTTTTATATCTCATATCCAAGACACCCTCTCACATGCATGCATGTATATGTATGTATATTGAAATGGATGAAATAATATAAAGACCATGCGAATACTTGGATAAATACCAGATGAGACATAGATACATTAGATGGGGTGGGAGATTCAAATAAATTCATAAACTTAGGGAGTTACCCCTAGGGTGTTATTTGATCCATTATTTTCTCAATGGTTCAACCATTAGTAAATTATCATGATCAGTCACTTTATTTTTTTATTTATTCATGGTTTATTATTTTTTAAATGTGTTATTTTTATATGAACACATTGAATAATAAATGAGCATGCATATATAAAAATAATTAATAAACAATGAATGTTTTTTTTATTATTCATGTTAATTTTGTGAGTGAAATCACATAGAATAATCATTTCAAGTTGAAAAATATTTCATTCACTCATAAAAATTAAAATACCTTAACGAAATATTAATTCGTAACATGATCCATCGCTTGAGTTTAAACAAAACCATATTTTCGAGGTGCTTATCATCCCTAGTTGAGTGTTCTTCTTACTAATGGGGAATTATTATGAAATATATGGGTTGTATTTACTAATGTTTTCAATAAAATAGTATCCATACATAACTTTTGAAACTTTAGAGGTAAAGTATTTAGTAAATCAAGAAGCCACGAGTTAATGTAGTTGGCCATCCAAAATATCACATTTAAACTCTCCAAGTAATAGAGTATCCATAACTTGAAATATGATGAGAGTTTTTATGATCCTTACAATTAAAACAATCAAGTTATTGAGTATTCCAAATATAGTTGTTGAGGGATACTTGGATTTGAAAAAATAGTTGGAGATATTTAAGATTAATAAATCTATAATGTTGAATAAAAAATAGTCCAGATAAAATAACTTATATTCTTATGTTTTATTTTTGAATAAAAATAAAAATTAATTGAATAAAACACTATGATCAATAATATACAATAAATATATCCTAAATGGAACAAATTTCAAATAGTAGTATAAGTCATTGTGCAAAGTACTACTATATGAAGAAAATTCTATGCGGTTGAGTCTCCACTAACTTTTGAGCCACCTCCGGAAGAGAGGTTAAAAAGGAAGATTAGACGAGACACATGGATTGAAAATTTTATGTTTACATCATAATGATATCAAAAATGTTAAATGAGTTATGAAAAAAATGTCAGGAGGACATGGATGGTTACACATTTTGTCTTCTATCCGAGAAGTTTTCAAGGGGAACATAAATCAATAAATGAATGGTATTATCTCATTCTTACATCCTTATCACCCAGTTACTATAGTTTTATTTAGGAATATAAAATTAATATTATAGAGAAAAAACTTTAATATATTTTAGTTAAGGTTATCTAAGAGTATAAGAACTTAAATAATGATAAGTATTTAATTCTTATGTTGAAAAAGAAGAAATACAGTGTGAAAAGTCCAATTGAAAGTGTGATGCCAAAGGAAACTTCACAACATCCTTCTAAGAATACAAAAATAAATTAAGGATTGATTTTATTTAACAAGAGGTTACTTTCTTCACATGTGGTAATAAAATTTACTAGAAGAGAAATTGAAATTAATTGATGAAGGAAAAAGTAAACATACACCTTTATCAATATTCATCATTAAATGTAATATTTCTTATTATACTTATTGGGTATTAGATACTATATGTGTGTCACACATTTTTATTCAAATATGGAATCCAAGTAAGTTCAAAAAAATTATCATAAGTAAGGTGAATTCTCCAAGTGATTTATAAAGGGTGATTCCCACATCTATGGTAAGAAGTATACTACTTTTAATTTCAATGTTGGAAGATTATAGTTGAAATATTATCTTTTATTAAATATTACCAAATAATTAATATCTTGTGTCCATTAGACATAATATGACATTATTACATTATATAATTAATTCTATATGTGGTTTCCCATACCCAACCAATAATTTTGGAAAAATTAAATAATTTGAAATAAATAATGAATGTAAAATTTAAGACTCATACCCAGTTTTGGAAAGATAATTATATTTTAAGTAAAAATAGAAGTAGTTATTAAGGATATACCCAGTACAATGGTTAGATTCTATAGAGCTAAAAACCTTTGGTATTTTCGACAAACTTATTGAGTTTTTTTTTTTTAAAAAATTTAGAAATAATAGTAATACAAAAATATTTTGGAACTAATTTAATAAGATACATGTGAAATATTATATAGATAATATATAGGTAAATTCATGCACTTCATGAGATTAATTTAAGAGATTTATGGAATATAAAAGTAAATTAATTTATATAATTGGTCAGAAGATACAAGAGATGCCTTAGGCTAGTGAGCGAAATAATATCTTAACCAAGAATTCATAAATCATGGAAATATAGAGTGGATCCATTCCTAAACTCACATTTCCTTTTAAATATAAAATCCATGATATTATCAAAATGGGTATCTGTGATATGTATTACAACTATTAATTTATCATGAAAGTGTAGAGTGGATTTCTTCCTAATCTTACATTTCCTTATATACATTATATCCATGATAATAGTAAAATAAGGATCAATTTTAAGTCTAAAAATCCATGTAATGCATTTCATTATATTTTTGAGACATGTTTCACTAATAGTGGCATTAACGCATAACCATATTCCAATTTAAATTAATAATGTATATTATATGAGTTATAAAATGAAATAAATATGTTATGTCACAAATCATGCATTTAGATACAAAGATTTTTTCGAGGCTTAGTCAGTAAACAAACTTTCATCAAGAAGTACAAAAAGTGAATCTAATATAATTATCCCAAAGGTTGCTAAGGATATTAAATAAATACCTATGATATAAAAGTTATAATGAAATAATATTCCATGTTTTTATAAAACATATTTGTTTTAAAAATTAGGAGCATAATTGACTTGGATAAATTTGGATGTAGAAATACACATGTAGTAGGCATAAGAACAAGTTCTATAAGGGATCAAAAAAATTTAATGTTCGAGGGATGAATTCTATATAGTAAAGATAAAGCTAATGTTATATGGTATTATGACGACCAAGTCTTGGTAATATATTATTCAATAAGAATAATTAATCCATCTAGAAAGCAGTAAATAAAAATTTGATAAAATTTCAAGTTAATTTGAATTAAATAAATGGATTCCATGTACTATGATTTAGTTCTATATTTTATTTGTTTCTTTAGATGATGTCTAGATGCTGGTGGGAATTCATCAGAAACTCCACATGGGTTGTATAATCCTATGACTAATAAGGAATGAATTATTATTAAAATGTTTTATGGAATCTAGACATAGTCTATGATAATAAATTATCACTAATAATTATTCAAAATCCATTTGAAATATACTTATCAAAAAAAATCTCTATGATCATAAAATTTGACTATTAGATATCTAGAACACTTTCTACAGGAGGAAGCCTTATGTAAGATATCTATATGTAATGACTAGAAAGGGTTGTATAATAAAATAAATCCATTGATGGATGAAAGTTATATATATATATATATATATATATATCCAATTTTGGATTAATTCAAGCATTATGATAATAGAATATTCATTTGTAATAGAAGTATGACATGTTTCTGTAAAAGGTTAGTGTAAGTTCCATAGTTTTCAAAATACCATATATTGAAAACATATGGAAAACAAATATTAGTATTATATCTGTTTATGACTGGGATAAAAGTAAATATACAAATGTTAAATTAAATTAGTAACCCAATTTCTAGGGAATATGATCTAATGAGGTAAATATAATGTGTTATTTAGAAAAATTCACAGTACACATACTGAAAATGTATTAGAACAATTTTAGGGAGACTTTTTTCCAATGTCAAATGGAATAAATCTCTCTAATATGGCATGTATGGGACATATTAAGAGTTTAAAATTGTGAGTAGAATTCATTATGCTTTTACAATAGATCTATCACATATTCCATGCTATGTACTATATATTATATTTCTAACACATGTATTATGGTAGGAAAATATTAGATAAATCTTGGAGAACTACAAGGTAAGTAATCCAAGATATATAATAGTACTAGAAAAAGTACAAGGGGTGTGTACTTGGTACTTGTATAAGAAGGGACACTAGTTATAAGTGGGAGAAACCTAGTCTTTCTGTATATATTTTTGATCTAATATCATAGTTAGGCTAATCAAATGATAAAGATAATCTAATTAAATCTAGTGGTATCTATATAAACAAACACCACACATGCCACATCTTATAATGTAATTAAATAAATAGTATAAAATATATAATTATGTGTTATCATTCTTATAATCATACCAAAGGTACTATCCATGATTTCAAAGTTATGATAGAGGATAACATAATATATATTTGAGTATATCATAACTTGAGGAGTTTTACTCAAAGAGGTGCAGTCATATAAAAAAGAGTAGCTATGAAATAATACATGCAATACCCAATGAATAAATCCATTACTTAGTGAAACTATGATTTTATCATGCAAGATATAATAGGTTTATGGTTAATAATTTTTATCTAGTAAAAGAGTGAGTATTGTGAAATTGGGTTCCCTAGACCAAACCAGAATAATTCTTTTCAATTACCATTTCATTTGTATAGAGTTATACATGATTTTTCATACCATAATAACATCAATAATTTTTCATACATTATTTACTTGGTAATTTCCATATATTATTTGTCATATATCCAAGTTATAGTAGTTACCAACTATAATTATAACCCTGATATACTATGAAAATAATATTAAATATATGTCTTATGATCTAGAGACATCATACTAATGAGACATAGATGATGTATGAATATCAGGTGTTAGGTTCTCATAAGAGTTGGGACTTATTCTCATGAAGTTCACATTTGTTGATCTCGAGTAGATGAAATCGTGAGGAATAAATCACTAATAAGAATACCACAAGTTATAGGTTTAATTGTTTATTTATATCTAATAACATGTGTATTAGTCTATTGGATTGAGATCATTATCAATGTATACCATTTGATCACATAATTTTATATGAGATAAAACCCTATCATTTATATTATGGTGAGGTAGATTACATTGGGAATTTCATTGGTGGTATCACATTGGTTGAATGATCAAGACAAGTTTTGTTTCTTCTAAGTTGAGGAAGATATATCTCGATCCTAGTTAACCAATATGAGAATAAATTTTCTAAATCTATTGGAATAATAAAAGAAGGAAAGTCCATCTAGTAAGTTTATACAAATAATAAATAAATTAGGTAAGGATGGCGACATAAGTTGTGTGTCAAATGTTTTGAGATATCGTGAGACAAAGATATCATATTACATGGCATGTGTTTGTAGGAGAGGTAATCATTCCAATAACTAAACCTTATCTCCTTAGGGTATTTGATGAGTTATGAGACTACAATCTTGATATGTGATTAATACTCAATGATACCTAGATAAAGTCTTATAGGACCACACTCTTAGTGTTTTCCACTATGTAGACTATATTATTAAATAATACAATATGACATGGTGGGACACATCATAGGGTTTTCCTGAATGGCCCGAAGGCCTTATTTTTTATTTTATTATAGATAATCCCCATTTTAAGGGTTTAAGGGGAACCCGTACATAACCCGTAGGCCCATGACACAAGGCCCGACATGAACCATAATACATGACCCGAAGGCCCAGAGGTATACCATGCCCAATAAATGACTCATAGGCCCAACCCACTAGAACTGACCCTCCCCAGCTTTTGCATCATTGGTTTCCTTTAGATCCCCACCTGCATTGCTGATCGACTAGCATTGCCCCGTACAAAGCTGCACGGTGCCTGGTCCCGATGGCGGTTTCCATACCCTCTCATTCTTCCAATCCGATTAGCTCTGCTTCTGGTGACTGCTACTGGTGCTCTGATCCTCATCTGGGGCATGCTCTGTGTGAACTGGGCTACTTCATGGTCTTCAATGGCCCGAAGGCCCTGTGGCCTGAAGGCTTTTTGATAGCCCGAAGGCCCTGAGACCCATAGGCCCAAACCGGTGGCCCAGAATCCCACATCAAGTGAATAGTCTGGCTGCTAGTAACTGCTACAGTACTTGCTACAGTACTGCTACAGTACCTGGAAATTCACCTTTGCCTGGTTTTGAACCTGGGTCTCTTAGATGTCAAGCAGGAGCCCTTACCACTCGGGTACGGGCTCGTTCGCCACACCATAGGGTTTGGAAAATGTACGAGATTGAACAATAACTATGAAATAAATAAATACATGTTATTATAGTTTAAAATAATTATCATTGAATTTATTTTTTTAAAATATTTAGAATTTGTTTAGTGAATACGAGGAAAAATATTTTACGAATTAGTATTTAATATTCAAGATTTGTATGATATTTTTGGGATAAATGGTCTGAGTCAGTGACTTTTATTTTATCACATGACATATACATTATGTTACATGAAAGTAATAACATATAAATGGAATTCATAAAATGGTTAAAAGGTCATAATATTTTTTTAGGTATTATTCAAAAGGTTAAAAATATTCTAGGGCCAATGTGTAATTTTTGTAAGTTTAACCTAACTATATAAGTTGGGAGAAACAAAAAATCAGAGCACTATTCACTCACTAAAATCTTGAAGAATCTATCTCCTCTCTACTGCATCATGGAGTGAGAAAGTGTCCCTTAGAGCACCTTAATCCAAGCCCTGTTTCTTGGGAATAAGAAGTGGTGCTATGCATATTATCAGGAGGTTGAAAGGTTCATTCTTAATTCATTCTAGGTCCTAAATTTTGATAATTTATTCTTCAACAAACTCTTTAAGCATGAGTGGATGATATAGAGGTATTGAACAACAATTTATTCAATAAGAAATAACTATAAATGATAAAACCATGCCCATATCTTTAAATTTAATGAATTTTTAGTTTAATTATATTTTTTTGCTTAATTTCATACACATAAGATCCTCAGTTTGTAACCAGGAACTTCACATCATTGGAGATGAAGTTATTACATCACCCCGAAGATAAAATTTTAAAATACTAAATTTTATACTTCCTCTCCATTCCCAATTCCAACAATTATTTTTTTATTAAACACTATAATTCAATTTTTTTTGGTAGTAGTTTTGAGTGATGTAATATTTTAGATATTTATACTATTTGGTTGTATTTTTATTTCAAAATAGGTATTTTTTGTTGGATTTTTTGACTGTTAGTGTGTTAAATATTAAAATTTCTATCATTAAAACCACATGTAGATAAATAAAACACCTATTGATAATTTGAAACCATTGAATCCAAAAGTTGAAAAACATTATAGTTCCCTAAAGAGATAAAATAGAATGAAAATAGAAAATCATGGGAATGAGAGAGTTAGAAATCAAAATGAGAAAATTATTCAATATAATCCTATGAATAAATATATTAAGAGATCTAGACTTAGGGGATTTTAACTATCTACTATATCAAGAAATACATCTTGTATAAGGTTGTATTATAGGTCTAGGAACTATAAAATGAATTAGTCATATCTTTCACTATCCCCATATTATAATATTCCACCTAATAAGGAAAATGTATACTTAATTAGATATTTTTTTGTAATAAACCTTTCTCAAGTAACGCAAAGATTCTTTTTAACTTTATTACATTAGTACAAGATACAGGCGATCTTATCCTAAAGGTTAAAACATTTTAGTAGTCTTATTAGACTAGATTAAAATATTATTTTCATATTAAATTTGAAACATAAGTCATATATTATTAACTATTTTAAAAAATTATTATTTATTTTTTCACATCTTGGAAACCATTCGAATATCTCTTCTGGATATCTGGGGGGAAAGGAAAAAAATAAAGGGAGAGATCAATTTCTTAGTAAGAGGTTGCATAAAGTGGGAGCTATCATGAATACATAAGGAATTCATAATATGAAAGAGTAAATAATAAATAAATGAGGCATATAATTAATAAATTGAGCATAAAATATATCCAAGGATAAAAAAATCATATGGAAAATAATAACTAATTTTATAATGATATGGTACATAGTGCCAAACATCTCAATCCTAAAGACAAGAAATCATGATATCACAATTAAAGCCTCATTATGAGTCACCAGGTTCTTAACATAAAGGTTTTATTCCAAGTCATATTACACACCATCAAGGCCTCTCAACCAAGACATTATCATTTTATGGGCTAGTATACACTAAGCGATACCCATTCTGGTTTGTCTCATAAGACCATACCCGATGCATCGAGGGGATATAAAGGACCCCAACCATCACTTACACTTGTATAGGGGATATAATTGATACCACCTTCCACTTTCACATGTCTATACATTATTTATGTATTAAATGAACAATATAATACCTAATAAATATTACTTAATAATCAATAAATATCCATATTGAATCATATATATGAAACATTAATATTTCCCCAATCAATGGAATAAACTTCTTAGTAAGATTAATCAAATTCAAACCATATATAATAATGATTATTTAGTTTATTAAACTTTAAAATGATGCTAAAATTATCCATGGTATAAAATAACATTGACATTAAGAAGAAAATAATGTTAAAATAATGATGGAGAGTGATAGAGAACTTAAAATAAATCCTTTCATAAAAAATGAGGTATAAATATTATAAATAATTAAGGGATTAAATAATACAAAAAATTAATCAAAATATATTTTTTTTAGTAAAGTAATTTCTTTTATAAAATTAGATATAAAAATGGAAGCAATACTAAAAAACAATTCCTTAAAACTTTTATAACTTTTCTGTGAAAACAAAGTTATAAATCAAATCCAAGAATCATTTGATATGGTGTAAATAATAATTTTATAAACACTTTTTTTAAAATATTATAATTTAATGGAATATTGAGAATAAAATATGCACATATAATTAAATTTGGAGTGGAGGAAAAAAATTTACATAAGTAAAATAAAACCCCTTTTCAAAATTTTTAAGAAAAGAATATCCTATTCTTTTAGTATAAAATGAAAAATATGAAAAAATAATGATAAAAATAATTTATTTGAAAAAATATTGAAAATAGTGAAGGAATCTTCATAACAAATAAAAATCACGATGTAAAGAAAATAAAGTCAAGAAGTAAATGTATAAAAAACTATTCTTTTATTACTTTTGTAAAGAGAGTCAAAAGTGACCCGTGTAGAAAAATGTAAAAAACTAAATTTTAAAGATATTTATAAAGTTAAAAAATAGTTAAAAATGGCCTTAAAACAATTATTTTATTATTAATAATTCCATTCTAAAAAAACATGGATATAAAATAAAAATATTCATGACCCAAAAGAAAAAATAAGGTTGAATTTGTCTAAAAATAATCATTTAGTGATTTTGAGTAAAAAAGTAGGGGAAAATGGAAATAATACTTTAAGAATGTAGAAAATAATAAAAGGGTAAAAAAATTAATTGGGTTTAGGAGATTAATATCATATAATTATTCTAATGTGAATATAAATATTAAAAATCTGAAATAAAAATGAGATTGTAAAATAGACCCTTACCTTGGATTCCCATTTGGTCATATGGATTCCAAAATTATCTACAATAACTATGTATTTATTACTCAAATATAGTATATCTATATTTATATAATTATTTTGAGATATTATTTATTCATAACTTATTTTTACCCATTTATTCATTTTTTAAAAATCAATTATTTAGGTGTTATCTGTTATATTTCTCTTACATGTTTTGATTCAGCGGTTCTAATACTTTCACTTGGATTATGGTTTAATAACCTAAATTATTATAATCATGTAATACATATCATATTTATAAATTAAATTCACTTTTATAACCATCTATGTAAGGTGATTATAAAAAATAAAATATGTCATTTGTGGAGATGGTAGTCTGCACACACACACACGAGTAACATTTTAATTTTTCAATGTATATAATGAAAATAAGGGATAATATTATTTTTCTTTATATAGTCTTAATTATATCATAAAAATAATATTTATTAATTAAATAAATTAATACAACCATTCATGTGAATCAGTGGTGAACAATGAAATACATCACTTCATGGAGGCGGTAGTCGGCATGTATGCATGAGAAACACTTTCATTTTAAATTAGATATATAGAAGGTATATAATGATTGTTACATAAACATAATAAAATTTCATTATAATAATTATACTTATTAAATTTTGTTTATTTATTTATATAATACTTGTAGGATATGTAAGAAGGAATAAACTTAAAATAGATTAGTTAAGTCGATTACATATTCTTTGGGTATCCTCTATTTGATGTCTCCTTAAGCCTTCTTGGGTTGATATTTTAGTGAGAATAGAACTATAAAATATGGAGAGGATTTTGGATAAGTAATTTTTTTAGATATTGGTTGATATAAGGTGCTCATAGTATGTGTAAAAGTGAATAGAAAATGTTCCATTTTATAAGTGAGGGGAGTTCCACTCTTGTAAATACCCTTAACTTTGAAATAATATAAAGTCATTTTCATGGGAAATTGACTCAAAATAAGACCAATTTAAAATATAATGTGTTTTGGAGTAAAGAAACACTCTTATAATCAAATTTATATAATTTTTAGTGATATTTAAGCCTTTTATCTTAGTTCAACCACCCATAAACCCTTTTAACCCATACCATGGCACCAAAAATTTACAATGGTAACTATTCATTAAGAAATAAAAATTAAATGATGTTTATTAAATAATTTTAATATTATAATTAAAAATATTTAGTCCATTTTACAAGATTCAAAATCTATAGGTGGTAAAACTTACTTTTAATATAAGTATGTAAAACATTATGAATTTTTTTTTTGAAAAATGTATTTTTTAGCCTAAAAAATAAATTTACACCAAAATCATGTATAAAATTGATTATATTTAAATTTATCAATTTATAAATAAACATAATAGATTTATTTTACACTAAAACTAATCCAAAAAACATATGTATCCTTGTAAATTATTAATTAAAGAAAAGAATAAAAAATATTTCTTTTATTAGAATAAAACATCACTTGGGTTCTAAAAAGTAAAATATAGGTTTATAAATTCAAATAAATAATTTTATATGATTTATTTTATTCCTTAAACACATATTTGGTATATTAAAAAAGGTTTCAGAAACATATAATTCATTCTTATATCATTATGGGTTCTTATGTGTGATGGTATTTGTAAAAACAATATTTTTCAGTATTCACCCCAAAATCAACTATTTTAGAAAAATCAAAATCATTAACCCTAAGATAATTTTGATATGATGAATTCAAATGTATTTTAATTTTATAAAATTAAAATTATAAAATACATAAATTTATCTTTTAAATCTAAATACTAAATATAAAGAAAAACAAATTTTGTAGAAAAATAACATTTTCAAACATAAATTGTTTTTAATCTTATTTTGCATCAATTTATAATTAATTTAGTGTTGATTTATTATTTAATGAATTTAAATCCTTTGAAAGTTATCTATTTATTAAAATAAATAACAATTCAAAAGTAGTTCTTTGAAAAAATACCCATTTTTATTATTGAATAATTTTAATAACATCACATTAATTATTTATTTTATAATCATTAAAGATATTCAATAAAATCAAAATAATAAAATTTATTTGTCATAATTGATTCTTATATTTATATTTACTAGTAGATTATTATTTTTTTAATTATAATATTCCCTGAATCATTTTCATTTAGTTTTTTATGTGTTATAAGCTATTCAATATAGTATTAATTTAAAGGAAAATACACACTAAAATATTGAGGTGTTATATTCTCCCCCTTTGATTCCTCATGATTTTATTTTTTTCTTACCATAATAAATATATCAAGACATAGGTATAATCATATAGGTATATTTTTTCACAATAAAAAATTCATAAACTCATACTAGGTATCTTAATATTTCTTAATAATGTTTATAAAACCATTTATGTACCATTATATGACCCATACTTGTGAAAGAGTTTCCAGAGGCATACCTTAAAAATTGAGAGATATTTCCCACATAAGACTTGTTAAATTTATCTTCCTATTATTTTATTTTGAGGAAATATTTTACCTTCAAGATAGAGAATATAAGAAAATATACTTACTGTATTTATTTCCATTCTAAGAGTGTAATTTCATTCTTTTATTGTATTTCAATTAGTTTTCCATTTTTTATTCATCTCATATTCAAAATTATAAATAACAATGATGAATTTTTCATTCCTAAAGCATGTAAATAAAATTTTAATGGATCATAATATCCATAAAATAATGAAAATGTATTCCACCTATCTTTAACTAATTACTAAAATAAAAAAATGTGAGTGTGAGTAAAATTATCCAAATAAAATATACCCTTTAGATACTTTATTATAAACAATACCACTAATTAAAAATAAATTATTTTATAATTTATAGATTAATTCCTTATTTTTAAAAATTAATTAAGCCAAAAAAATATAATCACGTCAAAGTCAATTATAGGTATAACAATCATGTTTGTAACTAGGTAATAACTATTCATTTTAATAGAGACTACCCAATATATTCTCATTGTAACTAGATTCTCATTAGGCGTATTAATTGAAAAATCCTTCCTTAGAGTCTCATGGGATTATTAAATACACATGAAAAATATAAAAGTGTTCATAGATCTTGAATCAAATAAAGAATGATTTTATGATCAAAGTACCTACCATCACAACATAAAGGATTTCAACATCAACTATAGCAACTAAACAAGATTGGACTTTCTCACTTGGATTATTCTAAGGTAAATTCCTTTTATGTTTTAGAAATTTGGTCGAATAGTGCCCCATATCCATACAGTTGAATCACTAAATATAATAAGCTTTATACTTACCCTTTAATTCACAATTCTTATGTCCTTTATCTCCATAATTGTTAAAAACTATTATACCCTTGAGAAAAATCACAATGTGTTTCCTTATAAATTATTAAATATTAGAAGTTCCATAATTTCCTTCTTCTTATTCTCTAAATTTATTTTCCTTTGATGCTCTATATTTCTATTATTCTATTAATATCCTCTAAAAATATAACAATTTTAAATTTATTTCTATATCATGATAGAACTTGATATTATATCATTATATGATGAAAAAATTTAAGAGAGTAACTCGCTTTGAAGGCTTGGATTTAACTTATCAAATAAAAAATCAATAATTATTTCTTGAGTACATACATAGTTCATGGTATGTCTTTCTAACCCTATATTTTTAGCATCATGATTATCATCATTTCCCTCTTCCCATTTTATCAAATTTAAACATTTACTTACCTAATCATCTCGTTGCTCATGAAGAATGTATTTTTTAAAGAATATGTCTTTAAATGCCTCACATTCAATATCACCTATTTTCTCAGCCTCCTTAATATTTCTAACCAAAAAATAATATTAATTAGCAAATCCCTTTAAACAATACACTACCGGAATAAACTTCTACCTTTCATAAATTCTCAAATCTAAAAGTACCATTTTTTGGGAATAGATACATTGTTTAGATACCAATATATTAGCTATTACATTAAATGATGGAGGTCTCTGTTACATGAATGAGTCCAACATTATAGTATCATATTATAAATCAACAAGTTTTTATATATATCCAATATTATTATTCATAAGTTGACCTAATTTATTTATAATTTTATTATCTCCAAATCCAATATTGTGGTATTTATTAGGATATAAATGAATATATAGATTAAAAGGTTTGACACAATTTACATTTCTTCTAATAGTAACCATTTAATAACAATGGCCTATACTTAAATTAGATTATAACATTATGAATATTGACCCATAAAAAATCCTATAATGGTAATAATTATTTAGTATTATAAGGGTTTATATTAATTCTATTGATAGCTATGTTATTTTAAAATATAGTTCGTTAGGGTATTAATAAAATTGATTTGATACCAACCATAACAGCTTAAAATATAGTAACCTAGAGCTGGTGTTTACTTTATTATATTTGTATAAGATAAAAGAGATCAGGAACTAAAGGATCAAACCGTTTAATAGTATTGGGAGACTTGATATATACAAGATTTTAATTTTACATTAGAAACATAAATAATATATTTTAAAATTGTTGAAATGTTAATTATTTCTTTTAGTACGTCCTAGATACCATTCAAAAATCACTTCCTGATACCTCAAGGAAAGAAAAAAAATAAAGGGTGAGCTCAAATTATTAGTAAGTGGTTGCATATAGGAGAAGATATCATGACTATAGAAGTCATGAATAATATTGTAGAGAAAATAATAAATAATTCAGATATATAATCAATAACTTGAGCATGAAATATATCCATGGATAAAAAATCATATGGAAAATAATTACTGATTTCACAATGATAGAATGCATAATTCCAGACATCTTAATCCTCAAGCCAAGACATCATGATATTTGTTTTCAAGGACTCATTCGAAGTTATCACGATCTTACCATAAAGGTATCATGCTAATTCATCTTATAATCCATCATAGCCTCTCAAAAAATACATTATTATTGTATTTCCTTGAATACACTAAGAGATACCCATTCTAGTTTTCCCCATGAGACCTTACCAGATGCATCAAGGGGATATAAAGGTCCCTACCCATCACTTACACATGTAAATGGGCTATAAAAGACCACACATTTTACTTACAAATGTAAAATGAATTTATTATGTATTTAATGAACAATATATTACATAATAAATAATCCTTAGTAATCAATAAAAATCTACATTAAATAAAATATAAAAAACACCACTATTTCCCTTGTCAATGGAATATAATTCTCATTTAGATCCATTAAATTCAAACCATATAAAATAATGAGTATGTGGTTGATTTAACATTGAAATGATGCTAAATATATCTATTCTATATTAGATCATGGACATGAATGATAAAAATAATATCAAAATAAATATGGAGAGTCAAAGAGAACTTAGAATAAATTCTTGTGTGTAAAATGAGTTATACATACCATAAATACTTAAGGGATTAAATAATACCATACATTTATAAAAATAAAAGTTTTTTAGTAAAGAAATTTCCTGGAAATTAGAGAGTAAAATGGAAGTGAAACTTTATAAAGAACGTTATTAAAACTATTTTAACATTATTGTAAAAAAAAGTTATAAATCACTTCTAAAAAATTATCTCATAAAGTGTCAAGAATAATTTTTAATACAGTATTTGAAAAATATTTTATATTAAATAAATATGGAAAATAAAATATTCCTATAATATAGAGTGGAAGAAAAAAATGTACTTAAGTGAAAATAAATCCATTTTCTAATTTTTTATAAAAATAATATCCTCATATTTTGGAATAAAATGAAAAATGCACATAATAATGAGAAAATTAATTTCTTTGAAAAACTATAAAAAATTATAAATTAATATTCATAATAAACAATGGTTATAATGGTTGGAAAATATGGTCAAGTGGTAAACATTAAAAACTATTCTTTTCTTATTTTATTTAAGAGGGTAAAAAGTGACCCGTATGGGAAGAAATTATTAAAATTCATTTTAAACCTTTTTTAAAATGTAAAATATAGTAAAAATCCCCTCAAATAATAATTTTATTATATATAATATCATTATTAAAACAAAATAAATAACATGGATACTAAATAAAAATATTCTTAACCTAATAGATGAAATAATTCTGGCTTAAAAAAACAATCTTTTATTATTTTTGAGTACGATAGTGGGGAAAAATGGAAAGAATTATTAAAACCCTAGAAATAACCAAAGTTTAAGAAAATATATGGGAATTTGGCTAAAAATATCAGATAATTACCCAAATGTAAATTTATCCATAAATAATCCCGAATAGAAATGAGATTGTAAAATAAACCCTTATATTGGATTCCCACCTTGTTAGACACATTTAAACCTTGTATTTAATAAATTTATATTTATTATTCATCTATATTATATCCTTATTTATATCTATCTTCAAAAATATCTTTTATTCATAACTTATTTTTACCCATTTACTCATAATTATTTTTTTAAGTCAATTATTTAGGAGTTAACTGTTCTATTTCTCATGCATGTTTAGATTTTGCAGTTTCGATCCTTACACATTGGTCATGGTTTAATCACCAAAATAATTTTAATAATTTAATTTATATATAATATTTATAAATTAAATATAATTTTATAATCATCCATGTAACGTGGTTATGAAAAATAAAATAATTTTTTTATGGAGGTGGTAGTCTGCACATACGCATGGGTAATGTTTATAATTTTCAACGGATATAAAAAAATAAGGTATGTAATGATTTATATTTCAAGAACCATAAATATTTATTAGATATATTATTTATTTAGAAAATACATCGAAATAACCATCCATGTTAGATTGTGGTGAAAAATGAAGTACATTGTTTCATGGAGGTGATTGTCTACACATATGCATGAACAAAATTTTTATTTTCCATTAGATAGAAAGAAGGTAGATAATGATTTTTTTCATGAACATAATAAAATTTAAGTATACTAATGGCACCAATTCTATTATTTTGAAGTTTTTATATAATATTTCATATAGGTGTAAGAATAAATAAACCTAAATGAACCCAGTTAAGTCGATTACCTCTTCCTTAGGTATCCTCCTTTGGATCTATCCTTAATCCATATTGGGTTAGTATTTTGATGATAAAAGAACCTATAATATATGGGGATTATATTTTATAAGTAATTTTTGTAGATATTTATTGCTCAAATTCACTCAAGTTTTGTGAATAATTGAGGAGAGGATGAGGTGATGGGAGTGATATCAATATAAATTCCCTAAACTTTAAAATAATATAAATCCATTATTATAGGAAAGTGGAACCAAATAAGGTGTTTTTTTTGAATTTAAGGTGATTAATAATCTAAATACACACACCCAATAAATTCTAGACAAGTTTTAGTGATATTTGAAGCCTTGTATCTTAGTTTAACCATTTTCTAACCCTTTTAACCCTTACCACGTTGACAAATTTTTACCATAGTAACTATTTGTTGTGAGTAAAAATGAAATGGTAATTATTAAATAAATAAATATTATAATTCAAAATAAAGTATCAATTTTATAATGCCAAAACTCTATATTTTGGTAAAAATAATTTTAATGTAAGTATAAAAAATGCAACAGAATACAATTTTATTGAAAAAATATATTTTTAAGTATAAAATTGATTTTACAAAAAAACAATGTATATAATTGATTATATTAATATTTATTCATTTAATAATAAACATAATAGAGTTATTTTAATTTAAAAAAAATAAAAAAAATGAATTTATCCTTATAAATACTTAATTAAAGTAAATAATAAAAAATAGTTCTTTTATTAGAATAAAATATCACTTAAATTCTAAAATGTAAAACATTAGTTTTTAAATTGAAAGTAACATTTTTATATGTTTTATTTTACTTCTTAAACACATATTTATCCTATATTAATGGTTTAATAAACTTATAAGTCATTATTATATCATGATGGTGTCTTAAAAGGGATGGTATTTGTAAAAACTATATTTTTCACTATTCATGAAAATACCAACCATTCTAGAAAAATACCAAAATTATCACTAAGATAATATTGATATGTTTAATTCAAAAATTAAGTTAATTTAATAAAATTAAAATTATAAAAAACATAAATTAATCTTTTAAATTAAAAAATTAAATATAAAGAAAATCATCTTTTATAGAAACATATCCTTTTTAAACTTCAAGAGTTTTTAATCTTGTTTCATATTAATATATAATTAATTTATTGTTGATTTATTATTTAATAAATTTAAATATTATAAAAGAGATCAATTTAATAAAATTAACAACACTTCAAATATATTTCTTTGAAAAATACTCCTTTTTAACATTGAATGATTTTAATTATATCATATTAATTATTTATTTTCTATTCATTATATTTCATCAATAAAAATAATAATAATACAATATAATTATAATAATTTATTACTATAAATTTATTCACCAATTTTTTTCACTTTTTAATTATAACATGTCACAACTCAGTTTAGTTCAGTGCATCGTGTGTTACAAGCTATTTGATAAATCATTTATTTAAAAGAAAATATGAACTAAAATATTAGGGTGTTATATTTTTATATTTTTGTACAAAAAATCACACATATTGGGTAGTCTAAGGTAAAGTTTATGTTTATGGTTTTCACCTTTTTATAAAGATAAATTCTTGGAGTCAGTTTTAGAAGTTTTATGAGGAAATATTTCATACTTAGGATCAAGTCTTTAATGATTTTTTTATATTCTATACCAAGAGGTTTAACACTAATGAAAAACAAAATATCATTGGTTTTGTCCAACAAGAGGGAGATATTTTCCATTAAACATTTAAAATATTTAGGTATATCCTTAGGTAGTGCTCTAACCTTCAGTTTCCCATCATATTTTGTTGGATACTTTCTATAATGGTCCCAATTCTTATAACCAAACTTTACTTAACCAATCTAGGGGAATAGAATTTTTTTAAATAGTCCAGGATCTAAAAAAAATTCAATACATGTGTAAGAAATTACAAACATAAGTGTTCCTAGAGAAGTAAAATTCATAATATCGACTTAAACACTGTTTTTTATTAGGAATCAAATTCTCAAGATGCTATAATTATTAATAATAATCAAGGGATATCACTTAGAGAGAATTGATTACAAAATGTGATGTATGGGCATAAAATTTACCACTTTAAAAACATTTATATTCCCATAGATAATGATGATAGTGATCAATTAATTTATTATAGAGGTGTAAAACAAGGTAACTTTTTTCCTTTCTTGAATAATTATAACCCTAGTTATAAAAACCATACTAACCTCTCATAGATAGATAAAGGAATCATTAAATAGCCTACTACCCATATATTTTAATCAACCCAAACAAAAATTTCTAAATGTGATTGAATATTTTAATTATCAAATGAATTTAGAGGTATTGATGCATCAAATTATTAACAAAATGGACTCAAAATATGTTAAACACAAGGAAATAATCAAATATCAAAAATACATACTTTAATCCAAAATAAATAATTTTCTACTTTAGTTGCATTAAATGGAATTATACTTAGATATTAGATAAAAATGTAAAATTCCTAATACTATTTAAATTAAAACAATAGAAAATTCAATGACTATAAAAAAAAGGTATAAAAACATAATACGACTCTAGATATGAAACTAAAGAATATGAAATAGAAAATATGAATGAAGATGAAACCGAAAAACCTCAAAAAATGATAATAAGGTGGAAAAAAGGTCCAAAAAATTTGATTTTTTTACTTAAAACCCCTAAACAAAAAAGTAAAATGTAATGTGAACTAATTAATGATTGAAATAAGAGAGTTGAGGTAGAGTAAAAATGGAGGAATACACATTTCTTGCATAACTATACTCCATACATTCTATACACTTAAATGATTAAAAAAAATAATGAGCTGAATTTTCTCAAATTAATTTTTTGTTTATTACTTTAAATGTGAACATTAATTTTATTAAGTCCTAAATAAAATTCTATCTTAAATAAAATTTCATAATTTTTTTACAAATAAGATAAATTTAGAGGACTTTTCCTCTATAAACATTACTGTGGAATATAACATTCTTCTATAAAGGAAAATACCTCCAAAATTGAAATAAACTAGGAGTTTTATCATTAAGTATAGAATAATATAATGTAGTGAGAGTTTTTTTATGTGCACAATGATATAGATTCAATTTCATTACTTTCACTTTATTTCAATAATTGGGTTAGGAGGAATTGAAATAAACTTTAGTTTCACATAAATTGGATGGTAGGTCCATTACTCAACCCATTATGTCACACCTGAACCTTCAAATTCCTAATTATTTTCTTTATTCATTGGTTTTATCCTTTTAATAGAGTTTTGGGTTGAAATTATATGGATTTTTTTAAAATTGAAGGCTGTAGTATAAGGCACACAGTTGGAACACAGTTAGTACTAATCATGTGATTCAAACATGAAAAACCTATACCCTATCATAGAGGTATTTTAATGGTTTGTGTATAGTTTTTGTAACCATTCATAACAAAACATGAAGTTTCCCATGTGTTTTCAACAAAGGGAATAAATTCGGTGCATGTTTTGCAAAAACATACAATGAAACTATACAGTTTTCTTAGAAATTTAAAATTTAAAATATTATTTTACCACTATTTGAATTTAATCACCCTAAACTCTATTTTTCCCCATTTAATTTTAAAATCATCATAATTATCCCTATGAACTACCTCATTTACCTCCCCCTTGAAATTTTGGCCTCTTCTCTTTTATTATTGTTGAGTTCTTATAATTGTTGCTCCTATTTCTCTCTTACTCACTCTCTACTTCTAGTTTCTTTTTCTTTATTTGGAAATGGGTTAGTGTTGGCTGAACCTTAGGTATGAATTTGTTTATAATATTTATGGATTTTTATTTTAGGGTCTGTGTAATCCTCTTTGGGTCTTCCTCTCCCCATATTTGAAGGATTTTCCTCAACCACTCTTGACCTAGGTAGGTGTTTCTATGTTTTTCATTTTTTATTGAAATATAAGTCATTATTGATTTTTTCATTAATTTTTTTTTCATGAAGTGATGTATACTAAGTGTTTATTTAAATAATGAATATGTTTTTTTAAATGGATCAGTATTATAAAGAATATTTTCAATGTTAATTTTTTTTACATAGATAAATTCATGGGTTTCAAAGGGGTTATTGATTGTGATTTTATTTTATATAGGTTTTATTATGTGATTTTTTATTCTTTCATTTTTTATTAATTACACCTTTTCATGGTGTTTACATAATTAATTATTGAATTCATTCCAATTTGTTTTGTGTTTTATTTAATTTGATGGTTTAAAGTGGGGTTATCCCCTCAATCTTTAAGGATTTCTAATGGATACATTATTTCAAAATGGTTTCTAAAAAGGGGTTTAAAGTGGAATTTCTAAAGCATGATCCAAACGGTATGTTTGGAACCTTAAAAAGGTATTTTTTGTGAAAAATATTTATAAACATTTATGTATATGGTCTTTTTTTGGTGATTAATAGTTTTAAATATTAGGACATAGTTTTAACTTTCATAAAGTTTTTTCTAAATACATTTTAGCCTTATGATTTCCCTATGTGTTAGGATAATGTGTTTACCTATTTAATGATTATATAGTTTTCAGTTTTGATATATATATTTTTTTAGGAGGATCTTCTATTAGTGGGTTTCATAAGGTAATATGAAGCAATGTGATTATGTGATTAATGTTTCCTAACTTCCATCCACTATCCTCATGGAGATACTAGGAATCTTGGTAAAGGATTAAGATATTGTTTCTCTCTAGTCATAATAAGGCTAACTAGACCCCCTTGTGTTGGATATATCCTAACCCTGTAAGAGTTCCATCAGTGAGGATAATATAGCTTACTTGGTTGGTTATAGACTAGGGATGCATCAATAGGCTGATAGATGGTTCCACACAAGTACATCAAGGATCATCTCACTATATGTATAGTATTTTTTCAAGATTACGTACACTTTAATTTGAATCTCTTGTTAATAGACCTGATTCCATTTTTTTCCTATCTATTACCATTTTAATATTATGTATGTCTTTGATTCTTATTTATTTAATGGTTTATTGACATATATTCTTTATTTTTTATCCTTATTTGTTATTAGCCCTTTGTTTATAATTGTTTCAATCTTGGTTTATCTGGTTACATGTTTCTTTTGTGTGACTACTGTTTATTTGGGGGTTAGGTTTCTTCTATAATATTTTCAAAATTGTTTTTATTTTTGATTTAGAAAAACACATTTTAAATGCATTTCTAAAGAAAAGTTTAATAATATTTCTTGAGGAATTTTTTGGATTTCAAAAATATAAAATTAATAATTTCTTATTGGTTGTATTAAACTAATAAAAAACCTATTTTTATTTTTTTATTTCAAATTATAATCATTGGAATGTTTTAAAATGGAAGGCATAGACTCTTTTGTGAAATCCCACTGAACTATTTATGCTCACCCCATACTTGAACCATTATTTTTATGTAGACCATGTGGTTTTCTTTTAGGTTCATGTACATATTTTCTAGTTACTCATAGAGTGACTATGTTGGTATTAAGGATATATGTTTACTTGGAGTCTAATAGAGATCATGTCAGGTATTTATGGTTTCTCTTTATTATTATGGATTTGGAAGCTAAGTCCTCAAGTTATGTATTTTGATTTCCATTTTAGTCTTATTAAATTTTTAGTGACATGGATGTTTATTTTGATAGTTCCCTACTTTTTTTTCAATTATTTTTGGAACAATTCATTTTGTTTATTCATAGACATATAATGTATGGACATACCATATTAGATTCTTGATATAATTCCACAACTTTTTAAATATTATTTATCTTGGAAAAATAATTCTCAATGATTACGTTTGATATTGTAGAATTTTTTATTAGCCAAATGGGGATCAGAAAGTCCATTCAAAGAATTCCATAGGTGAGCTTGAGTGCTTGATCTTGGGGTGTCTAGGAAAAGTTCATGAAAATATTGTATCAATACCACCATTTTTATTTGAGAGATTTTGTTATATTGGAGTTCGGACCAATAAAACTCAATAGGTAAGAACATGAAGAGTTTAAATAGCTCTTACTCATTCTATGCCTCAATTTACCATGTGATATCAAGTTGTTTGTCTTTAAATTTGAGTTTTCTCTATCCATTTCTTATTTTTTTGGTTTATATTATCAGTTTATTAGATTATATTGAGGTTATATGGGTGATATAGAGGTTTTACTTATTTTGGGCATAAAAAGGGTGTAAAAACTATAGGTTCATAGTTATCTCGTACAATCTAGTAAACCATACAGAGCCCGTACAAATGGTTTTATACCTTATAGTGGAAGTTTCATGGATGGAACATGGTATACCAAACCATGTGACCAATCTATGAACAACTATGAGACCCATTTATTTTTTGGGATTCCAATTGACTTTAAATTGATTTAGGTTTGTGTAAATTTTATTTGGGATGAATTATAAAGGGTTTTATGGTGAAAAAATGTTATTTGGTTTAATTTAAATGAGGTTTTGAAATGATATTTGAATATAATTGTAAAGGTATTTTCTGAAATAAATGTTAATGTTTTACAAAGGGAATGAAAATGAACCAAGTTCTTTATAAATTGGTAATTTAATTCAAGGATAGACACATGAATTTTTATAATTAATTTTAAGTTATGTTTTGAAATTTCAAAAATTGCGTGGATTTGAAATTATTTAATTGGAAAACCTTTGATTTTTTTTGTGTTGATTTATTTTATGTAATGGTTGTGATTTTTATAGGCTATTATTTTTAATTTAGGTTTATTCATGATTCGGTAATATTTGAGTTTGTGTAGTTATTTATTGATATTTGTGTTTTATTTTCTATTCATAGCATGACTCCCAAAAAAGTTCAGAAAAATTATAGGAGATATGTATATCTAGGTTTGAGTTTGGATTTATCAGTTAGTGACTCTACACAAACTCATTATAGAGTGATAAATCCTTATCCCATTCAGTTATTTTCTAACTTTTAAGGAAATCATGGTAGTAAAGAGGTCATGGAGTGGCTAGGAATGACTTATAAGTTATTTAAGTATTTGGGAGCTCTTGAGGTCCTAATGGTGGGGGTTTTCATGGATTTATTTGAAGGACCTATAGGATACTAGTGGAATATTTTCATCACATCCTAGTCAGAAGATGGTATGATTTGAGAATTGTTTAAGACCAAATCCATTCAATGGTATTTCCATGGGGGAGTGAAGGTGAGGAAAGTGATGGAATTTATAATCCTATATTAGGATCAATAAATGGTGAAGGAGTATATTGATTGTCTATATGATCATGTTTAACTCTCTCCAAAGGTCATGTATGGTGATTCATTTAATGTGAAACTATTAGTGAAAGGATTCTATCTAGATCTTAGTTTCAAAGAAATTTAAACTAGACTAAATTTGTTTAAAGGACTATTTGAGGATAATTTGATAGTGAATTTGGTTTTTGGAGGATGCAACTTGATCATTGTAGACTCTATCCATTTCAATATCAATGAAGATTCACAACTTGATTAGTAGATTAGGCTTGGGGATTCTAGGGAAACACCAATTTCTATTAATACTCCTTTATAAAAGAAAAAATATATTATATTCTTCTAGTATGGTCTATTCAGGAATTCCAATGCCTCTTACTTGAATGTTATAAATGATTCACATTAATTTGGTTGGTTGTGGAATCTTAAAAGTTATACATATTAAATCTATGATAGATTAATGAGGATTCTCTTCCACCTCTTAGGTTTTAATAGTAATCCAATGACGTTTTTTTAGATATTCCTTTTTTATTTCAATAATTTTCTTTTATTATTGTTTATTATTGGCTTAAGGCCTATATTTTTTGGAAAACTATACAACTTTATCATTTATAGAGTTAATGTTTATCTTTTTTTTAAAAAAATTATCGATGTTACATCTATTGGTTTTTGTTCCTTGAGTCTTCCTTATAGGAAAATTCAGTTGTGTTTCTTAGTGATTCATTGAAATGTGTATTACTCTATTGATACACCTTCATAGTGAAATTATGAAATGGTGATAAAAACCATTATGGGTATCGATTTAATGATTTCTTCATTGAGATAGTTGGGTTGTGAGTTTTGAATTAGATATAGATTTATATGTGATAGTTTTTTTAATTTTTATGGAATTTAGAGACCAAGTTAAGAAGTATATCTTCCTTTTCAGTTGGAATTTTTTACTTATATTTCATTATCCTTGAACTTTGATGACTTTTTTGGAGAATAAAGTGTTATTTTAGGGATAATTTTCACACCCTAAACTTCACTTTTATTATTTTATTATTTTATTTATTTAATTTTATCCTTATCCTTGAGTTTAATGTTGAAATTAATTGATTTTTTCAAAATTTTATGTTTTAGTGTAAGGTTTATCTTTATAACATGGTTAATACTAAAAGTGAGACCCAACCATACAAAAAATGAAACTTATTCTAGAGGAATTCATGCAGCACCCCAACCCACACTCTTGAGTCCAAAGTAAATTAAATATTGTACCTATATCTCTCATGATGTTTTCACGATCACAAACACTCCAATATGATTCCAAAAATTTTATCAAGTGATTTTCAGTTATATTATTAATCTACAAGTCTTGAGATTAATGATATATTATTAATATCATGATGAATTATTAAAGTTCATGTTGACGTATTTGAAGAATCCTTAAAGATATTATTGAATTTTTATTGGATATATTGAAGCCATAGAAGTAATATTCAAGGATTTATTGAAGGATTGGAAGGAACCTAGTAATCCATGGTGGACTTATCTTTCTAGAAGGCATCACTGGCTAGATGACATAGTGCCACCGGCCAACCGGTGATGTAGAAAATAACACCCTCTTCTAGTAAGAGTCCACCATTCAGCTGATGGAGGAGAACCAACTAGCTGTTAGAAGCACATAGTGATAAATAAATTCCATGTGTCCCACCGATTAGCTGGTTAGCTACATCGTGTAGCCGGTGGTATTGAGAGAATATTTCCTGGTAAGCGTTTATTATTATACAAATCACTATTATTTAACCCGTTGAAATTATTAATAGACCCAAATAATTCTGGAATACTCTTTGAAGATCTAGAGGATATAAATAGAGGATTAAGGAATCTTGGATCCATGAAAGAACGTATATAAAAACTTAGATCTTGAATCAAGATGTCTAATATCTTGAAATATCAAGAATAATCACAAAGATCCAATATTATTTTCTCAATCTATAAAATGATATCACCTTTTCTCTTTCTATATATGCCCTATAAATTGTATCTATATTTCTAGAGAGATAAGAGAGTGTAAGTGTAATGAAGCTGTTCTAAGAAAATATTCCTATTCTCATCCTACCTTCTAAAATGGGGTTCTTTCTATAACCAGTGAAAAGTAAGGGAGATAGTTTCTTGCTAACATTTAAGTAAGGTAGGCTGGTTTCCAACTAATTCTATAAAAACTCAAGGGAGGAAATTTTTATTGATCTCCATTAAAATCTAGGGACTAATATAAAAACCTCGCACCCAAGGGTAGGAAATAAAGGGGCTCAAACCAATCAATTACCAAACTCCTTTATCAATTAGTGTTTTCTCTATCTTTTAATTTACATATTGCATCATAGAATCTTGATATTCCTAAATATCATAAATTCTATTCATCCACTTTCCCCAATGATTACTCAATAAAATTTGATATTATCTTTACAATATAGATCAAATTTATCACTTTATCACATTATTGTATTGAAATCATTTTGTTTTTAATTTTTTCTTTTTATTTATTGTTTTAATTTTTAAAAGTAAATTAACCCCCTCTTGACATTCTACTCAAACCGAAACTTATTATCAAATACGATATTTTTATTTTTATTCTTTACAAACTTGTTTTTTTATTTTTCTCAAAAATAATTATTTTCAAAAATTTTATCATGTTTTCAATTTTTTTTGCTTAATATTAATCTATTTCAACGTTTGATATTTTTGAAATGGCATCTACCTCTTATACACATGATCCTTTATTGGATGAAAAAAATTAATCTTATTAGAAAACTCACATGCCAATTTCTCTTAAAATTATTGGATATCCTATTTGGAAAATGGTTATGTATGGTTATACCCCTATAATAAAGCCATAAGACAAATGGAAAACTCAAGATATTACTGCTTTTGAATTAAATGGAGAATCTATGAATTCTCTCTATTTCAGACTTGACCAAAATGAATTCAATCATATATTTACTTGAAAAAATCCCACGAAATTTAGAAATTATTATAAATTACTCATGAAGGCATGAAAAAATTAAATGATACTATGTAACATACCATAAATTCTAAACTTAGTTTTATTATAATAATATTTTATGAAATAGATTTTTTTATAATTAAAACCAATTAATAATAATTTTTGAGATGATTTATTTGAAATTTAAGTGTTTTAATTAATAAAATATATAAAAATAATTATAATTAAAATTTATAGTTTTCAAAAATAGTGTTCTAAAAATAAAAACTGTTTTGAAATATAATTTTTATATGAATACATGTATTTGATTATTTTTATAATTTTTTTAATGAATAATTTTTTTAAAAATATATAAATATATATACATATTTAATTATTTTTATAATTATAACTATATTGAAAGTTCTTAGTTATTTTAAGTATATTAAATATAAAATATTTTAACTATGATATTAATTATTTCCTCTGAAATAATGAATAATTATATTCATATATAATTAATGTGGTTTTATAAAATCTGATTTTTGAAAACATGATTTTAATATATATGTATTTATGAAATTATAATTATTAATTATAAAATATGATTAGATTATGAAATTATTTTGTTTAATAAGAAATTATAGCTTTTAAAATTAAAGTTAAACTTATAATATTATACATATATTATGATAATATTTATTAAAGAAACTAAATAAATAATTATAATAATATGATAACAATAAAAAAAAAGAGAATCATGTATAGGGGATTAGGGGTCTGCGGGTCTTAATTTGGGGAGGAAGCAGATCGAGCTAAGGGGTTTCGTCTGGGGGGGAGCTAATACACTGTGTGGGTTGACACTGAGTCAAAGCTATCCACGATGGGGTTGATCCACCAGGGGGTTTTGACAAGGTGAAATGAGCACCGACATGGGATTCTGACCGAAGCTGTGGTGATCTGAGCTTCATCATGGAGGTTTATTTGCAGTTAGGGTTCCCAAAATGCACATCAGAGCCGAAATTAGAGTATTTCAAGCAGGTTAGATATTCCTCATATTCGGTCTTCAATCTATGAAATGTTGGTTTTTGTTTTAGTTTTTAGGTGTCTGATTTTCTGTAACTATGATGTTCATCGCTTCTGTTGATGTCAATATGGTTCTGTTTGTCAATTTTGGTCATCATTTGTAGTCTTGTGCTGAATATTGTTTTGTTTTTAGATTAGTAAATTATGGTCTATTTAACTTTGTTTTTTGGTTTGATTTTGTAATATGAATAATCTGTTGTTTCACTTTGGTTTTCATACAAGTTATACCATCCTTATAATCAAAATTTTATAATTTTTATGTAAATTGTTTTGTTTTGGTTTTTCTTTGATTGATCCTATTACAGTAATTGAGTATTTTGGATGGAACTTTGAACTTTCACGGTATGATTGAGTATGTTTCACTATTTACATAGTAGGAAATATGGCTATAAAAGACCTTTTATCAGTGTGCAAATATATCCTATAAACCTTCTTCCAGTCCGTGTTAGTGAGAGTATATGCAGGAAGTAGAAAAAGAAGTTTTTAAATTTTGTTAGAAATTCATATAAGGGTGATAATAAACATATTTTCATATTTTGACTCTTACTAAATTCTTTATGGGATCATTTTATTTTTGTATTATGGTTATGTTTATATAAATTATGTTTCAAGAAATTGAATGAAAGTTTGTTTTTTATCAAACTATGTTTATTTTTAAGACTTATACATATATATGTATATATATAAACATATATATGTATTTCAATCCAAATGTATAATTATTTTCAAAACAAATAATTTTAGTGAAAATTTATTTATTTTCAAACATTTTATTCATATAAGGGTGATGTGAATTTTTTTTCAAGCTGTAGTTTTAACTTCTTTTAGAATTAGAATGGGACATATTATTTAATTATTTTCAAAACTATGATTTTATTTCAAACGTATTTTATAAAGGTTCAATTTTTTATGATATATTTTATCAATATATATATATATATATAAGTATATATAAGTATGTATGAAAATATATACCAACCTATATTCTTGTTTTAATAATTTTTTGATGTAAATGTTGGTTTTAAATTTATGTCTTACTGGTACTTATAATTCCATCATTTATATCGATTTATGTAAAAAATTAATTTTATTAATGATCAAATCAGGTTGATATATATATATATATATATATATATATAACACAGTTTATACAGAATATTGATATTCAAATTATGTGTCATTTGAATTATAACAATTATTTTTGATTAATTGTTCATTCAAAATATATAACAAGTGATTATTTAAGGAATATTATGAATTTAAATTATTCATCTAAATTTATTCCATACATAAATTATGATTATGGATGTATCTTGATGACTTTTCATGACACTTCTTAGTTTAATACATACATACACACATACACACACACACACAGACAGACATACATACATACATACATACATACATACATACATACATACATACATACATACATACATACATACATACATACATATATACATACATACATACCTATAAGAATATGCATATATGCATAAGCATTGAATTAAAGTTTCATTTATTAGAACCACCTTTGGAAATGGATTCCTATGTAGTTATGAATGAGATTTATAAGTGAATGAATGCTAATTAACCTTCAATGTGAATATGAAAACATAAGTATAAGAGATTTGTTTATTACATGTCTAACAAGTGAATTCCCATAAATGTTTTCATTTATACATTCAGATATAAATACAAGAATATTTGTTTTTAATTTTTGATCATATTTTAAAATAAAAACTCTAGCAGAAAACATATATATATGTAAGGCAATATGAAAAAGGTTTTATGAAAATCGGAACTTGACAACGGTAAACATGACAGAGAGTGGGGAGTGATCCTATCCCTCAGGAAAATGGGTAGACCCAGACAACCTTCCATGTATCAAGTGGACTCATGTTTTTTTTGTTTTCAAGATCTTTGTTAATGTATTTTTAAAATAACTAGATTATTTTACAAAAATATCAAAGTATAATTAATTTCAAAGTATTACAATACTTTATAAAAACATTTTACGAAAGTATTTTTTAACGATATTTTAGAGAACCCCTTACTCGGAATACATAATGCTTACCCCTTGTTTTAAATTATTTTATTATATATGTTTAGTATAGTTTCAAGAGATGTTATTTTTGATTAATGAGTTAGCACTCACAAGGTATTTTGTTTATTTTATTTTATTTGTATAGTTTTGTTATGTTGTAAGGGTTGTATCTAATCCTCCAAAACCCAGACCGGTAAATGTTCCTGGTATGCAATAAGTGTTTTGTATTTATTCAAGTTTCTTTTTTTAAAATACCCAACATTTATGAGAGCTAAACCAAGGTTGCAGGTTTGGATTGTTATACATGGTATCAGAGAAATGGTCTTGGAAACTTTGGAGATTAGATTTTTTTCGAGTCTAAAAGTTTAGCGGCTATAAGGTTCCTTAATTATGAAGAAAGAAATTCAGAATTCCTTTTAGTCCGATGAATGAATTGCGAGGACACAATTCTTTTGAGGGAGGAATAATGAAAGATCCTAGACATTATAAACTTAGTTTTATTATAATAATATTTTTTAATTGGATTTATTTTTAATTAAAAACAACCAATAATATATTTTGAGAGGATTTATTTGAAATTAAGTTTTTTAATTAATAAAATATATACAAATAATTATAATTGAAATTTATCATTTTAAAAAGTAGTGCTCTAAAGACAAAAACTAATTTTCAATATAGTTTTTATATGAATACATGAATTTTCTGATTTTTATAATTTTTTAATGAATAAATTTCTAAACAAAATAAAAATATATATACATATTTTAGGACTTTTATAATTACAACTATATTGAAAGTACTAAATTTGTTTAAGTATATTCAATATAAAATATTTTAACTATGAAAATAATTATTTATTGTGAAAGAATGAATAATTATATTCATATATAATTAATGTGGTTTTATAAAATTTTATTTTTGAAAATATGATATGAATATATATGTATTTATGAAATTATAATTATTTGTTATAAAATATGATTAGTTTATAAAATTATTTTGTTTAATAAAAAATTATAAATTTTTAATGTTAATTTTAAAATTATAACATTATACATATATTATAATAATATTTATTGAAGAAATTAAATAAATAATGATAATAATATAATAATAATAATAAAAGAAGAGAATCATGTATTGGGGATTAGGGGTATATGCGTCTCGATTTGGAGAGGAAGCAGATCGAGCCAAGGGGTTTCATCTAGGGGAGGGAGGAGATGCATTGCATGGGTTCAAACTGAGTCAAAGCCATCTGTGATGGGGTCGATCTTCCATGGGGGTTTCAATAAAGTGAACTGAGCACCGAAAGGGGATTCCAACCAAATTTGTAGGGATCTGATATTCTTCATGGTAGTCCATTTGTAGTTAGGGTTCTCAAAATGCACATCAGAGCCTGGATTTGAGGATTCTGAGCTGGTTAGTTGTTCCTTATCGTCGGTATTCAATCTATGAAATGTTGGTTTTTTTTAGTTTTTCGGTTTCTGATTTTATTTAACTAGGATGTTTTTTACTTCTGTTGATGTTGTTCTACTTCCATTTTTCCAACATTTTCATTATCTATAGTCTTGTGTTGAATATTATTTTGATTTTGGATTAATAAATTACGGGACAATTATTTTGGTTTTCTGGTTTGATTTTATAATATGAAAAATATGTTATTTCACTTTTGGCTGCATAAAAATTTAACCGTCCATATAATCAACAATTTATAATGTTTATGTAAATTGTTTTTTTCTAGTTTTTCTCAAATTTATCCTTTTATAGTAATTGAGTGTTTTAGATAGTACTTAAATCTTTCAAGATTATCTTGAGTTTCTTTCGCTGTTTACATAGTAGGAACTATGGCTATAAAATACCTTTTTTCTTTCTGCAAATATATCCTCCAAACCTTCTGTCAGTTTCTGTGAGTGAGAGTATATGCTAAGAAGTAGTATGAGAAGTCTTCATATGTTTCTATAAATTTATCTAAGGGTGCTACTAAACTTATTTTCAGATTTTGTTTCTTACTAAATTCTTTAGGGGATCATTTTATTTATGTATTATGATTATGTTTATATAAATTATGTTCTGAGAAATTTAAGTAAAGGTTTGTTTTATTTTTATCAAAGTTTGTTTATTTTTAAGACATATAGATATATGTGTGTATATATATATATATGTATTTTTATCCAACTGTGTATAATTATTTTCAAACATTTTGTTCCTATAAGGGTGATGTGAGATTTTTTTAGGAGGCAATTTTAAATTCTTTTTGAATTATTATGGGATTTATTGTTTAATTATTTTCAAACTTATAATTTTATTTCAAACTTATTTTATAAGGGTACCATTTTTTAATGGTATATTTTACAAATATACATATATATAAGTTTTTATGAAAATATATACCAACCTATATTCTTGTTTTAATAATATTTTGATGTAAATGTTGGTTTTAAATTTATGTCTTAAGGGATACTTATAAATCCATCATTCATATATATTTATGGAAGAAATTAATTTTATTAATTACCAAATCATGTTGATATATATATATAAAGGAGTTTATATAGTATTTTTATGTTCAAATTATGTTTCATTTGAATTATAATAATTATTTTTGATTAATTATCCATTAAAAATATATAAAAATTGATTATTTATGGAATATTATCATTTTAAATGATTTATCTACATGTATTTCATACACAAATCATGATTATGGCCATATATTGATGATTTTTCATGACACTTCTTACTTTAATATATGCATAAACATTGACTAAAATTTTCATTTATCAGAACCACATTTGAAAATGGATTCCTATGAAGTTATGAAAGAGATTTATAAGTGCATGAATTATAATTAAAGATCCATGCGAATATGAAAATTCAAGTATAATATATTTGGTTATTCCAAGTCTAACAAGTAAATTCCCATGAAGGGTTGCATTTATATATTCATATATAAATACAAGCATTTGGGTTTTAATTTTTTGTTCACATTTTAAAATAAAAAATCCAGTGTAAAACATATATATATGTAAGGAAAGTTGAAAATGGTATTATTAAAATTGGAACTTGAACATGGTAAACATGATAGGGAGTGAGGAGGGAACCTATTCATCAAAAAATGGGTTGGCCCAGATAGCCTTCCATGTATCAAGTGACCTAACGTGTTTTTGTTTTCAAGATTTTGCTTAATTTTTTTATAAAATAACTATAAAATTTTACAGAATTTTCAAAGTATAATTAATTTTAATGTATTAAAATATTTTATAAAAACATTTTACAAAGTTAGTTTTTAACAGTTTTTTAGAAAACCCCTTATTGGACATTCTTAATGCTCACCCCTTGTTTTAAATTATTTTTTTCTACAGGTTTAGTCATGTTTCCACCAGAATTATTTTTGATTGAGGAGTTAACACTCACAAAGTCTTTTGTTTATTTTATTTTATTTGTATATTTTTTTTAAGTTTTAAGGGTTTTATTAAATCTTTCTAAAACTAGACCGATAAATGTTCCTGGTATGTAATAGGTGTTGTCTATTTGTTAAAGATTCTTTTTTTAAATAAATACACAACATTTATGAGAGCTGAAGCTTGGTTGTGGGTTCGGGTTGTTATACTTGGTATCAGATCAATGGTATAGAAAACATGAGAGATTATATTTTTTTGAATCTAGAAGTTTAGCGGTCCTATTGTTTATTAATTATGATGACAAAAATTCAGAATTCTTTTTAGTCTGACGAACAAATTGTGAGGACACAATTCTTTTTAAGGAGGAATACTGTAAGAGCCCAGAAATTCTAACCATAGTTTTATTATAATAATATATTATTAAATAAATTTATTTATAATTAGAACCAACTAATAATATTTTTTGAGATGATTTATTTGAAATTATGTGTTTTAATTAATAAAAAATATATAAATAATTATAATTCAAATTTATTGTTTTAAAAAATAGTATTATAAAAATAAAAAATACTTTTCAGTAGAAATTTTATATGAATACATGTATTAGATGATTTTTATAAGTTTTTTAATGAATAAATTTCTTAAATATATATAAATATATATACATAAATGATTACTGTTATAATTATAACTATATTTAAAGTACTAAATTATGTTAAGTATATTCAATATAAAATATTTTAACTATGATAATAATTATTTATTATGAAATAATGAATAATTATATTCATATACAATTAATGCGGTTTTATAAAACTTGTTTTTTGAAAATATGATATGAGTATATATGTATTTATGAAATTATAATTATTGGTTATAAAATATGATTAGATTATAAAATTATTTTGATTAATAAGATAATATAATTTTTTAATGCCAAAGTTAAACTTATAATATTATATATTTATTATGATATTATTTATTAAATAAATTAAATAAGTAATGATAATAATATGATAATAATATGATAATAATAAAAAAAAGAAGGGAATCACGTATAGAGGATTAGGGGTTGTCGGGTCTAGATTTGTGGAGGAAGTATATCAGGACAAGGGGTTTCATCTGGGGGAGGGAGCCGATGTGATACTTGGGTTCACACTGAGTCAAATCCGTAAGTGATGGGGTAAATCCTCTATGGGGGGTTTGATAAGGTGAACCGAGCACCAGTAGGGAATTCTGACCAAATTTTTGGTGATCTGAACTTCGTCATAGCGGTTTGTTTTGAGTTAGGGTTCCTAAAATGCACATCGGATCCTAGATGTGAGGATTCTGAGTGGGTTAGCTATTACTCATCTTTGGTATTTGATCTATGAAATGTTGTTTTTGTTTTAGTTTGTAGGTGTCTAATTTTCATTAACTTTGATGTTCGTCGCTTATTTTGATGTTGATTTGGTTCTGTTTTTTCCATCTTTCTCTTCATCTGTAGTCTTGTGTTGAATATTGTTTTTCTTTTTGATTAGTAAATTGTGGGCCTTTTATTTTTGTTTTATAGTTTTATTTTTTAATATGAACAACCTTTTTTTCACTTTGGTCTGCATATAAGTTCGACTATTCTTATAATAAACATTTTATAATGCTTATTTAATTTTTTTTGTTATGGTTTTCCTTGGATTGATCCTATATAGTAATAAAGTGTTTTGGATGGTAATTCAAGAATTCATGGTAAGCTCGAGTGTGTTTCGCTGTTTACAGAGTAGGAACTATGGATATATAATCCATTTTATCAGTGTGAAAATATATCCTGCATACCTTCTGTCAGTCCATGTGAGTGAGATTATATGCTAAGAAGTAGAAGAATAAGTTTTCAAATGTTGCTAGAGATTCATTAGGGGTTATAATAAACTTATTTTCAGATTTTGATTCTTACAAAATTATCTAAGGGATAATTTTATTTATGTCTTATGATTATGTTTATCTAAATTATGTTTTAAAAAATTGAAGTAAAGGATTGTTTTATTTTTATCCAACTATGTTTATTTTTAAGACATATATATATATATATATATATGTGTGTGTGTATACATATTTATGTATTTCTATCCAACTATGTATAATTATTTTCAAAACTAATAATTTAAGGTAATGTTTATTTATTTGCAAACATTTTATTCTTATAAGGGAGATGTAAAATTGTTTTCAAGATGTAGTTCTAAATTATTTTTGAATTAGTATGGGAAAAATTGTTTAATTATTTTCAAAATTATTATTTTATTTCAAACTTATTTTATAAGGGTTCAATTTTGTTTGTGATAGATTTTACCAAGATATATATATATATATATATAAGTATGTATGAAAATTATATACTGACCTATATTTTTTATTTAATAATTTTTTGATGTGAATATTGGTTTTAAATTTACTTGTTAAGGGATACTTATAAATCTATCATCATATGGATTTATATAAGAAATCAATTTTATTAATGATCAAATCATGTTGATATATATATATATAATGGGGTTTATATAACATATTGATATTAAAATTATGTTTCATTGGAATTATAACAATTATTTTTGATTAATTATTCATTCAAAATATATAGAAAGTGATTATTTATGGAATATTATCAATTTAAATGATTGATCAACATGTATGTCATACAAAAATCATGATTATGGACATATATTGATGATTTTTCATGACAATTATTTCTTTAATATATGGACACACACACACACACACACACACATATATATATATATGAACATGCATATATGCATAATCATTGAGTAAAATTTTCATTTATCGGAACCACCTTCATAAATGGATTCTTATGAAGTTATGAATGAGATTTATATGTTAATAAATGCTAATTAAACATCCATGTGAATTTTAAAATTCAAGTATAAGATATTTTGTTATTCCAAGTCTAATAAGTGAATTCCCATGGAGGTTTTCATTTATAAATTCAGATATAAATACAAGCATATGTGTTTTTAATTTTTGTACATGTTTTGAAATAAAAACTCCAGTGGAAAACATATATATATGTAAGGAAAGATGAAAATATTTTTATGAAAATTGTAAATTGAACATGTTAAACATGATAGAGATTGGGGAGTGAACATTCCCCTTAGGAAAATGGGTAGTCCCAAACAACCTTCCATGTATCAAGTGGCCACATGTGTTTTTTTCAAGAGTTTTCTTAATGTTTTTCTAAAATCATTAGATTATTTTATAGAATTATAAAATAATAATTAATTTCAAATCATTACAATACTTTATAAAAATATTTTATGAAATTATTTTTCAATGGACTTTCAGAAAACCCCTTATAAGGCATACTTAATTCTCACCCCTTGTTTTACATATATTTTTTATACATGTTTAGTAGATTTTTTGATGGCATTATTTTTTATTAAGGATTTAGCACTCGCAAAGTATTTTGTTTATTTTATTTTATTTGTACTATTTTGTTAAGTTGTAAGGGTTGTATATAATACTCCAAAACCTAGTCCGGTAAATGTTCCTAGTATATAATAGGTGTTGTGTATTTTTTCAAGTTTCTTTTCTTTTAAAAAAATACACAACATTAATGAAATCTGAACCTAGGTTGCAAGTTTGGGTTGTTATATAATGAGATTGATTTATATATTAAAGTCTTTGAAATATTTTCTATTCATAAACTTATTACCAATATTTTTACCCATTTTACTAATATTTTCAATAGATTAAAGTCTATTGGTGATGATTTGTTTATAAAAACTTCAGTAAAGAAAATTCCCTAGGTCCTACCAAGAAATTGGGAACCCAAATTCATTACTATACAAGAAGAAAAGTATACAAATAAAATGGTAGTTGAATAGATTATTATATCTCTCATGATGTATGAAATCACCATGAATATTCAATCAAAAAATGAAGAAAAATAAGTCAAGGAATTGAAATAATATAAAATAAAAATTTCCTTCAAAGCTATTGATGATGAAGATTCATTTTATAATGAATCCAAGATTTAATGCTTGACCAAGAGGTTGAAGAAATTAAACAAAAATAAGAACACTTTTGACAATTATAAAAAGAAAAATTAAATTAAAGTTCCAGAAGTAAATTTAAATAAACGGAATAGGTAAGGTTATATTAGATCAGATTTCCCCATCTAAAAAAATAATTTGAAAGAAAAGAATAAATATAACAAATATCTCAAATTATCAACAAGGAGTTCTAGAGAGGATTCACTTTCAATATAAAAATCAAGTGATAAAATTACTAAATATGATATGACACATATCAAGGTAGGTGATTAGGTTATTTCACATATTTCTCACTCTCTTTATTATTCCCCTTCTTCATGTCATTCATCATCATCATCTTCCTATTACAATCAAAAAATCAAATTATGAATTTTTGTGAAGAAATTAATTAAAAATTAAAATATATCAACCCAAAATATAAAAATGTTATTAAAAAAGATCGAATTTCTAAAGAAAATTAAAGTATTTATAAATAAAAAATATGTTTTTGTTTTGAAATTAAAACAACAACCAAACATTGATAATTTATAATCCCAAATCGAATATCTCAAAAATAATCTCACTCAATTCACCCATGATTATTAATATCTTAATATGATTTTGGGTTCTGAATATCCTATAAAAAATAACCATGGTTTTTGTTTTTAAAATAATGATAGTTATTAAAAAATTAAGACTTTTGTAAAAGTGATTTAACAAAACAAGTTTAGTAATTATTTTACTAAAACCAGGAATATAATTTTTTACTACGATTGAAAAAAATTCTAGATATGGTAGACCTAAATATATTAATATTTCTTCCTCAATATCTAATAAAAAAAATCATAAAAAACAAGTTTGGGTTTCTAAATCCTTATTAGATAACGTTTCTGAACCCAAAATATGGGTACCAAAAAGAAATTTTTGATATCTATTAGGACTACACCATTGGACTTCATTCATATATCATAATATGGATTGTTAATAAAATTGTAATATAAACTATTTAAATGGTTGATATATTATTGTTACCCCTTTATCTCTTTTATAAATGTTCTAATTTTATGAAAGCTCATATTTTAACTTTTAAGTGAATTTTGGATATAAAATTTCATCTCACGGGGAATAATTTTTTTTGTTGTTTTAAATTTTCTTTTCTATCTTGAATTTTATTTATAGATATCCTCTATCTATCTATCATATTTTATTTATTATTCTATAAAAATGATATGTTATCTTTTTAATATTTTTTTTATTCTTTTTAATTTTAATTTTCTACTCCTTTTCATTTTTTTATTACAACATTTTAAAATTTTAATTTATTGTCATTTTTATTTTCTTTCAAAATATTTTAAATAATTTTAAAAATTTGTGATTAACTATTATCTTTTTATTTTTTAATTGAAATTATGTGATCATTTGTTTTAAATGATAAATCCATATCATGTTATTTATTTCTTTTTACCTTATGTATTGTCCATGATTTACATGCCTTATTACCTTAACTTGGTTCTTATGTTTATGATAATCATTAAGGTGGAATTATTTTTTCATGTAAATATTGGTTTACCTTATGAGCAGTTACCATATTATTATAAATTTATTCTACTTTACCTTACTTGTTTTCATTTTTATAATAAAAATGGGGGAGAAGTTTTTAGTTATTAAAAAATGTTCTGAATCACAAAGAGGGATATTTGTTTTTTTATTTAAGGGGGAGAGGGTTTTGACTATTGGGAAGAAGTGTTTTGTTTAATTATTGATCTCAATGAAGATAATTTATCTCTTGAATATCTTTAATTTATGTATTGGTCATGATAAATATATTTTAGTTAATCTATTGAGAATATAGAATGTATAATTTCTTGACTTAATTTGAATACATGTTTCATTCTTGATTTACTATTAATATATGTTTTTATATTAAGTGTTTTTGATCATAGAAAATAGAGATACTATATTACCTATATCCCGTTAAGTATGTTTTAATGATAAAAAATACTCACTTGTGTTTCTAATAATATCACTGAGTACTTTTTAGTTATATGATCAATGTCCAAATCATGAGATTAATGATATATTATTAAGATCAAGATGAATTCTTGTTGTTCTTGTGGAAGTATTTTAAGATCCCTTTATTATCTTGTTAAATACATAGAAGGAATATTTGATTATCTATTAAAGGATTTTAAGGATGATAGTACGTCATGGTGAAGTTCTGTTTTCAATAGGAAACACTGACTAGCCAGTGCAGTGTCATTGGACAACCATTTATAAAGACAATAACACCATCTTTAAGTGAAATTCCATCATCTAACTAGTGTAGGAGAACTATCCATCCAGTGTAACTCGAAAAGTAATAAATAATTTTTAGGTGATCCACCATCTAATCGGTGTGGTGCACTGAGTAACTGGTGGTGTCAAGACAATAGTTCTAGAGAAGTATTTATTATTGATCAAATTACCATTATTTATCCCACTAATGTTCTTAATGGACCCATATAATTTCATAATTTCACCTAAAAAATATGGAGGATAAAAAATATAAGATTAATGAGGCTTATATGCATGAACTAACTTGTACAACAACTCATCAGTTGAATCAAGACACCCAATTGATAGTAATCTCTATAATCTTCTTAAATAGACAATATTATTTTCTTAATCTCTCAAAGGTTATTAACTATTCTATGTATCTCTATCATATAAATTGTATATATAATTTTGCAGAGATAAGATAATGGAATTATAATGGGTTTTTTACAAGAAAATATTTCTCTTTTCATCCTACCTTCTATAATGGGATTCTTACTACAAATTATTAAAAGAAATGGAGATGGGTGCTTACTATAGTGAAAGTATGGGGAGATTTGTTTCTATCTACTTTTATTAAAAATAAAGGGAGGATGGATTTATTGACCAGTATTAACATCAAGATACTAATATACAAACCAATAACCTGATGTAAGGAGACATAGGGTATCATTCCAATCTAGTGTCAAACTCCTTTATCAAACCATATTTTCACTATATTTTAATTTACGCATTGTGTCATCCGATTTCGATAATCATAAATTGCATAAATTCGATTCATCTTCTTTATTCTATTCTTTATATCTTAGTTAAATTTGATATTATCTATATAATACAGATCATATCTATATCATTATCACTTCATCATATCTAATTATTCTTGTTTTGAATTTTTTTCCTTTACATTTTTTTAAATTTTTAAAAGGTAATTCACCCCTCTTTCCATTTTACTTCAACCAATATAACACATACTTTACATAATGGATTTGATACCAACCGTATATTCCCAAACATTACTATACCATAATTAAATTACTAAAAACAAATATTTCATTACATATATTTTCAGTACCTTTTAGATATATATCTTTATCGAATGAGGAAAAATCATAAAGTAATATAGAATATATCTTTCTCAAAAAATAGAATTTTTTAACCTCATGAGAAACTAATTAATCCACAATATATCTCTAAAACCTCCCACAAATTATCCAAACAATCTATCCTATTTGACATATCATGTATAATACATTTCTTTATGACTTAGGAAAGTGAAAAAATAAGAAGTGGTGTGCTCAAATGATCATTAAGGGTAAACATAAATGGTAAAAATAAAATATCACAACTGATAATAAGATGAGAAAAAATAATATGGTAGGAATAGATAACCAAAAATAATACCATAATATAATGAAATTGAAATAATAATTTATCCATGGATAATAATGGAAATGAAAAGGTCACATGGATACTAATAACTGGTTCCTTAGTGATGAAATTAATAATTTCTAAAAACTAATTCAATTAACTAAGATAATACATTATGATCTTATTCATCATGATATTAGTCATCATGATGTTACTGTCAAGGTCCTTTGTCTAGGAAGTATTTTGTTCTGGGAAAGAAACACCAAAATACCCAAGATAGTTTGTATCATGAGACCCATCTATACACTAACTGACTATCTATACTGGGACCATCCATATATAAATAAGTAAAATTAATTCATCATATTAATGAATGAATAAACTATATAATACATAACCAAAATTATTTAGTAATCAATAAATATACTTATTGAGATAAGAAGTACCAAAATTATCAATTTTTACATAACAAATAAATTGAATATATTTCTATGAAAGAATCCCTCTGACTAACATAAAATTAATTAATAGCTCATGGTTAAGTAAAAAACTTCCCAAATAAAAAAATGTATAGATATCTAGGTGAATTCACTTAAAATAATGTAATGGAAAATTTGGTATTCATGGAGGAAAGGAATTGGGAGAAAAATCATGTTTATAATATAATATTTTTTTTGAAATACAAAGGTAGTGATTGATTTCCACAATTTTAATCCCCTAAAGGAAAATATTATGAGAGGATTTAGAAATTAATACATGGAAAATATATACACTACAAAAATGAATCATGTAGTGAATGTGAATCAAATATCAATGAAACAAAACTGAGATGTGAAAATCCTTTTGATAATGGTAACATATGAATCAAAAGAAAATGAGAGGTAAACTATAAAATTAAAATATAATGAAATAAAATATAATCATTATACTTGAAGTAAATAGGGACGTGAATAAACCATAAAAAATACAATATTGTGCATAATATCACATATGTCTCATGTAATTTAAAATAGAGACAAATAAGACATAGAACTTTAGAAAATTTTGAAAAAAAAATCCTATAAGGGTATAATTTCAAATGAAAAATTACAAACCATGAATAATGAGAGGATCCTGATACAAAAAATTAAAGGGTAAGTAGATACACCATAAAAAATAAAACATAATATAATAATAGATATGTCTCAGGGAGTGAAAATTGAGACAAGAAACCCCTTTGAAGTAACATAATACTTGAGGTGAGAATCATTTGATAATGAGGTAAGAAAGAATAATTTTAAAACCCCATAATGGAAGAAGGAAATACCATACAAATTATTCATTTTTTAGAATAAATCAAACTTTTAATAATAGATTTAAATAAAAAAAATTGTAAGTCAATGTAATAAAATTGATTTAACACAAACCCATATGGCATTGGTAACACTTGAATCAAAGGAAGGTTTAAGAAGGTTACTTAATTTGGATTTTTTTTATTCATAACATGAATTAAATTAAATAATATTTAAAAATTAATTCATGGTAAGTAAATAAAAATAATTCCATATGAAATGAAAGATGGTTCACAAAATATTAAATGTCTCAAAGAATTAGAATTGAGACAAATTATTCCTTAACTTAATTCAAAAATTTCACTAAGGAACTTAAATATCCTATATAAAAAAATACCTATATCAATAACATATTTAAGAAACTTTTTCATATCTATAAAATTTTATAAACTTCATTTATAATTATTATCTATATGTATATTAGTTAGTTATTATCTATGTTTAGTATCAGGTGTGAGTAATCTTGATCTTTTTGAACTAGTTTCATAATAATGGTGTTCTTATTCATTATCCTATGAAATTTAATAATTAAAATATCATATAAGGTACTATAAATTATTATTTATAATTATTTATAATTTTATTATTTAAATATATGGCATTTTTGGTTACGATCATTGAAGATGAAATCGACGATGAGCATGTTTCGATGATTCTTAGTGAACGAAGGGTGTTTAATTAAATTGAAAGTAAAATATTGATATTACCATTAAAAAAATAATTATTTACTTATTTATATCATATATTAATAGAATTTACATTACCATATTAATACGTGGTATAAATTCATAACATTTTCATGTAAGTGGTTAAACCAACCCAAACAAGAATATATTATAATTAATCGATGAATATGAAGTGATTTAGTTATAATATCATTATAACAGGAGAACAATGATATTATTTAGTATTTATTAGTGTGAAATATTAAAATTATAATGAATTTTAAGAATAATATAACCTATATTAAGTTATTACATAATATGAAGAAATCAAATTTTCCTCTTTGTACACTCTTTTTAGATAATTAAATTTACAACGGTTGTTTATTGCTCATATTGTTAATAAGACATAAAATTTGACATAACAATCCATTGATAAATTAATAATAATAATAATTATACTTTAAATAAAATATTATAACCATCCATGAAGGTTAGTGATGAAAATAAAAAAGGAAGTCAATCGTTCCCTGGAAGCGGTAGTCCATACATACACATGGATGATGATTTCATTTTCCATAGAATGAGAGAAATATATAATATATTTTTCTATTTAAGATAATAAAAAATGTGATAAATATAATAATTATATATAAAATTACACAATATTACCATCATTTTAAGGTAGCATAAATTAAAATGATACACATTGTATCACCGAGGTGGTAGTCAGCACAAATACACGATTGGCGTTTTCACGTTTCCTAAGGGAGGAGGGGAAGGGTAGATAATGTATTTACCATAAATATAAAAATATTTTAATATATAGGTAATAATTATAATATTATTTAATAGTGGTTAATATAATATTAATGGAAAAATATAGATAAGAAAAAATATTAGAGAGTGAGAAGTACTTACTTTGACAATTTGAACTTTCTCTTGAAGTATTTCTTAGACTTGGAGGACATTGTACAATAAATTATGACCTGAATATTAAGATATTAAAATAGAATTATAGGGGAATATAATATATTATATTTTACATATTAATTAAAAAATTTATTGTGGTCATGAAGGGGTGGTGAGAGGCCTCTTTTATAAGTAGTGAGAATGACATTTTTTGTAAATATAACCAATTTATATAAATTGATAACATGTTTCAAATGTAAATTAGCTCAAAAAATAAAAAATAATGGAATGGATAATTTTTTAGTTTTATTAATTACTCAAAATTTCATTTCAAACATGTTTTAGACATGTTTTTAAGTCTTTTACTCTTAGAATTTTATATTTTACTTTTTTTTTGTTTAATAATGGTAACTAATTTTTACTTAATTGATTTAATTTTAATTAATAAAAATAAAATATACCATAATAAATAATTTTTACCTAATAATTAAAAATATTAAATACATATTATTATATAATATTACAATTTTTTATAAAAATTTATTTTAACATTAGCATATGTAATGCGTAAAAACCAGTTCTTGGAAAAAGTGTATTTTTATGTTTAAAAATTATGTTCCGGATAAAATTATCAATGTTTTTTATTTTCATGTTATAAATTATTTTAATAGAAAATAATAAATTTCATGTGTCTTTAAAATCAAACCAAAATAGAATTTTATTAAAATAATATTTAATTAAAAGAAATGAAGAAAACCAATTTCTTTTATTGGAGAATATTACTTAAGTTTATAAAATGATAAAATAGTTTTTATAAATTAATGATAGTATTTAAAAATGTATATTTTTATTCCTTAAATATATATTTGATTAATTATGAGGTTTTATAAACTAATATTTCTTTATTATATATTGATAAAGTCATAAAATTTATAGTTTTGGTAAAAAATGAATTTTTCACTGTCAACATAAAAATAAATTATTTTAGAAAAATTTAAAAATTAATCCAAATATAATATTAAAATTATGATTCAAAAAATAAATTTTATTTTGAAAAATTAATATTATGATATTTTATAGTTTAATATTTAAATTAAAGCATAAAATTATAATGAAAACTATTTTTATGGGAAAATAATTTTTAAAAATGTTAACAATTCTTATTAATATATCCTATAAATTACCAATAATATTTATGTAAATATATTTTTTATATTAACAACATCTTTTATCCAAAATATATTTATTTTCTTAAAATAAAATACATAACCATCAAATTTTTAGAAAGGTTACATTTTAAGCATAAATCATCCTTATTAGTTATTTAGCTATATTGATTCAATTTTCATCAAATAATTATTGTCAATAATGTAATTTATTTTTAATTCCAAATATATTTCATAATTTAGTTATCCATTTTTAACCATAAATTCATTTAATACATTTTTAAAGTAATATTACATTCCACAGCTCATTATGGTTCAGTGTTGTATGTAAAGAAATATATTAAACACATTAAGTTTTCCGAACATATAATTTTAGATCTAGGGATTTTACAGTTCACATGGTTAATGAATAGTTTTTATAACAAATTTTCCCAAAATAGTGGGTTTCCTAGGTTCTTTTAGTAGAGGGTGTATGGAAGGTGCACAATTTGGCAATCTATATGGTAAATTGTGTGTTCTGCCTAAAATTTTAAAATTTGAAAATACTACTTTATCCATCATTCATTTTAATCACCCTAACCCTTATTTTCTCCCATTTTGGTAAAAAATCAGACTAGGGAGCCCTAATATTACCATAATTTTACTCATTTAGATTTTGGCCTCTTAAATTTGATTTTTAGTGAGTTTTTCTATGACTTAGTCCTCTTTCTATTTTCCTTCCTGTTCCGTTATTATTTCTTCCACTTTATTTTGTAGTGGGTTGGTATTAGAAAAACCCTAGGTAGGTATTTCTTCTTAATACTTGGGTATTTGGTTAATAGTATAACAACCTAAAAATGGTACCATATAAATGTCACAGATTAAAGAAAATATATAATTACAATATATTTTCATCATATTTTAGGTTTAGAGTTTTAGTAGATTAGGAAAAAAATATTAACTATAAAACCCATGTATTTTTATCTAATTTACATTTTTCCCACTATATAAAAAACATATTAATCTATAACAAGTCTATAAAATCTCTAATAAATTCCCCACACAAGATACTCTTCTAGACACATCTTATATATTACTTTTCTTCATAAAATGAGGAAATAGAAACAAAATAAATTGATGAGCTCAAATAATTAGTATGGGTAAACATAAGTGATAACAATCAAAATCATAAGTGACTATAATATGAGCATATGGTTATAATAAATATACATAATAATGTCTTGCCCAATGAATCACATATCATGGAATAGTGACTAGGATAACATAAAAGTGAGGAATATATTATAAAAGTGGAATAATATGGAAATGTAGCATAAATAGGAAATTAAAAGTATCATAGAATTATGGAATAACATGAAAATAACTTAGAGATAGTAGAAAACTATAATCATAAGAAAATATTGTGAGAAAACTCATTATTCTCACACCTATGTGAAAAAAATAATTATTTCCATGCCTATAAATGTGAGAAAACACATTATGCCTATGCTTATGTGAAAAAACTAATTATATTGATGTCTTACTATATCATGAGATATAAAATTAAATCAATACAATATAGGGTAATATAGGACACCACTTATCATCATCCTTATATTTGTGTGATATAATAAATATATCATTAATCATAAATAACCCATGGGAAAAATTGGTTTCATGTACGTTTTAATTGGAATTACATAAGGAAAACATTCAAAATTCCATCAATAATTGTAATATAGATAAACCATGGAAAATAAACAGGCATAAAAAGATATTTAGTAACCATCCTAGGTAAATACCCATCAATCAATATAATAGAGCATATGGTATTTACATCATATCGATAAAGGGAATATGGTTAAGTTAATAATTTCTGCAATAAATCGATGTATAGAATCTTGTTGAAAACCCTTTAATCAAATAAATATGAAACAATTTATTAAAAAAGGAAAGTATTTGGAAGAAAAATTATGTTTATAAACCTTCAATGACTAGGCAAGACAAGGGTAGTGATAAATCACTTATTTATTATAAAGTTACATTTAATAAGACATCCTAAGTTAAAAGGTGGATAATATTATTTTAATAATATACTTGTTTAATAATAAAATATATCAAATTAAAATTACTTATATAGAAAATAGTTTTTATGAGTTTTAGAAAAATCACTTTGGAAATAAGAAATATACTTGATATTTTGAAATAATTATAAAAGAAATATTTTATAGAATTAAGAGAAAAATAATTTCATTTATAAACCTTGAAAACAAAGAGAGAAAGCTTCATATAAAACAAAAAAGGAGGAGGATAGGTTTTTACAAATGTAGAGAATTAAAAAGTTATTTTATAATACATTTTTAACATATTCATAAAAAGACGAAGATACATGCCACTTCAAAAGTTATTTTCAAAAACGTGAAGTGAAAAATTTGGAAAAAATTTATTTTTTAAAAATAAAAAACAATAATTTATCCTTGAAAATAAATTAATGTTATAAAAATAAATTTGGGATGGAAGATTAAATATTTTAGTTTTAAATGATGGAAAACTATTTTAATATTTCTAATTATGTTTATCAAAGACCCACATTGTAAAAAGAGTAAAAAAATTCATTTTCAAAGAAAATAAGGAAAATATAAAGGTCACATGTGGTAAAACATAATTAATTTTCCAATTATAAATGATAAAATAAATGAGAATAGAATATATAGACAATTAGGGAAAATAGTTATTAAAGAGAATGAGAATTAATCTTAACAATGATATAATTTTTTGGGGAGTGATTAATCAAGGTAAAATCATTGGATTAAAAATTCATTCTAACTATATAAGAAAGAAAAGAACTATGAAATAAAATATTAGGGTAGAAGAAACCAATATTGGAATATGAAATTTCAAGAAGAATCATTAAAATTCAATGAAGGGAGTTGAGTTAACAAAAACCCTTACAACTTTGGTATCTTTTGAAAAAAATCCCATCTAAAGAAAGAAAATGATATATTTGAACCGCATGATTTAAATTAATATGGTCGTAGAAGTTAATTATGCAATAATAAAACAATATTTAAGATATCATGGTTCATAATAATAAATATGGCTTAAGAAATTTAGTTTGAGGCAAAAAACCCTTTACAACCTTAAGAAAATTTTAATTCAAAACCACTTGAAGGATATGATTTCAAATAAAAAATTAAATACCACGAATAATGAGAGAATAAAGGTATAAAATATTAAATTGTCTATAATAATAAATATGTATCAAGGGGTGGAAATTAAGACAAGACACCCTTACCATGTTTCCCAACTTAGTCGGATGGAGTGTATTCTCTTTTATATCAAAAATAAATACATTAATAAACTATTTTAGAACATTTTATTATATATAAATATATAGACCCAAATGCCAATAGACCAGATATAGTACCTTACTTTATTATGTTGGTATGATTACAAGGAAGTCATATTCTGAAGGACTGAATAGTTTAGTAGTTTGGGAAAACTAGATACAAACATAATATTCATATTACAAATTGAAAGGAAATACAGTATAACAATTCTATTGGAAACATCCATTACTCCTAGATTATCCATACAAGTTTTTCATAATATTCATCTTCACATCCTGGGGAAAATATATCATGATAAATAAGTGAGATAAGATACTAAGTAAGGGTAATTAATACAATGAAATTTATCATAAACATTAACATTAGACATGATGAGTAACTAAAAACACATTCCTTAAAAATAAACATGAACATAATATGGTAGGAATAAAAGATGAGAAAATAAATCCATATAACTAATCATAAGAGAATGAACCTTAGTCATGGATATTATACTAGTAAAAATATCAAATAGTTTATCAATTACTAATATCATAATGAGTGGATGCATAATTCCAAACATTAGAAACATATTATCAAGGCCTCAACCAAGATGTCTGAAAATACTAGGGCAAGACCTTGACCAAAACCCAATTCTATTTTTTCTCATGATACCTATCGATACATAAAGGGGATATAGTGGGACCCAACCATCACTTGATAAGTCCAATGAATTCTTCATATGAATGGGGATAAACATAAACAACATGAACATATGATATGTAAATAAATTTACCTAATCTGTAAACATAGTCACTAACCAATTTGAGTAGCGTGGTGAATGGTATCAAGTTATATAACACCCCAAGATTTCATAGTACTTTATTTCTTCAAAGTAACTTTCACTACATGCAACACCGAGTTCAAGCGCACCACGACTTACCAAACTAGCCGTTCAAAAGCGGTTATGAATAATATTAATTGAATTTTGAACTTTATATAATTTTTATAATTTTATAATCCATATTATGAGTTTCTTAGGCGTAATGTAAGAACAAATTCAATTTTTTTAGATAAAGGAAGTATTTTTCAAAAAATGCAATTTTACCGCCTTTTGAGGGAGAACCCTTTTTAAATCCAATATTTGATAGTTTTATATATTCAATTTGAAAAAATAAACTTCTTCTTTAGAATCAAGAGATAAAAATTTAGTTTTGATAAATTTTTTGTATTTTTCTAAAAAACCTCAATTTTTGATGAATAGTGAAATCACTTAGTAGTAGTTAAAAAAACTGACTTTTTCATTTAAATGAAATTTTACCACTTCTACGAGTTGAATTTTGAAAATCCGACATACATGGTTTTTATCAAGAAGTAAAATGTGGTTCAATAAGATGAAAATAATTTTTGATGGATAGTAACTTTTGACTTTTATTTACCACAGTTAAAGGTAAATAGGGTAATAAAAGTTAAAAAGAAAATTATAATAATTCAAAATTATCTTAACACTTGTCCAAACCTTATTTGTTGAGTCATTAACGACCATGGTCATCTTTGGGTAGATTTTGGGACCCCATTGATCCACTTGGGAGTGATAATGACAATTTAGATTAATTAATTTAAAGGAAAAATAGAAATAAAAAAATCTTTTAGTAATTAATTTTTATATAGTGTTATGTAAGTAATAATTTTGACTATAAATATTCATTTTAAAGATAAAAATATTTCCTATATCATGGTATTTTTTTATAATTTTTATACATCAAATAAATTAAATTATTTATGACACAATAATGATGCAGTATTTACCTCATTAATAAATGATTTAAATAAATAAGATTATAATAATTAAAATATTATCCAAAACATGTCCAATTATGATTGGATGATTTTATTTCGAATATTAGTCACCTTATATTATACCTTAATGATTTTTGGACCTTTTGAAACCGAATATCATTATATAATAAAATAATATTTTCACACTTTCCTAAAGAGCCCCTCCTCTCCCTTATAAAAGGAGACCACTTCTAACCAATTTCTCATACCTATAAAACCTTTTGGCTCATCCAAAATCTGCCCAATTAATCTCCCTACATACCTCTCCTCATCCTGTAAGCCTTACCTTAGTCAGAAGGCACTTCAAGAAGTCCTTTGGTTCAAACCAATGAGAGTTACCCAAATTAAAGGTAACAGTTTCTCTTAAATTGTTTTCTTTTATTTTACATCTCCAACCCCTAAACTCATTTTATTACTTTATTTTTTAATAACACCAGTATCCTAAACATACTAGTATATTTTTATGAGAAATATTCTAACTAAACTAACACACACCTCTATCTAATGGGTGAAGAACATAATGTTTCTGTGGATGGCAAACTAACGGCTCACGAAACGACGATTGTTCAATTTCCTCTTACCGCCTCTAATGGTGGCCATTATGATGAAAATGTATTTATATATGATATATATTATGTTTATGTTTTCTTTATGCTTCTTTATTTTCCATTTATATCATGTATTTATGGTTTCCATAGTGGGTAAATACGATAATCTCATTTGAGGAAGTGCGAACTACCGCCCACTCAAAGTGATGTGACTCGTTAATGCCTCATGTGGGATGTATAAAGGATATATTTAATGATATTATATATGATATTATACTATAATTATAATATACTTATGTATAATTATGTTTAAATTCCATTGAAATAATAAATAGAAATGAAAGTAGCGTTCATGCTTACGTACGACTTACCGTCTCCATGAACGGTGCATTTCATTTATTACCTCCATATGTTATGTACTATTATAAATACATGTAAATACTGGATATATATGACATATATGATATCTAAATCCTGAATATAATTCTGGATATAATGGACTATTGAACACATGGACAACATGTAAATATAAGGTGTTCATTTTTAACTCAAGTACCAAATATCGACAAAATGGACGTTATTAACTTAAATGATTACATAATATTTATAATCTGGTAATAAGAGATATAAAAGGAATAATAAACTTGAAAAAGGTTCATAAGTAAGTATAAATTAACATTATTTTATTATTCAGGAGATTAAAGAACGATCGAGTCAAGTCGGACACGAGGTAAGGGATTTTCTTATCTCACTTTTAATTCCGTGAGATTCCCATTGTTCACTACTTAGTTATTGCATGTGGTGTATTGTGTGTTTCCATTTGATATATATTATCATGATTCTTTTTATATTCATGATATTATATGATTAATTTGGTTTTTATTGACTATTTTTCATACGAATCGATTGATTACAATGAAGTAAGTGTTTATTTCACAATCTCTTCATTATCTGAGGTTGTTTATACGTAATTATCTACTGGGACCTCTTTATCATTCACATCCATGTTTCTGAAAAATGTATTTCAAATAATTATTACTAATTTATAGACTATTGTTTAAAGTCATTTATACCCTTGTTTGAATTTTTATAAGAAGTTTATAAAGTAATCTTTCTGTCGTTTTCCAAACAAGGTCCTTTTTAACCTTTTTGAAAAAATTAAGGTAATAAGGTCTTTTTTAACTTATACGGTGGGTGAGGCTATTTTTTTCCATTATAAAATCGTCGAAGCTTCCCTTAAAATCTTATAAGAATATTTTCAAAGTAAATGTTTTCTTTTATAATTATGTTACTTTTAAATGATTTCCAAAAAAGAGATATTTCTCTCAAATGGGATTGATTTCATCTATGTCAACATCCTTTGATGGATTTTATGTTTATTTGAAGTTGATTTATTATGATACAAAAATTCCATATTGTATTAAATGTTTTGTGATATGTTTGACTCTGGATGTTCTATTTTTATATCATTCATGGTTTATGGTTAAAGTATTGACATTTTGTATGCTAGTTTTAATACGAATGTTTATGATATGTTTAAACCTTTTCATATGAGGAATGTATTGGACTTAGTAAGTGATGGGTGGATCCTACTATAGCTCCTCGATGCATCAGTAGGTCTCATGAGACAACTAGAAGTTTAATTGGCTGAGGCCCTTTCCTAATTTGATATATGGTTTTGGCCGAGGCCTTAATAATTTGTAGACATCTTGGCTGAGGCCTTGACAAAATGTTTCAGAATATTCGGCATTATACATTCCCTCATTATGGAAACAATATTGATGGTTCATGTGGTCATTCGACTAGTAAAATACCCATGATTATGTTTTATTATGGAATTATTTACTCAGCCCATATTCTTGCCATAAATGTATTCCTATTTATTATTGGTAAAGGCATGTGATATCCATTATTCACTATGCTTAATATTTATGTCATTTTCTGCTATATTGCTTACCCTTACTGAGCATTTGAGCTCACCCATTTATCAGTTTTATTTTTCCCAGGATTCCAAGAAGTATATTGTGATTGATATGTAGGGTTAAGCCAAGGGAATAATAGTGTTCATAAAGGATTATTTATGTTATTTTGTATGTTATAAAGTGTAATGTAACATTCATGTATGTAATCTATTTTCCAAGACTGCTAAACTGATTAGTCCTTCGAGACTTTATTCCTTCTAATCATGAAAATGTATTAAAATAATGCACCGACTCTGGGTAACTGGGGTTGGGGCGTTACAGTTGGTATCAAAGGAAGTTTAGCAATAAACTTGGAAGTTATATTTAGATAAACTCTGATTAGAGCACATAGACCCGAGATATACATTGAGGATTAGTATAGAAGGAATTCCTAGAATTTTGGTAATGTAGAGATTTTTTGAGTTTTCCAAGCAAATAAATCTCTGTTTGGATATGAGCAGGTAGAGGCGGCTCTGGCAAAAATGTACCTAGGGTTAAAACCCAAAAACACCGCTTTGAGCTAGACTTGAATGGGAACTGTTGCACGAAAACTGGCCTTGCTGCACTCTTGGTTACGACACTCCCAAGGGATATGATTAGGATAATTCTCATTTTCTTTACAAATCATTATGAAGGATCTATGAGTATATACCTCCTCAAAGAAAATAATTTTATGGATTATATCCATAAACTGTTCAATTTATGTTAGGTATTTTACAAGTTTGTAATTATTCATTGTAATTCAAAAACTGACCTAGTGTATGAAATTATATAGAAATGGCGCCCAGTAGAAGGAATGTGAACTCCAGAAATACGTATGATCCAAAGAGTAAGAAGGATAATACATTTCATGGTATTAATCCAACATTAAGAAGGGAAATAGTCTCCCATATATTCTCAACATATGAAGAAATAGTACCATGTGTTAATAAGATAAGTAAAGAATTCTCTAAGTCCTATGGCTTTGAAGGGAAGCAAGAGAAGAAAAGGATGGAAGAGATAAATATGGATAAAGGGAAGAGGTAAAAGAAGAATTTTCCCATATGTGATAACTATGGGAAGAAACACCCTGGAACTTGCCTGAAGGGAATGAGAGTTTGTTATAAGTGTGGAGAAAAAGGACACCAAGTACGTGACTACAAAGGTAAGAAAATTTTTTCAAATATAAAACGATTCATCTAGAAGGTGTTGAGACACTACGCGAATCAATTTCATAGTCATAAGAGTATAACACAAATGATGTTATTGGATAATAATCATGTTATGATACTACCTCAGATGAAGATGAATGACTAGTGTTCTTATGTTGTTAATATAGAATTATTTCATTTGAGTGTTGTATCTACAGTATAATGGTTATATGAATTATGGTGATAAATAAGGATTGTACTGCAGTACTATTTTATTGAGGATTTGAGATTATATGATTCTTATAAAAGTGACATAATAGTAAGCTACACTTTTTGAAAATTACATGGTTGAAGGAAATGTAATCCTTAATATGGTCCTGATAATGAGGTAGTGATTTTGTAATAAGGGATGGTTGATTTTGGATAAATTATATTGGATATTCTTGACTACATTGAAACTGATTAATGATTTGTATATTCCATCATTGTTGGAGTTTACATCATTTTTGGATAGAAGGAGTATATCCAGTATTCTATAAGGAATAAGGGAGCATGAATATAATCAATAAGGTTTTATGGTAATTCAGGATATTGCAGTGTTTTAAAAGAATACATGATGAAGGTGTTCACATGTTATTACGTGAAAAAATGAATTTTCATTGTGTTTAAATTCCCTATAAATTTTGGATTGTGAGTTTGGACAGAAGTATTTTGGATAAGTATAGTTTGAGATAATTTTTGGATTTCCATAAAAAGGAAAACTCGAAGGTTGCGTGGCAACCCGTCACGTCCGGTAAGGCCGCGAGACTTGAACCGACAACCGAAGGGTGACAAGGGTGAATCACCTACCACTGACCCACATGATGTCCTGGATTGAATAATGTTGTTTTTTTAAAGGTCCTGGTAGATGAATTATAAATTCATTTTTTTGGAACCCTATACACATAGGATAAATATAATATTTTTTATTAGTTTCATTATCTTTTAGAGTGAAAGATGAGTTTGTGGTAGAAATTAGTTAAAGGATGGAACTCTACTTGTCAATCATATATTTTTTTTCTTCTATTATTCTACGAAGAAATTAATTCTTAAACTTTAGGTAAGGGATCTTAAAACTAAAAATGTGTTATCCTAATACCTTATGTTTTGTGGAACCAATGATATTTTAAATCATCATAGATTGATGGCTTTGTGGCCCTCAATTATAAAATTATTTGTGACTGATGACCTCAATCACTCCATATAAATATTTACGTTTTTCCTTTAATTATGTGTCTCTAATTTCCACCAATGTTCTCCTAATCGAGATCATTATTTGGTGGTTACTTTTTCATTCCCCTTTTCCTCTTATTAAGACTAAATTTTATTAACCCAATTTCCGATATGGGTTTTCCCACAAAGGTATTTTATATTTTCAACCTTTTATTTTCGAAGAACAATTTCAAATCGCGAGGACACAATTTATTGAAGGAGGTAAGAATGTAACACCCTAATATTTCATAGTACGTTATTTCTTTAAAGTAACTTGTACTACACGCAACACCGAGTTCAAGCGCACCACGACTTACCAAACTAGCTGTTCAAAAGCGATTATGAATAGTATTAATTGAATTTTGAACTTTATATAATTTTTATAATTTTAGAATCCACATTATAGGTTTCTTAGACATAATGTAATAACAAATTCATTTTTTTTAAATAAAGGAAATATTTTTCAGAAAATGCAATTTTACCGCCTTTTGAGGGAGAACCCTTTTTAAATACAATATTTGACACTTTTATATATAAAATTTGACAAAATAAACTTCTTCTTTAGAATCTAGATATAAAAATTTAGTTTTGATAAATTTTTGGTATTTTTCTGAAAAACTTCAATTTTTGATGAATAGTGAAATCACTTAGTAGTAGTTAAAAAAACCGACTTTTTCATTTAAATGAAATTTTACCACTTCTGTGAATTGAATTTTGAAAATAAAAAATACATGGTTGTTATCAAGAAGTAAAACATGGTTCAATAAGATGAAAATAATTTTTGGTGAATAGTAACTTTTGACTTTTATTTACCACTGTTAAAGGTAAATAGGGTAATTCAAGGTAAAAAAAATTATAATAATTCAAAATTATCTTAAAACTTGTCCAAAACTTATAGGTTGAGTCACTAACGACCATGGTAATATTTGGGTCGATTTTGGGACACCATTGAGCCACTTGGGAGTGATAATGACAATTTAGATTAATTAATTTAAAGTAAAGGAAAAATAGACATAAAAAACATCTTTTAGTAATTAATTTTTATATAGTGTTATATAAGTAATAATTTTGACTATAAATATTAATTTGAAAGATAAAAATATTTCCTACATCATGGTATTTTTTTTATAATTTTTAGACATCAAATAAATTAAATTATTTATGACACAATAATGATGGAGTATTTACCTCATTAATAAATGATTTAAATAAATAAGATTATAATAATTAAAATATTATCCAAAACATGTCCAATTATGATTGGATGATTTTATTTCGAATATGAGTCACCTTATCTTCGTCCTTAATGATTTTTGGACCTTTTGAAGCCGAGTATCATTATATAATAAAATAATATTTTCACACTTTCCTAAAGAGACCCTCCTCTCCCTTATAAAAGGAGACCACTTTTAACCAATTTATCACACCTCTCAAGCCTTTTTGATGGTACAGACTCTGCCCAATTAAGCTCCCTACATCCCTCTCCTCCTCTTAGAAGCCTTACCTTAGGAAGAAGGCACTTCAAGAAGTCCTTTGGATCAAACCAAAGGGAGTTACCAAAGTTAAAGGTAATGGTTTATCTTAAATTGTTTTCTTTTATTTTACTTATCAAACCCCAAAACTATTTTTATTCCTTTATTTTTTAACAAAACCAGTATAATAAATATAATAGTATGTTTTTATGATAAATATTCTAACTAAAATTACACACACCTCCATCTAATGGGTGAAGAACATAATGTTTTTGTGCATGGCAAACTAACGCCTCCCGAAACGACGATTGTTCAATTATCTCTTACCTCCTCTCATGGTGGCCATTATGATGGAACTGTATTTATATATCATATATATTAGGTTTATTTTTTCTTTATGGTTATATATTTCCCATTTATAACACGCCTTTATTGTTTCCATAGTGGGTAAATACGATAATCTCATTTGAGGAAGTGCGGACTACCGCCCCCTCAAAGTGATGTGACTCGTTAATGCCTTATATGGGATGTATAAAGGATAGAGTTAATGACATTATATATGATATTATACTATAATTAAAATATAACTATGTATCATTATGTTTAAATTCCATTAAAATAATAAATATAAATGAAAGTAGCGTTTATGCGTACGTACGGCTTACCGTCTCCAAGAACGGTGCATTTCATTTCTTACCTCCATATGTTATGTACTATTATAAATACATGTACATACTGGATATATATGACATATATGATATCTAAATCATGAATATCATTCTGGATATAATGGAATATTTTTTATATGGACAACTTGTAAATATAATGTGTTCATTTTTAACTCAAGTACCAAATGTCGAAAAAATGGACGTTATTAACTTAAATGATTACATAATATTTATAACATGGTAATAAGTTATATAAAAAGAATAATAAACTTGAAAAAGGTTCATAAGTAAGTAGAAATTAACTTTAGTATATTATTCAGGAGATTAAAAAATGATCGAGTCAAGTCAGACATGAGGTAAGGGATTTTCTTATCTCACTTTTAATTCTGTGAGATTCCCATTGTTCACTACTTATTTATTGCATGTGGTGTATTTTGTGCTGGAATTTGATATATCTAATCATGATTATTTTTATATTCATGATATTCTATGATTCATTTGGTTGTTATTGACTATTTTTCATATGAATCGATTGATTACAATGAGGTAAGGGTTTATTTGACAATCTCTTCATTATCTGAGGTTGTTTATACCTAATTATCTACTGGGTCCTCTTTATCATTCACATTGATGTTTCTTAAAAATGCATTTCAAATCATTCTTACTATTTTAAATACTATTGGTTAAAGTCATTTATACCCTTGTTTGACTTTTTATAAGAATTTTATAAAGGAGTCTTTCTGTCATTTTCCAAACAAGGTCCTTTTTAGCCTTTTCAACAAAAATAAGGTAATAATGTCTTTTTTAACTTATACGGTTGGTGCAGCTATTTTACACCGTTATAAAATTGTCAAAGCTTCCCTTAAAATCTTATAAGAATATTTTAAAAGTAAATGTTTTCTTTTATAATTATGTTACTTTTAAATGATTTGAAAAAAGAGATATTTCTCTAAACTAGTTTTGATTTCATCTATGTCAACATCCTTTGATGGATTTTAAGTTTATTTGAAGTTGATTTATTATGATACAAAACTTCCATATTATATTAAAGGTTTTGTGATATGTTTGACTGTGGATGTTCTATTTTTATACCATTCATGGTTTATGGATAAAGTATTGACATTTCGTATGCTAGTTTTAATATGAATGTTTAATATATATATTAAACTTTTTCATATGAGGAATTTATTGGACTTAGTAAGTGATGGGTGGAGACCGCTATAGCTCATCGATGCACCGGTAGGTCTCATGAAGCAACTAGACGTGGAATTAGCCAAGTCCCTTTCCCAATTTGATATATGGTTTTGGCCAAGGCCTTAATAATTTTTAGACATCTTGGCCAAGGCCTTGAAAAAATGTTTCAGAATGTCGGGCATTATACATTCCCTAATTATGGAAATAATATTGATGGTTCAGGTGGTCATTCGACTAGTAGAATACCCATGATTATGTTTTATTATGGAATTATTTACTCAACTCATATTCTTTCCATAAAATTATTCCTGTTTATTATTGGTAAAGGCATGTGATATCAATTATTCACCATGCTTAATATTTATGTCATTTTCCATTGTATTTCTTACCCTTACTGAGTGTTTGAGCTCACCCCTTTCTATGTTTTATTTTTCCTAGGATTCCAAGAAGTGTATTGTGATTGATATGCAGGGATAAGCCAAGGGAATAATGGAATTCATAAAGGATTATTTATGTTGTTTTATATGTTATAAAGTATAATGTAACATTCATGTATGTAATCTATTTTCCAAGACTGCTAAACTGATCGGTCCTTCAGGACTTTATTCCTTGTAATCATTCCAATGTATTAAAATAATGCACCGACTCTGGGTAAATGGGGTCGGGGCGTTACAGGTTAGAACATCCATAGTCAAACTGGTAATAAAACATTTAATAACATATGTTAGATTAAAATAATAAGAGATAAATCTCAATAAATCATAAAATTAAATATAGGGTTTTAAATAGATGAAAATACTCAAATAAAATCATCGATGAATTCTTGAGTGAAATACCCCTTTTACTTTTCAAAGAAGAGTTATTTTGGAAAAATAATTTTTATTTTTCATAATTGATTGTATAAAACCAATAATTTAATAATGTATTTTTTCATGAAAAAATTAGTGATTTTATTAAAATAATGGTGTCTTATAATAGATTATGGACGGTTCTTGAAAATGGGTAAGAAATCAAGATGTTCCCTTTAATCGGGTTTGTGTATTGGGAAGAAATAAGAAGGAAACTTTGTAAAACATATCTTATCCCATAAAATAATGATGAAATTTTCTGGATATATGATTTTGTAATATATATATATATATATATATATATAATTTTTAATACTTATATAAAAAAATTAAGAATAAAATTGGCGTATAGAGGAAGAAAACATAACCCAAAAGAAAATGGAGGTTCAGGAGGAAAACTCTTACCTTATGTCTGAATGTGTTAAAAAATTGACCTTAACCTACTAGATAATAAAATTAAATCCATTAATTAATTAATTTAAATCCTTATATACATTTATTTTATTTATTAAAATTTTATTATGTTTATTTATGGTTTTTTAAGAGTTATAAGATACAATTTTATTACTCAGGAGCATTTATTTCCCCTGTTCTCACGATCGGTATACTTGTATATGAGTATGGAAGTTCATGTGGAATGGGTATAATTATCCAAAATTGAATTTAGATGATATTAATTAACATAATTAAATATTAATGGATATATATGTCATTTTTTATATGGAATGAGTATGAATCATTAGATAAGACATTTAGTGATAATCGTTTTCATTATTATAGAAGATATTGATCATAACGAACTCATTTTGTTTTATCATTTAGTATTATTTAAATATGTTACTTAAAAGAATAAATATTTTAATACATATATTATAGTCTGGTTTAACTATAAAAATGGTTTCATTACCAGCCTTGAAGGATAAATTGAAGAACAAAAATGCGTCATGCACAAAAGTTGTAAATAAGCATCTCTCATACGATGATTTCATTTTTAAAATATGAGAGAGAAAGAAAGGATTTGAGTAAGGATATTCTATTAACATGATATCATTATAGTATATATATTATAATGGATTTACAATTTTCATTTTGATATAGGAAGTGAGGATAGAATAATAAAATAAAAGAACTTGAAAAGAAACTAAAAAGGAAAAGGAAGACGATATTACCTCTTGAATACTCCTCATTGAGAACGTCCCTAAGGGGATTGGTTTTGGTATTTTGGTAATAAAAAGAGCTCATAAACGTTGGTAAGATACTAGGGAAGAGGATTTGGGTATAATTTTTACAGGATTCAAGGCCTAGTGGTGTGAGGAGAAGATGGGGTGAGGGGTGATATTTATAATGGCAGAGAGGGGGTTTTCCTTGAATTTTTTATTAATTAGACTAATATTTGGCTCAAGACTATGAATAGTTTGAGAATTATCATTAAATATATTAAAATAATTAATGATATTTTGAGATTATGGGCTTAAATAATCCATACATCATCTATGACTCAATAAATCATGTTTTTAGCATTTATCATAAATTATTGTATTATACTATTCACCAAAAATGAAATTATTTTAGAAAAAAAACCCAAAAATTCACCCTAACCATTTTTATAAATGTTGAATTAAAAAAATTAACTCCATTTTATGAAAATAATTTTATAAATACAAGAAATTTAATTTTTAATTTAAACCATCATTTACTCAAAAATATGGATTTTAAATTTATAACTGATTTTATAACACTTTCAAAAATTAACTAAGGTCTCATAAAATTATACTAAAATCATAAGACAATAAAATGTTAATATGAATACATTTTATGTAAATATTTTTTTAAATATTTTTATTTATTATAAAATTATAATGAATTATTTATGACTTACAAAAATACCAACACTTAATTAATATTTTTAAAAATATTAATTTACATATATTATGATTTAATTATATGATACTTTCATTTATAAGGTTCCTAAATTTTATTTATACTTTAATGGATGATGTTACTACTTTTTAGTCTTATTTACTATTCATAGGGGTCATATTACTATTTCTAAGGTCAATTTACTATTTCATCAATATAGGTTCCTTAACTTCTAAAAATTCCTCCTATTTCATGCATTCTTAGTTTATGATGTTTGTATTGTGTTATATATGTGATTTAATATGATCTATACCATTTGAAATTAAAATAAGAAGGAAAATTTCATTGATATAGTTCTGGTTGATTACATTCTCCCCTCATACAAAAATTTTGTCCTTGAAATTTCTAGATTATCCCCCCACAAAAATATTTGGGTAGCTCTTCATCATAAGCTCTTCAGGATCCCACATCGACTCTTCAATTTTATGATTTTTCTAAATTACCTTTACAAGCTAAGTCTTTTGATTCATCAACACCTTTATTTAGTGTCTAGAATTCAGATAGTCTCTTCATAGTAAGATATGTCAGGTTCCAATTCTATTCCTTTATAAGTGAGTAAATGTGTTGGGTCTAACAAATACTTTCTTAACAAAGAGATGTAGAACACATTGTGTACTTTATAAAGGCTAGGTGGAATTTCCAAACAATAATCCAAGGATCCAATTCTATCTATAATTTCAAAAGGTCCAATGTACCTGGGGCTCAGTTTCCATTTCCTTCCAAATCTTATAACACCCTTCCATAGAGATACCTTCAAGAAAACATGATCTCCCACTTGAAATTCCAAATAATTCATTTGATTATCGACATAGCTATTTTTATTACTTTGAGCCACTTTAATATGGGTTTGAATAGTATTTACCTTTTTTGCTATTTTCTCTACAATTTCTAGGCCTACAATATTCCTTTCACCAACTTCATCCCAACAAGTCAATGTATGACATTTATTTTCATACAATGATTAATATGGTTCTATTTAAATACTAAAATGGAAACTATTATTTTTGGAAAAAACTACCAAATGTGAATACTAATACAACATACCTTGGAAGTCAAGTGATCATGATATCAACATGTCTTATAAAGTTTGGATTGTCCTTTTTAACTTCCCGTCAGTTTGAGGGTGATAAGCAGTAATCAAATGAAGATCAGTATCCAAATATTTACTTTTACCTAATTTCGTTGTAAATCATGGATCACGATTAGAAATAGTAGAAATAAGTGCTCCATAAATTCTTATAAATTCATTAATATAGTATTGTGTAAGGGTATCTTATCAAAATCCTCCCATATAGCGATGAAATGTGTAGATTTAATAATTATATCAATAATCATCCATATTGCATCATTATTTCTTAGAGTTTTTTTTGGTAATCTAGTGAGAAAATCCATATTAATGTCATCCAATTTATATATAAGAATAGGAAGAGGTTTCATGAATCCTCTAGGATGTTTTCTTTTAGCCTTAAATTTTTTATAGACCTAACATCTTGATACATAATAATAAATTTCTTTCTTTATGTTATTCCACCAGAAATGTTCCTTCAAATAATTATATATATTAGTAATAACAGAGTGTACAGAGAAAGTCAAACTATGGGAATCATATAATAACTCCCTTTTTAACTTAGGTACAGAGGTAACACATAGACCCCTCCTAAATTTTATAATTTCATTATCACACATGAAGTCTAGGAACTTTACATCATTCAAAACATTAATTATCTTTTTAAGATTATCATCATTATAGTGAGAACTTTTGATTATTTCAAATAAATATGGTTGGGAAACCAGTTGAAAAAGTAATGATGTTTCACCATCATTGATTATTCCCATATTCATATTTGCTTGATCCATGTATACAGGGTCCCTATAAATCCTCATTTTATTCAAAACTCCATGATCCTTCCTGCTCAATGTATCTTCTACCTTATTCTCCTTCCCAAGGTGCTATTATATTAAACAATAATAATAATTATGTGTCTCAAGCCATCAAATTTTCCTCATGTTGAGTTCATTCTATGAGAAGATATATTTTAAAATCTTGTGATCTGTTTATATCTAACATATTTCACCATAGAGGTAGTTTCTCCATATTTTCATAGAAAATATTACAGCTGTTAACTCAAGATCATGAGTTTGATAGTTTTGTTCATGAATTTTTAACTACAATTATGCATATGTAATAACTCTATAATTCTGTATAAGGACACACCTCAGTCCTTTCTTTGACACATCACTATAAATCACAAATCCACCATTTCCCAATGGTAGATTCAAGATTAGAGCATTAACTAATCTCCTATTAAATTATTCAAAATATTCTTCACATTATCTTTTCCATATGAACTTAACTCCTTTAAGGGTAAGCTTGGTTAAAGGGTTAGCTAATCAGGTGAATTTATGAATGAAACACTAATAATAACCTTCTAAACCAATAAAACTACGTACATCAATTATGTTTTTTAGTACAACTCATTCCTGAACCACCTTTGGCTTTGAAGGATCAACTGAGATTCCATCCTTTGAGAAAACATAGCCAAGAAATAAACTGATTAAAGCCAAAATTCACACTTTCTAAACTTCTCATATAATTCATTTCTTATAAGAGTATTTATAACAATCTGTAAGTGATTATCACGGGCTTCATATCTTTTAGATTATACCAATAAATCATCAATAAATAACACAAAAAATCCATCAAGATATTCCTTGAAAACTATGTTCATTATATCCATGAAAATAAAGGGTTAATTAGTTATTAAAAATGGTATTACTATAAACTCATAATGTCCATACCTAGTTCGAAATGTTGTCTTTGGAATATCTTCCTTTGTCACATACAAATGATGATATCCATGTAAAAGTTCAATATTCAAAAAATATTGAGCTCCGTGAAGTTGATAGAATAAATCATTCATATGAGGTAGGGGATGCACGTTCTTTATTGTAATAGTATTGATTTCTCTATAGTTAATTAAAAACCTCATGGATCCATCTTTCTTCTTAAAAAAGTGAATAGGGGATCCCTATGTAGAAACACTAGGGTGTATAAATCCTTTATCACTCAATTTGTCTAATTTTTTCTTTAGTTCTACTAATTCCACTATGGAAATTCTATAAGGAGTCTTTAATATATGCCTTACACCAATAATTTAATCAATAGAAAAATCAATTTCTTGCTCTAGAGTATGTCTAGATAAATCCTCTAGAAATACATCAACGTATTTTTTCACAATAGATATATACTCAATTTAAATATTTCTTTCCTCACAAATAGATATTGAATTATCTTCCTCTCCATGAATTTAATTCAATAGAGGTACTAATGGTGGATCTAGATGAGAATCAGATGGTGGTTTTTCTACTCTAAAGATAAGGGATTATACACCTTCCTCACAAATAATAATTTCCTTATTATTGCAATAGATTTTCACATCATATTTTGAAATCCAATCCATACCAAAGAATATGTCAAAGTCAACCATATGTATGATGATAAAATCAGTAGATAAAGAACATTTATATTCCATAATGGGTACTGCCTGATGCATCTTTGTTGTAATGAGACTTACCTTAGGGGTTTTGACTAACAAATCCCATATTAAAGAGAATTCGAAATATATAATTTTTAATTAAAAATGGTAAGATATAAAGGAATGTGATGATATATAATCAAATAAAGATTTATTTAAATTTTAGGAGATGATTAATATACCTATAACCACATTATTAGGAACTTTATCCTTAGTTCTTGTGATCGCATAATCTTGTCCTTGCTCCCATGGCCTTTTCTGAGGAAAGTTTCCTTGAGGATTTGGAAAATCATTTTCATAGTTTTCCATATCCCAAAAATTATAGCATTGAACATCGGTAAATTATTTCTTTCCCTTGAAATCACAGGATTGGTGGCCCTTTTCTCCACACTTTTAATAGACTCATTTTCATTTTAAGTAGGCTTGAGGGTGTTTCCTTACACAAGTATCACATGTTGGAAAACTACATTTTTTTTCTTCCCTTTATCCTTTTCTTTCCTCTTCCAACCTATAATTCCCTTTCTTTCCCTTAAATTCATAAGGATTAGAAAATTATTTATATGTCTTGATAGCACATGGACTATATATTCATATGATGAGAATGTTTGGGAAACCAATTCCATTTAGAGGAATCATTTTAAACCATAAAATAATCGATAAATATTTCTCCTTAGATTTTGTATGTAGTATGTGACATGCCTTTATATCCTTGTAAAGTTGGATTCATACTTGGAAACATTATCATCCTACCTTTTCCTTATATTCAAGATTTTCCTTTACATATCTTCTCATTGTTCACGGGGAAAATATTTTTATAGTAAAATTTCCTCAAAATACCTCAATTCCATATTTTTAATTTCTTCTTCCTACTTTGTGTTTTGTATTAGTGACCACCATTGATCTGCATCTCCTGATAGACGATAAACTGCCATGAAAACCTTCTCCCTTTCATCAATTCCCAAAGTAAAAAATGTCTTCTCTAAGGAACTTATCCACTCTTCTGCTACACACGGGTTTGTAGTACCATTGAAATATGAAGGTTGTTGTCATATAAAGTGATCTAACATTTCTCCTTCACGTTTTGGTTCAGGATGATTCATATGGGTAAGGTTATTTTTTATAACTTGATTTATCTATCCTAGTATATTTATAAGTTGATTAGTACCAATCAAAACTCCAACAATGACATCCTTATCTTGTATAGGAATGAAATACCTACATGGGATACATGTTTTGATAAGATTTACATTCCTTCCACTAGGCTACATTTTTAAATAATGGAATACACTATATTATGTTATGAATTGTAATGTATAATATCAAACTAGCAAAAAAATTAACATAAATTGATGTTTTATGCATAGATAATCTCATAATTATAGACATGGTTTCCTTGGGTACATATTTAATTTTAAATTCTTGAAAATGGTTTTTAAAGAAAATGTGACTTATCCTAACAATATCCCCTAAGAGTGTCAAACTAGGTACACAGTAAGGCCCATTTTCATGTACTCGGTTACCCCGAGTTAGGATCGGGACACCTTGTTGGAGTTGTTACCCCTAGGTACATCTATTCCATAACCATTTCCACTTGTTTTATCTAGACATGGATAAATTGATTGGATGTTACAAATAATCTTTACCCTACCAAAATTCAAGGATGTTATTTTATTATTATCATCAAAGTATATCTTAGGGTTATGTTCCATAATCTATGTTTTCTAAATATATTTTCCATGTTTTCTATTAAACTTCCTTTGATACCAACTGTAAGGACCACAACCCCAGTAGCTCGAAGCCAATTCCTTACTTTATTACATTTATATGATTAAAAGGAATTCATATCCCAAAGGACTAAATAGTTTTGTAGTTTTGTAAAAAGATATACAAAAATAATATTTATATTAAAACTTGAAAGGAAATACAATATAACAATTCCATTGGAAATATCCATAGCTCCAAGATTATCCATATAAGTCATTCATAATATTCATATTCGCATCCTAGGGAAAAATAAAATAAAAGAAATGAGTGATCTTAGATGATCAACAAGGGTAAGTAATACAATGGAATTTATAAAAAATATAAGCATTATTCATGGTGAGTAACTAAAAACACATGCCTTTAAAATAAACTTGAGTATAATATGACAGGAATGAAAGCTGAGTAAATAAAGCCATATAACTGATCATAAGAAAATGACCCTTAGTCAGGGATATTATACAAGTCAAATATCACATAGTTTATTAGTTAATAATATCATAATTATGGGATTAATAATTATAGACATCTAAAACATATTTTCGAGGCCTCATCCAAGACGTTTAAAAATACTAGGGTAAGGCCTCGACCAAAACCACATTTTATTTTTTCTCATGAGACCCACTGATGAATAAATAGGTTGTAGTAGGTCCCATAAATTACATCATAAGTCCAAATAATTACTCATATGAGTGGGGATAAACATAAACAACATGAACATATGACATGTAAATAAATTTCCCCAAAATGTAAATATAATCACTAACCAATCTGAGTAGCACGGTGAATGGTATCAAGATAGCACATCCACAGTCAAAATAGTCATAAACAATTTAATAACATATGGTAAATTAAAATAATAAGATATAAATATCAATAAATCATAAAATTAAATATAATTGTTGAAATAGATAAAGATACCCTAATAAAATCATCAAGGAATTCTTGGGTGAAATACCACTTTTACTTTGCAAAGATGAGTTCTTTTGGAAAAATAATTTTTATATTTTTTATAATTGTTTGTATAAAACTAGTAATGTAAAAATATATTTTTTCATGAAAAAATTATTGATTTTATAAAAATAATGTTTTCTTAAAATATATTATGGATGGTACTTGAAAATGGGTAAGAAATCGAGACGTTCCCTTTAATCGGGATTGTGTATCAGGAATTAATGAGATGTGAACCTTATAAAAAATTTATTATACCATAAAATAATGATATAATTATCTGGATATATGATTTTGGAAAATACATATATATATAATTTTGAATAATTATATAAAAAAAATTAAGAATAAAATTGGCATATAGATGAATAAAACATAACCCGAATGAAAATGGAGGTTTGGGAGGAAAACCCTTACCTTATGTATGAATGTGTTCTGCACTTGAAATTAAAATCTTGGATAATAAAATTAAATACATTAATTAATTAATTCAGAACCTTATATACATGTATTTTATTTATCATTATTTTATTAAGTTCATTTATAGCCTTTTTTATGAGTTATAAGATACAATTTTATTGCTCGAGAGCGTTCGTTTCCTTAATTTTCACGATTTGTATACTTGTATATGAGTATGAAATTTCATGTGGAATGGGTATAATTTTCTAGAATTGAATTTATATGATATTAATGAACATCCATAAGTGTAAATTTTTATTTATTTAATTTGATTATATTTTATGAGTATAAATCATTAGATAAGACATTTAATGATAATCGTTTTCATTATTACAGCGGTTATTGAGCATAACAAACTCATTTTGTTTTATCATTTAATATTATGTAAATATTTTAATTAGAGAACATAATAAAGTTTTTAATACATATATTTTATTATTTTTAACCATAATTATTTTTCATTACCATCCTTGAAGGATGAATTAAGAACAAAAATATGTCGTCCATGAAGGTTGTAAATCGGGACCTCTAGACGATGATTTTTTTTAAAATAAGAGAGAGAGGGAGAGAAAGGAGTTTGAGTAAGGATATTCCATTAACAAGATATAATTATAGAATATATATTAAACTAGAGTTACAATTCTCATTTGTATAGAGGAGGTGAGGAGATAATAATAAAATAAAATAACTTGAAAAGAAACTAAAAAGAAAAGGAAGAGGATTTTACCTCTTGAATACTCCTCCTTGGGAACCTCCTTAAGGGGATTGTTTTTTGTCTTATGGTAAGAGAAATAGATCCTAGATGTAGGGAAGAGACTAGGTAAGAGTATTTGGGAAGAATTTTTACATAATTCAAGTCTTAGATGTTTAAGGAGAAGAGCGGGTGAGGTGTGTTATTTATAGTGGAGGAGAGGGGGGTTTCCTTGATTTTTTTTATTAATTAGATTACTATTTGGTTCAAGACTGTGAATAGTTTGATAATTATCATAATATATATTAAAATAATGATGTTTAGTTTGATATTATGGGTTCAAATCAGTCATATATCATCTATGACTCAATAAATCATGTATTCATCATTTATCATAAATTATCGTATTTTACCATTCACTAAAAAATTGAAGTATTTTAGAAAAAACCAAAAAATTCAGCCTAACCATTTTTTGATGTGTATAATTAAAAAATTAATTTTATATTATGAAAATAATTTTCTAAATATGAGAAATTTAATTTCTAATTAAAACCACAATTTACCCAAAAAATACATATTTTAAATTTATAACTGATTTTATAACACTTTCAAAAATTAACTAAGGTCTCATAAAATTATAATAAAATAATAATAAAATAAAATTATAATTTATAAATACAAATTATGTGAATAAATTTTATTTTAAATCATTTTATTATTTATAAAATTTTAATTAAATATTTATGACTTACAAAAATACCAACACTTAATTAATAATTTTTAAAATATTTATTTACTTGTACTATGTTTTAATTATATGATACTTCCATTTGTAAGGTTCCTAAATTTTATTTATAATTTTATGGGTGAAGTTACTATTCATTAGTCTGATTTACAATTCATATGATCAAGTTACTATTTCATCAGTATGGGTTCCTTAACTTTTAGAAATGCCTTTCATTTCATTCATTCTTAGTTTAAGATGTTTGTATTTTGTTCTATATGTGATTTTATGTGATTTATACTATATGAAATTAAATTAAGAAGGGAAATTTCATTTATAGAGTTATGGGACATTAAAATAACATTTCATAAACTTATTTTATAATTACTCTCTATATATGCATTCATTATTATCTATTTATAATATCATGTGTGAGTAATCCTAATTATATTAAACTAGTTTGATATTAGTGTCATTGTTATTCATTATTCTAAAAAATTTTATCATTAACATATCATAAATGCTAATATTTTTTAAGATTATTTATAATGTTATAATTTCATTTTATTAAGGATTTGGTTATGATCCTTAAAAATGAAAGTTGCGATGAGCATGTTTCAATGATTTTTAATGAAAAAATTGGTATATTAATTAACGAGTTTAATATTAATGTTACCAATCATGAAAAAAATATTTATTTACTTATTAATATCATATTCTATCATTAATTAAGCTCTCATAGTCATCCATGATGTTATTTTATAGCATGGTTCAAGTAGGTGGTCAGATCGACCTAAACATGAACATACCATAATTAATGGATGATTATGATTATCTAAGTGGTTTATTTTAGAAAAATATAATTATTATAGAAGAATAATTATATTTTTAGATATTTTTCTATTTTTAATTATATTTTAAAATATTTTAATAAATAATAAATAAATAATATGAAAAATGAGATACGTTACTTCATGGAGGCGATAGTTCACATAACACATGGTTAACAATTTCATTTCTCAATAAATGAGATGGAAAGAGGGTGGATCATAATTTTAATATTCATAATCATAATTAAATTATATATTTCACATTAATTCTTTAATTTAATCCTTATAACTAGTGAAGGAAGGATGTGGTGAAAAACGAAAGTCGTCACTTCGTGGAGGCAATAGTCTTGACAACACACAAATTATACCTTTCAATTTTATTATTGGAAAAGGGTAATGTGGTTAAAATATATTCCATTATAATAATAAAATACAGAATAAAAAAATAATTATTTTATTATATAGTGATTATAAAAATAATATTTGGGAATGTAATAATGAAAAGAAAAGAAGTTAGGGAAAAATTATTCATGTTGAGGACTTAGAATTTCCCTTGGATGGATCCTTGGAAAATGTTGTATTAGGCTTATTTATTGAAACCAGTGGATCAAAGAAAATAAGTAGTGTTTTATTGGAATTGAAATGGTCATATTTTCAATAGTAAACCTAATTTTTTAGGTTGGTTTTGAAAGGGTGATAGAGACACATTTTATACCCAGAAATTCAGTCAGAGGCTAACCTCCGACCATTTATTAAAAGAAAAGAAAAGTTCAGTACAAAAGAACACAAGCTCAAAAACAACAACTAGAAACCATCAGAACCATACCTGTCGCCACAACCATGATATAAATCTTCCTCCACAATGGCTGATTGCCATTCCAAGCATTCATAATGCTTCAGGATTTTGGCGTACTTCCTCCTCAAATTCAACCGCTCCAAAGAAATAAATGCATTAGGAGATTGCATACCTTTACTTAGACCTGCCCCACCTCCCTTTGTTATTGATGACCTAGTGGACATCGTCTTTGACAAAGTGGATCAATCCTTCCTTGGCTGCCTTCGTGGTGAGGAAATCCTTGCCTCCTGCTTCTCAACTACCTTCACCTCCCCCCTGGAAAATGTTTCTATAAGAGGGCCTCGACAATCCACCATTATTTTCTTTATCACTCCCAGAGACCTCCCCCCATTTCCCAGGGATAACCATATTTTTGTAATGTGCTAACTGATTCTTCTAAAACTGAGCATTAGAATCAATTAATGTTAAGCATTGCGGCTGTTCAACTATTTCATGATCTTCATACAACACCATCCTCATTTCTTCATTTGTATCAGTAGCCTCTTGAGATCCAGTCTCTGCATTAGAACCAGTATTTCCTAGGTTAGTCACCTCTGCATCCTCTTGTTCCAAACCCTGAAAATAGTTTCTTATAGGAATTGTAACGAGGACCCCTCCATCATCTTCATTTCGGCCACTTTTCCTAACACATCCCTCCGAAGCCCCCACAGTAGGGCCATCATGAACTGCAGGACCTATTTTCTCCACTACCATAGGTTGCACCCCCTCAACCCTAATGCTAATAGCCTGGTCATTACTTCTAGCCTGATGATCCCCCACTTCCTTACTCAGATCCAAATCATCCTCTAACTCTTGATGATTTGTAGAAATGTCCTGGACCAGACCAGTATTAACCCTAGCACTCGCTTCCACTGCATTGCAGTTTTCCAAGCCATTATTCCTCCCAACTTGTAGAGCACCACCGTTATGTGCAACCCCTACAACTTCACTAGCTCCTGGAGGCCTTTACAAGTCATGTCTCAACCTATTGAATATTTTAGTGACCCTCGGTTCAGAAGGCAACACCCCTGCCTACTTTTTCTTAGCCTCTACACCTACAGGATCATCATACGCTACACTTTCAACTCCCCTAAACCAATCCTTGAAATTAAGCTTCGTTGACTTGATACTCCCAACAGTGGGGACAACTGAGGCCCGAGACGCCTGAACATTCCCAGTGCCTAAGTGGCTCACAACCCTGTGCCTGCAAATTTCTACATTGTGCCCTAGTTTCCTGCACGAAGAACAGAACTCATACCATGAATCAAATAGCACTCGCTGCTTGTGATGAAACTCCTCACCGACGACAATCCAAAAGAAATCAATAGGCACTTTAGATACATCAACTTCAATACAATTATTGAGTATCCTAGTGGCTATGTCCCCATGGTGTTGTTTGGGAGGTATCAATTTTTTGCCTACCCATGTGAATCTATGGTAGATTTTGGTTATTTCTTCCCCTACCCTCATCAATGTAGTAAATTAAAACACCAATTAATATTAATTTTTTTACCAATGATTATATTCTTTATATATTTTTAATATGTCATGGTTAGTTTTAGTCAAGTGTTATAATAGTTTGGTGTTGTGTGTGATAGAAGATGTCAAAGATGGTTTTAATTTAAAGGATACAAAATCTCAGATATTTATATATAGGGTGTGTACAATCCTCTTTGGGTATTCCACTCCACCTATTTGAATGATTCACCTCAACTGAGATTTTCCTAGGAAGGTGTTTCCATGTTTTCCATTTTTGATATAAATCTAGGTTATTCAAGAGTTTTCCTTAATTTTTTTTCATGAAATATAGCATGTTAAGTGTTTATTTAAATACTTTAGAGGTTTTCTCAACTGTTTTATTATTTCAAATAATATTTTAATTGTTAATTGATTTTACATGGGGAAATTCCCTGGTTTCAAATGGGTTATTGATTGGGACATTGTTTTCTATAGGTTTTGTTATGTGATTTGAACTTATTATTATTTTATTTATTGATTACAATTTCTCATGTGTTTATAGAATTGATTAGTAAATTCATGATTGGTTGTATTATGTTTTATTGAATTTTATGGTTTAGAGGTGGGTTATCCCACTGATTTTCAAGGAGTTTTTAAGAAATACTTGATTTCAAAAGGAATTCCTAAAGGGATTTTAAAGTGAAAATTTTAATCCTTGACACAGAGGAACCATTTTGAACATTAAAAATGTATTTAAATGTGAAAAAACTTTATAAATATTTATATTGAAGGGAGTTTGGATGGTGATTTCTAGTTTCAAATCATGGAGCCCAACTAAAAAATTCATAAAGTTCTTTAAATCTAACCCTAAGTATTTCCCAAAGATTTTAGATTTTTTGTTTTCCCATGGAATGATGATAAATTTATTGTTTTGATAAATTTACATGTATTTTGAGGAGGTTCTTGAATTAGTGTGTGTCAGGTTGTGGCATGAAGGGATGTGATTTTGTGATTAATGTTTCCTCACCCACTGTCACTATCCTTATGGGAATCCTTAGTTTATTAGTGAGGGATTTAAAGGTGATTACTATCTTATCCCAATGAGAATAACTAGATCTCCATTTTTAATGAATTTATTGAACATGGGAGAGTTCCAATAGTGAGCCTAGTGTAGAACAACCAATTGGTTATAGACTAGGGATTCATTGATAAGACGATAAATGGTTTACTCTGAGTACATATAGAATAATCTCAATGTATGTTTAAGAATATACCATGATTACATAAACTTTAATTTAACTATATTATTACTAAACCTAATTATATTTTTGTAACTTTATTTCCATTACTATTTTAATATGGCATATACCTTGGATTCTTAATTAATTTATGGTTTATTGATACCTTTTCTTGATTTAGTATCCTTCTTTATTATCTACCCTTGGTTTATGATTGTTTTGATCTTAGTTTATCTGGTGACATATTTAGTTTATGTGGATAATATTTATTTTGGGGTTAGGTTTCTTCCATATAATTTTCACAAGGTTGTTTGAAATTAGTTTTAGAAAAACATTATTTAAATGGATTTCTAAATAAGAGTTATTAATTTTTTCATTATGATTAATTTGAATTTTAAAAATGGGAAATTAATAAATATGTTTTGGTTACTATTTTAAAATAAAAATAAAACATATTTTCAATTTTATATTTTAAACTATCATCACTATAATTTTTTAGAAAGGGATGGAATTGAATCTTTATGGAAATTAAAATGGGTTTTTTATGCCCACACCTTACTTGCACTATTTAGTGTCTATAGTCCAAGTGTATTTTATATAGGTTCATGTTTATTTATATTGGTTGCTCATAGAGTGGTAGTGTTAGTCTTGAGGAATAATGGTTACTTAGAGTCACATGGAGATAATGTCGGGTATTTTTGGTTTCCATCTTATCTTATGGATGTGTCAGACAAGTCAACTATGTTTGTATTTTGGTTTCTATTTTAGTCATGTTACATTATTAGTGAGATAGATGTTTATTTTGGTAGCGACCTATCTGGTTTTCCTTTATGTTTGGAACTATTTATTTTACATATGAATATATTTTCAGTGTATATACATACCTTTCCATATTTTTGGTAGAATTCCATTTCTTGTTAAATATTATTTATCTAGGTGAAATAATTCCCAACAAGTATGTTTGATGCCCAAAAACTTATCACCAAAACATGTGGATCGAGAATGAATTTTAGTTCACAACATGGGATGGTCAGGTTCCCAGTTCAGTGATGTATTGGGTTAGTTTTTGACACATTATGAGGGTGGATGACCTATTAGTAAATGCAGGATAACTCACTTACCCACAAATTTCTTAGTTATTGAGATGGAGTTTGATAAAAATGTCTAAAACATTTCAGGTAGACCTTTTCTTTCCACTATACCTAACCGAAAAAGTAAAATTTTACATCCAAAAAACTTTTAAGGTAAAGTGAGAACCCAAACAGATTTCATGAAACACCAGGCTTCAAACCACATATGAAATTACCAATCCATTCCAGAATTTTTTTAGAAAGTTAGAATCTATCAGCTTATGTAAACTTCATTTGATATAGGTTACCTCCATATCTGGATCATACTTGATGAGATCCTTGATGTAGTTGATTATATTATCCCAGGTATTGATATAATCCTCCAAATGTATTTCCTCATTTATTCCACATGCCAATATTCAATATTTTTTGTTGGTCTAATTAAGCTTCTCATCATTAAGTTCAACTTGAAGTGATATTTTGAAAATTAAACCAGTATCCGACATTTGAACATTGATCTTGAAATATTAACCAATCATCTCTTGATTCGAATTTAGGAAAAGCTTCAATATATTTTATTTTTTAGAATGCTCATTTCTTGTATCATTCTGGACATCAAAAACTTCCCTTGGTTCTTGTAACTAGTTTGGATCTTCTCTCATGCTAGCTTGAGTATTCTCAGCCTCTTCACTAACTTCCTTAACCTTATAACAAGGAGGTGTTTCTTTATCCTATGAGATTTCATGTTCCGGAACCACACTTGGATAAGGATCCAATATAGGCTACCTTACCTCTAACTCAATGTGTTTTGGATTACCAGGGGATCTGGTCACCATGGGATTTGTTAAATATGAGCAATCTTAAAATTTTCTTCTTCCCCCTTACTAACTAGATAATATATAGAATAAAATATTTCATTATTCTCATTCCTCTATCCAGACCCAACTACCACTATCATAATATGATATTAATCCCCAACTGAATTAGATTGAGAATCTACTTCATTGTTGCTCATTATAATCCAACATGGAACTTAAAAGAAACCTACTTCCTTGTCCACTTGGGAATAAGAGTATACCAACATTCTTGATTTCAAACACTATCCTTAGATTAATTAAAACAATTAAACCTATTGTGGATATTAATTGAGGTAGGTGGATCCCAAAACATAGATACCTCCTATAGTGTAGAATTTCTTACACTCAGACCAGGGAAATTATAGGGACTCAAAGAACCCATACTAGTTACTAAAAAAGATATTAGAATACCGCTGGACTCAACAACTATTATTCATAGTATCCAATCCATATCTTTAGGAGAGAAATTTGCATTAGTTATAATACTAAGGATAAAGATGGTATAAATCGAAATCCCTTACCCTTTACACCCATTAATATAAGTCACTGATTGAGCATATGTGGAAATAGTATTAGTTTAACTTTGGTCATCTTATTCCAGGACCCCTATAAATGGATTGAAACCTTCAAACTAAAAAATTAGGCCATAAAATATGTCTACTATCCTCGATTTAGGTTTTGGAGGCATCACCACCTTCTTAAAGGATTTGAAACTATCATTAACTTCATCAAACCAAATACTAGCTAGCACTACTACAAAAGAGGCCATTAACAGTGCTATAATAGGACTTTATCAGTGCTATAAAAGCGCTGAATACCATAACATATTTAAAAGGACAAGTCTTTTATTAGTTCCAGAAAAGTATTGATAAAGGGTAGATTTTTTAGTGTAAAAAATAGCTAATAAAACATAATTTTATCCACTCTTTTAAAATCACTAATAAAAGACCCCATTTATCAGTGCTTTTATTTAGCACTGATAAAGAGAACTTTTATCAGTACTACAAAAATCATGGATAAAGGGTACCTTTATGAGCTCTTTTATAAGTGTGGATAAAAATACTTTATCAGTTATTTGTAAAATCACCGATAAAAGGTATCATTATAGGTACATTTAGTAGAATTGATAGAGGGGAATACTATAGTGTGATGTTACAAAACATTGCAGCACCAAAAATAGGGCATGCAGTGTGCTGTAACAATACACTATATAACTATAAAAAAACATATAAATTATAAAAATTAGATATAAATACTGAATTTAAATGAATTAAAATATCTAAAACAAATACATGAAAAAAACACTATTATAACATATGTCATTTGTTTTTTACTAAAATTAATGTCAATTTTGAATAAAAAGGTGCTATTGGAATCATGCTGGTTACAATGTGAGTCAGATTGAGGTAAAATGGATTCCTACATGTCACAAATGACTTATGGATCATTTTATTAAAGTACCAAAATAGTATGAATGTGTTTTATTGGTTTTGAGTATGTTAGTTATTTTTTTGATTAATATTAATATCAGTTTTGAATAAAAAGGCACAGTTGGAGTCATACCGATCACACCATGAGTTGGATTGTGGTGCATCTGATTCCTACACATACCAAATGACTTATAGATCATTGTACTAAAGTATTAAAATAATACACATGTGTTTCCTTTGTTTTGAGTACACCACATGTGTTTTTTACTAAAATATCATTTTAAACTGGAAACATGCACTTTAAGTCATACAAGTGGCATGGGTTTGACATGATATTGATTCATACACATAAAAAAATTAATTAGTAATTTTTTTATTAAGTTATAATGAAAATATGAGCATGTTTTCTTAGTTTTTAGTGAGTGATACTTTTTTCCATTAAAATGTAAATTTAAAACTGATAATGGACACTTTTGAGTCATACTGGTCACACCGTGAGTCGGATTGAGGTGTGACTAATTCCTACACATCAAAAATGAATTATGGATAATTTTTATAAATTAACAAAATGAAAAAAATGTGTTTTCTTGATTTTGAGTATGTCAGTTGTTTTTTTACTAAAATTATTGTCAATTTTGAATAAAAAGACGCATTTGGAGTCATACTGGTCACACTATGCATCAGATTGAGGTGCAGATAATTCCTAAATGTACCAAATAACTTATGGATCATTTAAATAAGGTATTCAAACAATACTAATGTGTTTCCTTTAATTAAGCAAGTCACTTATTTTTTTTAACTAAAATGTCATTTTAAACTGGAAACAGGAACTTTGAGTCATATAAATGGAATCATGTGTGGGTTTGACATGAGACTGATTCATACACATCAAAAATTAAGTATGAATAAATTTCTTAAATTATTAATACAATTTGAGTGTGTTTACTTGGGTTTTAGTGAGTGGAAATTTTTTTGTATTAAAATGTCAATTTAAAATGAAAACATACACTTTGAGTCATACCGGTCACAACATGAGTCGGATTGAGATGATTTTAATTAATACACATAAAAAATGAATTGTGGATAATTTTACAAAAGTAAAAAAATAATAATTCATTTTCTTAGTTTTGAGTATTCCACTTTTGTTTTTTACTAAAATGTATTTTCAAACAGGAAAGATGCACTTTGAGTCATATATGGACCATAGTGTGTGGGTTTGACATGATAATGATTCATACACATCAAAATTGAATTTTGAATTATTTTCCTAAATTATTAAGACAATACGATCTTGTTTTCTTGGTTTTCAGTGATTGATACCTTTTTTTATTAAAATTTCAATTTTAAACTAATAACAGTCACTTTGAGTCATACCGGTCACACTGTTAGTTGGATTGATGTGTGGACGATTCCTATACATCAAAAATGAGTTATGGATCATTTTCTTAAAGTACCAAAACAACCGGAATGAATTTTATTAGTTTTCAGTTTGTCCATTGTTTTTTCACTAACATCAATCTCAAATTTGAATAAAAATATTAAATTGGAGTCATACAAGTCACACCGTGAGTCATACTGAGGCGATACTGATTTCGACGAGTCTCAAATGACTTATGGATCATTTTACCATTGTATAAAAAAAACAAAATACGTTCCTCAGTTTTTTTTACATCACTTATGTTTTTTAATAAAATTTCATTTTAAACTAGAAATTCACTTTGACTCATACAGGTCACATAATGTGTGGGTTTGACATGACATTGATTCATACACATCAAAAATGAATTATGAATCATTTTCCTAAATTATCAAGAAAATACTAGGGTGGTTACTTATTTTTTAGTGAGTGTCACTTTTTTGTTTTAAAATTTCAATTTTAAACTGATAACAGACACTTTGACACCATCCCTCCTCAATAACCATGATATATCATTACTAGTTTTCCTCATATAGTTATCTAATATACATAATGAATTTAGGGGTTTATTAAACACATATTTATTAAAATATTTATGCTGGATAATATACTTGTTTGATGATTGGGAGTTGTACAGATGTTTCTTAAATAAAACTAGTTGAGAAATTGAATCTTCCAACACAGAATAATGTTATAGGTGGATTACTACCCTATATAAAAACACTTAAACAAGTGGTGAAATACATTATTTCGGTAATCCACCTAAAACATTGGCACAACGTCTCTTATCTTAAGTGACAAGTGTTGTGTGAACTTTTCAACATTTTTTGTCAAACAAAATCTTGGTATGATCCTCTGTATACTTCATTTCCCAACAATTTTATTAATTTAAAGCTAGTGATTCATCTCCTCCTCTCCCTCAGTATACAACTTTGTCTCCACCTCTACCTCCTCCTCCATGTCGGTCTATGACTCGGTTTTCGAAACTGATTTTGCCTCTTCCTTCTCCTTCACCTCTGCCTCCAACTCCACCTCCACCTCCACATCACCCTCCACCTCCACCTCTGCATCCTCCTCCACCTCCGCATCCACATCTACCTCTACCTATGCCTCCGCCTCCACCTCCACCTCTACCTACACCTCTGCCTCCACCTCCAACTCCAACTCTGCCTCCACCTCCCTTCCGTCTCGGCCTCTGCCTCCTCCTCAGCCTTTGTTATTGCACAACAATTTTATTTTTTATAGGTCAGTGCTTCTAAAAAAATTGATTTCCACCATTATTATTATCCTTGATAAAGAGATAAAAAATAATATATAAGAAGTATGACTCTAATTCTTCACGCCCCAAATATATTTTGAAGGTCATAACTCATAATCTATCACAAACATAGCATGTAATCACCTAAATTTTTTTTGACATATATTTTGAAAAAATTATGCTTCCCACTCATCATTAAAAAAATTGATCTCTTATTTTGAGTATCTAAGTTGTCAGTAATATTGATAGTATTGAGAAAATATAGACAAACAAATGATTAGGAAATATATTTAATGAAATTTTAATTACCTTTAGAAATTACCTATTGGGAGATGGTGGTCTTTTCATGATTTATGATTTCACTTATAAATTTGAAAACATAATATCCAAAATTGATTTCATTATCTTGTTTCAGACACTACAGAAACATTAACCAAAATAAGTAAATTATTTTTAAATGTTTTGATAGTTAAATATTATTATATATATATTAATGTGTTTCCATTTTTAGTAATTCACAATATTTATCCCTTCAGACATCGACTTAATGTGTAGAGACCCCAAACATGACATACATGGACATTACATTACTTTTTCAGAATACTTAATACATAACAAAAACCAAAACTCAAGGATCATAATAGTTTATTCTCTTTGGAAACTTGGAACAAAATATTATAATCATTGTGAAAGATCTTCAATATCTCCCATAAAGATCTTCCCCTTTGGTTTTCTTACCTAAAACTTTTTTTTATATCCTGGGGAAAAGAAAACATATAAAGGGTGAGCTCAAATGCTTAGTAAGGGTAAGCATGGAGAGAATAAAACAAACCATATACATTTGAACTTAAAAACACGAACATAATGTTTAAACATCAAAATCTTGAGCAATGACATAAAACATAGTAGTACATAAAGAATATATACATCAATAATGATAAAATAGCATGGGAATAAAACATCTAATTGTGGAAACCATTAAGAACATGATATTATTTCCATAGTATCCAAGTCATTGCTTCCAAGACCATCTTAGTGGACAAAGTCCCTTTCTAAATCGAGTTCACTCCTCGTTCCAGTCCTGTAACATTGAACTCGATTAACTTACCGTTCCAGCCATGTCTATCTCATGAGATATAAATATTTACCCAATGAATTGGATGTAGATATAGGTCACACCCATATCATAATGAAATCCTTATTACTTGTGCCACAAATTAAACATAAATCACTCATCATAACCTAAAGAATAAAATCTGTTTCATAAACATCATACCATCATAACATAATCCATATAAAAAAATGGATATCATTTCATCATAAGAATAGTGAAACCATGTAAATCATAGAGAAATTATAATTGAAACATACACATATGAAATAATTCCATCTTATATGGAAAATGGTTTTGATAAAACACTTGAAATGAATTCTTGAGGAAAATATCCTTTCTTCTTCAAAATCATTTTCTTTTCAAAAAATGCAATGAAATTTTAAAGGAAAAGGATTTTGTAGAAAATATTCATTAAATCTTGTAGAGTAAGCTTCATAAAAATAAGGCGTTATGAAACCATAAAAATTTGTTCACGTCGTATAAGTTAAAAATAACATTCTTCTCGTAATTTTGTCAGAAAAGTCCATGTGGTAAAAAAAAGTAAGATTCCTTTCATAACATGTGGTAAATTTAAAAAAATGGTTAAAAAGGACTTTAAAAATACATGAAAACATTTTTAGAAAACATGGGAATGGATGATAAAAATAACCCCAGTAAATACTTACGAATAACAATCTCGGATAAGAACGAGATTGGAATAGTTATCCCCTACCTTAAGTTCGATAAGCTTTGTACATATCCAAAACTCTTGTATAATGATTTAAATGATGCCATTGACTTATTAAAGAATCATATTCATTGTTATGATATAATATATGGTTCAATTATGACTTTATATTACCCGTTCTTTTGTAAATTCTATGTTAAAGCAGCATTTTGGGTAAAATCGTTTTATTTATCGTACGTGTTTGGACTTGTTGTTCATGACATTATTATTACTTATATCATGATTTAATTACTTAAATAATGTAAATAATTATTTATATATCATATATATTCAGTATATATATATATATATATAATAGATAGATAAATGAAATTAAATACACCGTTCATGGAGACGGTAGGCCGTACGTACGCATGAACACTGTTTTCTTTTCCTTATTGACTTGAATGGAAGTAAGTAGATTATATATATATATATACATAAATAAAGTAGCTTTATACTGTCATATATTTTATTATTATTCATTATATATACTTTATAATCATTCTTGAGTGGTTAACATGGAGAATGAATCTCATCGTGTAGTGGAGATAGTAATCCGTACGTACGCACGAGCGACGATATCATTCCCATAATTATTAAATTGAATTGAAGTGGATGATATAATATCTCAGAATCAGTATGATGTTATAATAATCATATATAGTTATTCTTTACACCATTATACCCATCCATGTAAGGTGGTGGTGGAAAACAAATTACACTACGGTGTGGAGACGATATTCCGTACATACGCACGCGCGGTGATTTTGTTTTCTGTAGGATGGATAGAAGATGAAATAGGGTTGTTTAATATTTATAATAAAATATAATTATATTAGTGATACTAATGTTATTAATTTATTATGAAACAAATAAATAAGAATAAGTAGAAGAAGAAATAAATTGGAAAGAATCGGTAAAGGATATTACCTCTTTTTTGACTCTTCTTAACCTCCTCTTAAGGCAGTAGAGTTGGTCTTTTGAGGAGACCCGAACCTCTATAATGTTTCTAGGAAAGTTGAGAAGAGTAATTTTCAGGGTTTTTTCCGAGCTTCAAGGATCAAAAGGGTGTGAAGAGAAGAGGGAAGGGGTGCCCTTTTTATAAGGGAGGAGAGGGGCACCTTTGGAAAAACATAAAATATTATTTTATAATAAAGTCATATTCAGTTTATAATAGCTCCAAATTGATTTATTTTGAATATAAAGTGGGGATGGGTAGAAATAATCTCAACCAATAGGTTTTAAACAAGTTTAGGTTACTATTTTAACCTTATCATTTAGATTTAACTCTAAGTTAAATAATTTAACTTTTACCGTGTCTTCTTGTTTTCTTACAATATATGGTTAATAAATTTTCTATAAAAAGCCAAACGAACCCCAAGTGGTTAATTATTAATATATAAAACCTTATATAAGTAATTTGTCCGAACCTTAGATTTTTTAGAATATAATAACAATTAATAATATAATATTTGTTTTAAAAACTATTTTATGTCAATTTTGACACTTTTTGGTAACTGTTTTTTTGAAAATCATAACAACATTATTAGTTAAAAAAAAAGTTAATTGAATCAATAATAACATGTTATATTAACCTATAAAATTAGTGTAATTCATAAAAAGTCTCAAATTACATTTATTTCGGTATTTATAATATCAATTATTTTAATATTTCATTATTTAGGTAATTACTGCATCACCATTGTGTCATAAATAAATTAAATTATTTAATGTCTAAAAATTATAAATAAAATACCATTAGGTAGGAAATATTTTTATATTTCAAATTAATATTTATAGTCGAATTTATCTTATGTATAACCCTAAATTAAAAATGTTTTAGTTATTAAACTTTGATTTTAACTATTTTAACTCTTTTTTAAATAAAATAATAATAAATGTCCTAATCTAATCCAAGTGGACCTAAAGGGTAATATTTTATTCCTAAGATTTTTTTGGTCGAATTCCACTTATCCAATAGAATTAGGACACGTTTTAGGGTTATAATAATATCATTTTTACCCTTAATTACCCTATTTACTTTTAACCGTGGTAAATAAAAGTCAAAAGTCACTATTCCCCAAAAATAATTTTTATCTTATTGAACCATATTTTACTCCTTGATATTAACTGTGTCTCTTGGATTTTTGAAATTCCACTCACAGAAGCGGTAAAATTATGTTTTATGTAAATTTTCAAATTCTCCTGGGAGGTGGGTAAAAGACGGTGAAAAGTTCAATAAAATTTTTATATATCTAAAATTATTATAAAATGAATCCAATGAATTACATTGAACTTATATAGGTTTTAAATGTAAATTTTGACCTGAAATAAATTTAAATAAAATAAATAATTATTTAAATAAAAATTCGGTTTTAAACTATAACTCGGTGTTTTCACTATTCATCAAAAATTGAAAGTTTTCTGAAAAATACCAAAAATTCACCCTAGTCTAATTTCGATATTCTGAATCCAAAAAAGAAGTCCATTTTGAAAGATAAAATTTATAAAATTTCAAAACATGGGTATTACTATTCATAACTGCTAGTTTATATAACATATCGTTGTTTAGTGAAACCCGATATTGCATACAACACACGCTATCGAGAAAGGTCGCGATTGCGTGTAATGCAAGCCAAGTCAAGGTTGAGTGTAGTGAAATATTCCTTTGTTGTTGTGTATAATAGAATCCAACTATATTTTCTTTATACATTGAATATATATATATATATACACTCAATGTTGCATAGAACAACTTCTGTCAAATGAAATTGAAATTTTGTGTAACACGATCCTCGAATAGTGTTGCGTATACTGAAAGCTAATACGGTGTTGCATATGGAGCACGATAATCCTAGTGTAGCATACACCAAAAGACATCAAATAAATTAAAAAGACTACTTCTCATAAAATCTCAGGGTGTTACATTCTATCCCCCTTAAAATGAATTTCTCCCTCGAAATTCGTCGGGGTTATAAATGGTTTACTACATGAAAGTTTCTTTAATAGAAACCCACATCATAAAAAGTAATACTAAACCTTCATTTTAAAAAGGGATGTTAGAATCATAACAGTCTCCCAAAGTAACTCAGCAATGGGTTTCCACATAAGACAACATAGGTGAAAATATGGATATGGAAGAGAAATATAACCATCAACTTCTGATGAAGAGTGGTAGAGGACATGGCTATGAAAAAGACAAAAATCACAAAGCCATAAATTTGTGATGATCTAAGGTACCATCTAATTCATTAGATATAAGGGCACTAGGACACCATTTTTGGGTTTCAAGGTCATTTCCCTAAAGTTGACAAAATTAGAATTAGAAGAAATACTTTCTTGGTTTTGGTACAATCTCACCATTGGTCATTCATTGGAAAATTTACACTTCATATCTTAAAGAAATGAAGTTGAATTTGTCATTCATGAAGTGTTAGTAGATCATGTGATATAATGATGGGTCATTCCATCTGTCGCAAACAAAAGGATAGAAAAAGTTATCAAAAATACCTAAGTTTATCTATAGTGAGATTAATCATATATGATTCCTAAAATGGACTTATACATTATATATCATACTTCTTAATATAATAAAACTAGTTTCTAATAAACAGGGAATTTATGTAGGGCAGTGGTAGGTGATAAAGGATTGTCACACTTCAGTTGTGGGTTCGATTCCCACAACCTTGTCCGACGTGATGAGTTGTCGCCCATCCTGGAGGTTGTCCTTTTTTCTAAAACTACATTATTATAACATTCCATAAATAATATCGAAAAAAGTTCTAGCCTTAAACAATACATACTTATGTCCAACAGAATCCATTCCAATATTTAGGCTTATCCAAAATACTTCTATCCAAGCTCATAGTATAAAGAAAACAATTACTAAAAATGTCATCTACTAAGCATGTGAATACCATAATTTATCCCCCATATATCATATGATATATCTTTTTGGTCACATTCCAAACATGTGAATACATTAATAATGTATTCTATTGAAAAATGAATACCCATTGAACCTTAGTGAAAACATTAATGATGTCAAAAGTTAACTCTTTACACATACCAAAATCCCAGAAATTCTTTATACTCAAACCATGATATCACTTTGTCCTTATATCAGTCATGAGCTCATTAATACTATCAAACATTTCATTATCTCCTTAACCCTTCTTTATGCGCATATTAGGTGCTTTACAAAAATATCTGAATAACCTTTCATGGTTACCAGTACCAATAAACATATACTTTCAAAAACATAAGGAAAAACAATAGGGTAACAATCCTTAGATGTCTCATTATTCCATAGTACCATGAGATTACTTATACAACATTACTCTTGATAAACATGTAATCATTCCACTACCTTCTTAAACCATTGACTGATCTTGAACAATTCTTTCATCTCACATATCATTTGTAGTCTCTTCATCATCATAAACATAAATACTACCCATAATACCATGCTTATTCTCTTCATGAGACTTTCCCTTAGGGAATTAGTTTTTATAATGCCCATACATTCCACATTTAAAATATTTAATCATTTTTGATGTCGTAGAAATACCATTATCCTTGTCCATGGTGTTAACTGAACCTTTTCCTTTGTACTTACTAGATTTGTGTCCTTCCTTTCCACACCCAAATAATCTACTAGTTCCTTTGAAACATTCTCCTTGATTCCTCTTCCAACATGATTTACATGAGGGAAATTGAACTTTCTTTCCTCTATGATCATCATGAAACTCCATCTTTCTCTTATTAGATGAGTCAGGATACTTACCAAAGTTGAGATTATTGATCATATTGTGAGATTGTTGATTAGGAATAATAATTATGTTTTGACTTCCAAATCCCATTTCATTTGGTTTCTCATGAAGAATATCATTCCATTGTCTATCATATCCTCCATTATCGTGAATCTTCCTGTTTCTGGCCATTTTCTAAAAACCAAAAAGAACAGTATGAGAGGAAAAAATAATGCTAGGAAAACAACATAATAAAGGGGGATTTCATTCAATATATAACATATTAGGTTTAATTATAAGATCGTTACCATAATTCTAGGACTATAACCTATACGTATACTTAACCTTAGGTACATCCCCAGACATACCTTAGAAATATCTCTAGGGATCTCACTAAAGTTATCGCATCCTAGTTTCCAATGGTTGACTAAACCTTTCCTATGATACCAACTGTAGATACCCCAAACTTGACATACATGGAAATTACATTACTTTTATGGAATACTTAATACATAACAAAAACTAAAACTCAAGGATCATAATAGTTTAGTGTCTTTGGAAACTCGGAACAGAATGCTTCTAATCGTTGTGAAAGATCTTCAACATCTCCCATAAAGATCTTCCCCTTTATTTTTCTTACCTAAAACTTTTCTTTATATCATGGGGAAAATAAAACATATAAAGGGTGAGCTCAAATTCTCAGTAAGGGTAAGCATGGAGATAATAAAAGAAACCATATACATTTGAACTTAAAAACATGAACATAATGTTTAAACATCAAAATCTTGAGCAATGAAATAAAACATAGCAGTACATAAGGCATAGATACATAAATCATGATAAAATATCATGGGAATAAAACATGTAATCGTGGAAACCATTAAGCACATGATATGATTTCCATAGTAGCCAAGACATTGCTGCCAAGACCATCTTAGTGGACAAAGTCTCTTTCTGAATCGAGTTCACTCCTCATTCCAGTCCTGTAACACTGAACCAGATGAACTTACCGTTCTAGGTATGTCTATCTCATGATATATAAATCTTTAACCAATGAATTTGTGGGAGATATATTTCCCACCCATATAATAATGAAATCATTCTTACTTGTTCCACAAATTAAACATAAATCATTCATCATAACCCAAAGAATAAAATGGGTTTCATAAACATCATCCCATAATAACATAATCCATACAAAAAAATGGATATCATTTCATCATAAGAAAAGTGAAACCATTTAAATCATAGGGAAATTATACTTGAAACATACACATATGAAATAATTCCTTCTTATATGGAAAATGGTTTTGATAAAACACTTGAAATGAATTCTTGAGGAAAATATCCTTTCTTCTTCAAAATCATTTTCCTTTCACAAAATTCCATGAAATTTTTAAAGAAACGGATTTTGTTGAAAATAGTCATTAAATATTATAGAGTAAGCTTCATGAAAATAAGTCATTATGAAACCATAAAAATTCATTCATGCCATATAAGTTAAAAATAACATTCTTCTCATACTTTTGTCAGAAAAGTCAAAAAGTTCCCCATGTGGTAAACAAAAGTAATATTACTTTCAAAACATGTGGTAAATTTAAAAAATGGGTAAAAAGGGGATTATAAATACAAGAAAATATTTTTAGAAAACATGGGAATGGATGATAACAATAACCCCAGTAAATACTTACGAATAACAATCTCGGAAAAGAAAGAGATTGGAATAGTTATCCCTTACCTTTGTCCGATATACTTCGTACGTATCCGAACCTCCTGTATAATGATTTAAATGATGTCATTTAATTATTAAAGAATCATATTCATTGTTTTAATATCATATATGGTTCACTTATGAATTTATATTACCCATTCTTTTGTAAATTCTATGTTAAAGCGGCATTTTGCGTAAAATCGTTTTATTTATCGTACATGTTTGGACTTGTTGTTCATGATATTATTATTACTTATATCATGATTTAATTACTTCTAGAATTTAAATAATTATTTATATATCATATATATTCAGTATATATATATTTATATATATATAATAGATAGATAAATGAAATGAAATACACCGTTCATGGAGATGGTAGGCCGTACGTACGCATGAACGTTGTTTTCTTTTCCTTATTGACTTGAATGGAAGTAAGTAGATGAAATATATATATTTATACATAAATACAGTAGCTTTATCATGTCATATATTTTATTATTATTCATTATATATACTTTATAATCATTCTTGAGTGGTTAACATGGAGAATGAATCTCATCGCATCGTGGAGACAGTAATTCGTACGTACGCACGAGCGATGATATCGTTCCCATAATTATTGAATTGAATTGAAGTGGATGATATAATATCTCAGAATCAGTATGATGATATAATAATCATATATAGTTATTCTTTACACCATTATACCCATCCACGTAAGGTGGTGGTGGAAAACAGATTACACCACGACGTGGAGACGGTATTCCATTCGTACGCACACGCATTGATTTTGTTTTCCGTAGGATGGATAGAAGATGAAATAGGGTTGTTTAATATTTATAATAACATATAAGTATATGAGTGATACTGATGTTATTAATTTATTATGAAAAAAAATAAAGAATAAGAAGTAGAAGAAGAAATAAATTGGAAATAATTGGTAAAGGATATTACCTCTTCTTTGACGCGCCTCTTCATAACCTCCTCTTAAGGCAGTAGAGTTGGTCTTTTGAGGAGACCAAAACCTCTATAATGTTTATAGGGAAGTTTAGAAGATTAATTTTCAGGGGTTTTCTGAGCTTCAAGGCTCAAAAGGGTGTGAAGAGAAGAGGTAATGGGTGCCTTTTTATAAGGGAGGAGAGGGGCACCTTTGGAAAAACTTAAAATATTATTTTATAATAAAGTCATATTCGGTTTATAATAGATCCAAATTGATTTATTTAGAAGATAAAGTGGGTATGGGTAGAAATTATCTCAACCAATAGGTTTTAAAAAAGTTTATGTTACTATATTAACCTTATCATTTAGATTTAACTCTAAGTTAAATAATTTAATTTTTACCGTGTCTTCTTGTTTTCTTACACTATATGGTTAATAAACTTACTATAAAAATTCAAATGAACCCCAAGTGGTTAATAATTAATATATATAACCTTATATAAGTCATTTTTATGAACCTTAGATTTTTAGGAATATAATAACAATTAATAATATAATATTTGTTTTAAAAACTATTTTATGTCAAATTTGACACTATTTGGTAATTGATTTTTTTAAAAATAATAACAACCTGATTAGTTCAAAAAAAGTTAAATTAATCAATAATAACATGTTATATTAACCTATAAAATTATTTTAATTCATAAAAAGTCTCAAATTACATTTATTTGGGTATTTATAATATCAATTATTTTAATATTTCATTATTTAGGTAACTACCGCATCACCATTGTTTCATAAATAAATTAAATTATTTAATGTCTAAAAATTATAAATAAAATACCATTAGGTATTAAATAGTTTTATCTTTCAAATGAATATTTATAGTCGAATTTATCTTATGTATAACCCTATATTAAAAATGTTTTAGTTATTAAACTTTGATTTTAACTATTTTAACTCTTTTTTAAATAAAATAATAATAAATGTCCTAATCTAATCCAAGTGGACCTAAAGGGTAATATTTTATTCCTAAGATTGTTTTTGGTCAAATTAAAATTATCCAATAGAATTAGGACATGCATTAGGGTAATAATAATATCTTTTTTACCCTTAATTACCCTATTTACTTTTAATTGTGGTAAATCAAAGTAAAAAGTTACTATTCACCAAAAATTATTTTTATCTTATTGAACCACATTTTACTCCTTTATATTAACCTTGTCTCTTAGAGTTTCGAAATTCCACTCACAGAAGCGGTAAAATTAAGATTTATGTAAATTTTCAAATTCTCCTAGGAGGTGGGTAAAAGATGGTGAAAAGTCAAATAAAATTTTTATATATCTAAAATTATTATAAAATGACTCCAATAAATTACATTGAACTTATATAGATATTATATATCAATTTTTACCTAAAATAAAATAAATTAAAATAAATAATTATTTAAATAAAAATTCGGTTTTAAACTATAACTCGGTGTTTTTCACTATTCATCAAAAATTGAAAGTTTTCATAAAAATACCAAAAATTCACCCTAGTCTAATTTTGATATTCTGAATCCAAAAATGAAGTCCATTTTGAAAGATAAAATTTATAAAATTTCAAAACGTGGGTATTACTATTCATAATGGCTAGTTTATATAACATATCGTTGTTTAGTGAAACCTGGTATTGCGTACAACACATGCTATCAAGAAAGGTCGCGATTGCATGTAATGCAAGACAAGTTGTGGTTGCGTGTAGTGCAAGATTACTTTGTTGTTGTGTATAATAGAATCCAACCATATTTCATTTATACATTGAATATATATATATATATTTATATATACACTCAATGTTTCATAGAATAACTTCTATCAAACGAAATTGAAATTTTGTGTAACACGATCCAAGAATAGTGTTGCGTATACTGCAATATAATACGATGTTGTGTATAGTGCACGATAATCTTAGTGTAGCATACACCAAAAGACATCAAATAAATTAAAAAGAATACTTCCTATAAAATCTCAGGGTGTTACATCATGCCATGATCTAGATTATATTTAGTGACCTCCCTATCATAAAAAAATTCTTTATAAAAAAATACTGAATATATAATTATAATTTTATCAATAAAATGTTGATTATAGTGTATTAGATATTAAAAATACACCTCATTTTTGGTCATTTGGTTGCATATCCATGCATTGGATCTAAAAAATAAATATTAGGGGTGTCGAGATTGACTGTGATCAACATCCAGTGAACCCTAAAAAACAATTAAGTAATGAAAAAATTAAAAATATATTTTATGTGATTATATTGTAGAGTTTTACTTTTTTATCATAGGAATCAAAAATATTATATCATATAATAATTTTTTATTAAACACTTCGAGTAACTCATTTTTTTTTCTTCTCAATTGTTTTCTTATCCAAAGTAATTTTTGGTGTAGATATGATACCACAATTAATGAATCGAAATCATGATTCACATGATTTTCCCTTTATATATTTTTAATATAAAAAAATATATAAAATATGAATAGTTAATAACTTTAATAAATATATTAGCTAACTATTTGAATAGGTGTATTATGAAAATGTACCTTATGTATGTATTCAAAACTAAGATGCCCATCCATTCATGCTTATGAATCTCATTTAGAGTATCAAGACCAATTCCATATTTCAAATAATGTCCATGTATTTATTATTCATATTCAATGTAATACATATTTTAATCTTTAAATGTGGTCTCTGTATGAAGTTTTAATTATAATAAATGTTTCTATAGAATTGGCGGGGAGAAGGTACTCTCAGAAGGTTGTTTTTATCTTGACCGATTCACTAGATTTTCTTGATTCGACCTTCCGTTTCTCCACCACTTTATCCATATGTAATATCATACCTACCTTCAAAACTTTTATCATCATCTATTAAATATTTTTCATATGCTTTTTTAATGAATTACCTCATGTATCTTTATAAGATTCGATGGCCATGATATGAAAGCTCCAATAGCATCAATGACTGTTGTAATATTCAAACCTTAAAGTGGAACATGAAACATAGTAGTAGGCTCATGAGATACCTTAATCCCCAATCTAATGTGATCTTTTGGGAGGTATTGATGGTGTAACTTGTAACTTGGGATATTATACATTGTACCCATCGCAACACATCGGTGCATGTGTGTTGACCAATACAAATCACATACAACTGTACCCTATAGAATTTTATTAATACAGAGTTATCAAAAGCTGTTTGATTTAAATTTAGAAGAAAGAGTAATAAAAAAATTGATTACCCCATTAATGTTATGCTTTTGGGGGAGAATGACTAGCCTCAAAGATAGTGGGATCATTTTGTTCATGTGTGGATCTTTTCTCCACCACCTGTTCACTTTTATCCTTTCTCATACGTTGGTCAGCCAAACCAGACTGAAAAATAATATATTGCAGTGAGTATATTTTTTTATTTAATCATATCAACATATTATATATATCTTCATGTGGTTTTATCTTCGCTAAATATGTTCGAGGAGACACTGCAAAACATAATACTCTAACATGACCATATTGTTCAGGTTGATTTTAAGCTACTAAAAGTAGATTTTCTTCTGGTACAGTCATTGATAATTCTAGTATATAAAACTTATAAAAAATATGAATACAAATAGATATTTTTATGTAAAATTGTTATAAATCATAATGAAATATAATTATATCATAATTACACATGCTTCTTATAATATTTTTGCGTTTTTACAAACTAATTTACCCTCCTTATTTACACAAGCCTCATTCCATAGCACATGAAGTGGGATGAAAGTGGCTTCAGATTTTAATTCATCAATCTGCATATACACAAAGGAACATTTGTTGTTTCATATCACATATTAAACTTTTATTATTTATTTAAAATACGTACCGATTTATTATCTAATAAAGCATTCCCCATCCTAGCTTTGTGATAAGGGTAAATTGGTTTTGATTTATGTCCTTTATTTTCTAATCACCTTTTATATTTCAAAAATTAAATTTTTTGAATCAATTTCAATAAAATAAATAATGTAAAATAATATAATTATCGACTCAAATGAACTTGAAATGGTTTCTCATTTTGATGATTGATGAAAGCAGTCCATGTTTCCTACTTTATAATGTGTGCATAACTAACTGGTGGGTGAGGATTTAATTTCCCCTAAGCATACCTAAGATGTTACTTGATAAGAAGAATTTTAAATCCTCTATTTTATTTTCTAACATCTATTAAGAAAAATTTCATACGGAAATCTTATAAAACAAACAAAATATGTATGGAATAATGAAAATTAAATCAAATTTTCACTATACAAATTTTCAGTTAAATAGAGAAAATATATTGTAAAACTACCATTATATATTTCCAAATGATTTCATCCATTACTGGTTGGATACGACACCATGAATCAATATCAATCAACACATTCATCCTCATTGTCACCCCATGATAAATAATTAACATTAACTTATTGGGTTCAATAGGTTTATAACATTGATTCAAACCAACCTCAAATTTTATACCCTTTCCTCTTTCCATGATAATTTTATTCACCACTATGATACTGCATCACTGTTGTTTTATTCATTAACATGTTATAGATCCCCTAATAATTATGTAGTTTTATCATCAAAAGTATATTATTCCTTATGATTGGTAACATTATCATGTGAAAGGACCTCATCTATATGAGTAGTCAAAAATTTAATTTGTATTGAATAAAAAAAATACAATACACTTCATGAATACAAGTTCATATTTTTGTAACGCCCCGACCCCAGCTACCCGGAGTCGGTGCATTACTTCGTAACATTGGAATGATCACAAAAGATCAAGTCTCGAAAGACCGATTAGTTTAGTAGCCTTGGAAACACTAGATACATTCATAAGTCTTACATTACATCATAAAGTAAAACAAAAATACAACATCTTCTCTTCATATCACTTTATATTATCCCTGCAGGTCATTCATAATATACTTCTTCACATCCTGGAAAAATTAAAACATTGAAAGGCGTGAGATCAGATGCTCAGTAAGGATAACAATATAGCAGAAGCTTTTATAGATAAACATAAACATTTAAGGAAATGTATATCTAAAACAAAAGCCTTTTAAACATGAACTTCAGCATGATATGGAAAAAATAAAATTAAATAATGCCATTTACTTACTCACATGGATATTCTACTAGTCGAATAATCCCATGCAATATCAATAACCACTTTCATAATGATGGAATGCATAATGCCAGACTATCATAACCACGTAGTCAAGGCCTCGTGCCAAGACCACAAATAAGATTTTGTCAAGGCCTCGTGCCAAGATACTAGTTTGTCTCATGAGACCTACCGATGCATCGAGGAGCTATAGCGGGCTCCACCTGTCACTTATTAAGTCCAATGCATTCCTCATATGAATAGGTTTAAACATATCATAAACCATAACATAATCGTATCACAAAAAACATGCATAAAGGCAACATAACATTTCCACATTTCAATCACAAGATATCAACAAAACACATTGATATATTAAAACATTATCAAAACCATTTTTGATACCAAAATAAATTAAATTTAAAACATGGTTTTTATTTTTCATTTAAAAAAAAGTTATGGCTTGTAGGGGAAGCCGAAACTCAAATAATGGTCACGGCGGCAGACAAGTCATTGTCACCGCATACGTACGACAAGAAAAACATTCCTTTTTGTCGTTTAGTAACATGATTCATATAAAAAGATTCCTTTTGAATAAATGTAAAAGTCAAAGGGGTTTATACACCGTATAAATGAAAGTTGTGTATAAAACCAAATATGCCTCAATGAAAGGAGATTGAGACGAAGTCCTTACAAAGATCATTTTTTTAAATAAAATAGATCTATTGTGTGTATTCATTATAAGTACACATAAATACAGTAAAAATACAAGATAGGACATAATAATATCATGACATAATTTGAAAGTAGGAGATTAACCCAAAGAATGGAAATTGGGTTAAGAAATTCCCTTACCTTGCGTCCTGTCTTGACTCGACCGTTCTTTAACCTCCTGAATAATAAACTATAGTTAATTTATAGTTTCTGAAGAACCTTTTCAAGTTTATTATTCCTTTAATATCACTTATTACCATGTTATGAACATTATGTAATTATTTGAGTTTATAACGGTCGTTTTGTCGATCTTAGGTACGTGAGTCAAAAATAAACTTCTTATAATTACAAGTTGTTCATGTGGTGAAATATAAATTATAACCAGAATTATATTCATTATGTAGATATCATATAAATCATATATATCCAGTATATACATTCATTTATAATATTACATAACATTTAGAGGTAAGAAATGAAATGCACCGTTCATGGAGACGGTAAGCCGTACGTACGCATGAACGCTACATTCATTTCCATTTCATATTTAGTGGAATGAAGTTATAATTACATAAAGGTATAATATAATTCTAGTATAATATAATGTATAATACCATTTACTCCATCCTTTATACATCCCACATATGGAATTAACGATTCAAATCTCTTTGAGGGGGTGGTAGTCCGCACTTCCTAAAATGAAATTATCACGATTACCCATAATGGAAATCATAAAGTTATGCCATAAATGAAAAATACAGAAGACTAAGTAGAACATAAACATATTATATATCATATATAAATATAGTGACATCTTAATGGCCACCTTTTAAGGTGTTATATGAGTGTTGAACAATCATCGTTTAGTGAGGTAGAAATTCGCCATCCAAAGAAACCGTATGTTCTTTAACCATTAGATGTAGGTGTGTGTAAGTGTAGCTCAAATACATCTTATAACAACATCCTAGTATATTGAGGATACTGGTGTTGTTACAAATGAAATTAATAAAAAGAGTTTAAGGGGTTGGAGAAGCAAAATAAAACAAAACAACATTAGAGAAGAAATTACCTTAAAATCGTGTAACTCTTTTTGATTTGAGCCAAAGGCTTCCTTGGGAAGACTTCTGCCCAAGGTTAGGCTTCTAGGAGTAAGGGAGGGAAGTTGGGAGAGTATTTTGGCAGAGTTTGGCCGAGCCAAAAGGCTATGAAAGTGTGAGTAAGGTGGTAGTGGTGGGGGCCTTTTATAAGTGGAGAGGAGGGGTACTCTTGGAAATTAATAAAATGTTACTTTATTATACAATGCTTTTCGGATTCTAAAGGTCCCAAAATTCTATAATTAGAGGCTAAGGTGATAAGGGTTTTAAATATACCCATACAATAGGCTTTGGACAAGTTTAAGCCTTGGATTTTACATTATATTTTCATTTTATTTAAATCGTTAATTAATGAGGTAATCGCTGCATCATCATGGTGTCTTAAATAATTTAATTTATATAATGTCAAAAAATTATAAAAAAAAAATCATGATGTAAGAAATCTTTTTATATTACTAATGAATATTAATAGTCAAAAATATGACTTGTATAACCCAATTTAAAAATTGTTTTAGTAAAATAACTTATGTTTGTGACATTTTTATTTTAACTTTAAATAAAAGTTATTTATGTCATTTTCCTACCAAAGTGGCTCCATGGGGTCCACAAGTTGACCCATGTATTTTATTGGTCGGCCATGACACATACAATAGGGGTAGGACAAGTGTAAAGGTCATTTCATATTTTTATAATATCATTTTTACCTTAAATTTCACTAATTACCTTTAATCGCGATTAATTAAACTTAAAAGTTACTATTCACCAAAAAATTATTTTAATCCCATTGAACCACATTTAACTTCCTAATGACAACCATATATGTCGTATTTTTGAAAATCAAATCACAGAAGTGGTAATATTTCATTTAAACGAAAAAATCAATTTTTTTAACTACCACTTAGTGGTTTCACTATTCATCAAAAATTGATGTTTTTCAGAACAATGCCAAAATTTCACCCTGAGCTATAATTAATATTCCGAATTCAAAAATGATGTATATTTTACAAAATTACAAACATATAAGTTGTATTAATTAATTTTATAATTAATTCCCGCTGTCACAACAAATAGCGTGTTTTTAAGAAACAATATATATCAAAAGATTAACAATTGTTTATGTCCAATTTCAAAGAAAAATTAATTATAATTAACACCATTGGATAAAATGGTAAAAATATATTCTAATTATACTTTAAAACCACTCAATAATATAATTTATCACTATAAATAATTTTGATTAAAAAAGTTGTTTTTAAGTATTTTTCACTATTCATAAAAAATTGGAAGTTCTCAGAAAATTACAAAAAATTCAACTTTGGATAATTTCGATATTACGAATACAAAAATTAAGTCCATTTTGAAATATAAAATTTCTATAATTTTAAAAAGTGGGTATTACTATTCATAACAGCTACTTTGATTAGTCGCGGTGTGTTAGAACTCGAACTTGCGTACAATGCAAGCTATTGCATTGTTGAAAGAGAGGCGTATCATGGAAGCTCTGGGTGTTACATTATCCGCTCCTTCAATAAATTGCGTCCTCACAATTTGAAAATGTTCTTCGAAAATAAAAGGTTGAAAATAGAAAATACCTTTGTGGAAAACCCACATCGGAAATAGGGTTAATAAAAATATAACTTTAAAAGATAGAAAGATAAGTACAAAGGTCACCCGAGATAGGACATACTAGAATTATATGAAAATACGGATATGGAGGAGAAACAAACCATCAAGGTCTGATGGAGAGTTGTAGAAAACAGGATTAGGATAAAGTTAACCATAAGAAAATCACAAACTTGTGATTGGTTAAACGGTCATTGAATCCCCAATTGGAAAAGTTAACCGACAACATTTTTGTTTTAAGTTACCTTTCATAAAGTTTAGGAATTTATTTAAGAGATTTACTAAGAACATAAGGAAATATACTTACTTGTCATGTAGGCTTTCATTGTTTAATAAATTTTTACCACGAACCCATCTTTCACTCCAAAAGGTAATAGATTTCAAAAATATTATATTTATCCTAATCGTACAAAGTTCAAAATATTAACACAGACCATCTAAATTAGGAAAACTATTTTGTAATAACCAAGGACTTCCTATAGGATAGTGGTAGGTAATAAAGTCTTGTCGCACTATGGTTGTGGGTTCGAATTCTGTAGCTTTGTCGGACACGACGGGTTATGCCCCACCCTGCAGGTTGTCCTTTTCCTAAAACTATAGTATTCCAAAAAATAATCTTCAGAATTTTTTTTATCCTTAAATAATACTATCCAAGGTTCAACTTAATCCATTCCAACCTATATAGTTTTCCAAAATACCTCTGTCTAGACTTTCTCTAAAGGGTCCTTAAATTCCAAAATCAATTGTAACATTAGATTCCCTAAACAAAGTAAAGTTTCTCTTATTGTCACATACTAAAAATATGATTTCCTTCATCATATTAAAACCTTAATGATAACAACAAGTACTGCAATACAATCCTTATATATATCACATTATTTTTATAATTAGAATATAATCCTTGAGTCCAAAAGCACCAATACATTAATTATTCCGCTTCAACTGTAGTAACAACATAAGATTGTCCTTGATCCCTTGGCCTTTTCTGAGGTAAGTTTCCCTGACGCTTAGGATATTCATTTGCATAATGCCCCATTTCGCTACAATTATAGCATTCAACATTGATAGCCTCTTTCTTTCCCTTGCAATCACGAGCCTGGTGACCTTTTTCTCCACATTTGTAATAAACTCCCATTCCTTTCAGGCAAGTACTGGGGTGATTCTTCCCACAATTATCGCATAATGTAAAATCCTTCTTTCCCTGTTTCCCTTTGTCTGTCTCTTGTTCCACCATTCTCTTCTTCTCTTGATTTACTTTTTTTCATAAGACTTAGAGAATTTCTTTTCTGTCTTGATAGCACATGAGACAATATATTCGTATGATGAGAATGATTGTGATACTAAATCTCGACGGAGAAATGGTTTTAACCCATCAAAGAAACGATCAATATTACTTATTGTGTTACGTATATAATCTGCAGCATACCTCGCTAACCTTGTGAAGTTGGCCTCATACTTTGCGACATTCTCATCCTCCTTTTGTCTCAGACTCAGAAATTGCCTTTCCATATCTGCTCGATGGTCATGTGGAAAGTATTTTTCTAAGAAAATATCTTTGAACTCTCTCCATTCCATACTTGATACTTCTTCATCTTCCTTTGTATTTTGAATCAATGACCACCATTGATCGGCATATCCAGTGAGGCGGTAAACTGCCATGATAAACTTCTCTCTTTCGCTACTCCCCAAGGCGTGGAATATTTTCTCTAAGGAGTTTATCCATTGCTCATCTACTAATGGATTTATACCACCATTAAATGTTGGAGGTTGTTGCCTCATGAAGCGGTCTAACATTGATCCTCCACGTTTCAGATCAGGGTGCTCCATACGAGTAAGGTTATTATTCATAACCTGAGTGAGTTGTCCCAGTATGGTAATAAGTTGATCAGCACCAGTTGAATCTCTAGATCCACAATAATTATCTTGAGCAGGAGGGAAATCCATACATGGAGTGCGTGCATTGATACGGTTTCCATTCCTTCCACTAGGCGCCATTTCTAAACAATGGAATAAACTATATTAGTTTATGAATAAAAATACATAATTTTGTACTTGTAAAACACTTAACACTAATTGAACTATTTATGGATATAATCCATAATCATAAAAAAAATTTTCTTTGAGGATGTATATACTCATAACCCTTCATAGTGGTTTCTAATGAAAATGAGAATTATCCTAAGCATATCCCCCGGGAGTGTCGTAACCAAGAGTGCCACAAGGCCCGTTGTCGTGCACCATTTCCCGTTCGAGTCTAGCTCAAAGCGGTGTTTTCGGGTTTTACCTCTAGGTACATCTGTGCCAGAGCCGCCTCTACTTGCTCGTATCTAGACATGGATGTATTTCTCGGAAAACTCACAAAATCTCTATAATACCAAAATTCAAGGAAGTTCTTCTATACTAATCCTCAAAGTCTATCTTTGGGGTATGTGCTCTAATCAGAGTTTATCTAAATCTAGCTTCCAAGGTTAGTACTAAACTACCTCTGATACCAACTGTAACGCCCCGACCCCAGCTACCCGGAGTCGGTGCATTACTTCGTAACGTTGGCATGATCACAAAAGATCAAGTCTCGAAAGACCAATTAGTTTAGTATCCTTGGAAACAGTAGATACATTCATAAGTCTTACATTACATCATAAAGTAAAACAAAACTACAACATCTTCTCTTCATATCCCCTTATATTATCCCTACAGGTCATTCATAATATAATTCTTCACATCCTGGAGAAATTAAAACATTGAAAGGGGTGAGCTCAGATGCTCAGTAAGGATAACAATATAGGGGAAGCTTTTATAAATAAACATAAACATTTAAGGCAATGTATAACTAAAACAAAATCCTTTTAAACATGAACTTCAGAATGATATGGAAAAAATAAAATTAAATAATGCCATTTACTTACCCACATGGATATTCTACTAGTTGAATAATCCCATGCAATATCAATAACCACTTTCATAATGATAGAATGCATAATTCCAGACTATCATAACCACGTAGTCAAGGCCTCGTGCCAAGACCACAAATAAGATTTTGTCAAGGCCTCGTGCCAAGACACTAGTTTGTCTCATGATACCTACCGATGCATCGAGGAGCTATAACGGGCTCCACCCGTCACTTATTAAGTCTAATTCATTCCTCATATGAATGGGTTTAAACATATCATAAACCATAACATAATCGTCTCACATAAAACATGCATAAAGGCAACATAACATTTCCACATTTCAATCACAAGATATCAACACAACACATTGATATATTAAAACTTTATCAAAACCATTTTTGATACCAAAATAAATGAAAGTTAAAACTTGGTTTTTATTTTTCATTTAAAAAAAAGTTATGGCTTGTAGGGGAAGCCGAAACTCAAATAATGGTCACGGCGGCAGAGAAGTCATTTTCGCCGCATAAGTACGACACGAAAAACATTCCTTTTTTTCATTTAGTAACACGATTCATATAAAAAAGATTTCTTTTGAATAAATGTAAAAGTCAAAGGGGTTTATACACCGTATAAATGAAAGTTGTGTATAAAACCAAATATGCCTCAATGAAAGGAGATTGAGACGAAGTCCTTACAAAGATCATTTTTTTAAATAAAATAGATCTATTGTGTGTATTCATTATAAGTACACATAAATATAGTACAAATACAAGATAGGACATAATAATATCATGAAATAATTTGAAAGTAGGAGATTAACCCAAAGAATGGAAATTGGGTTAAGAAGTTCCCTTACCTTGCGTCTTGTCTTGACTCGACCGTTCTTTAACCTCCTGAATAATAAATTAGTGTTAATTTATTGTTTCTTAAGAACCTTTTCAAGTTTCTTATTCCTTTAATATCACTTATTACCATGTTATGAACACTAGTTTGTCTCATGAGACCTATCGATGCATCGAAGAGCTATAGCGGGATCCACCCGTCACTTATTAAGTCCAATGCATTCCTCATATGAACAGGGTTTAAACATATCATAAACCATAACATAATCATATCACATAAAATATACATAAAGGAAACATAAAATTTCCACATTTCAATCACAAGATATCAATAAAACACATTTATATAATAAAAACACTTTCAAAACAATTTTCAATACCAAAATAAAAGAAAATTAAAACATGGAATTTATTTTTCATTTTAAAAAAAGTTATGGCTTGTAGAGGAAGCCGAAACCCAAATAATGGCCATGGCGGCAGAGAAGTCGTTGTCGCTGCATATGTACGACAAGAAAAACATTCCTTTTTGTTGTTTAGTAAAACACTTCGTATAAAAAGATTCCTTTTGAATAAACGTAAAAGTCAAAGGGGTTTATACACCGTATAAAGGAAAGTTGTGTATAAAACCAAATATGCCTCAATGAAAGGAGATTGAGACAAAGTCCCTCACAAAGATCATTTTTTTAAAATAAAATAGATCTATTATGTATATTCACTATAAGTAAACATAAATACAGTACAATTACAAGATAGTACATAATAATATCATGACATAATTTGAAAGTAGGAGATTAACCCAAAGAATGGAAATTGGGTTAAGAAGTTCCCTTACCTTGCATCCTGTCTTGACTCGACCGTTCTTTAACCTCCTGAATAATAAAATAGAGTTAATTTATAGTTTCTTAAGAACATTTTCAAGTTTCTTATTCCTTTAATATCACTTATTACCATGTTATGAACATTATGTAATTATTTAAGTTTATAACGGTCGTTTTGTCGATCTTAGGTACTTGAGTCAAAAATAAACTTCTTATAATTACAAGTTGTTCATGTGGTGAAATATACATTATATCCAGAATTATATTCATAATTTAGATATCATATAAATTATATATATCCAGTATATACATTCATTTATAATATTACATAACATTTAGAGGTAAGAAATGAAATGCACCGTTCATGGAGACGGTAAGCCGTACGTACGCATGAACACTACTTTCATTTCCATTTCATATTTAATGGAATGAAGTTATAATTATATAAATGTATAATATAATTCCAGTATAATATAATGTATAATACCATTTACTCCATCCTTTATACATCCCACATATGGAATTAACGATTCAAATCACTTTGAGGGGGCGGTAGTCCGCACTTCCTAAAATGAAATTATCGCGTTTACCCGTAATGGAAATCATAAAGGTATGCCATAAATGAAAAATACAGAAGATTAAGTAGAATATAAACATATTATATATCATATATAAATATAGTGACATCTTAATGGCCACCTTTGAAGGTGTTATATGAGTGTTGAACAATCATCGTTTCGTGAGGCAGAAATTCTCCATCCAAAGAAACCGTATGTTCTTTAACCATTAGATGTAGGTGTGTGTAAGTGTAGCTTTAATACTTCTTATAACAACATCCTAGTATATTGAGGATACTGGTGTTGTTACAAATGAAATTAATAAAAAGAATTTAAGGGGTTGGAGAAGCAAAATAAAACAAAACAACATTAGAGAAGACATTACCTTAAAATCAGGAAACTCTTTTTGATTTGAGCCAAAGGCTTCCTTGGGAAGACTTCTACCCAAGGTGAGGCTTCTAGGAGTAAGGTAGGGAAGTTTTGAGAGTATTTGGGAAGAGGTTTCCCGAGCCAAAAGGCTTTGAAAGTGTGAGTAAGGTGGTAGTGGTGGGGTCCTTTTATAAGTGGAGAGGAGGGGTACTCTTGGAAAGTAATAAAATGTTACTTTATTATACAATGATTTTATGATTATAAAGGTCCCACACTTCTATAATTAGAGGATAAGGTGATAATGGTTCAAAATAGACCCATCAAATAGGCTTTGGACAAGTGTATGCCTTTGATTTTACATTATCTTTTTATTTTATTTAAATCGTTAATTAATGAGGTAATCGCTGCATCATCATGGTGTCATAAATAATTTAATTTATTTAGTGTCTAAAAATTATAAAAAAAATATCATGATGTAGGAAATCTTTATATCTTTCTAATGAATATTTATAGTCAAAAATATGACTTTTATAACCCCATTTAAAAATTGTTTTAGTACAACAACTTATGTTTGTGACATTTTTATTTTAACTTTAAATAAAAGTTATTTATGTCATTTTCCTAACAAAGTGGCTCCATGGGGTCCCCAAGTTGACCCATGTATTTTATTGGTCGCCCATGACACATCCAATAGGGGTAGGACAAGTGTAAAGGTCATTTCATATTTTTATAATATCATTTTTACTTTAAATTTCACTAATTACCTTTAATCGCGATTAATTAAACTTAAAAGTTACTATTCACCAAAAAATTATTTTAATCCCATTGAACCACATTTTACTTCCTAATGAAAACCATGTATGTCATATTTTTGAAAATCAAATCACAGAAGTGGTAATATTTCATTTAAATGAAAAATTAGTTTTTTTTAACTACCACTTAGTGGTTTCACTATTCATCAAAAATTGAAGTTTTTCAGAACAATGCCAAAATTTATCCCTAAGCTATAATTGATATTCCAAATTCAAAAATAATGTCTATTTTACAAAATTACAAACATATAAGTTGAATTAATTAATTTTATAATTAATTCCCGCTGTCACAACAAATAACATGTTTTTAAGAAACAATATATATCAAAAGATTGACAATTGTTTATGTCCAATTTCAAAGTGAAATTAATTATAATTAACACCATTGGATAAAATGGTAAAAATATATTCTAATTATACTTTAAAGCAACTCAATAGTATAATTTATCACTATAAATTATTTTTATTAAAAAAGTTGTTTTTAAGTATTTTTCACTATTCATAAAAAATTGGAAGTTCTCAGAAAATTACAAAAAATTCAACTTTGGATAATTTCGATATTACGAATACAAAAATGAATTCCATTTTGAAATATAAAATTTCTATAAATTTAAAAAGTGGGTATTACTATTCATAACGGCTACTTTGATTAGTCACGGTGTGTTAGAACTCGAACTTGCGTACAATGCAAGCTATTGCATTTTTGAAAGAGAGGCGTATCGTGGAAGCTCGAGGTGTTACAATTTTCATGAATCTTGAATGAAAATTATTACTGTATTGAACAAAGATATAATGCTTCAATACTCAAATATAACTAACCTTCTCCAACTTTATTTAATCTATCCTTAGTCACATGATTGTCTTATATACATTGATGATGGATTGGACTCCCTATTTCAAAATATCCTTCCTCCCATCATTGTGGTTCCAAATTTCCTTAATCACAACCCTCCCAAATATATTCATGGGATTCTATTATGTACTATTTTACATAGATGAAATTTTCATGTGAGTTGGTTTTTAAACCATTTCTCATGGATCATGTTAATTGATATATATTTTTTATCAATATTTTGGAATTTGGTAGATGGTTCCAAGGGTTGAGTAACATTTTGATTCAGCTTAGGTCATGTTATGAATAGTTGGAATATATTATGATGATACAGTTTCCTAAAATAGAAATTTATTGATAAAATAACATACACACATAAATAGAGAAAATTAATTTTCTTATATCAGGTCACTTAATCAAAAATCACTTCATTCTTGGAGAGGAATTTATTTATAAAATAATTTTATAGAAAAGTAAACCCATATATAACATCTTCTATATATGATAACGTATATAGAAACACTTATACTAGAATCTGATCTGGCATGTTTTTCTATGATATTTTTTCATTTAAAAATTTAAAATAAATTTAATTCATAAAATCTATTTAATATTAGTTTATAAAAATTCAAACTTTATTTTAACTAATTATAAATTTAAAGGACATGGAAAATTATTGGAAACCATTCATTGATAATGAAAATAAATGGTATATCCTATAATGACAACCCTAACCCATAGAATATGATCTTCTCTCATAAATTTAATATTTTAGTGAAAATATTTTTTAGTAATTGTATTTATAATTGAAACCTATCAATCAATTATAAACATGCCTCTTCCTGAAAATGCAAAAAAACTGTTGAGTTTGGTTTAAATAAAAAACTGAAAAAGTGTGATTATTTTTATTTCAATGAAAATTTTAATATTTTTTCCTTATTAAATTATATCTATATAATATATTATTAATGTTAACCAATATAAATGGAAAATTTCGAATTTAATTTGCTAAATTAGATTAACCCATTCACATTAAAATAATATGTATATGAACCCACTTTATATTGTTCATATAAAATAACATTCCCTCTACAATTAGTCCAATATAATGTTAAATTTTTTTTCATCTTCATGTGCATGTCATATAATAGAAATTAGATTCAACCAATGACAAACCACTATATCTAAAAGGTAAAAATAAATAATATATTAAAAACAATAAAAAAATCACCATCAGTTGCAACAGTGAATGGAGATGCAATTCGCAATGATCTCGTATGAAACAAGAATGAGTTTACAGTGTAGTGATGGTGTTGTGTAGGTATAGGTAAGTGTGATATAGATATATATATGACATATTGATTTCATCATGGTTAAGAATAGTGCAAAAACAAAAATTGAAAAACCCAAAAAATCAAACCAAAATATAGGAAAAAGTATAAAATAACATACATTGGATTCTTGACTTATTTGTATGAGGGAACTTAGAGGAGTTGTGTTAGCATAAGGGAATTCCAAAGGGTCTAGAATCACGAGTGACTGAGTCTTGTTTAGGGTTCTTTAAAATAAACTGGGGACACTTTTATTAGCGCATTCAAAAAAGCACTGATAAAGATCCCTTTTATCAGTGCTAAATCGATAAGTGATGATAAAATGAATATTTATTATTGCTTTTTTGGTTAATAAAATACATATTTATCAGTTCTATTGTTTTAGCACTGATAAAGATTTTTTTAACAGTGATTTTCTAGCACTGATAAAACGAAGATTTACCAACCCTACAACTTTGGCACTGATAAATGATTTATAATTATAATTATTTTATTAAATTTATTAAATTTATTATAATTTTATTATTATTTAAATATATATAATTTTTATTTATAATTATATAAATACTTATTTAAAAAATAATATTTATTTATTTTTAATAATAATAAATACATAAATATATAAATATAGAAAATATACATTTATAAATATATTTATTTATAAATATTTATTTATAAATATATTTTAACATTATTAGTGAATATATAATCTTAAATAAATGTATTTTAAAAATAATTGAAATTGAATAATTCAAAATGAGTACACATTGAAAATATTGAAAAAATGGATAATTTTTATTAATTAACCATAAATTATTAAAAAACTATGGATATATATATATAGTGAAGTAAATATGAATACATATTTAAAATTATTAAAACATAGTAAATAAATAAATATAAATAAATAATAGAAAAAAATCAAATTCAAAAAAAAAATAAAAAAAAATAATTTTTTTTGAAAATGAAAAAATAATACCCTAACTATAATAGTATTAAAAATAAATAAATAAAATTAACCGATTAAAAACATAATATATTAAACATATCATGTTATAATAAAATTATAAAATATACTAAAACTTGAATAAAATACATAAATATTAGATGTATGTGTTTCCATATATGATTTCATTAATTGCATAAATATATCTGTGTGTGTTTTACATAAAACTACATTAATTACATATATATATGTTTTTGAAATAAATAAAACACATTACATTTGATATATGTTAAAATGAAAAATCAAACAACATTAAAAATGAATAAGACATTAATATGTTTTTAATTATTACATTTTATTTATTTTGTATATATTTATATTTAATATATATTATTTATTGATATTTATAATTATTATATATATATATATATATTATAATTATTAAATTTTATTAATAATCATTTCTTTAATAAGTTTTTAAATAATTTTATAAATTAATAATTTATTAATTTTTTGTTTAATTATTAAAATCTATTCATTTTATATATCTATATTCAATATATACAATTTATTAATATTTATAATATATATATATATTCAATTTATTCATTTTTATTAATAATTATTTAATTAATAAAATGTTTAATATTTTTCTTAATTAAATCATTTTTAATTTTTATTTTTTTAATTATATCATTTTACTCATTTACACACACACATATATATTTAATATATACTATTTATTATTTTTTAAAAATTATATATATGAACATTCAATTTATTCATTTTTAACAATAATTATTTAACTAATAATTTTTTTTATTTTTTTTTAATTTTATTTGTTTAATTATTTCATTTTATTTTGGACCTTTATGAACGCTAAAAGAGAACTGATAAAGGGTAACCTTTATCAACACTAAAAATAAAGGATTTGATAAAGTTTAACCTTTATCAGTGCTAAAATAAAGCGTTGATAAAGATTGTTCTTATCAACGCATTTTGCTAGCACTAATAAATGACAGGGCTATTAAAAGCCTATTTTGTAGTATTGTAGGGGATTTGAATGAGGATTAGATTTCTCACCATGATGGAAGATAGATAGATCTTGCCCTAGATGATAACAAGATAAAAAACAGTCACACTAAGAATCAAATCTTACCTACTGTTTCTAGTGAAGGTCCCCTTTGATTTCAATGTAAATTAAATCCATCAGATCCTCAAGGACATTTATTTCAATATAGATCCTTGGAGAAACTGGGTGGAAGAAATAATGAGTGTAGTTATTAGAACATAATAAACATTACACCATGTTCCCACTAGTATATTTTTTATTGTTGTTGTAATGGGAAAGCTCATTTTATAGCTTGTTGATGAATAAAAGGAGTTCAATGTGTTTAAAAAATCCAAAATTGATAAGAGTTGTAAATTGATTGATTTAGATAAAAAATTCATTTAAGATAAGATTAATAAGGATACTTATCAACCTTATGAGAAAATAATTGAAGGGTTTTTTGATGAGTTCATGAGGGTTAATTTTTTTGAATCTAAATATAAAAATTAACTTGAATGAATAGAGATGATTAAGAGAAAATTAGGAAAATCCTTTATAATAATTAAAAAGTTTCCCAACCCGAGTAAATATTCTTTGTCCAAAATGATTATCAACCTATTTATAATCAATAAAAACCCTATTTTTATGACACATACCTTCCCATTAAACCTAATATGGATATTTAATTAAACATATTTCATCCTTAAATTTATAATCCATTGAAAACATGTTTATCACATAAAACTAAGAGTTTATATACCTCCAAAGTGAATGAAAAATGTGATTTCAGGCCTGATTCTTTAGAAGTTACAAATAGTTTTCCACCACCTTTAAGTAGTGTCAAAAGTGAGATTCTGTGCATTATTTTATAAGTGGATAAAATCTAGGTTCTTGCTGTTAGAAGTAGTTATGAAGAGGTGGTTTTAATTTTTAATCTCATAAGAACTTTAGGAAACGTATTTTTTAACCAATAAGAAAGAAATCAATGAGAAGAAACTTATACCTAGTGATTGTTGTTATATTTGTGGAGATAATTCTGGTCAGATACTTTAAACCTAGTACTTCTTGGGAGGGAACCCATTGTCCAATAAAATAAAATTTATTTTCTTTGTCTTTAGTTTAATTTTATTTGTTCATAATAAAGGTCTATCAACCTTATGTTTTTTAAAACCATTCATGCTTGAAAAGTATAGATTTTCATCCTTTTCTCATTTTTTCTTAGAGCTAAAATGAATGTTTACTGATCCATCATAACACTGTAGTATCTTTTTAATCAGTGTCTTGGAGCTACATTTCCATATACTTTTTCCCTTAACTTGGTTTCATTTTTTTGAATGAGTGAATCAATAGTTGATTTGTTTTATTACTATAAATTATTTAATGGAATAAACCAAGTGGAACTAATAATTATACAAAATGGGAAGATTACTACACTAATAGAAACTTTTATAAATTTTTATGGATAGATAGAGAGATCACATCAACTACTTCTCTACCAATTTTGTTATTGGTTATATTATTTTTAAACTCAAAACCATTATTATTATTATGTAATATATTTTTTATCAGGTGGTTTAAAGAATATAAACTAATAGAGGTTAATAATATGGGGGAGAGTGATTATTTTGATGTAAAATAAAGGAACAAAACTAACTTTTATGGGAGTATCTATATTGATTTTTTATTTATTCTTGGAATTTCAATTATTAAATTTTTTCATGGTTTCCAAATTTATTACTAATTATTTTAAGGCCAATTTTTATTTTTTTTGTATCTTGGAATGATTGTAATACATGTTAACTTTTGAATATATAAAATATTTTTGTGAAATTTAATTTTAAACATGTCTGAACACACTTAAATATTTTTTTATATAATGCTATAAGTGTGGAAAACATATAGAATTTGTTTCCCTTGTGTATTATTTAGGTTGAAGAATTTGTGTCCCTTGGGTTTCAAGTGTGAGGGTTTTTATTTGAGATGAGATGTATTTCATGGTGTACACATTAAAATTTACTTGAAAATTTTCTAATTTTTATTATTTTAATGTATCATTTTTTTGTTTAGTGAGTGAAAAATTATCTATAAAATGAATATTATTATTTTTACTTTTGGTTATTAATTATTTAATTTTTTGTACAGATTTAATATGGTACCATATTTTACATTAATCTCTTGAAAAATCATTCATGGTAAACAATTGAGAGTATTTTTTACATTTTCAATTAAAATTTTAAATTATTTATTGGAATTAAACTTATAAGTTTGGTATTTATGTTTTTTGGAAATTAAATCTAATTCCATTGTTGATCTTCAAGTGTTTGAAGTTGATGGAACAATTTATTTTAATTATTGTGTGTTGTTATTTATTTCTTAATCTTACACATCCTTCTTGCTTGTGTGGTGTTATTTAATTAATTATTTCTATTATTATTTATGGGTTAAGTATTTAGTTGTTTGTATCCTCAATATAGAGAAAGGTATAAGGTTGTAAGTAATTTTAGAAGTACAATGAAGTTGGTTTAAGTCATCTCAAAAATTTTAAATTTGACCGTAATTTTTAAAACGAGAAACCAAATTTTTGTCAAATATTTTAATTTTAAGGGAGAAATGGTTCATTTTTTCTAGATATATCCCATTGGGAGAAAATATTTTTGAAAAAAACTTCACTATGTGTATAAAAATCATTTATTTTTATATTGGTTATAATTTTTCTACATATTTCAAATATATTTCTTCAGGACAAGTAGTGGATTTAGTGTGAGAGAATTTGATGTGATTTTATTTTATAACCATTTTCCATATCATTTTTATATTAAGTATTCATTTTTTAAATTGGGATTTTAATGATTAATTCTTATCATTTTTTTAATTTGGGTGAAAAATGATATTATTTTAATAACATATTGAAATATAAAATTTTGGAGCATAAGTATTAAAATTGTTATGTGTTTAATTATTCTATAATTTTAGAAAAATTTTCATAATGTTTTCGGTTAAATAATAATTTATAATATATTTTTTGATTAATGAATTGAATGATTAAAATTGGACAATTTTTTTAATATGGACTGGTTATCATTGAAAATATGGTTTGAATATTGAATTTTTAGTATTTATTGGTATATAATTAAATTTAATCCTACATATTATTTGAATAAATTTTAAATTTTACATATTCATTAGTAAATATTTTGCATTTTAATTTTTTGAAATTATTTACATCACCGAATTTAAGGTATTGGTTTTTTTATTTATCATTATCCTTATTTTTAACTATGTTGATATGGAACCCTTATGTGGCTTGAATGCCTAATAGTACACTGGTCTTGGAGGATACATAACCAGAATAATCAGTGTGAACTAAAGGAATTACTTAAAATTACAAATACCAACACTATAATAGACTATTAATATCTTACTATGAATCTCCTATGCCATTACATCCACTATTAATTTTGAGTCTAGTTTAACATCATCGCCTCTTATAGAGGTCTAGTTTGGCTTCACTTGAAAGATGATATTTGGAGACCAATCACTACCAAGGATAACAAACCTAAATCAATTCATATATGTTAGTGAACACCATTTATTTCATCTTTATTTCCACTAGAGAGATGCTTCTATAGTGTAGGCTTGAAGGATAAGGATGACCTAGAGGTATAGTGGACCAACAGATTAAGAAGGCCCATATGCCCTAGTACTCTAAAGGCCCAATACATGGTTTGAAAGAAAAAATTAGGGGAACAATACCAGAAATATATTACTTGCTATCATACCTTCTATATTATTGCTACCACACACTGATAGTAACTCAAAAGTCCATACCCTTCCTAGATTTGAACCTAGGTGCGATGTAGGATTACGAGGTTACCTAACCACTAGGAATGCCCCCAATAACATAAAAGTTATTCCTAATTTTAGGATATATATATATATATATATATATTTTAATAATGGGAAAAGGTAGGTGATTAATAATAAATTTAGGATAATTCCCTAGATAATAGGACTTTAACTTCGTACCTCAATCAGTGTAAGGCACTAGAAGATGATCAATTTCTTGAGGTAGAGTTAGTTAATTGGAGATCAAAGATAATGGTGGGGTTGAACTGAGTCCTGCTGATGGTAATAGGTTGAACCAAGGATAATGTAATGATGTATGGGTAGATTTTATAGAATGAATTATAAAATGATAGATTTATTGAGGATGATGAAACAATTAATATATGTTTACTAAAGCTTAAATATATGAATGACTACTCACTGACTGACCTAAGTTCTAAGTTAAAGAATCATCATTCATTTATTGTGTTTGTATTTAAATGTTTTACTTTTATGAGATTTTTATTGTACTAGAGTTCTCAATATCAAGGGTATGATAATATTCTTTACTGGTGTTTAAATAAATGCATTAGTGAGTTTATATCATAGAATGAGAGAGTATAAGTATAGAAAATTATGGTTTTTAGAAAAAGGAGTCTTAATACAAGTTATTGAAGCAATATCGGCTAATTACAAACTTTTAGAAGAAGATGAATCATTGGGGTTAAAGAGATTCACTGATCTGATAGTAGTTAAGAGAGTTAAATATGATATTGGAAAAAGTTGGTCAACTAAACATTTAAAATAGGGAATAATTTAAAATGGGATAATATTGAAAAAAAGTAAAATATTAAAAATTATAATAATAATTGATTTACATTGATTGACATACTAAAGATAGTTTTATTTTTTTAGGACTAGTAGATTAGATGAAGTTTTAGAATTCCCCATATTTTAGTAAAAAAAATTTAGAAAATTGTTATTAAAATTAACCAATGAAAAATATTTGAGGTGGAGGATCTTGATTCTATTAAAATAACTTTATGGCAGCGGTTATATATTTGTAGCAATGGTCATTTTATGTTAGTGGTGATAGTACTTTGTGAGATAGCCTTAACCCACACTTGTAAATCCAGATATAAATATACAAACTTTTAATACATCATTTGGATCACAAAAAACACATAATATCAAAATATTCATGTCTTTGTAAACTAGGTAAAAATCCATATAAACTTATAGTATAATATGTATTTCCTCTATAAAGATTCTGGACACATATAACTATCTTATGTGTATACATTTATAGATGTTCCTAGGGAAATGGAGAAATATAAGAAAAGGGTGAGCTCAAATGTGTGGTAAGGGTTCAAACAACTACAATGGGAAAGTATTTAATAATCACTAAAAGAAATGATCATGTGAGAAAAAACATGATTAAATGAGTAAGTCATAAGAAATGATAAAAGAATCATGAGATTATATTCATAACATATCTCATATAATGGCGTGAGTTATCATGGGAGTCAATAAACATAACATGGAATCAATAATAGAAACATGGCATAAGATATAAGATTTCAAAGTCCCATAGTAATCATGAGGGTCATAAGAATGAAGAAACAACATAAATCATGAAATCATAATAACATTTCAAGGACCAATTCCAAGATAACATGACATAGTGTAAAAATTTCTATAGTGGATTGGGTTTACTCCCTAGTCCCATACATATCATGTCATGAGATATAAAACATTACCCAATTAATTGTAGTTATATCAAGGAAGACCCTCAATAATATCTAACATTATGTATAACACATCGATCATAAAAACAAATATTGTATTTATTAATTTTAATCCCAATATCAAGGAATTTTTGTTCCATAAGTGGAATTCATTAATCATTTATGGACAATTCTTCCTAGGCGAGTACCTTTGAATGAAAATAGGGATGGGTATTCATAATCCCAAAATTTTTGCACGAAAAACCATGGAATGATTTTGAAAACATAATAGGTGTACATAAAAGGTTTGGGAAGGGATTAATGAGAGATAAAGGTGCTCTCTAATTATTTGGGAATCATATTTATTGTAATGTGTATAGTCACATGAAAACATGACTAATAGAGAATAAAAATTCATAATTCAATGAAAATTATTGAATGGAAAGAGATTTGAGAGACTAACCATACCTTGAGAGGTTTTTTATAAATGCCTAGGAGGAGATCCTTAAGAAATTGGAACTACTTGGGAGGAATTTATAGAGGTAAAATGATAGAAAATTCATGATTCAGGGTTTTGTATTGAAGAGGAGTGGGATAATGGATGGGTATCTATTGCAAAAGTGAGGGGGATTCTTTATCAATATCAAAAAATATGTTTTGGAATCTATGTTATAAAATAATCAAAACCATTGTCTATACCTTGGTTTTAGCCCATGGTTTTAAAAAATATTAGTGGTTTTAATTATTTTAATTATTCTTGGGATAAAATTATTTAAAAAATAACATTGATGATGTGGAAGTGAGTCATGTTTATAAACAATTGTTTTCAAAATCTTAAAATATCTTTCATCTTGTGTAAGGTTCTTTATATGTTTTTAAAAATAAAATTATCATATAAAATAACTTATTTTAACAAAAAACTAATATTTTTGGTTGATATAACACTTTATAAAATTTATTACATCATTTTTGGGAAATTATTACGTTATAATACGAACTGTATATTTATACTGTATTTAATTTTTACTGAAAATTCAATTATCCCAGAAAATAATGAAAAACTTAGTTTTGGATAATTTCGATGTGATGAATTCAATGATGAAATTTATTTTATCAAAATAAATTTCTAATTATGAGAATTTTAATTTTTAATTTTTAATTTTTACTTATTTTTAGGTTCAAATTTTATTATATGTTCAAATGTATAATCTATTGGAAACCACTTATGATTCATAAATTAATTTTATTAATTATAAATGAGTAAATAATAATTTTTTTAACATTTATTTAAAATAAAAATTTATTTCAAATTTCGAAATTTTTCATAAAAATATATTTTTATTAAAACTGAACATTTATATTTTTATAAAAATACCATTTCTATTTTTATTTATCAAAAATCCATTCTATCATTTCCATACTTTATTTAGGTACATTTTAATTTGTATATAAGATTGATAATAAGGAAATGAAATTGGAGAAAAAACATTTTATTTAAATGGGAAGTTTAGATACTATTAAGGTTTAGATAAATAACCCCTTATTACACAGTAATATACCATAAGGGTAAGGTGTGAAATAGTAGTACTTTCTTAGGGTGGTGCGACTAACATAGTTTGTAAGCTTATCTATATAGACTTAAAATTATCCTAAAAATGTTTTCAGTTGATTTTTAGTTATTGAATCTTGTATTGGGATTAGTCAAGTGATAAACCTAGTGATTCCTTCTCCTTTAAAAGATTTGATAAATGAGTCTCATAAGGTATGATCTTACTGGTTGAGGCCATCAATTCTTCCTTCAATATAAATTATATTTTATTATAACCCTTCATTGATAATAATTATAGTGGTCACTGTTCAATGACTATATTACCAAAGGTCATGATTCTTAATGGTCTTTATTCACAACATTCATATTATCACTATATTTTATAAAGGGTCAAAATAATAATTAAATATTGGGCATGAGTTTTATATGACTATATTAATGAATAAGGAACACATTCATTCTGAAGGAAATTTCATTTAAAAAGGATATGGATCATTAAATTCTTCCCCCTTTAGAAATTTTACCCTCAATATTTTATTTTATATACTAAAATAGACAAGGGAAATTCTATTTCATCACTTCTTCTGGTTATCATTTTGCCTCCTTAAACTTGTGGTTCTACCATAATACTTTGACCAGGTGAGTTGTTTTGTTTACAAGAACTTTATCTCTATGATCTAAGATTTTCACTGGTTATTCCTCAAAAGATAAATCATTATCAAATGGATCCACCTCTGGATTTAGTACACGTTAGGGGTCTGGTATTTACTCACTTAAGAGGGACATGTGGAACACATCACACTACTAGAAAAATCACTATTTGTGATGGGAAATTTTCACCGTCACAAATAACCAAATTTTTGCGACGGATTTTCGTCTCCCGTCACAAATAGTTTGGTGCGACTTGCGCGCCAAACTGCACGAATATTATTTACGATAGGGAGATGTCTCCCGTCGCAAATAGTTTGGCGCGACTTGCGCGCCAAACCGTGTAGGGGTATTTGCGACGGGATCCTGTCGCAAATACCCGACGATGGTTAATAACTTTTTGCGATGAGATGTCGTCCCGTCGCAAAAAGACTGTCGGCAAGAACTATTTGCGACGGGTCCCGTCGCAAATAACATTTTAACCGCCGGCTGTAATTAATGCGGGCGAGGGTATTTGCGACGGGCCCTGTCGCAAATACCACCACTTGCGGCGGGAAACCCGTCGCTAATAACCCCGTCGCAACTAATCTAACCTATATATACCCCATCCGTTTTTTCCCAAATCATTCAGATCTTGCTCTCTCCCTCTTTTCATTCTTCAGTTTCAAAGAAAAATTTTCTTTTAGTTGAAATTTTTTATACGAGAGCAATCGGAGGGCGTCAATATCTTCAGAATATCAAAGTTTACGGTATTTATTTTTTATTTTTTTATGTTAATTTTAATTGTTGTTTATTAGTTGTAATTTAATTAGATTTAAATTGATTTTTATTTATATTGATTTTTACTAAGAAATTGATATTGTTAGTGATAATTATAAATAATTAGTCATAATTAATATTAATTAGATATAATTAGATATAATTAGAAATAAATAGATATAATTAGCAATAAAAAGATATAATTAGCAATAAATAGATATAATTAGCAATAAATAGATATAATTAGCAATAAATAGATATAATTAGTAATAAATAGATATAATTAGATATAATTAGTAATAATTAGATATAATTACTAGTAAATAGATATAATTAGTAATGAATAGATATAATTAGTAATAAATAGATATAATTAGTAATAAATAGATATAATTAGTAATAAATAGATATAATTTGTAATAATTAGATATAATTAGTAATAAATAGATAAAATTAGTAATAAATAGATAAAATTAGTAATAAATAGATATAATTAGTAATAAATAGATATAATTAGTAATAATTAGTAATAATTAGACATAATTAGTAATAATTAGTAATAATTAGATATAATTAGTAATAATTAGTAATAATTAGTAATAATTAGTAATAATTAGTAATAATAAGTAATAATTAGTAATAATTAGTAATAATTAGTAATAATTGGTAATAATTTGTAATAATTAGTAATAATTAGTAATAATTAGTAATAATTAGTAATAATTAGTAATAATTAGATATAATTAGTAATAATTAGATAGAATTAGTAATAATTAGTAACAATTAGTAATAATTAGATATAATTAGTAATAATTAGATATAATTAGATATAATTAGTAACAATTAGTAATAATTAGTAATAGTTAATAATAATTAGAAATAATTAGCTATAATTAGTAATAATTAGCTATAATTAGTAATAATTAACAATAATTAGAAATAATTAGAAATAATTTGCAATAATTAGCAATAATTCACAATAATTAGCAATAATTAGCAATAATTAGCAATAATTAGCAATAAATAGCAATAATTAGCAATAAATAGCAATAATTAGCAATAAATATAAATAATTAGCAATAAATATCAATAATTAGAAATAAATAGCAATAAATAGATATAATTAGCAATAAAAAGATATAATTAGAAATTAGTAGATATAATTAGCAATAAATAGATATAATTAGAAATAAATAGATATAATTGGCAATAAATAAATATAATTAACAATAAATACATATAATTAGCAATAAATAGATATAATTAGGAATAAATAGATATAATTAGGAATAAATAGTAATAATTAGCAATAATTCGTGATAATTAGAAATAATTAGTAATAATTAGCAATAATTTGTAATAATTAGCAATAAATATATATAATTAGCAATAAATAGATATAATTAGAAGTAAATAGATATAATTAGCAATAATTAGTGATAATTAGCAATAATTAGTCATAATTAGCAATAATTAGTGATAATTAGCAATAATTAGTGATAATTAGCCATAATTAGTGATAATTAGCAATAATTAGTGATAATTAGAAATAATTAGTGATAATTAGTAATAATTAGTAATAATTAGTAACAATTAGTATTAATTAGTAATAATTAGTAATAATTAGTAATAATTAGTCATAATTAGTAATAATTAGTAATAATTAGTAATAATAAGTAATAATTAGTAATAATTAGTAATAATTAGTAATAATTCGTAATAATTCGTAATAATTGGTAATAAATAGTAATAAATAGAAATAATTAGTAATAAATAATAATAATTAGTAATAAATAGTAATAATTAGTAATAATTAGTAATAATTAGTAATAATTAGTAATAATTAGATATAATTAGTAATAAATAGATATAATTAGGAATAATTAGCAATAATTAGATATAATTAGGAATAAATAGATATAATTAGTAATAAATAGATATAATTTGTAATAAATAGATATAATTAGTAATAATTAGATATAATTAGTAATAATTATCAATAATTAGTAATAATTAGCAATAATTAGTAATAATTAGTAATAATTAGTAATAATTAGCAATAAATAGTAATAATTATCAATAAATAGATATAATTAGCAATAATTAGTAATAATTAACAATAATTAGTAATAATTAGCAATAATTAGTAATAATTAGAAATAATTAGTAATAATTAGCAATAATTAGTAATAATTGGCAATAATTAGTAATAATTGGCAATAATTAGTAATAATTAGCAATAATTAGTAATAATTAGCAATAATTAGTAATAATTAGTAATAAATAGTAATAAATAGTAATAATTAGTAATAAATAGTAATAATTAGTTATAAATAGTAATAATTAGTAAGAAATAGTAATAAATAGATATAATTAGCAATAAATATATATAATTAGCAATAATTTGCAATAATTTGCAATAATTAGAAATAATTAGCAATAATTAGGAATAATTAGAAATAATTAATAATAATTAGAAATAATTAGCAATAAAAACAGTTATATTATCAATATTTATGAAAAAATAATATTTATATTATTAAAATAATAAAAAATTTATGAAATATCAAAATTATCAATATTCGTAATAGGCTTTGCTCTATTCTTAACATGTTCAAATCTCAAAGGGTCGCTAATTGTCAGGTCATGCGCAATAAAAAGTTTGTGTCAGCCATGTCAAATGTAAACTCTATAATTGTCCTTGCATGGTTTATCACCTCGCAAGTAGTGTTGCAATAGGACAACCCAATTCATACCCTTCTTATCTATAAGAATTATCTCACATGAACCATTACATAGACCATTCTTCCTTGAAAATTTTAGGGAAAGATACTGATATCCCCTCAAATTTGTAAGGAAGAATGATCTATGTAAAGCGTCATGCGAGATGATTCTTAGAGATGGGAACGTTATTACTTTGGTCGTCCTATTGCAACACTACTTGCGAGGTGATCAACCATGCAAGTACAATTATAGAGTTTACATTGGACATGACTGACACAAACTTTTTATTACTCATGACTTGACAATTGATGACCCTTTGAGATTTGAACATGTTAGGAATAGGGCAAAGTCTGTTGCGAATATTGATAATTTTAATATTTTATAAATTTTTTATTATTTTAATAATTTTAATATTGTTTTTTCTTAAATATTGATAATATAATTTTTTTATTAGTAATAATTAGTAAATGGAATCTGCTTAGATAATGAAGGGAAAATTTCTAATCATCTCTCCAACGATGATTACAAAATTTCCTTTCATTATTCAAGAAGATTTTATTTTTCTAAGTATTGTTAAGTATTGCTAAATTAGTAATAAATAGTAATAATTAGTAATAAATTGTAATAATTAGTAATAAATTGTAATAATTAGTAATAATTAGTACTAATTAGTAACAATTAGTAATAATTTGTAATAATTAGTAATAATTTGTATTAATTAGAAATAATTAGGAATAATTAGGAATAATTAGCAATAATTAGCAATAATAAATGTGAGAAAGATGTAATTAAATGAGCCGTCAGAAAAAAGAGTAGCCATCAATCCACTGGAAATTGTGTCTCCCTTAATTAATGGTAATTATTAAGTAGTTGTAATTATTTATCTTCTTTTTTCAGATACTGTTTTTATAATTTCAAATTATTCAAAAACAGTGATGATTTTATATTTTATTTAGAAAAATATGGAACAAGGAAGTCGACATCATTCATTATTAGATTATCGATCTTGGATAAACCAGTGTAGAAATCCAAATGGTTCTGGTTTAAATCCTATATATATTAAGGGTGTTGAATCTTTCTTAGCATTTGCATCATCAAAAATAGAATATGTTTCAGAAGGCACAATTAAGTGTCCTTGTAAAAAATGAGCTCTGAGAACATTTGACATATTGGACAAGGTTGGCGGACATCTCTTGTGGTTTAGTTTTCAACCAGATTATGTTTTTTGGTATCAACACGGTAAACGCAGTTCCAGAGAAGATCCTAATAACTTGATTCCAGATCCATCACAGTTTCAAAATTTAGTACATGATGTTGTAGGTCTATCTGTGCAACCAACTGAAACTCACGATGATATTGATTTAACTCCTGAGTTGGTACCATCTGAATTTTATGAGTTGTTGAGGTCTGCTGAGGATGCATTATATCCTGGTTTCCAGATAAGAAAATTAGAAGCAGTTGCAAAATTTATGGCTATTAAATCAGATAATGAAATGTCAAACAACTATTTTTATCAGATATTTTCTTTGGTTAAAACACTGTTACCAGAAGGAAATGTGTTGCCTGCAAATTACTGCGAGAGCAAGAGGTTGATTCGTAATCTGAGCCTTAGTTATCAGAAGATTCATGCATGTCCAAGTGATTGCATCTTATATTCTGGTGAAAATGAGTCATTGGATAGTTGTCCCACATGTGGAAAATCGAGGTATAAAGAAGCTCAAATACGGAAGTATAGATTTATTCCAGTAAAATAGTTGAGATATTTCCCCCTTATACCCAGGTTGCAACGTTTATTTATGTCTTAGAACACAATGTCAATGATGTCATGGCACAAAACCAAGATTTCAACTGATAAAATCATGAATCATCCATTTGATGGTGATTCATGGAAATATTTTGACCGTCTGCATCCGTCTTTTTCTATAAGAACCCAAAACGTGTGATTGAGTCTTTCTACTGACGGTTTCTGTCCGTTTGGTGGTATTCAGTATTCATGTTGGCCTGTCTTTATAACTCTGTACAATTTGCCTCCATGGGTGTTGATGAATGAGCCTTATATCTTTTTTACTCTATTAATCCCAGGACATCCGAAAAAGAATATTTATGTTTATTTGAAACTATTGATTGATGAGTTAAATGTATTGTGGATTGATGGTGTTATTACAAATGATGTTACTGTAAAACAAAATTTCATATTAAAATATGCATTGATGTAGATGATTAGTGACTTTCTGGCTTATGGCATGTTATCTAGTTGGAGTACACATGGTCCGAAATCATGTCCTTACTGTATGAAATAAAACAAAGCCTTTATACTCATTAATGGAAAAAACCTTGCAATTTTTATTGTCACTATAGATTTCTTCCAACCAATCATCCTTTTTAGAGGAACAAATCTCATTTCAGAAAAGATACAATTAAAAGGGATGAAACTCCAAAGATGATATCAGGTACAGAGTTAAAATCAGTTGTATTTTCATTACCCCCCATCACATTTAGACAAACAGTAATTCAATAGAAAATTCAAGGCATTGGGAAAGAACATAATTGGATCAAATGGAGCATTTTTGGGATCTTCCGTATTGGTCTGATTTGTTGGTCCGCCACATGTTGAATGATATGCATATTAAGAAGAACTATTTTGATAATTTATTTTATACAATTTTGGATACGCCAGGTAAGACCAAAGATACTGTAAAGGCACGATTATATCTTTCCCAAATTTGCAGGCGACCAGGAATTGAACTATTTGAAAATATCATATCACATAGGTTAATGAAGCCAAAAGCAGCTTATACACTATCCAAAGAGAGTCTCTATTTATTTTTTCAGTGGATTGCAGATTTGAGACTTCCAGATGGCTATGATTTCAATTTGGGAAGATATGTTAATAATGGTTATATTACTGGATTAAAAAGTCATGATTGTCATGTTATAATGGAAAGACTTATACCGATTGGATTGAGAGGTTTATTGAATTTTATGATTTGGAATTTAATAACAGACATATCATATTTTTTTGAGACATTTGTGCAGTGACAACAGACTACGATGTGCTAAGCAAACGGGAAGAAGATGTTGCTGTAATTTTATGTAAACTGAAAAAAATATTTCCACCGACTTTCTTTAACTCAATAAACATCTTATATTACATTTTCCATATGAAGCTAAATGTGGAGGTCTAGTACAGTTTTGATGGATGTACCCATTCGAGAGATTCATACAGAAATTGAAGAAAAAATACGTAACAAATCATCAGTTGAAGGCTCAATTGTTGAAGCTTATTTACATGAGGAAATTGCTTTTTTCTACTCTCATTATTTTGAATCTCAATATCCCTCAAAACTCAATCACATGGGACAAAACGAGGGGAATGTTAATGACGAAATGGAAAATCAATTAACCGTTTTTAATATGCCAAATCTTGGTTTCGTTGAAGTTCATGAACATTGGATTTCTGATGATAAACACCACAGAGCTCATACATACGTTCTGCTCAACTGTGAAGAAATGACATCATTTTTCCTATGAGTTATTCTATCACTTATTCTATAATTTATGTTATAGTATTTAAAATTATTTTATTTTTAGGTTATATGCTAACCATATCAAGAAACAACTTCCACAAATTATAGTAGTTGCTCTTGAAGAACGCAGACAAATTTTTTTCTCAATGCTTTCAAAAACTGGTAACATAAATTATTGATGGTTTAATATCAATTCCATTTATTATTTATTATATTGATAATTGTTTTAAAAAATTTCAGGTGTCTCAATATGTTGATAAAATTGATAAGCGACTGTGTATATTGAGTAACCCACCATCCAAAATGGTTAAATTTTATAATGAATATGTGGTGAATGGTTTTCGATTTCATAAACATACATACGAGGAATAAAAAAACAATGAACAGTGGATTTTCTTGAGAGGATCACATCACAGAGAAACAGAAGTTGACTTTTATGGAATTTTGGATGAAATTATTATGCTGTGTTATCTAGGATAGAATTACATAACAATGTTTAAATGTCAGTGGTTGGATACTGAGAGAGGATTGCGTGTTCATCTGACTCATGGAATCGTCGATATTAAATATAAAAGTCTTTTTGTAGTAAATGAACCATTTTTACTGGATCAATAGGCACATAAAATTTATTATACAAAGTACTGTGATACATCATGAGACTTGAGAGATTGGTGGGGAATAATAAAAATTAAATCTCGGGAAAATCAGTTTACTAAAAGTGAATGTTGTTCCGCTGAAGTGGAAGGAATTGAAAATTTTCAAGAGACTGCTCAAAATCCATCTGATTCACAAAGAGACGTTAATATCGGTGATGATACCCAATAATTAAGGATCAATGGTGATGAATATGTTAATGATGTTATAAATTAATTTGAAATGACAAGAGATGCTGAAACCGAAACTCATATGGATATTGATGATGCTGAGGAGGAAGATAAAGACATTGAAATTGATAGCTATGGAGAAGAGGATAAAGATGAACATTGACATAGTTAAATGCTGATTATAATCATAACTAATATATATCTATATATAATAGTTATTTTCAACTATCTTCTAACAAAAATCATTTTGTGTTTCAGATGGACCCTGAGCTATTTCATGAGTTGCAGGAGGCTGACGTACCGTTGGATGAGGGGGATTTTGGATCATCTGACCCTCATCCTACTGGAGGTTCAGGGGGTATGCGGAGGGGGCACGGTCTTGCATGACTGATGATTCCTGACCCTATCCCTGAGCGAAGTCCACATCTTGGTTTTGATCCACACACACGGAGGAATGATAACATGTATATTTTAGATATATTTCATTAATTTATTTATATATATACTAATTGTTTGATTATTTATTCATTTTTCATAGTTTTGTGCATGTAGCTATTTGACAGGGGAGCACTATCTTGCGCAATTATTTTTCTCAGAAATGGATCACATGGGAACATATTTCTATTGATGTTCGACGCGACATGTTCCATCATTGGCTGGTACGTAAATAAATAATATTTATTTTGAAATTTATTTTATTAACAACTTGATATTAGAAATTATTTGTAGGGTTTATGGTATCCTATCGATGATAGCATGCACGATGCTATCCATGCAGCATGACAAGTTTCTATGCGTGACCTTTTCTGTCAGTTTTTGCACAATTTGAGAAGGACAACCATTAAGAAAGTAGGGGTGACATAATTTTATGAGCCGTGTAGAGCCCACCGACCAAAGTACATTTCATCTCACGTTTGGGATGGATTATGTTTACACTGGTTGGGTGGTGGATTTCAATGGAGATCTTCAGTGGGACGACAGAACTGGGGGAGACAGGAGGTGACATATCGAGCTGGTAGCCATACATTCAGTTCGCATAGAGAGCATCTGGTAAGTATATTTTTTAAATATTTTTTTATAACTTTAAATATAAACAATTTATTTTATATTTCTGTAGGCAGTCGAGCATCCCAATGATATTTTCACAATTTTAATTTTAAATTGGAATTGAAGGAGTCATATGAGGCTACGACCTCTCAGACACATGCTGAGGGTAAGGACGAGACGACTGAGCAGACCAGTGCTCACCATTTTGATGAGGCAACATGGATTTAGGCGACTCCGTATGGCTTTGAGAAGGGCAGAGTAGTTGGTATCCGCTATCATTTGACTCCTTGTACTTATTATGGTACTGCTGCGATGTCAGCGTCCAACTCGAGAGGAGCTCGTGGAGAGGCATCATCTTCTGGCTCACAGTATCAGGAGCAGTTGCGAGCTCAGGCTGAGCTTATAGAGACTTTGCAGAAGCAGCAAGAAGAGATGTATCGGAGGCAGTTGCAGTAGGAGCAGCATTACGAGGAGCAGATGCGTCGATGGCAGCCACATCATGAGGAGGAGACGCATCGATGGCAGCAGCAGCATCACGAGAAGATAGAGCACATGTGCTGTCTGACTCATAGTTTAGGGATGAAGTTTCCTCCATCAGCTCATTCAGCTCCTCCACCTCCTCTAAGAGATGACCCCCAGTGATTTTTTATGTTAAGATATTTGAATTTAACATTGTAATATGAATTATTTACATTTTATTTCTTTTATATCAGTGCAAATATTACATAATTTAATTTTTAATATTTTAATATTTTTTTGTGAATATTGAGAATTTTAATATTTTTTATTTTTTTAATTGTTTTAATAATAGTAATATTATTTTTTCATTAATCATAATTTTATTAATTTTTTTTAAAAAATTAATTTATTATTTGCGACGGGACCGTTTGCGACAGGGTCCCATCGCAAATAGTTTAACTAAATATTTTTAAAAACATATTTGTGATGGAACTACTTTCCCGTCAAAAATAATTTGTTGAGATGGGCCCATCACAGAACTTTATATATATATATATATATATATATATATATATATATATATATTTTGCGATGGGACAAGGGCCCATCACAAATAGTTTTTGCGACAAGCTCGTTGTGAAAATTTTTATGTATATATAATACATATAATCAGAGGCTTATTTGCGACAATGATGTTTCTCGTCGCAAATACGATTTGTTGCGACGGGCCCATCACAAATAATTGTATTTGCGACAGTGTTTTCTGCCATAGGCTATTTTCGACAGGATCCCGTCGCAAATAGGCCATCACAATTACCAAGAATTCCAGTAGTGTCATGTACTTTAGGTAGGTTAGGTGGGACTGATAGTCGATAATCAAAAATTCTAATATGATTTAGAATATCTAAGGAGGCTGTGTATCTAGTACTAAGATTTATCTTCTTCCAAAAACCCATGAATTTATTCCATGGGGATATATGAAGAAACAAATTACATATGACCTCAAAATTTATGTCTCATCAATGATTTTTTATGTATATTTTTAATTAATTCTCATAGATTTCCTATGACATTGAATGGTTTGAACATTTTCTATAATCTCTTAGACCAGATAAAATCTTATCATATTCCTCTATCCAACATCATCCCAACATGTTGGAGTATTACATCTATTCCTATATAGAGCCTCATAAGGATCCATTTTAATGCTATAATGGAAACTATTGTTATATGAGATCTCTACTTGGGGAAGGTGTTGATCCCCAAATCCTTTATAATCCATTGAACATGATCTCATCATATAATTGATAGTTTGAATAGTTCTCTTAGACTAAGCATCCATCTGAGGATGATAAGAATTTTTGAAACTTAGATATATATCCAATTATTACTAAATGATTCTCTAGAACCTCAAGGTAATCCTTTAATATCTATTAGATATAATGGAGAGTTAAAATCTATACATAATTACTAGTTATCTTATGTATATCTAAATGAGTTGGTAAATAGGGAAGTACTCCTGGATAAAAATGAATTTACCGACTTTGTAATGCAACTGACTATAACCCAAATGGAATTATGACCCTTAGATGACCTGGTGATTCCTATGAAAAAATCAATTGATATGTTTTACCATTTCTATATTGGTATGGAAAATGGTTTCATTATACCCTTAGACTTCTTCCATTTTTCCATGACTTATTTGAAGACCAAACATCAAGATATAAATTTTTCAATATCCCTCTTCATGTTAACCCACCCAAAGTTTTTCTTCAAATATTTATACATCTTAGTTCTACCTGGATGGATATAGAATGATGAGATATGTGCATCACCCAAGAGATCCCTCTTTAGTTTTGGTTTTTATGGGAAACATATCCATATTCTAAAAACTATAAATCCATATTTAAAAAAATTAAACTCTATAATATTTACTATATTTATATGTAGTTCCACATTGTCATTATAGGCCTCATTAATCTTATGGAGGATGGATGGTCGAGTAATTTTTTGTTCAAGGTAGGATGAAATTCCTTTTAAAATTTCCATGTACATCCTTTTCATATTAATAATATTGGATCTCTCTCAACCATCATCATGGATAGGGTTGTGGGATACTTTCAACTTAGAGTATCTACTAATTTAATCACCTTCCTAGGATGGTAACAAATTGGATAGTCATAATCCTTGATAATCTCTAAGAACCCTCATTGTTTTATGTTGTTCTACTTTTGTGTGAATATATACTTAAGGATATTATGATCCATATATATGTAAATTATTTCTACTTAGAGGTAATTCCACCAAATATTTAGTGTATAGATCATTTTAGTTAACTCCATATCAAGAAAAGGATAATTATTCTCATGTACATTCAAATTTTTAGAGAAAACAACAATCAATTTATCATTTTTCATGAGGTACAAATCAATCCATTATTAGATTCAACTCTATAGATAACAAATACTTCTCCACTTATGGGTAATGTGAGTGATAGTGGAGTGATTATATTATTTATTAACTCTTTAAATCTCTCATAACATTTATCTTCCCAAAAAAACTTTACTCCCTTTTCAGTTATCCTGTTAATAGGGTTTGAAAATCCTAAGAAGTTTAGAAAAAAGCAAAGATAATACATAGATAATCTGAGAAAACTATAGATCTCAGTTACATATTTTGATCTATTCCATTACCAAACCACCTTTTTCATTAAATGATCTATATATATCCTATGTACTATGATAAAATTCCCCAGTAATGTTACTTTCTATATCCAAAAATCACATTTACTTACTTGGAATGCAAACTCTCCTTTATCAAAGTTTTTAAAATAATATTTAAATTCTCCTAATATCCCCCTTTTTTTAGAGTATATAAGAATTTCGTCTATCTAGACTACCAAAAATTTATTGAGTTAATCATGGAAGACTCTATTAATCATATCCATGAATATTTTTGTAGCATTAATGAGTCTAAATGTAATTACTATGAACTCATCTTGTCTATATCTTTTATGAAAATTTGTCTTGGGAATATCCTTTTTCTTTACCTTTACATGATAATATACTAACCAAAGATACACCTTAGATAAGTATTGGAATCATCATAGATGATAGAACATGTCATCAATACATGGTAGTGGATGCTTTTTCTTTATCACTATCTTTTTGAGTTAATAATATTCAATCCAAATACACATTTATTTATCCTTTTTTTGGTTGAAAAGGACCGAAGCACCCTGTGGTAAAGCACTTGGGAATATAAACTCATTATCTATACTCTTTGTAGAGAATTATTCATATATTCAAGTTCAATAGTGGAAATCATATATGGAGTCTTGGATATTGGAATGTATCTGGGTATAAGTTTTACTAATAAATCAAACTCACATTTTGGAGGAAGGCCAGACAATTATTTAAGAAATACATCAACATAACCTCTTATAATGGTTGTGTCATCAAGGATGATCATTTTTTGAGTCTTAATAATTGGAGTTAGATATGGTTTTTCATTTGGAAATAATATCCATGATTCTGATGGAGATTTAAATAGAGAATCATCCTCCTCCTTACAATTGTATATGATTCGTGGTTGATTTTGGATATGGAAAGTGATTTCATTCTCCTAGAAATTTATGTCGACTCTATATAAAGAAAACCAATCCCTTCCAAGAATAATTTCAAATTCTACTAAAGTGAGTATCAAAAGGTTATTTAGAAAATTATTTCCCCAAATATTAACCTAGTAGGAGTTTTACGCTTGGGATGAAATAATTTCACCATTCTGCATTTTCATCAATAACTCAACTTCCATGATTTGAGGTTGTGTTTTAATAGTTACACTAAACTTGTGTGATATAAAAGACTGCGTATAACTATAATCATATAGGACATTTAAAGTTCATGAATGGATAATGAGTACAAATTTTACTATTTGATTCTAATTCAATCAATTTAATATATCCAAAATAAACTTTGGTATGAGAATACTCAAACTAATAATCATATAAATGGGAAAATGTGAACATAAAAGGGAAAACTCATAAATGAAATATTCACCATATCTCATGAATTTATAGGGTTTAATATAAGTTATCCATAGAAATTTCAGTAAATACCCGTAAATTTCAAGGAACTTTTTTTCTTAATTTTCTTTGGAATTTTACAAGAACGCAGTTTCTGACTTCACCTGATTCCGAGGCCCGGTGTGCCCGAAATCATTTTCTGAAGTTTGGCTCGGGTACGTTCAGTGAACGGACGAGCGAGTTTTTCTAAATTTTGAACCGGTGCCCGGAATCGAATTCTGAAGGCACCGATGAAATCGCAGCGCCGATATTTTCTTAGAAACGCCTCTTCCGGAGTTGCGTTTGCTCAGGTGTGGTTTTTAATTTTTGGGCTTAAAGTTTAGAAATAAAATATTTTGTTCGACAAACTTTATTTTATTTCACTTAAGCCACTTGAATCCACTTGAAAGCCACTTAAACTGAGTTAAAATGGATAGGGTGCTATCCAGAAATATCCTACCCCCTTGGTAGGATATTTGTGAGATGGGGCCCGCATGAGCCCTGCCGTTTCTTTCCGCTAAGTAACGCACCTGCGAAAACCCGTCATTATGAAAGTCAACTGACGCGTTTTCTTAAATCCTTAACGCACCATTTAATTGGGCGGTTTATTTCGTGAATTAATTGGGCGGTTTCTTTTGTTGAATTAATTCAACGAATTGATGGGTCGTTACTTACCCTTTTTCTTTTGTTGGCGTAATAATAAAATAATACCAACAAGTCTTTTTTGGGGAGGATGACTCGTTGAGAGATTTTGTCGGAGTTCTTGAGCCTTCATCCTCCTTCACGAAGAACGCGAAGAACGCGAAGAACACGAAGAACGTCGGCCTTCGACGAAGAACGTCGAACCCGCGGAAGTCGACGACGCGACGCCGTGTTCCGCGACGCCGACGTTCCCTTCCTGCAACGTTCTTCTGCGACGTCTCTTCCTCCGCAACGAATCTTCGATCAGCCGTTTGAGGTAAGAGACTTCGGGATTCTCTTAAATCTCCCTTCTGTTTTTCTTTAACAAAACACGGATTTAATTTTATATAATTAAATTAAATCTGTTGTTTCTTGGTCCGTTGAGTTCGCCGACTCAACGCCGGATTCCGCGACGACGCGACGCCCTTCCGCGACGACGCGATGATCCCCTCCTTCCGCGACGAACAAATCCACGAGGAACGTGCGTACGGCGACGAATAAGAGGTAGGGGTTGTTGTGAATTTTAATTCCTTTTTTCCCGTGATGGTTTCTTTTAAAAGTGAAGAACCGGACAATAAGAACAATTTTAATCCATTAAAATTGTTGATTCATGTGTTGAATATATGTCTCCCGTTGTTTATCTCTAACGCGGAGGGTGGGGAAAAAACGAACATGGCCCGACAACCCTCCGCCGTTCTTTGTTGTTGTGCGGATTTGACGGGCGACGACAGAACATGCCGCAACGGAAGTTTGATGGTTCCGCAGTGAAGAACGAGTCCTGAGAGGAACAACGGTGCAGGCGGGAAGGAAAACGGACCATCGGAGCGACTCCGGTGGCCCGCGGAAGCCGACGGTGGCGCCGGCGGCCGGCGGCGGCTGCGCCCCGGTGCGCCGCCGGCTGTCCAGGGCGACACCCCATGGGTGCCGCGGGGGTGTCTCGCGGGGACGTCGGCTCCCCCCCGCGTCGCGCGAGTCGTCCAGGGTGACACCCCGCGGGGGCGGCGGCTCCCCCCCGCGTCGCTCGGCCGCTCGGCCGAGCCAGGCCGGTCCGACCAGCCGGGCTGTGCCCTGGCCGAACCGGACCGGGTCCGGACCGGGTCGACCCGGTTCGGCCGACCCAGGGGGGGTCGGGCCGGGTCGGCCCGGGCCCGGACCCCCCGTTTTCGGACAGTTTCAGTCAAATGCCCGTAACTTGAGATACGGGCCTCCAAACGACACGCCGTCAGCGGAAACGCGATCCTTGGATCGAGATGGTCGTTTCGGTATATTGCACTCAAGGTTTCGGAACACTTTGAGTTCGCCCGGGTTGGTTCGTATACGAAACTAACCGGGCCTTCGGAGCGAAAACGCTCATATCTTGAGCTACGGACGTCCGATCGACGTTTCGTCGACTTCTTTGATTTCCTTTATGTGAGACGGATCTTTTGGCATACTCAGCCCGAGGTTTGGACGCAGGTAGAGTATGGTCGGGTTGGTTTTGCCTTAAAAACCAACCGGGTCCCTGGAACGAAAAAGCCAATAACTCTCTGACCGGGCGTCCGATTGATGCGCCGTCTGCGACGTTGAGTTCCTGTTGACGATACAGAAGTTTTGGATACATCAACATCATACTTTGTGTCAGTTGATGTATCAGCCTCTCGGCTCGTGGAGCGGACCCTCCCGAACGAGCTTTCTGTGTGCGGGAACCCTAGTGCTGGCTGCGACTGCTACTTCGACAGCGACGACCGTGCAGAGATCCTCAGTGGACTGCGGCGATGACCGTGCAGAGATCCTCAGTGGACTGCGCCGATGACTGTGCAGAGATCCTCAGTGGACTGCGATGACTACTGCACTTAGCGATCCTACGTGGATCAGTGCTACAGGTCCTGTGTGGGCCTGATCCTGTGTGGGTCAGCGCTCAGCGGTTCTGTGTGAGCCAGCGCCTACAGGTCCTGTGTGGGCCCGATCCTGTGTGGGTCATTGCGGAGGTTATTTACCTATCGATCCTTTGTGGGTCCGACGACTTAGATGGATCAGTGATCATCTTTATCGTCATCCGAAGAAGAATACCTGTGTGAGCTGAATCCTGTTTACTCTCCTTTGTGGTTTGTGATGAGCTATCCTATGTGGATTACTGTTTACTCTCCTTTTTGGATTGTGTTGTGCTATCCTGTGTGGGTATACATTTGCTTTCCTGTGTGGACTGGGTTGTTCTTGGGCTCGGATGTTGGAGCCGAACGGGAATTGATGACTTAGGTATATGTATGGGCATATACCTAAGCATTGTTATTTGTTACTTCGGGATTTATCTTTCCTTTGTGGATTATCCTTTGTGGATTTCGGGAGACCTTCGGGGGTCTCGGGGTCCCTACTGAGTAGCTTATACTCACCCCTGCACGGGCTATGCCCGCACTTCATTGTGTTGGTTGCAGACAACGGACAACACTGATTGTGGTGGAGGCGTGCAGAGCAGGACGGTACCTGGAGGTGGACCACTGGGCGGGACGCACTCGGAGCGGACGGCTGGAACGAGGTGCTGTGGAGGCTATCTGTACCCACCCTTCAGGTGGGACTTCCAGAGGACGGCTCGACGCTACGGCTTTTCTTTTTAGTTGCTGTTTTTCCCTTTCAGTTGTACTTTACAGTTGGGCTTGTATTTCCGGCCCCTTTTACTTTCAACACAGCTTGTTACAGTTTTACTTAGTGTTTACTTTTCCACTTTCTTACTCTGTGGTGCTTGTTTACTTTTCAAAGGCAATGCCTTCCCTTTTTTTTGGGATTTACGGCTTGGTGCTAGTCGCCAGCCCCTGGCCTATGGAAGGCGGGCTTGGGGTAGTCACGGCACGGGCCCCGAGGACGGGTCGTGACAAATTGGTATCAGAGGAGTTCGGTTCTATCGCTGACTCTGATCTTTCTTCTATGTGAAGAAATAGTGTTTAGCGTATTGGGTGTGGTTATCAGTCCAGGGAGTCCAGTGTTGGTGCGGCGGCCGACGTATCCGTACACCAGGACCCTGACTTATGATTTCCGACTTAATGCACGAAAACATTGATTGCATGTGTGTTTCAAGTTTTCTATGTGATTACTTGTGTCAGCTCCCCAGGTATACTTTTCTGACAGTGGCGCACTTGTTTCCTTTTCAGGATGGCCCGACGACAGCAGCCAGCTAGGGTTCTGAGAGTAGAGCGCGATGACAGCCCGTCGAGCGACGAGGCCTCGGTACAGGGCCCGTTGACAGCAGAGGCACCGACGGTACCTTTACCCGCCGAGCCCCCGATGCTTCCAGCACCGACCGCTGACGATGCACGACACCTCGGAGCTCTGCACGAGTTCCAGTGCCAGTGAACACCCAGGTTTCATGGGGAGATGGACCCCCAGGCAGTCGAGGACTGGCTAGAGGAGGTCGTTTGAGTTTTCAGGCTAGTGAGGACACCAGTAGACCTCATGGTGATCCTCGCGGCGAGCCTACTGCACGCAGCAGCGGGACGATGGTGGAGCCTGATGCTCCAGGTGCACGATGAGGCCTCTCTCATCTGGATGGACTTCGAGAGCCTCTTCTGCTCAGAGTTTGTTCCGGCCACCCTCCGTGCGGTGCGCATTCAGGAGCTTCTTCAGCTGCGGCATGACAGCTTGACGGTCACCCAGTACGCGGCGATGTTCACCGATCTTTCTCGCTACTCGACCAACATGGTACGGGACCCCTTCTTCCGGGCCCGGACCTTCGAGCAGGGATTGAGACACGAGATCAGGGCATCGCTGATCTCCCTCAGCATCCCGACCCAGTCAGGAGTGCTAGAGCGAGCCCTCCTGATCGAGAGATTTCTGGCTGAGTCCACAGCGAGACCTACCGCAGGGCGGCAGGTAGCGGAGTCTTCGGCAGCTGGTAGCTGACGGATGACTCAGGGTTCCAGGCAGACCAGACCTTCCGGCAGACGACCTCGGGACATTGGCTCAGCAGTGCGGGGTACACAGCGCAGAGCCAGTCTTCCGAGAGGCAGGCAGTGCTACTCATGCGGCGGGCAGGGCCACATGGCTCGTGACTGCCCGACCCGCCGTACCGAGGAGCAGCAGACGGTGGAGGGGCCACCCAGGAAGAGGCAGAGGGTCGACCGTGGCAGTCCGCAGGGAGGAGGCGGACGAGGCAGAGGAGCTGGCCGAGCAGCAGGTGGTGGGAGACGCTTTGAGGCTCTGCCACCACCACCACCAGGAGGCCCGCCCCAACCACAAGGTGCTGGCGGGCAGAGACAGGCACAGCTCCAGGCAGTGGAGGCCTATGACCACGGCGCGCCAGAGATGATTCGAGGTACGATCTGTGTCTATTCCACCCTTGCTGCAGTTCTTATAGACACAGGAGCGAGTCACTCTTTCATAGCCGCTGCCCTTGTTCGGAGCTCGGAGATTCCGACAGAGCCGTTGGCTCGATCCTTACGGCTAGAGACCCCTACGGGAGCAGACTCGACGATTACGCACTGTTGCCGGCAGTGTGAGCTTACTCTAGGAGGCGAGATCTTCAGCTGGGATCTTCTTGTAGCGGCGTCGAGGCCTTACGACGTCATCTTGGGCATGGATTGGTTATCTACAGTCCATGCTCAGATTGACTGTTTTAGGCGCAAGGTGCGATGTGTACGCACCGACGGGAGCAGGTTCACCTTCACCGGTGAGAAGGGAGCCTTCACAGCACATGATGGACTCACGTAGAGGAGAGGGCATCCCATCACTCATCAGTTGGCTAGCCTCATCCTTGGAGCAGTTGACGTGCGAAGTCCTAGTTTTCCTGCAGTGGTGAATCAGTATGCGGACGTCTTTCCCGATGAAGTTCCAGGGCTACCTCCTCACATAGAGGTAGAATTTTATATTGATTTGTACCTCGGGACAGCCCCGATATCTACTCTAGTGTATCGGATGGCCCCCACTGAGCTTCGAGAGCTACGGGTACGGTTGGAGTACTTGCAGGGCAAGGGGTTCATCCGACCCAGTGTTTCACCCTGGGCTTCCCCAATTTTGTTCGCCAAGAAGGCGGACGGGATCTTGCGACTGTGTGTCGACTATCGTCACCTGAACAGGTGATAGTGAGGAACAAGTATCCGCTACCAAGGATTGATGACCTCTTCGATCAGCTCAAGGGAGCACGGTGGTTCTCGAAGATAGACCTCAGGTCAGGCTATCATCAGCTTAGAGTTTGAGACAAGGACGTGCAGAAGACGGCCTTCAGGTGTAGGTATGGATACTATGAGTTCTTGGTTATGCCTCTCGGCGTAACCAACTCTCCAGCAGTGTTCATGAGCCTCATGAACAGGATCTTCCAACCATACCTCGATCGATTTTTCATGGTCTTCATCGACGACATTTTGGTGTACTCGACCACGGAGGAGGAGCACGCCTACCACTTGAGGGTTGTACTAGACACACTCCGGGAGCACCAGCTTTATAGAAAGCTCTCGAAGTACCAGTTCTGGTTACGTGAGGTCCACTTCTTGGGGCACGTCATTTCTGAGGTGGGATTTTCAGTGGATCCCACGAAGATCGAGGCAGTGCTAGCTTGGGAGCCACCCAGGAGCGTGACGGAGGTGCGGAGTTTCTTGGGTCTAGTCGGATACTATCAGAGATTTGTTCCGGACTTATCTAGAGTTGCAGCACCACTCTCAGCTTTGACGAAGAAGGGGAAACCCTTCTTGTGGTCAGACAGATGTCAGCAGAGCTTCTAGGAGCTGAGACAGAGATTGACCAGTGCACCTATCTTGAGGTTGCCTGAGGAGGGAGTTGGATACGTAGTCTACTGCGATGCATCAGGGACCAGACTCGGGTGTGTCCTGATGCAGGAGCGGGCCGTGATTGCCTATGGATCACGTCAGTTGAGTCCTCATGATAAGAACTATGCTACCCATGACTTGGAGTTAGCAGTAGTGGTCTTCGCTCTGAAGACATGGTGGCACTATCTGATGGGCGAGGGCTTTACAGTCTTTTCTGACCACTAGAGTCTCAGGTACATCTTCTCGCAGAAGGACCTGAACCTGAGACAGCGGTGATGGCTCGAGTTCCTCCAGGACTATGACTTTGAGATAGTCTATACTCCTGGGAAGGGGAACGTAGTAGCCGATGCCCTCAGCAGGAGGACGGGCATTCAGCTACTTGAGGAGGCGATTGAGCAGCTAGTCGCTTTGCAGATATCCTTCGTGGATAGAGATGGAGAAGCCTTACTTCAGTCTCTCACAGTCACCCTTCCACTACTGCAGCAGGTCAGAGAGGCACTGCGTGATGATGCTGACTGTGAGACGTGGCGTGCACAGATATCCTCGAGACAGGCACCTGATGGTTTCTCCCTTGGAGCAGAGCACGACGTCCTTTTTAGAGGACGTACCTTGCTACCAGTCGCTTTACGAGAGGAAGTGCTGAGAGAGTTTCACACTTCTACTTTGGCGGTACATCCTGGAGTGGCGAAGATGTACCAGGATCTCAGACGACAACACTGGTGACCGGGCATGAAGAAGGCTGTGGCATAGTTCGTTTCACAGTGCCTCACCTGCCAGCAGGTGAAGGCAGAGCACCAGGTACCAGCAGGCTTGGTACAGACCTTGGAGGTCCCGGAGTTGAAGTGGGATGGGATATCTATGGACTTCTTGACTGGACTTCCACGCACTTCCAGAGGTCACGACTCCATTTGGGTGATTGTTGACCGACTCACCAAGTCGGCACACTTCTTACACATCCGAGAGCAGGGCTCAGTGGAGAGCTTGGGGCGTCTCTACGTTCAGGAGTTTGTACAGCTTCACAGTGTGCCATCTACTATCATCTCCGATTGGGACGCTCGCTTTACTTCCTGGATTTGGAAGGTGTTTCAGGAGGCGTTCGGGACGTGGTTACATCTGAGCACTGCCTTTCACCCTCAGACGGATGGTCAGATGGAGAGGACCATTCAGACTCTCGAGGACATGCTCCGCGCATGTGTCCTCGACTTTGGTCACATCTGGGAGGACCACCTACCCTTGGTGGAGTTCGCATACAACAACAGATACCACTCCACCATTGGGATGGCACCATACAAGGCGTTGTACTGCAGGCCTTACAGATCTCCTTTGTGCTGGACAGACCCTGGGGAGTCAGCACTTGTGAGACCATAGATGGTCCGGGCCACGACAGAGAAGGTCGAGGTCATCTAGGAGCGGATGAGGATAGCTCAGAGCCGGCAGAAGTCTTATGATGACAGGAGGCGGAGGCCACTAGAGTTCGAGGATGGCGACCACGTCTTCTTGCGTGTCTCACCTTGACGTGGTTTGCGGATATTTGGCCGAGGCGGCAAGTTGTCTCCACGCTTCATTGGACCATTCCAGGTCCTCAGCAGGGTTGGCGAGGTGGCTTATCGCCTGGATCTACCACCTCAGTTTCACCGGGTGCACGACATCTTCCACGTATCTCAGTTGAGGAGATACGTGCACGACCCGACGCACATCATTGACTATGGGGAGCTAGACGTGGATGATGGGGTGACTTTTGTGGAGGTCCCGGTGGAGATAGAGGATCGATAAGAGCGGGTCCTACGTGGGCGATCGATTACTCTTGTGCGCATCTGATTGCAGCATGAGAACCTCCAGGAGAGCACTTGGGAGCGGGAGGCTCAGATGCGTGCTCAGTACCCACATTTGTTTCCCTAGTTTTTGATGTATCTTTATGGGGATGTAAAGCCCTGAGGTGGGAGTAATGTAAAAACCCGTAAATTTCAAGGAATTTTTTTTCTTAATTTTCTTTGGAATTTTACAAGAACTCAGTTTCTGACGGCACCTAATTCCGAGGCCCGGTGTGCCCAGAATCATTTTCTGAAGTTTGGCTTGGGTACGTTCAGTGAACGGATGAGCGGGTTTTTCTAACTTTTGAACCGGTGCCCGGAATTGAATTCTGAAGGCACCGATGAAATCGAAGTGCCGGTATTTGCTTAGAAACTCCTCTTCCAGAGTTGCATTTTATTGGGTGTGGTTTTTAATTTTTGGGCTTAAAGTTTAGAAATAAAATAATTTGTTCGACAAACTTTATTTTATTTCACTTAAGCCACTTGAAGCCACTTCAAAGCCACTTAAACTGAGTTAAAATGGATAGGGTGCTATCCAGAAATATCCTACCCCCTTGGTAGGATATTTGTGATATGGGGCCCGCACGAGCCCCACCATTTCTTTCCGCTTAGTAACGCACCCACGAAAACCCGTCATTATGAAAGTCAACGGACGCGTTTTCTTAAATCCTTAACGCACCATTTAATTGGGCGGTTTATTTCGTGAATTAATTGGGCGGTTTCTTTTGTTGAATTAATTCAACGAATTGATGGGTCGTTACATACCCTTTTTCATTTGTTGGCGTAATAATAAAATAAGACCAACAAGTCTTTTTTTGGGAGGATGACTCGTTGAGAGGTTTTGTCGGAGTTCATGAGCCTTCATCCTCCTTCGCGAAGAACGCGAAGAACGCGAAGAACGCCGGCCTTCGACGAAGAACTCTGAACCCGCAGAAGTTGACGACGTGACGCCGTGTTCTGCGATGCCGACATTCCCTTCCTGCAACGTTCTTCTGCGAAGTCTCTTCCTCCGTAACGAATCTTCGATCAGCCGTTTGAGGTAAGAGACTTCGGGATTCTCTTAAATCTCCCTTGTGTTTTTCTTTAACAAAACACAAATTTAATTTTATATAATTAAATTAAATCTGTTATTTCTTGGTCCGTTGAGTTCGCCGACTCAACGCCGGATTCTGCGACGAAGCGACGCCCTTCCGCGACGACGCGACGATCCCCTCCTTCCGCGACGAACAAATCTGCGAGGAACGTGCGTACGACGATGACAACGAGGTAGGGGTTGTTGTGAATTTTAATTCCTTTTTCCCATGATGGTTTCTTTTAAACGTGAAGAACGGGACAATAAGAACAATTTTAATCCTTTAAAATTGTTGATTCATGTGTTGAATATATGTCTCCTGTTGTTTATCTCTAACGCGGAGGGTGCGGGCCAAACGAACACGGCCCGACAACCCTCCGTCGTTCTTCGTTGTTGTGCGGATTTGACGGGCGACGACGGAACGTGCTGCAACGGAAGTTTGATGGTTCTGCAGTGAAGAACGAGTCCCGGGAGGAACAACGACGTAGGCGGGAAAGGAAACGGACCACCGGAGCGACTCTGGTGGCCCGCGGAAGCCGCCGCCGGCGCCCCGACGCGCCGCCGGCTGTCCAGGGCGACACCCCGCGGGTGCCGCGGGGGTGTCACGCGGGGGCGGCGGCTCCCCCCCGCGTCGCCCCGCTGTCCAGGGCGACACCCCATGGGTTCCGCGGGGGTGTCACGCGGGGGCGGCGGCTCCCCCCCGCGTCGCCCGGGTCGTCCAGGGCGACACCCCGCGGGTGCCGCGGGGGTGTCACGCCGGGGCGGCGGCTCCCCCCCGCGTCGCGCGGCCGAGCCGGGCCGGACTGGGTCGACCCGGTTCGGCCGACCCAGGGGGGGGGGGGGGTCGGGCCGGGTCGGCCCGGGCCCGGACCCCCCGTTTTCAGACCGTTTCGGTCAAATGCTCGTAACATGATCTACGGGCCTTCAAACGACGCGCCGTCAGCGGAAACACGATCCTTGGATCGAGACGGTCGTTTCGGTATATCGCACTCAAGGTTTCGAAACACTTTGATTTCGGCTGGGTTTGTTCGTACACGAAACCAACCGGGCCTTCGGAGCGGAAACGCTCATATCTTGAGCTACGGACGTCCGATCGACGTGCTGTCGACTTCTTTGATTTCCTCTATGTGAGACGGATCTTTTGGAATACTCCGCCCGAGGTTTGGACGCAGGTGGAGTACGGTCGGGTTGGTTTTTCCTTAAAAACAAACCGAGCCCTTAGAACGAAAAAGTCAATAACTCTCAGACCGGGCGTCCGATTGACGCGTCGTCTGCGACGTTGAGTTCCTGTTGACGATACGGAACTTTTGGATACATCAACTTCGGACTTTGTGTCAGTTGATGTATCAGCCTCTTGGCTCGTGGAGCGGACCCTCCCGAACGAGCTTTCTGTGTGTGGGGACCCTAGTGCTGGCTGCGACTGCTACTTCGACAGCGACGACCGTGCAGAGATCCTCAGTGGACTGCGGCGACGACCGTGCAGAGATCCCCAGTGGACTGCGACGACGACTGTGCAGAGATCCTCAGTGAACTGCGGCGACTACTTTACTCAGCGATCCTACGTGGATCAGTGCTACAGGTCCTGTGTGGGCCCAATCCTGTGTGGGTCCGATCTTGTGTGGGTCAGCGCTCAGCGGTTCTGTTTGAGCCAGCGCCTACAGGTCCTGTGTGGGCCCGATCCTGTGTGGGTCATTACGGGGGTTAGTTACCTATCGATTCTTTGTGGGTCCGACGACTTAGATGGATCAGTGATCATCTTTATCGTCATCCGAAGAAGTATACCTGTGTGAGATGAATCCTGTTTACTCTCCTTTGTGGATTGTGATGAGCTATCCTATGTGGATTACTGTTTACTCTCCTTTGTGGATTGTGTTGTGCTATCCTGTGTGGGTATACGTTTTATTTCATGTGTGGACTGGGTTGTGCTTGGGCTCGGACGTTGGAGCCGAACGGGAATTGATGACTTAGGTATATGTATGGGCATATACCTAAGCAGTGTCGGTTGTTACTTCGTGATTGCATCTTTCCTTTGTGGATTATCCTTTGTGGATTTCGGGAGACCTTCGGGGGTCTCAGGGTCCCTACTGAGTAGCTTATACTCACCCCTACATGGGCTATGACTGCACTTCGTTGTGTTGGTTGCAGACGACGGACAACGCTGATCGTGGTGGAGGCGTGCGGAACAGGACGGTACCTGGAGGTGGACCACTGGGCGGGACGCACTCGGAGCGGACGACTGAACCGAGGTGCTGTGGAGGCTATCTGTACCCACACTTCAGGTGGGACTTCCAGAGGACGGCTCAACGCTGTGGCTTTTCTTTTTAGTTGTTGTTTTCCCTTTCAGTTGTACTTTACAATTGGGCTTGTATTTCCGGCCCCTTTTACTTTCAGCACAGCTTGTTACAGTTTTACTTAGTGTTTACTTTTCTGCTTGCTTACTCTGTGGTGCTTGTTTACTTTTCAAAGGTAATGCCTTCCCTTTTTTTTTTGGGATTTACGCCCTGGTGCTAGTCGCCAGCCCCTGGCCTATGGAAGGCGGGCTTGGGGTAGTCACGGCACGGGCCCCGAGGATGGGTCGTGACAATTTCCCCATTAGGTTTTCTAACCTAACTATATATCCGTTTCATTCACAATGGTTCATAAAGTTCTTGAGAATTTACAAAAACATATCCTCTAGTATTTTCAAACTAGGTGTGTACCAAGACCTCTTTGTCATGAACCAAGTATAGGTTGAGTTATTACCCAACTATCCATTTTAGAATTATTACCCGTAGGTACAACTATTCTAGATCCACATCCACTTGTAGTATCTGGACATGGATTTTTTTCTTAAAAATTAGTCTCTCTATACTTCATCAAAATTTATGGAATTTTTCCTATAACTAGAAATATCAAAAGAGTTTTTACTAATGTATTCTTATCCTAATCAATAAAAATAAATATGCCTTTTTATGATACTAACATATACAACCCATACCTATAGTTTCTAATCTATTTCTAATCATACATATTTTTAAAACATAATGTGGATCATAACAAACTCCTAAGATAAAATGTTCATCATATTTGAGAACTAGGTAAAAATCCATCAAAACTCACAAAAAAATGAACATTTACTCCACAAATATTCTCCACACATATAACTATCCTAAGTGAATCCCTTCATAAAAGTTCCTGGGGAAATGGGGAACCATAAGAAAAGGGTGATCTCAAATACTCATTAAGTGGTAAAACAATTACAATGAGACCACATTTCATAATAACTGAAATACATATTCATATGAGAAATGAAATAATGAAAAATTCAAAAAAAAAAGATAAAAGTAGTAGGAGAGAATATTCATAATTTGTGGATTAATGGGGAAAGATGTCATAAGAATCATTAAACATAAAATATAATCAATCATTTGAAAATGTTATAAATTATAAGATGTCTTAAGCATATGGTAATCAAGAGGGTCATAGGATATGGAAATAATATAAATCATGACATTATAAGTATATATCAAGATTCACTACCATGAAAACATAAAATAGGGGACAAAGTCCCATAGTTTATTAGGTTTAATCCCTTATCCCATAAATATCATCTAATGATATATAAAACACTAACCTATGCATTGGATCATTATCCGGGTACACCCTTCATATTTTCTAACTTTGTGTGTGCCACATCGTTCATGTAACATAAGATCATATTTCATCATTTTAATACCATGACTATTTAATGTGGGTTTCATAAATTGAATTCCCTAATAAATGAAGGATAATTAATTCTAGGTGAATACCTTTGAATTAAAATAGGGATGGGTATTCACAATCACCAAAGTTTGGAATGGAAAATCATTGAATGATTTCGACAACATAATATGTGTACATAAAAGTTCATTGAAGGTATTAATAGGTAATAAAGTTGGTATATAACTATTTGGTAATCACATGGATAGTAAAGAAATATGTATAAGCATATGAAAAAATGACCAATAGAAAATCTAAAGGCCTTGTTCAAAGAAAGTTCTTGAATGGAAAGAGATGAGAGAGAACCATTACCTTGAGAGGTTTCTTGTAATAAATTGGGAGGATATCCTTAAGAAATTGGGGACTAATTGGGATGAATTTAGAGATGTAAAATGATATTATCCTTTTACTTCAAGGTTTTAGAGATAATAATAGTGGGATAATGAGTGGTTATTTATAGAAAAGTGGGATATATTATTTATTAATTTAAGAAACATAGTTTTTTTTTGACTCTAAGTTATAAAATATACAAAAATATTGGATGTACCATGTTTTAAACCCATTATTTTTGATAAAGAGAATTGGATTTAATTACTTTAATGGTTTATGGGCCTAAATTATTTAAATAATGTCATTTATGTTGTGAAAGTGAGTCATTTCAATAATGAATCATTTTCAAATCTTAAAATATCCTTTAGGTTTTGGAAGGTTCTTCATAGGTTGGAAAAAATAATATTATCACATTAAAATAGCTTAATTTAATGAAAAAAACTATTTTTTGGTGGATCCAACCCTTTATTTCATATATTAAATCAATTTTGGGCCATTATGATGTCATAATACATACCTTATATTTTTACTACACTTAATTTTTATAGAACAATATGACCTACTTAGAAAATTATGAAAAATTCACCAATTTCTAATTTCAATGTGATTAAATCAAAAATAAAATTTATTTTATCAAAGTAATTTTATAAATACTAAAATATTAAATTTTAAAATACAATTCTTATTTAATAAAAAGTACAAATTTTATTACATGATAAAATTTGTAATCTTTAGAAAAACCACTTATGACTACATAAAATCATTTTATTTTTTAGAAATAAGTATATCATATTTTTTTAAAATTTATATGAAAATATAAATTTATTTCAAATTCAAGAATTTATCATAAAAATATTTTTTAAAAAAAATAAAAAAATATTTTTTTCCTTATAAAAATATAATTTTAATTTATATGTATCAAAAATCCATTATATCATTTCCAAATTTTATTCTAATGTATTTTATTATATATATAAGGTTTATAAGAAGGAAAAGAGATTTGGGAAAATTCTATTTTATTTAAGGATTATTTTTATATAATACTAAGGTATAGATATATAACCCCTTATTATATTGGAATATTCCCTACGAGAAAGGTGTAAGATGATAATACTTTTTGGGGTTATTCGATGAACATAGTTTGGGTAGTGATCTCTATAAGATTGAACTTATCTAGTAAATGGTTCGGCTCAAGACTTAGTTATTGAATCTCATATTGTTATCGGTCAAGTGTGAACATTGGTGATGTTGTATCCCTTAGAATATATAATAAATTAGACTTATAAGGTATGATCATACTTGTTTAGGCCACTGATTCATACTTCTGTATCGATTAGATTTTATTATTTTCATTAATATATATTAATCATAACAGTCAATGTATAACATCTATATTACCAATGATCATGATTATTAATAGTATTTATGCCATACCAATATATTTTGGCTATATTTTATAATAGTATAAAATAAAAATTAAATATAGAGAATTAGTTTTATATAACTAAATTCTTTAATAATAAATATATTCATTCATAAGGAAATTTCATTTTAAAAAAATATAGGTCGTTACCCTTAAAAAGAAGGAACCATTTGGATTTTAGAAATAAAGATCATAAAAAAATAGATTTCAAATAGATTTTAGATGATAGATTGATACTTTTAATATACTAGAAGAATTTAAGGAAATAGACAATAGAGAGAGTTTTTTTTATAAAAAATATGTCTAATTTATCTTACTTATTTTTTCTTTTATATTTTTGCTAAAAATTTATATAATTTATTTTATGACTATATTACCATGTGTGGATAAAGTTTCAAAGGGTAAATGGATTTATATAGATTAAAAACTTAAATATTTTTCTTTTTTTTTTTGGTTTTTATGTGACCTTATATTGTAATTATTAGGCCTTATCTCAATGAAAATCATTTTCTTATTATCTTGAATTGAAGAATCAATGGATGAAGATTATTGAACATGATTTAATTCAATGAGAAATTTATTTGTTCAACATTAAATATGAAATAATTGAGATAGATAACCACGAAGATAAAAACATTGTGAATTCATCATGTTATATTTTCACTTTTAATTCGTTCATGAAAATTTCATCTATATTTCTTTAATTACCTATATGTGGAAAGTATTGAATAATTTTAATTATAAATTATTAGGAAAATTAATTTGACTAGAAAACGGTGATCTTTTATCTTTTCCATGAAATGAACTGTCCATACATTAGATAATGGTGGAAATGTAATTTAATTAAAGATAATAAAATATATTTTGGTTAGTAAAGTTATGTAAAGTGATAAAAACTAAACTTCATCATGGTTTTGGTACATTTATAATGAATTTTGATGAAATAAAAAAAATATTTTCATCAATATTTATCAATCTAGTCTCCCCTAACACATCATTTGATCATTTTAACTATTATCTACATTATTATTACTTTTTATTCTATTTTCTTGTGCTCATATTCACTATTATCGCATAGTATAATAATTAAATTGTGTTTAAAATTATTTTTTCATGTTTTTTAGTTATATTGTTTTTAATTTCCTTAATAAAATCCACCTTTTCTATAGGATTCGACCTTACTATAACTATACTAGTTTAAATTTGGTATAAAATATTTTTGATATTACAACAACATGAACAGGGACCAATAAATAATGATAATGGTCATAAGATATTCTAGTTGTGGAGGAGGATTTTTACAAAAGATTTATAAGTATGAGGTGTTAGAGAAAATAGAGGGTACTATTGACCTGCAGGTTGATATCCCTAAGGATTTTGATTATTGGTTTGATGAACATGATACTAATTGTTTTAAAAAATATTAATATGGTTTCATTATCAATGATACCTATAATAATACATGGGATAATATGGTATCCATGATTAATGAAAATGTTGTATCTAATCAAAATATAGATTTTAGTACCATGATGTGGGATTGTTAATAACTCCAAATGGTAAAGGGTCCCTTAAATTTCATGGTTTTTTGCTGCTAGATTCTGTTCAGTTTTTGGATCTTCAATGTGATGTTCCTTTTTTTCTTTAGATTATGACTTTATAATTTTCATCTTGGCATGTTTTATGGTTGATTTGGTTGGGATTGTATGAAAATGTCTCTAAATTCAACAAACTTTTTTTATTTGGAAGTATTATTTGAAGATACAACCCATCTTTTTAGGGATGTGATTGAATCGAAATCCCTTTGGGTTGAGGTTTTAACCATGATATTTTTTGGGTACTATTTAGAGTGTTGAGATGGGAATGAATGATTTATTCACCATATTTTCATGATTTTGTTGGTACTTCAATGATCTGTATCATTTCTGGGTATGATAGATGTCACAATACTAATTTAGATTTCCTTTAATTGTGTTTTGGGCTTTGTCTATGTATATCCTAATGTTTGCCATTACAATATTATACATTTATTTATTTTGTTTTCCAAATACATGGTTCCAATTTTCCATTAAATGATCTTAGGGATTGATTTACACTATAATATTCTTCTTTTTTATTCTATATGAAAAATTATGTTATATTTTTTCATAAAGGTATAAATATTTAATATTTTAATTTATTAAATATGTTCCCTCAAAAATGATAATACCATTTATCATATATTTTAGTGGGTAATATACATATGAATTATGTTATCTAATCACATATATTAACCCATGATTATTTAGAGAGAGAGACATTTTAATTAGAAAAATTATAATTATTGGATATTTAATTAGAAAAGTTCATGCCTAAATTCATATAATAAATCATCTTAACTTTATTCAATTAGGTACATAAACATCAATGTTACCCAACTAAGTGAACACATTTTTCATAGTCAGATAATCATTATCTAGTATTACTTGCCTAATGAAATTTAAGGGAGCCAGATTTTTTTAAAAAACTTCCCATTATGAATGATTATTGTAACGCCCCGACCCCAGTTACCCAGAGTCGGTGCATTATTGTGTAGAATTGGCATGATCACAAAAGATAAAGTCTCGAAAGACCGATTAGTTTAGTAGCCTTGGAAACACGAGATACATTCATAAGTCTTACATTACATCATAAAGTAAAACAAAACTAAAACATCTTCTCTTCATATCCCCTTATATTATCCCTGCAGGGCATTCATAATATACTTCTTCACATCCTGGAAAAATTAAAACATTGAAAGGGGTGACCTCAGATGCTCAGTAAGGATAACAATATAGCGGGAGCTTTCATAAATAAACATTAACATTTAAGGCAATGTATAACAAAAACAAAAGCCTTTTAAACTTGAACTTTAGAATAATATGGAAAATGTAAAATGAAATAATGCCATTTACTTACTCACATGGATATTCTACTAGTCGAATAATCACATGAAATATCAATAACCACTTTCATAATGATGGAATGCATAATGCCAGACTATCATAACCGCGTAGCCAAGGCCTCGTGCCAAGACCACAAATAAGATTTTGTCAAGGCCTTGTTCAGAGACACTAGTTTGTCTCATGAGACCTATCGATGCATCGAGGAACTATAGTAGGCTCCACCTGTCACTTATTAAGTCCAATGCATTCCTCATATGAACAGGTTTAAACATATCATAAACCATAACATAATCATATCACATAAAATATGCATAAAGGAAACATAAAATTTCTACATTTCAATCACAAGATATCAATAAAACACATTGATATAATAAAAACACTTTCAAAACAATTTTAAATACCAAAATAAAATAAAATTAAAACATGGAATTTATTTTTCATTTTAAAAAAAGTTATGGCTAATAGAGGAAGCCGAAACCCAAATAATGGCCATGGAGGCAGAGAAGTCGTTGTCACCGTATACGTACGACAAGAAAAACATTCCTTTTTGTCATTTAGTAAAACACTTCGTATAAAAAGATTCCTTTTGAATAAACATAAAAGTCAAAGGACATTATACACCGTATAAAGGAAAGTTGTGTATAAAACCAAATATGCCTCAATGAAAGGAGATTGAGACAAAGTCCCTCACAAAGATCATTTTTTTTAAAATAAAATAGATATATTATGTGTATTCACTATAAGTACACATAAATACAGTACAATTACAAGATAGGACATACTAATATCATGACATAATTTTAAAGTAGGAGATTAACCCAAAGAATGGAAATTGGGTTAAGAAGTTCCCTTACCTTGCGTCCTGTCTTGACACGACCGTTATTTAACCATCTAAATAATAAAATAGAGTTAATTTATAGTTTCTTAAGAACCTTTTAAAGTTTATTATTCCTTTAATATCACTTATTACCATGTTATGAACATTATGTAATTATTTAAGTTAATAATAGTCATTTTGTCGATCTTTGGTACTTGAGTCAAAAATAGACTTCTTATAATTACAAGTTGTTCATGTGGTGAAATATCCCTTATATCCAGAATTATATTCATGATATAGATATCATATATCTCATATATATCCAGTATATACATTCATTCATAATATTACATGACATTTAGAGGTAAGAAATGAAATGCACCGTTCATGGAGATGGTAAGTCGTACATACGCATGAACGCTACTTTCATTTCTATTTCATATTTAATGGAATGAAATAATAATTATATAAAGGTATATTATAATTACAGTATAATATCATATATAATATCATTTACTCCATCCTTTATACATCCCACATATGGAATTAATGATTCAAATCACTTTGAGGGGGCGGTAGTCCGCACTTCCTAAAATGAAAATATCACGTTTACACATAATGGAAAAAATAAAGGTATGACATAAATGAAAAATACATAATCTTAAGTAAAACATAAACATATTATATATCATATATATAAATATAGTGACTTCTTAATGGACACCTTTGAAGGTGTTATATGAGTTTTGAACAATCATCGTTTCGTGAGGCAGAAATTCGCCATCCACAGAAACAATATGTTCTTTAACCATTAGATGTATGTGTGTGTAAGTGTAGCTTGAATCCTTTTTATAACAACATCCTAGTATATTGAGGATACTGATTTTGTTACAAATGAAATGAATAAAAAGAGTTTTGGGGGTTGGAGAAGAAAAATAAAACAAAATAACATAAGAGAAGACATTACCTTAAAATCGGGTAACTCTTTTGATTTGAGCCAAAGGATTCCTTGGGAATAATTCTGCCCAAAGTGATGCTTCTAGGAGTAAGGGAGGGAAGTTGGGAGTGTATGTGGGAAGAGTTTTGCCGAGCTAAAAGGCTTTGGAAGTGTGAGTAAGGTGGTAGTGGTGGGGGCCTTTTATAAGTGGAGAGGAGGGGCACTCTTGGAAAGTAATGAAATGTTACTTTATTATACAATGATTTTCGGATTCTAAAGGTCCCAAACATCTATAATTAGAGTCTAAGGTGATAAGGGTTCGAAATATTCTCATACAATAGGTTTTTGACAAGTGTAAGTCTTATATTTTACATTATCTTTTCATTTTATTTAAATCGTTAATTTATGAGGTAATCGCTGCATCATCATGGTGTCATAAATACTTTAATTTATTTAATTTCTAAAAATTATAAAAAAAATATCATGATCTAGTAAATCTTTTTATCTTTATAATGAATATTTATATTCAAAAATATTACTTGTATAACCCCATTTAGAAATTGTTTTAGTAAAACAACTCTTGTTTGTGACATTTTTATTTTAACATTAAATAAAAAGTTATTTATGTCATTTTCCTACCAAAGTGGCTCCATGGGGTCCCCAAGTTTACCATTGGATTGTATTGGTCGGACATGACACATCCAATAGGGTTAAGACAAGTGTAAAGGTATTTTAATATTTTTATAATATCATTTTTACCTTAAGTTTCACTAATTACCTTTAATCGTGATTAATTAAACTTAAAAGTTACTATTCACCAAAAAATTATTTTAATCACATTGAACCACATTTTACTTCCTAATGACAACCATGTATGTTGGATTTTTGAAAATCAAATCACAGAAGTGGTAATATTTCATTTAAATGAAAAATCAGATATTTAACTACCACTTAGTGGTTTCACTATTTATAAAAAATTGAAGTTTTTCAGAACAATGCCAAAATTTCACCCTAAGCTATAATTGATATTCTGAATTCAAAAATGATGTCTATTTTTCAAAATTACAGACATATAAGTTTCACTAATTAATTTTATAAGTAATTCCCGCTGTCACAACAAATAGCGTGTTTTTAAGAAACAATATATATCAAAAGATTGACAATTGTTTATATCCAATTTCAAAGTGAAATTAATTCTAATGAACACCATTTGATAAAATGGTTAAACTATATTCTAATTATACTTTAAAACCACTCAATATTATAATTTATCACTATAAATTATTTTGATTAAAAAAGTTGTTTTTAAGTATTTTTCACTATTCATAAAAAATTGGAAGTTCTCAGAAAATTTAAAAATTCAACACAGGCTAATCTCGATATTACGAATACAAAAATTAAGTCCATTTTGAAATATAAAATTTATATAAATTTAAAAAATGGGTATTACTATTCATAATGGCTACTTTGATTAGTCGCGGTGTGTTAGAACTCGAACTTGCGTACAATGCAAGCTATTGCATTATTAAAAGAGAGACGTATCGTGGAAGCTCGGGGTGTTACATTCTCCCCTCCTTCAATAAATTGCGTCCTCGCAATTTGAAAATGTTCTTCGAAAATAAAAGGTTGAAAATAGAAAATACCTTTGTGGAAAACCCATATCGGAAATAGGGTTAATAAAAATATAACTTTAAAAGATAGAAAGATAAGTACAAAGGTCACCCGAGATAGACCATACTAGAATTCTATGAAAATACGGATATGGAGGAGAAACAAACCATCAAGGTCTGATAGAGAGTTGTAGAAAACAGGATTAGGAGAAAGTTAACCATAAGAAAATCACAAACTTGTGATTGGTTAAACGGTCATTGAATCCCTAGTTGGAAAAGTTAACCGACAACATTTTTGTTTTAAGTTACCTTTCATAAAGTTGAGGAATTTATTTTAGAGATTTACTAAGAACATAAGGAAATATACTTACTTGTCATGTAGGCTTTCATTCTTTAATAAATGTTTACCATGAACCCATCTTTCACTCCAAAAGGTAATAGATTTCAAAAATATTATATTTATCCTAATCGTACAAAGTTCAAAATATTAACACAGACCATTTAAATTAGGAAAACTATTTTGTAATAACCAGGGACTTTTTGTAGGCTAGTGGTAGGTAATAAAGGCCTGTCGTACTATGGTTGTGAGTTCGATTCCTGCATCTTTGTCCAACGCGACGGGTTATGCCCCACCCTGCAGGTTGTCCTTTTCCTAAAACTATAGTATTCCAAAAATAATCTTCATAATTTTTTTAACCTTAAATAATACTATCCAAGGTTCAACTTAATCCATTCCAACCTATATAGTTTTCCAAAATACCTCTGTCCAGAATTTCTCTAAAGGGTCCTTAAATTCCAAAATCAATTGTAACATTAGATTCCCTAAACAAAGTAAAGTTTCTCTTATTGTCACATACTAAAAATATGATTTCCTTCATCATATTAAAACCTTAATGATAACAACAAGTACTGCAGTACAAACCTTATATATATCACATTATTTTTATAACTAGAATATAATCCTTGAGTCCAAAAGCACTAATACATTAATTATTCCTCTTCAACTGTAGTAACATCATAAGATTGTCCTTGATCCCTTGTCTTTTTCTGAGGTAAGTTTCCCTGACGCATAGGACATTCATTTTCATAATTCCCCATTTCCCTACAATTGTAGCATTCAACATTAATAGCCTCTTTCATTCCCTTGCAATCACGATCTTGGTGACCTTTTTCTCCACATTTGTAACAAACTCCCATTCCTTTCAGGCAAGTACCGCGGTGATTCTTCCCACAATTATCGCATAATGGAAAATCCTTATTTCCCTTTTTCCCTTTATCTATCTCTTGTTCCACCATTCTCTTCTTCTCTTGCTTTACTTTGTTGTCATAAGACTTAGAGAATTCCTTTTCTGTCTTGATAGCACACGAGACAATATATTCATACGATGAGAACAATTGTGATACTAAATCTCGACGGAGAAATGGTTTTAACCCATAAAAGAAAAGATCAATCTTACTTCTTAGGTTACGTATATAATCTGCAGCATACCTCGCTAACCTTGTGAAGTTGGCCTCATACTTTGCGACATTCTCATCCTCCTTTTGTCTCAGACTTAGAAATTGCCTTTCCATATCTGCTCGATGGTCACGAGGAAAGTATTTTTCTAAGAAAATATCTTTGAACTCTCTCCATTCCATACTTGATACTTCTTCATCTTCCTTTGTATTTTGGATCAATGACCACCATTGATCAGCATCTCCAGTGAGGCGGTAAACTGCCATGATAACCTTCTCCCTTTCGCTACTCCCCAAGGTGTGGAATATTTTATCTAAGGAGTTTATCCATTTCTCAACTACTAATGGATTTGTACCCCCATTAAATGTTGTCGGTTGTTTCCTCATGAAGAGGTCTAACATTGATCCTCCACGTTGCAGATCAGGGTGCTCCATACGAGTAAGGTTATTATTCATAACCTGAGTGAGCTGTCCCAGTATGGTAATAAGTTGATCAACACCAGTTGTATCTCCAGCTCCACAATAATTATCTTGAGCAGGAGGTAAATCCCTACACGGAGTGCGTGAATTGATACGGTTTCCATTCCTTCCACTAGGCACCATTTCTAAACAATGGAATAAACTAGATTATTTTATGAATCAAAATACATAATTCCGTACTTGTAAAACACTTAACACTAATTGAACTACTTATGGATATAATCCATAATCGTAAAAAAAATTTCTTTGAGGAAGTATATACTCATAACCCTTCATAGTGGTTTGTAAAGAAAATGATAATTATCCTAAGCATATCCCCCGGGAGTGTCGTAACCAAGAGTGCAGCAAGGCCTGTTGTCGTGCACCAGTTCTTGTTTAAGTCTAGATCAAAGCGGTGTTTTCGATTTTTACCCCTAGGTACATCTGTGCCAGAGCCACCTCTACCTGCTCGTATCCGGACAGGGATGTATTGCTCGGAAAACTGAGAAAATCTCTACAACAACAAAATTCTAGGAAGTTCTTCTATACTAATCCTCAAAGTCTATCTTTGGGCTATGTGATCTAATCAGAGTTTATCTAAATCTAGCTTCCAAGGTTAGTACTAAACTGCCTCTGATACCAACTGTAATGCCCCGACCCCAGCTACCCGGAGTCGGTTCATTACTTCGTAACATTGGGATGATCACAAAAGATCAAGTCTCGAATGACCGATTAGTTTAGTAGCCTTGGAAACACTAGATACATTCATAAGTCTTACATTACATCATAAAGTAAAACAAAACTACAACATCTTCTCTTCATATCCCCTTATATTATCCCTGCAGGTCATTCATAATACACTTCTTCATATCCTGAAAAAATTAAAACATTGAAAGGGGTGAGCTCAGATGCTCAGTAAGGATAACAATATAGCGGAAGCTTTCATAAATAAACATTAACATTTAAGGCAATGTATAACTAAAACAAAAGCCTTTTAAACTTGAAATTTAGCATAATATGGAAAAAGTAAAATGAAATAATGCCATTTACTTACTCACATGGATATTCTACTAGTAGAATAATCACATGAAATATCAATAACCACTTTCATAATGATGGAATGCATAATGCCAGACTATCATAACCGCGTAGCCAAGGCCTCGTGCCAAGACCATAAATAAGATTTTGTCAAGGCCTCGTGTCAAGACACTAGTTTGTCTCATGAGACATACCAATGCATCGAGGAGCTATAGTGGGCTCCACCCACCACTTATTAAGTCCAATGCATTCCTCATATGAACAGGTTTAAACATATTATAAATCATAACATAATCATATCACATAAAATATGCATAAAGGAAACATAAAATTTCCAAATTTAAATCACAAGATATCAATAAAACACATTGATATAATAAAAACACTTTCAAAACAATTTTCAATACCAAAATAAAAGAAAATTAAAACATGGAATTTATTTTTCACTTTAAAAAAAGTTATGGCTTGTAGAGGAAGCCGAAACCCAAATAATGGCCATGGTGGCAGAGAAGTCATTGTCGCCGCATATGTACGACAAGAAAAACATTCCTTTTTATCGTTTAGTAAAACAATTCATATAAAAATATTCCTTTTGAATAAACGTAAAAGTCAAAGGGGTTTATACATCGTATAAAGGAAAGTTGTGTATAAAACCAAATATGCCTCAATGAAAGGAGATTGAGACAAAGTCCCTCACAAAGATCATTTTTTTAAAATAAAATAGATCTATTATGTGTATTCACTATAAGTAAACATAAATACAGTACAATTACAAGATAGGACATAATAATATCATGACATAATTTGAAAGTAGGAGATTAACCCAAAGAATGGAAATTGGGTTAAGAAGTTCCCTTACCTTGCGTCCTGTCTTGACTCGACCGTTCTTTAACCATCTGAATAATAAACTAGAGTTAATTTATAGTTTCTTAAGAACCTTTTCAAGTTTATTATTCCTTTAATATCACTTATTACCAAGTTATGAACATTATGTAATTATTTAAGTTAATAACGGTCATTTTGTCGATCTTTGGTACTTGAGTCAAAAATAGACTTCTTATAATTACAAGTTGTTCATGTGGTGAAATATCCGTTATATCCAGAATTATATTCATGATATAGATATCATATATCATATATATATCTAGTATATACATTCATTCATAATATTACATGACATTTAGAGGTAATAAATGAAATGCACCGTTCATGGAGACGGTAAGCCGTACGTACGCATGAACGTTAATTTCATTTCTATTTCATATTTAATGGAATAAAATCATAATTATATAAAGGTATATTATAATTACAGTATAATATCATATATAATATCATTTACTCCATCCTTTATACATCCCACATATGGCATTAACGATTCAAATCACATTGAGGGGGTGGTAGTCCGCACTTCCTAAAATGAAAATATCGCGTTTACCCATAATGGAAACAATAAAGGTATGCCATAAATAAAAAATGAAGAACCTTAAGTAAAACATAAAAATATTATATATCATATATATAAATATAGTGACATCTTAATGGCCACCTTTGAAGTTATTATATGAGTGTTGAACAATCATCGTTTCGTGAGGCAGAAATTTTCCATCCACAGAAAAAGTATGTTATTTAACCATTAGATGTAGGTGTGTGTAAGTGTAGCTCGAATACTTCTTATAAAAACATCCTAGTATATTGAGGATACTGGTGTTGTTACAAATTAAATGAATAAAAATATTTCAGGGGGTTGGAGAAGAAAAATAAAACAAAATAACATAAGAGAAGACATTACCTTAAAACCGGGTAACTCTTTTGATTTGATCCAAAGGCTTCCTTGAGAAGAATTCTGCCCAAAGTGAGGCTTCTAGAAGTAAGGGAGGGAAGTTGGGAGAGTATTTGGTCAGAGTTTTTCCGAGCCAAAAGGCTTTGGAAGTGTGAGTAAGGTGGTAGTGGTGGGGGCCTTTTATAAGTGGAGAGGAGGGGCACTCTTCGAAAGTAATGAAATGTTACTTTATTATACAATGCTTTTCGGATTATAAATGTCCCACACTTCTATAATTCGAGGATAAGGTGATAAGCGTTCGAAATATACTCATCCAATAGGTTTTTGACAAGTGTAAGTCTTAGCCTTTTCATTATCTTTTCATTTTATTTAAATCGTTAATTAATGAGGTAATCGCTACATCATCATGGTGTCATAAATAATTTAATTTATTTAATGTCTAAAAATTATAAAAAAAATATCATGATGTAGGAAATCTTTTTAGATTTCTAATTAATATTTATAGTCAAAAATATTACTTGTATAACCCCATTTAAAAATTGTTTTAGTAAAACAACTCTTGTTTGTGACATTTTTATTTTAACATTAAATAAAAAGTTATTTATGTCAGTTTCCTATCAAAGTGGCTCCATGGGGTCCCCAAGTTGACCCATGGATTTTCTTGGTCGGCCATGACATATCCAATAGGGGTAGGACAAGTGTAAAGGTATTTTCATATTTTTATAATATCATTTTTACCTTAAGTTTCACTAATTACCTTTAATCGCGATTAATTAAACTTAAAAGTTACTATTCTACAAATAATTATTTTAATCCCATTGAACCACATTTTACTTCCTAATGAAAACCATGTATGTTGGATTTTTGAAAATAAAATCACAGAAGTGGTAATATTTCATTTAAACGAAAAATCAGTTATTTAACTACCACTTAGTGGTTTCACTATTCATCAAAAATTGAAGTTTTTCAGAACAATGCCAAAATTTCACCCTAAGCTATAATTGATATTCTGAATTCAAAAATGATGTCTATTTTTCAAAATTCCAAACATATAAGTTGAATTAATTAATTTTATTAGTAATTCCCGCTGTCACAACAAATAGCGTGTTTTTAAGAAACAATATATATCAAAAGATTGACAATTGTTTATGTCCAATTTCAAAGTGAAATTAATTCTAATGAACACCATTGGATAAAATGGTAAAACTATATTATAATTATACTTTAAAACCACTCAATAGTATAATTTATCACTATAAATTATTTTGATTAAAAAATTTGTTTTTAAGTATTTTTCACTATTCATAAAAAATTGGAAGTTCTCAGAAAATAAAAAAATTCAACATAGGCTAATTTCGATATTACGAATACAAAAATGAAGTCCATTTTGAAATATAAAATTTCTATAAATTTAAAAAGTGGGTATTAATATTCATAACAAATACTTTGATTAGTCTCGGTGTGTTAGAACTCGAACTTTCATACAATGCAAGCTATTGCATTATTGAAAGAGAGGCATATCATGGAAGCTTGGGGTGTTAAAATTGTGGTCTTAACGAGTTCTTACTTTAGTAGGAATATAACATATTGATTTTTTGGGTAAATTTTAATGATTATTCCATTTATTTTCTATCTATATCACATGTATTACCAATTATATATAATTTTATTCCTATATGTATGAGTTTTTTTATTCAGCTTGTATATATTATGAATATTTAACCAAATTAATGTTTTTAAAACATATTAATGTATGAATAATATACAATTAATGATTTTATCATGTATCCACTATAAAATATTTAACTATAAAATTTAAAAATATGATGAAATTCATTATATACACATGGCACATGAAACTCCTTTCATGAAAATGATCAAAATGATGGGGGAAAAAGCATACTCCTAATAAAGTATAGTGAGATAGATATTCAACACCATTTTTATAGAAAAAATCAAGTTCTAAAGATAGTGAGTGGTCTCACCCAAAGGCCTTTCATTCATAGATCTATAATAAAAAATAATTAGAGTTTCATTTAATAATCTTTAATCCTAATATTCTATAATATATGGAAAACTATAGACAATTGATATTTTGATAAACCAAATTAATTTTATTAGTTGGATTTAATAAAAAAATAATAATAATGAAACTATTTAAATTAATGTTATGAAAATTTAATTTTTTTACAACAAATTTAATAGGGAAATAAATATTAAATGTTCACATAAAACATCCAGTATTAAATTTTAACTCACTAAACTATTTTGGTGTGATCTAAATACATGTAAATATTTATTGTAGGCTCATAGGGATGAACCCAATAATAGTTTTTATGATAAGATAACAATATAAATAATTCATATTTATTAAATTATATGTATATAATAATGATAATAGTAAATGTTATACATTACAATTGGAATTTTTAAACCCATAATAAATATAATAAAAATATTTCATATTTTTAAAATTCTATAATTTATAAATAATTTATAAATTAAACTTCATTTCATAAATTTATTAAAAATATTTTTTCCTTATGTTTCAATTTTATATAATTTGATTCCAATAGTACAACTCTTGTTATTCCATTTCATAAAGCTATTTGATTAGTTGATATCATACACATGAGGCTAAAGTCATAATTTAAGAGTTCTCTACATTTTACAATATGAACAGAAGATACTCAAAGTTTTACTCACTAAAATGTGTAAATTATCCCTAAATTATTTGAATTCATACCCTATGGACTCCTAATGTTATATACTATAACATTTTGGGAAAAAAATTCAAAAAACTTTATATCCTACGGTATGTATCATGTTAACATTTTTTTTGTTTTTATATATATCAGGACCTATGATATGTTATATTATAGTATATAATATTTTGAGAAAAATATATTTAAAATCATACCATTTCCTAAAATGTGCACAATAATTATATAATAATGATGGAATCAGTGAATAAAAAGCATTAATATCATTCCATGACATGCCACATACTCATTCCATACCATCCAAAATTATATTTCTTTAGAATATTAAATTTTTACAAATTATTTAAAAACATTAGTGAATGGATTTGATACCACTTATGAGTTTATTAATAATATTATTTTACCTTAAGTATTCTATAAAAATAATGAAACCCAAGATGACTTTGACCAAAATAGATGTATGATGAATCAGTGAAAACAAATGAAGTTTTTTTGTAAATCCCCTATTAATGATATTACTAATACTATATTTAATGAACACCACCAATAACGAATCAAATGAGTTTTTTATCCTCAGTTAAGATACTAGATATTGAATCTTATATATTTTCTGAAGGACTACATTTAACTCCTTTTGTTTTATTATCTTCAAAATAAAATAGAGGGAAGTTGAGAGAGATTAAAGTGACCATGCTTTTCTTAAAATATTATTACATCATTTTAAAGATAAATAACCCAAAAATTTACACAATGAGGATCCAATGGTTTAGTATCTTGTGAAAATTTGGACGATACATAACATTTACAAAATAAACCATAATCATTTATTTAATTCCTTCTAATCTATCTTCTTATTGGCCCTTGAATATTTTTAGTACTAGTAGTCCCTTGAGGATATAAATCAAAAAGGGGTGAGATAAAAGAATAGAAAGAGTATAGATAAGAACATGAAAAAATATAAAATGGTGCGAGAATAATAATTATCATCATTTCATAGGCATATGTTCATAATCATGTGAGTAAGAATTAAGAAAAGTCTTGGAATGTGGCAATTCATAAAAATGAAACATCATGTCTTAGTGGTCAACTACTACACATACCTGTGAACAAAGAAAACATCATGTTCACAAATATTTAATTTTATATCATGATATTCATCAAATTACAAAATTAATTTTAGCACTATATAATTCCAAGTGCACCCATCAAATCATAACATTTACATTGCATTATATAATTCAAGACGCACCCATCACATCATAACATTTACATTATCATGCATGCCACATAAAACATATATAAATCTTGGACATAGAATAAACCATGGAATGTAATGGGTTTCATATCATATGAATAAATTTATAAACATTAGGTTCCCAATTTAAAGAGGGAATAACATCCTTGAATCATCAACCTCGAGTGAAGAAGAAACAATATCGAGAAGTAAATGGTGTGTTTTTTGAAAGAAGAGTTATTTTGTAAAACATTGTGTTTTCCATAAAATAACGTAAAAAACATGTATATCTCAGAAAAGGTAGGATGATGACGATTAAATTATATTTAAGGAATATCCATACTGAAAATAGGGTGAAATAGGGAAACCCAAAGAAAGAGAGTTGGGTTCGAGAATTCACCTTACCTCGTGTCCTAATGCATTCTTCACTTTAATTACATGTATAATCACATTATAATAATTAATTAACAATTATAGAAATTTTTATACATGAAAAAAATTAATTATTGTAAAGACCCGTAAAATTCAAGGGAAATTTTTTCTTAATTTTATTTGGAATTTTACAAGAGCGTAGTTTCAGACGACACCTGATTCCGAGGCCCGGAGTGCCCGGAATTAATTTCCAAAGTTTGGCTCGGGTACGTTCAGTGAACGAACGAGCGGGAATTCCTAACTTTTTATCCGGTGCTCGGAATTGAAATCCGAGGACACCGATGAACTCGCAGCGCCGATATTCGCTTAAGAAGACCTTTTCCGAAGTTGCGTTTGCCTAGGAGGAGTTGTTTAATTTTCTGGATGAAATGAAGAGTAAAATAAAATTGTGATACAATATTTATTTTATATCTTTAAAGTGGTTAAAATATTTTGTTGGAAGTTGGGTGGTTTAACCACCTAAGAGAGGATTAAGGTGAGGAGGGGCCCACCCGAACCCCACCTTTTCAAATTCCCTAACTCCCCTCTCTCCCTCTTTAAAGCTTGATAACTTAACACTTAATTAATTACACAACTCATGTATAATTAATTAAGTGTTTTGTTTTTGAAATATAAGTTTTTGAAATGCTTGGCTTAGTAAATAAAATAAGGAGGGACCTTATTTTATTTGGATTGTTGGGTGAGGCGTGGAAGAGCTTTGGAGATAATCTGAAGAAATCCTCCACCTTCTTCATCTCCTTTGTGGAAGAACGCGAAGAACGTCTGTCGCCCACGAAGAACACCGATGATGACATCTTGAAATGTCTTCTCCGATTGCTTCCTCCTCGACTTCTTCTTCTTCTAACCAACGTCAACGAAACGACGACCGCTTCCCACGACTACGTCAACGTGCGACTATCGAGGTAGGGGTTTACTTCAATATGATTATCACTTTCCATGTTTTCCCCTTCTAAATCTATTGTGGGATTGGGAAAAGTGTTTGATGAGGATTGTAGGGGTTGTTGTTATTTGTTTATTTATTTATTCTTGTTTGTGGTTCTAGCATGACTAACGTGAGGATATTTAAATATGTGTTATCGTTTAACGTGAGGAGTCCGGACCGCATGAACACGGCCGAACCCCCTCCTTTGTTCTTGTTGATTTATCTTGCGGATGAAACAAGATGGCGTGGTGCCGTCGCACCACGCGGATATTCGCACGATTATATTGCGTGGCACCGTCGCGCCGCGCCGTGGAAGGATCATCAAGAACGCGACGCCGTCGTGCCGCGTCGAAGGGAATCGAAGGCGCGGAGGAGGGGCGTGGTGCCGTCGCAACGCGCCGGACGACGAACACCGCGGCCGGTTCCGGGCCACGGCGGGACGAGAAGACCGGCGGCCGGGCCGCCGGCGTCGGAAGCCAGAAAGGGGAACGGTTTACCGGTCCCGTTGAAGAAAAACTGGCCGGCCAGATGGCCGGCCGGAAGGTCAAAGGCCGGGGGAATTTAATTCCCCCGGCCAGCTCTAAACCCCCCCCCATTTATGAGGGGGGCGGTTTCGTTTAGGGGGGCAGGCAGCCCCCCCGTTTCCCACAAAGCAGGCCCCCACTTGGGGGGGGGGGGGGGTTCTCCAAAGCGCGGTTATAAGCCGCGCCGTTTTTTTTTTGAAACAAGCGGGGGCCCTGCCCCTTGCGCGCTGCATCCGTGCGGCGCCAGGCCGCCGCGCCGCCGGCCGGCCGGGCCCGGTCGGACCCGGTTCGGGCCGACCCGGACCCCCCGTTTTCGAGACGGTTTCAGTCTTTTGGCCATAACTTGAGCCACGGACCTCTGAATGACGAACCGTCTATGGCAACGCGATCCTTGTATCGAGACCGTCGTTTCGGTATATTACACTCAGGGTTTTGGAACACTTTGAGTTCGACCGGGTTGATTCGTACACGAAACCAACCGGGCCTTCGGAGCGGAAACGCTCATATCTTGAGCTACGGACATCCGATTGACGTGCCGTCAGCTTTTTTGTGTTCCTATTAGTGAGACGGATCTTTTGGCATACTCCGCCCGAGGTTTGGACGCAGGTGGAGTAGGGTCGGGTTGGTTTTTCCTTAAAAACAAATCGGGCCCCAGGGACGAAAATGCCAATAACTCTCAGACCGGGCGTCCGATCGACGCGCCGTCTGTTGCGTTGAGTTCCTGTTGACGATACGGAACTTTTGGATACATCAGCTCTGGACTTTGTGACAGTTGATGTATCAGCCTCTCCGCTCGTGGGGCGGACCCTCCGAAAGAGCTTGCTGTGTGCGTGAACCCTAGTGCTGGCTGTGACTGTGACTGCTACTGCTACTGCTACTGCTACTGTGACTGCGACGACGACAGTACAGAGATCCTGTGTGGATTCGACGACGACGACTACAGCACTCAGCGATCCTACGTGGATCAGTGCTACAGGTCCTTTGTGGGCCCGATCCTGTGTGGGTCCGATCCTGTCTGGGTCTTTGCGCTCAGCGGTCCTGTGTGAACCAGCGCCTACAGATCCTGTGTGGGGCCGATCTTGTGTGGGTCCTTGCGCTCAGCGGTCCTATGTGAACCAGCACCTACAGGTCCTATGTGGGCCCGATCCTGTGTGGGTCTTTTGTGGGGGTTAGTTACCTATCGATCCTTCGTGGGTCCGACGACTTAGATGGATCAGAGATCATCTTTATCGTCCTTTGAAGAAGTATACCTGTGTGAGCTGAATCCTGTTGCTTTCCTGTGTGGATTGTGTTGTGCTATCCTGTGTGGATTACGTTTTGCTTTCCTGTGTGGAATACGTTTACTTTCCTGTGTGGACTGAGTTGTACTTGGGCTCGGTGGTTGGAGCGTATTTGAAATTGATGACTTAGGTATATGTATGGGCATATACCTAAGCAGTGTCGGTTGTTACTTCGTGATTGTACCTTTCTTTGTGGTTTATCCTTTATGGATTTAGAGAGACCTTCAAGGGTCTCAGGGTCCCTACTGAGTAGCTTATACTCACCCCTGCACGGGCTATGCCCGTACTACGTTGTGTTGGTTGCAGACGACGGACAACGTTGATCTTGGCTGAGGCTTGCAGAGCAGGACGGTACATGGAGGTGGACCACTGGGCGGGACGTGTTCGGAGCGAACGACGGGACCCGAGGAGTAGTGGAGCTATCTGTACCCACCCTTCAGGTGGGATTTCCAGTGGACAGCTCGGTGTTGAAGCTTTTACTTTACAGTTGTTGTTTTCCCTTTCGAGTTGTACTTTACTTTCAGTTTGGGTTTGTATACTGGCCCATTTACTTTTCCGCACTTTCAGTTGTACTCTGTTTTTACTTAGTGATTACTTTCCTCTTGCTTACTCTGTGGTGTTTGTTTACTTTACAAAGGCAATGCCTTCCCTTTTTACCGGGAATTACGCCTTGGTGCTAGTCGCCAGCCCCTGGCCTATGGAAGGCGGGCTTGGGGTAGTCATGGCACGGACCCCAAGGGCGGGTCGTGACAAATTGGTATCAGAGGAGTTCGGTTCTACCGTGAACTCTGATCTTTTCTATGTGAAGCAATAATGTTTAGCGTATTGAGTGTGGTTATCAGTCCAGGGAGTCCAGTGTTGGTGCGGTGGCGGACGTATCCGTACACCAGGACCCTGACTTCTGATTTCCGACTTAATGCATGAAAACATTGATTGCGTGTGTGTTTCAAAGTTTTCTTTGTGATTACTTTATATCAGCTCACCAGGTATACTGTTTGATCGTGGCGCACCTGTTTCCTATTCAGGATGGCCCCACGACAGCAGCCAGCTAGGGTTCTGAGAGTCGAGTGTGATGACAGCCCACCGAGTGACGAGGCCTCGGTGCAGGGCCCTTTGTCAGCAGTGGCACTGGCGGTAGCACTACCCGCCGAGCCCCCGATGCTTCCAGCGCCAGCCGCTGATGATGCACGTCGCCTCAGCGCACTGTATGCGTTTCAGCGCCAGCGACCACCCAGGTTTCGTGGGGAGACAGATCCCCAGGCAGCCGAGGACTGGCTGGAGGCAGTGGTACGTGTGTTTAGGCTAGTGAGGACACCAGCAGACCTCATGGTGATCCTCGCTGCGAGCCTACTACACGCAGCAGCAGGACGATGGTGGAGCTTGATGCTCCAGGTACACGATGAGGAATCTCTACTTTGGATGGACTTTGAGAGCCTCTTCCGCTCGGACTTCGTCCCAGCCACCCTTCGTGCGGTGCGTATCCAGGAGCTTCTTCAGCTGCGGCAGGGCAGCATGACAGTCGCTCAGTACTCGGCGAGATTTACTGATCTCTCGCGCTACTCAACCGACATGGTACGAGACCCATTCATCCGGGACCGGACCTTAGAGCAGGGTTTGAGACACGAGATCAGGGCATCACTGATCTCCCTCAGCATACCAACTCAGACAGGAGTACTGGAGCGGGCCCTTCTGATCGAGAGCTTCCTTGCTGAGTCTACACCAGCGCAGCGACCCACCGCAGGGCGGCACGTGGCAGAGTCATCTGCAGCAGGCAGTCGACAGATGACTCAGGGGACCAGACAGACCATACCTTCGGGCAGACGACCTCAGGACACTAGCTCAGCAGTGCGGGGCACACAGCGCGGAGCCAGTCTTTCAAGTGGAAGATAGTTCTATGCATGCGGCGGGCAAGGCCACATGGCTCGTGACTGCCCGACCCGCCATGCAGAAGAGAAGCAGATTGTTGAGGAACCACCTAGGCAGAGGCAAAGGATCGACCGTGGCGGTCCGCAGGGAGGGGGCGGACGAGGCAGAGGAGCTGGCTGAGCAAGAGGTGGTGGGAGACGTTTTGAGGCTCTACCACCACCACCACCAGGAGGTCCACCCCGACCTCAGGGGAGAGCACAACTTCAGGCAGCTAAAGCTTACGATCATGGAGCTCCAGAAGCGGGTGGACTAGTGCGGGACTAGCTCCAGGCATAGAGGCCTTTGACCATAATGCCTCTAGCTTCGTATTTTGTGTTGCTTTGTGTCCTTATACTTTAAGTTGAAGTAATAAAAGACACTTGCCTTGGTGACTTTTGTTTTCTTGTCTTTTGTTTGTTTTTACTAAGAGGTACCGGTTAAAAAATGTTGACTTGACCCTCAATTGCGAGATTATTACTGGAGGAAACCCAGTGACCACACACTGATGCCGACAGTTTGACTCAACCCTTGGAGGAGATAGTAACAGTTGGATATATTGGTAGCAGCGTCGAGGCCTTAGGACGTCATCCATGCCATGAATTAACTAATCATGACGGGATTGACTGTATTAGGCAAGGAATGTGGTTCATCCAGGGGATGAGACCGGATTTCACTTTTCGGCAAAGGAGAAATCTTTGAAGCTAGCCTCTTTGCAGATATCCTTCGTGGATAGAGATGGAGCATCCTTCCTCCAGTCTCTCACAGTCACCCCTCCTCTACTACAGCAGGTCAGAGAGGCACAGCGTGAGGATGCTGACTATGAGACACGATGTGCACAGATATCCTCGGGACAGACACCTGATGGTTTCTCCCTTGGAGCAGAGCATGACATCCTTTTTAGAGGACGTACCATGGTACCAGTCGCTTTGTGAGAGGAGGTGCTGAGAGAGTTTCACACTTCTCCTTTGGCAGTACATCCTGGAGTGGCGAAGATGTACCAGGATCTCAGACGACAGCACTGGTGGCCGGGCATGAAGAAGGTTGTATCAGAGTTCATTTCTCGATGCCTCACCTGCCAGTAGGTGAAGGCAGAGCATCAGGTACCAGCAGGCTTGGTACAGCCCTTGGAGGTCCCGGAGTGAAAGTGGGACGACATATCTATGGACTTCATGACTGGACTTCCACGCACTTCCAGAGGTCACGACTCCATCTGGGTGATTGTTGACCGACTCACCATGTCGGCACACTTCTTACCCATCCAAGAGCAGGGCTCAGTGGAGAGCTTGGGACGTATCTACGTTCAGGAGATTGTGCGGCTCCACGGTGTGCCATCATCTATCATCTTCGATCGAGATGCTCGCTTTACTTCCCGACTTTGGAAGGGGTTACAGGAGGCGTTCGGGACGCAGCTACGTCTGAGCACAGCCGTTCACCCTCAGACGGATGGTCAGACGGAGAGGACCATTCAGACTCTCGAGGACATGCTCCGCGCATGTGTCCTAGACTTTGGTTGTAGGCTGGAGGACCAACTACCCTTGGTGGAGTTTGCGTACAACAACAGCTACCACTCCACCATCGGGATGGCACCATATGAGGCGTTGTACGGCCGACCTTGTAGATCTCCTTTATGCTGGACAGACCCTGGGGAGTCAGCACTGGTGGGACCAGAGATGGTCCAGGCCACGACAGAGAAGGTCCAGGTCACCCAGGAGCGGATGAGGACAGCTCAGAGCCAGCAGAAGTCATACGCTGACAGGAGGCGGAGGCCACTAGAGTTCGAGGATGGCGACTACGTCTTCTTGCGGGTCTCACCTCGACGTGGTATTCGGAGATTTGGCCGAGGCGGCAAGTTATCTCCGCGCTTCATCGGACCCTTCCAGGTCCTCAGCAAGATGGCGAGGTGGCTTATCGCCTGGCTCTGCCACCTCAGTTACACCGGGTGCACGACGTCTTCCACGTATCTCAGCTGAGGAGATACGTGCACGACTCGACGCACATCATTGACCATGGGGAGCTTGACGTTGACAATAGGGAGAATTTTACGGAGGTCCCGATGGAGATAGAGGATCGACAGGAGCGGGTCCTGCGTGGGCGATCGATTCCTCTTGTGCGCATCAGATGGCAGCACAGGAACCTCCAGGAGAGAACATGGGAGCGGGAGGCTCAGATGCGTGCTCAGTACCCTCATTTGTTTCCCTAGTTTTTGATGTATCTTTACGGGGACGTAAAGCCCTGAGATGGGAGTAATGTAAAGACCCGTAAAATTCAAGGGAAATTTTTTCTTAAATTTCTTTGGAATTTTACAAGAGCGCGGTTTCATACGACACCTGATTCTGAGGCCCGGAGTGCTCGGAATTAATTTCCAAAGTTTGGCTCGGGTACGTTCAGTGAACGAACGAGCGGGAATTCCTAACTTTTGATCCGGTGCTCGGAATTGAAATCCGAGGACACCGATGAACTCGCACGCCAATATTCGCTTAGGAAGACCTTTTCTGAAGTTGCGTTTGCCTAGGAGGAGTTGTTTAATTTTCTGGATGAAATGAAGAGTAAAATAAAATTGTGATACAATATTTATTTTATATCTTTAAAGTGGTTAAAATCTTTTGTTGGAAGTTGGGTGGTGTAACCACCTAAGAGAGGATTAAGGTGAGGAGGGGCCCACCCGAGCCCCACCTTTTCAAATTCCCTAACTCCCCTCTCTCCCTCTTTAAAGCTTGATAACTTAACACTTAATTAATTACACAACTCATGTATAATTAATTAAGTGTTTTGTTTTTGAAATTTAAGTTTTTGAAATGCTTGGCTTAGTAAATAAAATAAGGAGGGACCTTATTTTATTTGGATTGTTGGGTGAGGTGTGGAAAAGCTTTGGAGAGAAGCTGAAGAAATCCTCCACCTTCTTCATCTCCTTCGTGGAAGAACGCGAAGAACGTCCGCCGCCCATGAAGAACACCGACGATGACATCTTGACACGTCTTCTCCGATTGCTTCCTCCTCGACTTCTTCGTCTTCTAACCGACGTCAACGAAACGATGACCGCTTCCCACGACTACGTCAACGTGCGACAATCGAGGTAGGGGTTTACTTCAATATGATTATCACTTTCCATGTTTTCCCCTTATAAATCTATTGTGGGATTGGGAAAAGTGTTTGATGAGGATTGTAGGGGTTGTTGTTATTTGTTTATTTATTTATTCTTGTTCGTGGTTCTAGCATGACTAACGTGAGGATATTTAAATATGTGTTATCGTTTAACGTGAGGGGGCCGGACCGCATGAACACGGCCGAACCCCCTCCTTTGTTCTTGTTGATTTATCTTGCGGATGAAACAAGATGGCGTGGTGCCGTCGCACCACGCGGATATTCGCACGATTATATTGCGCGGCACCGTCGTGCCGCGCCGTGGAAGGATCATCAAGAACGCGACGCCGTCGCGCCGCGTCGAAGGGAATCGAAGGCGCGGTGAAGGGGCGCGGTGCCGTCGCACCGCGCCGGACGACGAACACCACGGCCGGTTCCGGGCCGCGGCGGGACGAGAAGACCGGCGGCCGGGCCGTCGGTGTTGGAAGCCGGAAAGGGGACCTGTTTACCGGTCCCGTTGAAGAAAAACCGTCCGGCCAGATGGCCGGCCGGAAGGTCAAAGGCCGGGGGAATTTAATTCCCCCGGCGAGCTCTAACCCCCCCCATTTATGAGGGGGGGCGGTTTCGTTTAGGGGGGGCAGGCGGCCCCCCCGTTTCCCACAAAGCAGGCCCCCACTTGGGGGGGCCGGTTCTCCAAGGCGCGGCTATAAGCCGCGCCGTTTTTTTGAAACAAGCGGGGGCCCTGCTCCCCGCGCGCTGCATCCGTGCGGCGCCAGGCCGCCGCGCCGCCGGCCGGCTGGGCTGGGTCGGACCCAGGGGGGGTCGGGCCGGGTCGGCCCGGACCCGGACCCCCCGTTTTCGAGACGGTTTCGGTCTTTTGGCCATAAATTGAGCCACGGACCTCCGAATGATGAACCGTCTGCGGAAACGTGATCCTTGGATCGAGACAGTCGTTTCGGTATATTACACTCAGGGTTTCGGAACCCTTTGAGTTCGGCCGGGTGGATTCGTACACGAAACCAACCGGGCCTTCGGAGCGGAAACGCTCATATCTTGAGCTACGGACGTCCGATTGACATGCCGTCAGCTTTGTTGTGTTCCTCTTAGTGAGACAGATCTTTTGGTATACTCTGCCCGAGGTTTGGACGCAGTTGGAGTACGGTCGGGTTGGTTTTTCCTTAAAAACCAACCGGGCCCCGGGGACGAAAATGCCAATAACTCTCAGACCGGGCGTCCGATCGACGCGTCGTCTGTTGCGTTGAGTTCCTGTTGACGATACGGAACTTTTGGATACATCAGCTCTGGACTTTGTGACAGTTGATGTATCAGCCTCTCGGCTCGTGGGGCGGACCCTCCGAACGAGCTTGCTGTGTGCGGGAACCCTAGTGTTGGCTGTGACTGTGACTGCTACTGCTACTGCTACTGCTACTGCTACTGCTACCGTGACTGCGACGACGACAGTACAAAGATCCTGTGTGGATTCGACGACGACGACTACAGCACTCAGCGATCCTACGTGGATCAGTGCTACAGGTCCTGTGTGGGCCCGATCCTGTGTGGGTCCGATCCTGTGTGGGTCTTTGCGCTCAGCGGTCCTGTGTGAACCAGCGCCTATAGATCCTGTGTGGGTCCGATCCTGTGTGGGTCCTTGCGCTCAGCGGTCCTATGTGAACCAGCGCCTACAGGTCCTATGTGGGCCCGATCCTGTGTGGGTCTTTTGCGGGGGTTAGTTACCTATCGATCCTTCGTGGGTCCGACGACTTAAATGGATCAGAGATCATCTTTATCGTCCTTTGAAGAAGTATACCTGTGTGAGCTGAATCCTGTTGCTTTCCTGTGTGGATTGTGTTGTGCTATCCTGTGTGGATTACGTTTTCATTTCCTGTGTGGAATACGTTTACTTTCCTGTGTGGACTGAGTTGTACTTGGGCTCGGAGGTTGGAGCGTATTTGAAATTGATGACTTAGGTATATGTATGGGCATATACCTAAGCAGTGTCGGTTGTTACTTCGTGATTGTACCTTTCATTGTGGTTTATCCTTTCTGGATTTAGAGAGACCTTCAAGGGTCTCGGGGTCCCTACTGAGTAGCTTATACTCACCCCTGCACGAGCTATGCCCGTACTACGTTGTGTTGGTTGAAGACGACGGACAGCGTTGATCTTGGCTGAGGCTTGCAGAGCAGGACGGTACCTGGAGGTGGACCACTGGGCGGGACGTGTTCGGAGTGGACGACGGGACCCGAGGAGCAGTGGAGCTATCTGTACCCACCCTTCAGGTGGGATTTCTAGTGGACAGCTCGGTGTTGCAGCTTTTACTTTACAGTTGCTGTTTTCCCTTTCGAGTTGTACTTTACTTTCAGTTTGGGTTTGTATACTGGCCCATTTACTTTTCCGCACTTTCAGTTGTACTCTGTTTTTACTTAGTGATTACTTTCCGCTTGCTTACTCTGTGGTGTTTGTTTACTTTACAAAGGCAATGTCTTCCCTTTTTACCGGGAATTACGCCTTGGTGCTAGTCGCCAGCCCCTGGCCTATGGAAGGCGGGCTTGGGGTAGTCACGGCACGGACCCCGAGGGCAGGTCATGACAATTATGATTTTATTAATTTATTTTATGGTCCTTCGTATGAGTTATAGAGTTTAATTTCACTATTTGAGTTTGTTTTCATAGTTTTCATGATTGGTTAGTTTGTATACATGAATGGAAGTTAGTTTAAAATGAGTATGGATAACCAGAATTGTTATTATATATTATTAAGGATCCTACAAAATCTTAAATTATCTTAAAATTTATTTAGATATATACCATGTGGATTAACCATTAGATAAAAATTAATGATGATCGTTTAGGTTAATTTTGGCGGTTTTTTGATCACAACAAACTTGTTTTTTAATCATTTAGTGTTATGAGTATAATTTATTTCTAGAACATAAAAAGCGTTAAAAATAAAATTTAAAATATGTTTTAAATCATTTAATGGTCTTATTAACATCCTTGAAGGTGTTTATGTAAAATGAAAGTGCATCACCCATACTGTCAGAAATTTGACACATCACGAGGGGCGATTTCATTTTAAAAATAAGAGATATTGAGGAGTTTAATGTGGGATATTACATTAACATGATATAATTATAGTATATGTATGGTAATTTAGTTATCATGGAATTTTTATTAAAGGATGTGAAGAGATAATAAGAAAAGAAATTAAATTGAAAGGAAATTAAAAGATACAGGGAGAGGATTTACCTCTTGAATTCTCCTCGTGAGATCTTCTTAAAGGAACCTAGGCTTGGAATTTTAATGATACCAAGAGATCATGGTCATGGGTAAGGGTCTAAGAAATATTATTGTTCATAAATTTGGCAAGTCTCAAATCTTGAGAGGTGTGAGGAGAAGAGGGTGTGAAGGGTGGTATTTATAGTGGATAAGAGGGGCATTCCATCAATATTTTAATCATTAGTTTATTATTTTGGATCAAGAATATGAATAGTTTGATAATTATAATCAAATATATTTAAATAATTAATGATATTATGATATTTGGGTGCTTTCATTAGGGATGACTCAATTAATAGTGAATTTATCTTATAATGTATATATACTGTAAATTGTCATATTTTACTATTCACAAAAATTCAAGTATTTTAGAAAAATATAAAAAATTCACCCTAACCATTTTCTGACATGAAGAATTAAAAAATGAACTCAGTTTTATGAATATAATTTTCCAAATATGAGTAATTTAATTTTAAATTAAAATCATCATTTACTTGGAAAATACAGATTTTAAAATTATATCTCATTTTATAACACTTTGAAAAATTACATAAAGTCTCATAAAATTATATTAAAATAAAAAGAAATAAAAATGTTAATATATTAATTAATTTTATGAAAATAAATTTTCTTTTAAATTATAAAATTAATTATAAAATTGCAATTAAATAATTATGACTTATAAAAATTCGAACACTTAATTAATAAATTTTAAAACATTTATTTACTTCAAATGTGAAGTAATTATACAATTATTTTATTTATAAGAGGGATAAATTTTATTTATACTTTTGTGGGTGAGGTTACTATTCATTTGGTTGGTTTACTATTTATTAGGGTCATATTTCTATTCTAAAGGTCAAGTTACTATTTCATTAGTATTGTGTCCTTAACTTATATAAAAACTTCTTATTTCATTAATTCATCACTATAATCCTTTTATTATGGTCTATAAGTGATTTCATGTGATTTATAATATATGAAATTACTATAATAAGGGAGATATTTCCATTGATTAAATGTTGAGTCGTTACATACTTCCCCTGTTGAAATTTCACCCTCGAAATTTTATTTTACATAAACAGGTGAGGGTACTTCTCCTTCATCGCCTCCTATAGCTCCTAAGTTGATTATTCATACTTATGGTTCCTCCAAAACACTTTGAAAATTTGGATTGTCTTATTGCGTAGAATCTTATCTCTTCATTCCAGAATCATTATTGGTTATTCCTCATAAGAGAGATCGTATTCCAGTTATACCATCTCTGAGTTCAGTACATGCAAGGGATCTGGTATGTACTTCCTCAACATTAATACATGGAACACATCATAAGATTAATCCATATTTGGTGGAAGTTCAAGCTAATAGGACACTGCTCCTATGTAACTAAGGATCTAAAAGGGGACAATGCACCTTGGGCTTAGCTTTCCTTTCTTTCCAAACCACATGACTCTATTTCATGGTGATATTCAATGGAAAAATTTATCTCCAATGTTGAACTCCAATTCCATTCTACGGTTATCATCATAAATCTTTTTATGACTATGAGAAACTTTGATATGTTGTTGGATGTATTGAAACTTCTCTATCATATCTTGTACAAGATCGGGTCCAAGTATCTTTCTTTCACCAACTTCATCCTAATAGGTTGGAGTTCTACATCAATTTTCCATACAAAGCTTCATATGGATCCATATGAATACTCGAGTGGAAGATATTGTCATCTGAGAACTCAACCAATAGTCGATACTGATCCCAAACACCTTTTAATTATAATTATAAAGACCCGGATCTTAGAATATCTTCAAGAAAATAAATATACCTTTCAGATTGGCCATTAGTTTGGGGGTGATATGCTATGATGAAATTTAATTTAGTACTCAAAGATTATTGAAGACTCCTCCAGAATTTAGATGTGAACCTGGGATCATGATCATAGAAAATTAAAAGTTGTTCCCCATACAGTATCACCACTTCCTTCACATATATCTATACAATTTTTTCGAGTGATAGATATTCTAGAATGGAGATAAAGTATGAAATCTTGGTGAGTCAATCCACCACAACCCATATCACATTGTTTCCTATGGATGTCTTTGGGAGACTTGTGACAAAGTCCATAGTGACATTTTCCCATTTACACATGGGTATAGACAATGGTTGCATCATCCCTTTAGACATTTTTCTTTCAGATATAACTTGCTAACATATTAATAACCTTGAGATATACTATGTAATCTTCTTCTTCATGTTGTCCCACCAGAAGTGTTCTCAGAGATCACGATACATCTTGGTACTCCCTAGATGGATAGATAAAGTTGAGGTATGTGAATTTTATAATAGATCCTTCTTTATCCCAGGTGATGAGGGCACACAAAACCTCATTCCAAAACCAAATAACACCATCATCATCGATATGTAACTCTTGAAGATTCCCTTATTTTATAGCATTCACCTTATTTTGTAACTTTAGATCATCCCTTTGTGACTCTTTAATCTTATATTAGATAGATGGATGGGAAATCATTTATGTATGGTAGGATTTATTCCATTCTATTATGATTTCAAAATCCATCCTTTTTATATCCATGAAGATAGAGTCTTTATCAATCCAAAAAATGGATAGAGGAGTAGGTTTTTTTCATCTTAGAGCATCAAATACCTTTTTACCTTTCCAGGATGATAGTGAATAGATAAATCATAGTCTTTGATTTGATCTAACCATCCCCTTTGATGCATGTTGAGATCCTTTTGTGTGGATATATATTTTAGGCTCTTGTGATAGGTATATATGTCCCACTTATCACCATAGAGGTAGTGAAACTAGATTTTCTAGGAAAAAAATCACAGTTTCTAGCTCTAGATTATGCATAGGGTAATTCTGATCATGGACCTTCAACTATCATGAGGCATTTATCATTTTTCATGAGTACAAAACCATAAACTTTATTTTAAGCATCACTGTATATCAAAAAACATTCTCCACTCTTCGATAATGTGAGTACAGGGGTAGTGATCAACCTTTTCTTTAGATCCTTGAAGAATTACTCATATTCTTCCATCCAGACATACTTTACCCCTTTCCTTGTTAACTTTGTTAGTAGGATTCAAAATCATGAGAAATTTCTTACAAAATTTTGGTAGTACCTAGATAATCCAAGAAAACTATGTATTTCTGTGACACTTGATGGTATGGTCCATTCATCAATTACCTTTCTTTTAAGGGTCCACAGAAATTCCCTCACTTGTGATCACATATCCCATGAATTTAACTTGCTACATCCAAAAGACACACGTGTTGTTCTTGGCATATAACTTATCCTTCCTCAGTTTTTCCAACACAAGACTTAGACATTCTTCATGTTCTGCCTTGATCTTGGAGTAGATGAGAATATCATCTATAAAAACTATCAAAAATTTATTTAGGTAATATCTAAATACTCTATTCATTAAATACATAAATATTTCAAGAGCATTATAAAGTATAAATGGAATCACTAGAAAATCATAGTGCCCATACCTTGTACAGAAGGAAATATTCTAAATATCTTTCTTCTTTACCTTTAGCTGATGATATTTAGAATGAAGATCCTCCTTTGATATGTAATGATCTCATCTCAACATAGTGAATAGGTCTTCAATTCTTGGAAGTGGATAACTGTTCTTTATGGTGACCTTGTTGAGTTATCGATAATCAAAACACAAATTCCTTGATCCATCGTTCTTATTGAAAAAGATCACTGGCGCACCCCAAGGTGATGAACTAGGGCATATGAAACCTTTGTACAAATTCTATTGAAGATTCTTCCTTAACTCCTCCAATTTGATAGGATCCATCCTATAGGGAACTTTGAGATAGGTGTAGCTTTGGGTATGAGTTCTATTGAGAACTCTACCTCAATATCCAGGGGTAGTCTAGGTAACTATTTAGGAAATACATTACTCTATTCACTAATAATGGAAATTTCCCCTAAGCTGATACCTTGATTTGACTCAACCATTTGAGAGAGGTATGCTTCTTCACAGGGAATCAACAACCACACTGTTGAAGGATTTTTCAAAGTAGATTAATGATCTTCCTTGAATTTGTAGAGGAGCATGGGATGGTTCAGAATATGAAAAGATATTTCATTTTCCCAATAGTTTATATGTGTTCTATACAATGAGACCCAATACTTTCCCAGTATAATTTAGAATTACACCAGGGGAAGTATCACAAGATTTTCTAGAAGAATATTCCCACATATGAAAATAGGATAAAAGTCCAACACCTGGGTTGCAATGATTGCACCACTTGGTGTTTTAATAGATATATCTACTTCAAGGTTTCAAGGATTATATTAAATAATTTTAGAAAACCTGGAAGATATAAAGGAATGCGTCGAACCAGAATCAAATAATACTTTCACCATTCATGAGTGAATAAAAAGTATACGTTTTATAACTTCATTCTCTTTCTACACATCTGCAATAGTGATGGAATAAGCTTTTCCTTGATCCTTTTTCATTAGTGGTTGTTGTAACACCCCAAGATTTTTCAAATATATTTATTATAGAATGCATAGATCAATAATTCTCTACAAACACCACTTTTTTATAACCTATCCAAGTAAACCTAATTTTGTCACTTCTATGATGTGAATTTTGAAAATCTAACATACATGGTTGCGATAAGTAAGTTATTTAGAGTCTAATAGAATTAACATAATTTTTTGTGAATAGTAACCAACCCTTTTGAATAGTAATTTCCCTTAGGAATAATAACTTACCATTATTAATATTAATATGACTCTTATGAATTGTATCTATACCCTTGAGTGTATAAATGAATTTGGACACCTTAAAAATGAAGATGAGTATTTTAAGTGTTTATATATTTTGATTAAATAATGATTTCAATTAAATATTTAATTAATAGTATTTAGAAAATTAATTTTTAAAAATGGATGTCATTTTTGGATTCTACATGTCGAAAACTGGTTAGGGTGAATTTTTGGGATTTTTCTAAAATACTTGATTTTTTGGTGATTAATAAAATGCATTAATTTATCATATAAATACATTATAATTTATATTAACTATTAATAGAATCATGAGTGATTTAAGCATCCAAAATCTCGAACTCACATGCATATATTACTATTCTTGGTCATGGAATACTCACTATTTCTTGTCTTGAGAGGAAATAAAAAATTTAGGATTATAATATTAAGAAAACTCATCTCTCCTCCACTATAAAAACCCCTTCACTCCCTCTTCTCTTAACTACTCTCAAGCCTTGTTCCTTGACAATATTCTTCCCAAATATCTCCCCAAGGTCCTCCCCCACTTCCAAAATCTCTTAACCTCTTCAAAATCCCCAAACCTCTCCCCTTAAGAGGTTCTCAAAGGAGGAAGTCTCAAGAGGTAAATTCCTCTTTCCAATTCCTTCATTTCTTTTAAGTTATTTTCTTTTTGTTTCTTTCCTTGCCTCCCTTAACCATAATATTATGATAAATCCAGTAACATACATGTACTGGAATGTTTTCATGCCAATGGTATATTTAATCACCTTCTCTCTATTCCCCACCTTTTATTTGAAATAAATGAAAGCTTCATTTGAGATGTGCTAATTTAACACATTCAAGGACAATGGTTTATCAATTTCTATTATAATATTTAATTCTGGTCATGAAACCATTTGTGTTATGGTTGAACCAGATTATTATATATGTATTATATCCTATTTTTAGTTCTTTAATCCTTTTGTACAAATTGTATTATGTTATAAAGAAAAACATGTTCATCGTAATCAAACCCACCGATTAACCAAAACGGTTATCACTAAGGTTATATTTGCCAAAATTAGACAACAATCTAAGTAACCCAAATTAAATTTAAAACCATGTCAACTCCTGAATGTCCAATAATAGTATATAAATTCATTTCTGGACAACCACATCTATCTTATATATTTATCCGAACTTGAATATAAGAGAACTGATCATTTAAAACCAAGTAAACAAATGAGCCTGAACAATAAAATTGAACATTATAACCAATCAAAAAAACCTAAAATAAACTAAAAAGGATTATAATAAATTATTTACATATAAAAGGGGTTCTTTAATTATGAATTAATAAGCCTAATTTGTTTATTCAGGTCTTTAATAACAAGTCAATAACACCTTCAAGAATAAGGTAGGGGATTGCTTAACTCAATTTTCATTCTTTGAGTTAAACATCTATTTCATTGGTTACATTGTTCCAATAATATGTGTGAATGACCTATGATTGTTTTATACTATATATCCACTTATATTTTGCGGGTTTTTATTTGCCACACAAAGATATTTCATTGATTCATCGTCACTCTAATGATAAAATCTTTGTGAGGGATATCCTAACCCAATTTCCATTTATTGAGTTAAACATCGATTCCATTGGTATTGTATCTTCCTGGAATATGTGTGAATGACATATGATTGTTTAATATATATATAAACTTTTATTTTTTGGGTTTATTTTTTTCATACCTAATTATGTCATTGATTTGTCCCCAATCTAATGATACATTCTTGGTAAGGGATCCTCTCTCTCACTTTTATTCAAGAATCCACCCTATCTTGTGTTCTTTTGTTTTTAATTTCTAATGATGGGGTTTGTTTTTGAACCTACCCCATACTGAAATTATGATATATAAATAATCGGATAACACTTTATCTCTCATTAATCCTTCACAAGAACATTCTTTACCATGCTGAAATGTTTATAAGGGGTTTTCTTTCTCACTTTCAATTCTGTGGGATTTACATTGTTCACCTCTTATTTATTATAGGTGGTATAGAAGTATCGCCATTTGACACATGTTATCATAGTTATAATTATATTAATTTTATTCTGTGACTCTTTTGGTGGTTACTAACTTTATGTCATATGACTCAATTGAATACAACACTGTAAAGAACATTGTCTCAATTTTCACTTTGTTGTGACTTGCTTAGTAATTGTGCACCTGCTCTTTCTTATGTGGTGTACCTACTGCCCATTTGAGATCACTTTTCAATTGAAATTATGTTCCATTAAAATATACATATTCTCATATCATGGATATTATTATTGTCTAAGCCTTATACCATTTTACATACAATATTTAATTTGAATGTTTTTTTGATAGTGTGAATATTGATGAATCTGTATCCTCTATTCTATATGGTTAATTTAAATACATATTGCTATTTTATTGAATCTATTTATAAATAATTATTTGAAGTAGAGGTGGGTGGGGCCCTATAAAGCACCTATATGCATTGGTAGGTCTCATGAGACAAAACAGTTTGGCGACAGACCCTTCGAGTTTGTTTCAAAAAATCAAACAGGTTTCTACCCACAGAACTAAACTGTTTCAACAGTATTATGGTTTCATGTGCCAGATACAAGACGTACAATTAATAATCATTATCCTTATTCATTATTAGTTATTATTATTATCCATGAGGTTTTCACTATGACAAAATCTATGGATGTCGTTTAATTCTCAGTTTATTAATGGCATTAGTTGTTCATTTATTCACTATGCCATTTTTATTATGTTAGATTGATTATGACTCACTTATTATTGTTCTCGTGCTTCCACTATTTGTAACCCTTACTGAGAATTTAAGCTCACCCCTTTAATTTTTTACCTTCAACAGGTTATGAAGAGGAGATCAATTAATGAGTTCTTATGGATGTATATTTTAGTTTTGTTATGTATTATATCTTGTAACCTTTTTCAATGTAATTTGTGCTACATCTATGTATCTAGTTTCTTCAAGACTACTAAAATGATCATTACTTTGGGATTTTAATTCCTTCTAACCATACCAATATCACATTTAATTCACCGGCTCCGGTCTAGAGTGGTTGGGGTGTTACAGTTGGTATCAGAGGATGTTTAGTAGGAAACTTGGAAACTAGATTAGAAAACGTAGATTAGGAACAAATCCATAAGGTAGTACTTGAGGATGAGAAAACAAGAACATCCTAGTATTTTAGTAAGGAATAGATTTTGTGGATCTTTCAAGAAATACATCCCTATCTGGATACGAGCAGGTAGAGGCGGCTCTGGCACATATGTATCTAGGGGTAAAACACGAAAACACCGCTTTGAGCTAGACTAAAATGAGAACTGATACATGACAACGGGCCTTGCTGCACTCTTGGTTATGACACTTCTAGGGTATATGCTTAGAATAATTTATATTTTATTTAAAAGCCATTATGAAGGATTTAAATGTAAATTATCCCTCAAAGAAACCAATTTTCTGTTTTCGGAATAAGCCATGCATAGGACCTCAAATTATGTTAAGTATTTTTTTAAGTTAAGATTATACATTATGATTCATACCCTAATCTAGTGTGTTCCATTATATAGAAATAACTCCTAATGGAAGAAGGGGAATAAATACTCATAGACAAATTTATAGATTATGAGTTTTCATTAAACATATGGTTAGTCTCTATGTCTATTCTTTGAGTTAAATCCTTATTTTATAACTTTTCAGAGCAAGGAAAGTCAATTACGAATGCAAGGAGGAGGATCTCAAATAATGTTTCTATCCCTTCATGATGAATTTATTGCAATAATTATTGTAAAGTCATGTCCCGACAATTCAGAAACATTTTCTAACATACAACTCACTTGCAAGCAATTATTTAAGATATCAAACACCTCCACTATACCTCGATACCATCGTGGATCATGGTTTGTATTTAATCAAATACTATTTTCTCAATATTCTCATATTTTAAAGAAAGGTTAATATTATCAAGGAATTTTCAAATATTTTAACTTATCACCAGATTTTTAAGCTTATTATGATTTTAAAAAAGGTGCTGAAGAAGGAGACCCTTGTGCAACCTATTTATATTTTCTTTTGAAATATAATCTTTCAACACATACTTATGGAATTTTAAAACAACTATTGATTGAATGTTTCAACTCAAATTTGGTCCGACTATTTTATAAAAATCAAGTTCTATTAGATGTTTTGAAATTATATGCCATACATAATTATTTTTCGAAACTATTTTTTTGTGAACACCTATATGACCCAAGTTGTAAAAGGTGTATCTGGATGAAGGAAGAAAATGATTTTGAAGGATCCCTAAATCATTGTTTCAATGCATGGACCTTATATTTACGTGAGCAAGATGATGATGAAACCATATGGACACCATGATCAAGGTACCTCACTTTTTTTACTAAGTAAATAAAATTTCAAGAATAATTTTCTGAAGTTGGGAATAATGTAACACCCCAATATTTTTCAACTAGATTTATTATAAAATGCATAGATCACTAAGTCTCTACAAACACCACTTTGTTATAACCTATCCAAGTAAACCTAATTTTGTCACTTCAATGATGTGAATTTTGAAAATCTAATATACATAGTTGCGATAAGTAAGTTATTTAGAGTCTAATAGAATTAACTTAATTATTGGTGAATAGTAACCAACCCTTATGAATAGTACTTTCCCTTATGAATAGTAAATTACCATTATGAATAGTAATAAGACTCTTATAAATTGTATCTATACTCTTGAGTGTATAAATGAATTTGGATGCCTTAAAAATGAAGATGAGTATTTTAAGTGTTTATATATTTTGATTAAATAATGATTTTAATTAAATATTTAATTAATCATATTTAGGAAATTATTTTTTAAAAATGGACTTCATTTTTGAATTCTAAACATCAAAAAATGGTTAGGGTGAATTTTTTGGATTTTTCTGAAATACTTTATTTTTTTGTGAATAGTAAAATGCATTAATTTATCGTATAAATACATTATAATTTAAATTTACTATTACTAGCATCATGAGTGATGTAAGCACCCAAAATCTCTAACTCACATGCATATATTACTATTATTGGTCATGGAATACTCACCATTTCCTGTCTTGAGAAGAAATAATAAATTAATGATTATAATATTAAGAAAACTCATCTCTCCTTCACTATAAAAACCCCTTCACTCCCTCTTCTCTTCGCTCCTTTGAAGCCTTGTGCCTTGCCAATATTCTGCCCAAATCTCTCCACAAGGTCATCCTCTATGTCCAAAATCTCTTAGCCTCTTAAAAATCCCAAAATCTCTCCCCTTAAGAGGTTCTCAAAGGAGGAAGTCTCAAGAGGTAAATTCCTCTTTCCAATTCCTTCATTTCTTTTAAGTTATTTTACTTTTTTTTTATTTCCTCACCTCCCTTCACCATAATAGTATGATAAATACAGTAACATACATGTACTAGAATTTTTTCATTCTAATGGTATATTTCATTAACTTCTCTCCATTCCCCACCTTTTATTTGAAAGAAATGAAAGCACCGTTTGAGATGTGGTAATTTAGCACATTCAGGGACAACAGTTTTTCAATTTCTATTATAATATTTAATTATGGCCATGAATAAATTTGTGTTATGGTTGAACCAGATTATTATATATGTAATATATCATATTTTTAGTTTTGTAATCCTTTTGTACAAATGGTATTATGTTATAAAGCAAAACATGTTCATCGTAATCAAACCCACTGATTAACCAAAACGGTTATCACTAAGGTTATATATGTAAAAATTCGACTTCAATCTAAGTACCCCAAATTAAATTTAAAACCATTTAATCTCCTAAATTTTAAATAATATTATATAACTTCACTTCTGGACAACCAAATCCATCTTATATATTTATCCTAACTTGAATATAAGAGAACCGATCATTTAAAACCAAGTAATCAAACGAGACCGAACAATGAAATTGAACCTTATAACCAATCAAAAAGGCCTAGAAAGAACTAAAAATGATAATAATAAATCCTTTACATATAAAATATGTTTTTTACTTTTTAATTAATAAGCCTAATTTTTTTATTCAGGTATTTAATAATAACTCAAGAACACCTTCAAGCATAAAGTAAGGGATTGCTTAACTCAATTTTCATTCTTTGAGTTAAACATCTATTTCATTGGTTACATTGTTCAACGAATATGTGTGAATGAACTATGTTGTTATATACTGTATATCCACTTATATTTTTTTGGCTTTTTATTTTTCACACATAGATATTTCATTGATTCATCATCACTCTAATGATACAATCTTTGTGAGGGATATCCTAACCCAATTTCCATTCGTTGAGTTAAACATCAATGCCATTGGTGTTGTATCTTACTAGATTATGTGTGAATGTCCTATGATTGTTTTATTATGTATATACACTTTTATTGTGTGGGTTTATGTTTTTCACAAATAATTATTTCATTGATTTGTCCTCAATCTAATGATACGTTATTGGTAAGGGATCCTCTCTCTCACTTTTATTCAAGAATCCACCCTATCTTGTGTGCTTTTTTTTTAATTTCTAATGATGTGGTATGATTTTAAACCTCCAAAATACTTTCCTTATGATATATAAATAATGGTATAACCTTTTATCTCTCATTAAGCCCTCACAAGAACACTCGTTACCATGCCAAAATGTTTATAAGGGTTTTTTTCTCATCTCACTTTCAATTCTGTGGGATTTCCATTGTTCACCTCTTATTTCTTATAGGTGGTATAGAAGTACTTCCATTTGACATATGTTATCATAGTTCTCATTATATTAATTTTATTTTGTGACTATTTTTGTGGTTATTAACTTTTTATCATATGAATCAATTGAATACAACACGGTAACGATCTTGGTCTCAATTCTCACTTCGGTGTGACTTGCTTAGTAATTGTGCACCTACTCTTTATTATGTTGTGTACCTACTTCCCATTTGAGATCACTTTTCATTTGAAATTATATTCCATTCAAATATCAATATTCTCTTATCATGGATATTATTATTGTCTAATCCGTATAACATTTTACATACGGTATTTATTTTGAATGTTGTTTTGACAGTGTGAATATTGATGAATCCATATACTATCTTCTATACGGTTAATTTAAATAAATATTTATATTGTATTGAATCTATGTATAAGGAATTATTGGATATAAAAGTGGGTGGGGCCCACTACAGCCCCTTTATTCATCAGTAGGTCTCACGAGACAAAACAGTTTGGCGACAGACCCTTCGAGTTTGTTTCCAAAAATCATACGCGTTTCTACCCACAGAACTAAACCGTTTCGACAGTATTATGGTTTCATGTGACAAATACATGACGTACAATTAATAATAATTCTCCTTATTAATTATCAGTTATTATTATTATCCATGAGGTTTTCACTATGAAAAAATCAATTGATGAAATTTCATTCTCTCTTTATTAATGGCATTAGTTGTTCATTTATTCGCTATGCCATTTTTATTATGTCAGATTTATTATGATTGACTTATTATTGTTCTCGTGATTCCACTATTTGTAACCCTTACTGAGTGTTTGAGCTCACCCCTTTCATTGTTTACCTTCAACAGGTTATGATGAGGAGATCAATTAATGAGTTCTCATGGATGCAGATTTTAGTTTTGTTATGTATTATAACTTGTTACCATTTTCAATGTAATTTTGGTTACATATCTGTATCTAGTTTCTTCAAGACTAATAAACTGATGATTCATTTTGGATTTTCATTCCATATAACCATTCCAATATCACAAGTAATGAACCGTCTTCTATCTAGAGGGGTCGAGGTGTTACAGTTGCTGATACTGATTACCCTCGAAGACTCATTATTTAGTGCACTGGCATTCATAGTTACATTTCTCCCTAAAATTGTAGCATTGAACCATGGGTGGTGAGAACTCCTTCATAAAATAAAAATTATTTAGAAGAGAAAATAGAAAAAAAAAACAACACGAATATGGAAATTATATTTTTAAAATGCCTTCAAAAAAGTTTTAGAAGGAATTATTTTTGAAAATGGTTTATATTTTAAAAAGTGTTTTATTATATATTAGTAAATATAAAATCCTATATGTAATTGGGGATGAGAAGAAGCCAATAATTAAATATTTATAGGTAGATGTTTCATGATCAACAAAGAGTAAACCCACTAAAATATTTTATTATTATGGGAAATGGGATATTTCATGCTTATTCTATAAATATAAAATTATATAAATGATATTAAAAAGGTTCATAAAAATTATAGAAATTTAAGACATCTCTATAAAATCTCCAACATGGTTCACCACAACTATTACTAAAATAGGTGACACACACCTCAAACACACCTCCCCATACTCTTGAGGTTATCGTCTTATAGTGAGGGTTGACATATAAAATGCATGGATACTATAAAATCAAGTATATATAACCCTAAAAATAATGAAATAAATAATAAGACAACAAATAATAAGTAACAACACCATGCTATATTAAAATGAAAATATTTACATGTCATTCAAATCATTAAATCATAAAAATGATATTCTATGTAAAGATCATATATAATGTGGTTTAAAATAATGAAAAGTAAAGAAGACAACCACAACTAGTCCCCATTTTTGGTATGGACTTATCCCCTAATGCTAACCAAGATCCACTTGCTCAAACTTCCATAGAAGTAGGTACCTTTCACTTTACTGGGTAATAAAATGAAAATTTTTCTTGGGTACCAAGGTCCCCAAGAAGGGTGTGAGTATAACTCATTATGAAATCACCGATTTTATCCTAAAAATTCAAAATAAAAACCAATTAATTATTAATATTAAATAAAATTATACTAAAAAGAAATAAATAAATAGCCTGTCACCCTATAGAGTGATCCACCAAAATTTCATGTGACCATACATTCTTTTGAAAATTATAGAATATGAACATATAAATATGGGATTAACAAAACTATAGGATAAAAGATATATCAATCATCATATAACAACTAATATTAACATAAAAACATCACCATATATGTTATAGGTGAATGATGCATCACCATCACATCCCATCCATATGAATGATCCATTACTGATTTACAATAAATGGTGAACATTTCCTCACTGGTGAATGAGGACTTACCAATATTTGGTGGATGATAATCTACCACTATCCATGTCTATGTGGATGATATAATATCATTTCATATCTTAGGTGTCCAATATAACACCAAAACATATATAGATAGATGATACACCGCCATTAAAATCCTCTAGGTTGAAGATATACCATTGATATCACATCTCAAATGGATGATACACCACTGATATCAAATCATAAGAGGATAGTAAAACACTGAAAATTGACCAAAAATGGATGATTCCCTACTGCGATGACTCTCATGAGTGTATGGTGCTCCATCAACATGAAACCTCAAGGGGCCAATATACTACTAAAATATTAACTCAAAGTGGATGAGGCTCCCATATTTTGTTTTCTGTAATGTGAATGATGGATAATTAACCCCATTTAAGGGGATGATGTACCACCATCAAGTATATTTAACTAGAAGATGTGCCTCTACATAATAAAAATACCAATAATATAAATTATATATCATTTAAATTAAATTTAAGTTATTTATAATTATCAAACATATCAAGGGTTATTCTATAAAGACACCTATTTTTTTCAAAGACCCTTACCAAGGAAATATCCATACTAGTCCAGCTCACATTCATGCCAAACCTCAGAAATTCTAAGGAACCCCAGACCTACACTCACAAGTATGGTGCTAAAACACAAAATTCGAAATTGAATTCAATAATAAGTGACATGTATCAGGATAAAACTATATATATTTCAAAACATTAAACATTACATCTCACAATGATCACAAAATCCAAAAACATTTAAAGTTTAGTGGATTAAAAGATTATCTATATAAGATTATTATTGGGAAAATTTCTCTATAATCATGAAGTATTAGTTCCTCCTCTAGAAATATCATAGGATACAATCATCTTCATAACCAATTGAATGAAAACATAATAAAGTGTTGAACTCAGATACTCAATAAGGTTAATAATAAAAGATAAAAATTGATCATCATAAGTGATCATAATACATGCATGTGTGTTTGAGAGTATAGTCAAGACTTATGAACATAAAATTTATAAATCATACCCAAATAAATATGTATTATCAAACATAAATAAGTAATGAAGGATATGAGAATAACATAAGACATGATTAATCATTACATGAGCAAATTTCAAGGAATATTAATATATAATAAACAATATAATTCGGAAATAATAACATTTGGATAATATTAAATAACACCCACACAGTAATATACAAACAAAACAAAATTTAAATGCATCATATTGTGACAAAAAAGATGTCCGCACTTCCTTTTGTGAATAAAAAATGTTCATACTTCATGTTGTTATAAAAAAATGTCCATGTTTCATGTTGTGATTTTTTTCCACACTTCATTTTTTTGAACAAAAAAAATTTCTATTCATAAAATAATTATATAATGAGAAATAAAACCTTAAAAAATTTATTTTAGTGTGATATATGAACCTTAATTTCACATAATTATAATCCATAAATTCTTAGCATCAAAATCATGAAAACATTTTAAATACAACATCAATTAATTAACCTTTGGAAAAAAGAGATGAATTCTATGAAAAATTCCATAGAAAATTTCGTAAGTCATCTAGAAAAACAAGGTGGATGGTATCATAATAACACATATAAATTTAAACATAAGGTATTTAAATTATGTTGATATACATGTAAAACTAATTTATAATGGTAAAACATTTAATGATATAACTTAAGAAGGTTACAAGAATTAGATTGTTTGATTCCACTAGTTAAACAACCCAAAAGAAAAATAGTATGAAATAATTTAGAGGGTAATACATTAATAATAACTACCAAATAGGTAATTTTTTTTTGAAATAAATATAAAATAAAATAAAAACATAAAATATCCTTTATAAATAATTTCTTAAAACTATTATAAAGTTAAGAAGTTATGTGTCACTTTTGAGAAATAAAAAAAAGGTATTTTCAAAATCATTATTTGGAATGAAATATAAATAATTAATAATTGAAAAATACATAAAGGTTTAAAAAAGTTTAATTAAAAATATTTTGGAAACATTTACTTTTAAAAATAATCTTAAATAATGGATCCTTAAAAAAATAAATTCTTAAATTCAAGTGTTCCTTTTTTAAAATAAGGATTTTAATTCAGAAAATAATAATAATATTTCCTTTTATATTCAAAATCATTTATTATGAAATACATTTGGAAACCCATTTTAAAATCATAAAATTATGCTTCATAAAGATTAATGATCATTATTATGGAACAATGAATTTACATGGGAAAAATTAAAAAGGGTTTATTTTATTCAAAATGTAACACATGGAAAATGATAAAAAAGTATTAAAAACTATTTTAATTAAAGTAAGATAGTTTAAAACTAACTTCATAAATTATTAATTCATGTTTAAGTAAATATATAAAATTAATGTGGGCATTGATGAGTAAGACTCCCAATTGTAAATAAGAGGTGGGTTTAACTTCACTTACAAAAATCACATCAGGTAAAATATTTACCGAAGGAAATAAAATGGAAAGATAAAATGTGAAAAAACAATAATATCCATATGAAAAGAATTTTTTTTATGTTATTGTAGATAAATTTCACAAAATTTTCCACATATGTAAATCCATTCATTACAATCTCAATTTGAAAATGAGATTGTAAAGAATCACTCACAGCTATGATAACCATTAATCCAAAATATCTTGGAAGATAGTACCTTTGAATCTATAATTAATATTATAATCATTAATATAATTATAAATATAAATAAATTGGTAATATATACACTAAAAAAAATAAAAAAAGTGTTGGATACAACACAAGTCTCAAAGAACACAAATTGGGATGAGAAACTCCTTACCTTATATTCTCGCTTATTTGAATGCGCTCTAAGTTATTCTATAAAAAAAATAAATATATTAAAACTTATTTAAAAACCATATCCATATATATTACATTTATAATCTTAAATTTTAATCATTTATTATATATTTTCTATTTAGTATTTTTTATCATTATACGTTTGTAATATTAATTGTTTTACATGTGATTTTTAATTTTGATGTTTACCCTAATTCTTTGATACCAAGTTCAACATTCATAAAATATTGAAGGTAATGGAATATATTTTTTATAATTATTTATAAATTTTCAATTATATTTCTTGATATATTTATACATGTTTCTTGATGATAAAATTGGTGGTGTGCCTGTTTCAGAAATTTTAAATGAATAAAGGTTGGTATATTAATAATAATTTATATTTTAACAAAACCTTAACATAAAATTAAACCAAAAATAATTTTCCCATTTATTTCATATGATTAAATTTTTTAATATCCCATATTCATCCATGATATAAATTTATTTCATTGTTGATATTGGTTGTTAAACCGAACCAAATAATAACATGCTATAATCAAAGCATGATTATGGTTTAAAAAGTGACTATTTTGGACTAATATCAATATTATAGAAACATAATGATATTATTTAGATTGATAAGGCAGTTAAACATATTTCAGGAGAGTTAGATAGTCAATAAAATTTTATAGATATCTAAAACTAAATACATCACTTCATGGAGTCGATAGTCCACACATACACACGGATGATGTTTTCATTTTCTATAGAATGGGAGAAGGGTAAGAAAAGATTTATATTTACAAAATATTAATCATAATATAAATTTCATATTTATCAATTAAATAAACTCTCATATCTATAAATATAATTCATTAAAGGAAAAATAAAACATGTCATTCATTGAGGTGGTAGTCTGTACATATGCATGAGTTGTTTTCATTTTTCTAAGGAAAAGGGGTGAGAGGTAGGTAATATTTATTCCATAAATATAAAAACATATCAGTATATAAATAATAATAATTTCATAATGTTTTAATTGGTAATCTAGTTTTAGAGGGGCATGATAAATAAGGAAAAATATTAGATATTTATTAGTACTTACATTGACAATTTGAACTTTTGCTTAAAGTACTTTTTTGGAAATAGAGGACTTAGACCAACATATTGCGACCAAAGTATTAAGAAAGTGGAATAGACTATAGGGGAAGTGAAATGTGTAAATATTCAAGGGAACTTAAAATTTTTTATTTTATTTTAACGGGTAGCTTAATTACACTTTTATAAGTTGATGGAATCAGATTTTTTAAATATAACCCATCAATATAAAAGGAACACATGTTTCACATGGAAAGTGAATTAAAAATGGAAAATAGTGGATATTAGATGTGCATTGGTATATTAACACATCAAACAATCATTTGGATACATTTTTTAACATGTTTTTGATAATTTAAAATTAGTTAAATACATTCTATCTTAATTTACCTTTACTATAGTAACTAAATTTTTAACCTAATTAACAATATTTTTAGGACAAAGATTGTAAAGATCCTTATTACCTAATTTAGAAATTATAATTTCAAATATGGAAACCATTTTATCCAATAAAATTTATTAGGGTAAAAAATATTGTTTATGATAAAATTCTCATTGATTTATATTTATATTGGTTTATTAATAAACAAGTAAGAGTTTTGTGGAATTCAACGAAACCCAAAATTGGAATCTTCCATGTGAATATTTAATTAAAATAAACTATGGAATTTTATTTCTAGAATAAAATATTACTATAGTTCTAAAATGTTAAACATATATTTTATAAATAAAAATTAATATTTTAAATATATAATTTTACTTGTTTAATAAATATTTTATTATGAAAAAGGTTTCATAAATTTTTATGTTTTTCTTATATCCTAATGTTGATAAAAAATAGTTGTATTTTTAAAAACAATATTATTAACTATTAACCTAAAAATAAATCTTTTTAGAAAAATATAATAAATTAATCTTCAACTAATATTGACAAAAAATCTTATAATGAATTTCATTTTGTCAAATTAAAATTTTAAAATTCTAAAATATAACTTTTAAATTGAAATATAATGAAAAATATTATTTAAAAGGAAATTTTTTAGATTTTAACTATTATTATTCTTATTTAAGATTAATTATTATTAAATTTATTGTTAATATATTATTAATATCATTATTATATTTTCATTATTAAACTGTAATATATTTTGTTCCTTAAAATAAATATTTATAGCAGTTAAAAATAGTTTTTTTGGAAAATTAATTTTAGTTATAAATTGATCTTATTAGTTATTTAACTATAATAATTTAACTTTATATTTGTATTTATATTAAAAATAAACCATTTATTTTTTTACTTTATAACTTTATTTAAAAATGTGGTTATTTTTATTTATACCTACTAATCTAGTGGTTATATTGTGATGGTTATATTTTCTTCTTATAATTTTATTTTAATAAAATGTATCATGATTTTGTTTTAGTTCAGTGTTGGATATGAGGAAAGATATATAAAACATTATATCCATTTAAATGAAATATATATATTAAAATATTTGGGAATTACATTTTACCCCCAAAATAAATTATTCCCTCAAAATTTTATTTACTACTCACTAATGAAATAGTTAATTGTGTTTATAAGATATAAATGACTCATGATTTGATTTTTAATGAGTTATCCACCTTAGTAAATTGGGTAAGACTATGAAACTTTTTCATTCCTTTATAATAAAAATTTCTAAATATTAATATTCTATCAAACCATTTGAGTTAAATACCACTCATGGTTGTGTTCTAAAACCCATATAACAGAATTAGTTTTCCTAGAGAGTTTATTATTAGATTTGTAGTGATAAGTGATCATAAGATGATTTTATATATGAAATTTTATATTCCTATTTTTATAATATATAATTTTTGTGGAGATATCTAATAAATTTTTAAAATCACATTGAATTGATCTTAAATTAAGAATAATAAGATTCGTATTCCCAAAAATTCCAACATCAAATACAACCATCATATAACTACAAATAATTAGGGTTGTGATTTAATTATCTTAAAAAACTTCTAACATATAATAAAAATCTAACAAGACATCCAAAAAAATATAGTAGTGGATAATTGTGCCTTAATTATCATAATCCACTTCAGCGGTAGTCATTTCATAAGATCTACCTTATTACCATGGTCTAGGAGGTTAAATAGGTCTATTCTCTTTATTATCCCCTGGTTTAGGGAATTGATTTGTTTAATTTATATATTCCCCATATTTAAAACATTTAACTACAAATTTTACCTAATGATGAGAATTATTTTACTCTATCATGTTAACAAAACCCTTATCCTCAGAAATTAGATTATATATGCCCTCCTTTTCCACAAATAAAATATCTCTCAGTTCATTTGATACATTTCTCTAGGTTATTCTTTTGATATTTACGACAAGTATGAAATTAAATATTATTTATTTTATAATATTCTTCAACTAAAATTCCATGTGAATCCATCCTTCACTTATTTGGTGTGTTTGAGAATTCAACTATGTTCACATTATTAATCATAAAACATGATAGTTGTATTGTCATAATTGTAAGATCTCATACTCCAGCTCTTATCCTATTAGGTTTATCATTGATACAATCTCAAAATTGTATATGGTACCCATTATTTTCTAGATTACTTTAGGATTAATCCATTACTAAAACAAAAAGGGGTTAATACGAGTGATGAATAATTTATATCATATGATAATTTTTGTATGATATTTCATGAGAAGTTCATCCCCAAAATGTCTTACTCCTTTTCAAAATCAAGTTAGTTTTCATCTTAACATTTATCAATCTTGATTTAAAAAATATTTCTTAAAGTTGGGTTTTATTATATATATGAACCTAATTCCTTAAAATAATTAATCCTTCATATTGGTTCTTAATGAGAAGGTTATTAACCAAATAATATCACTAGAAGTGTAAAACTAGGTGTACAGTTAGGATTTTTTTTCTCTATGTGAAGATCAAGTTAATACCAAATAATAATTTTCATGGTTATTACCCCAGGTACATATTTTCATAAGCTCATATCCACTTATAGTATCCACTTAGGGACTTCATTGTTATCAAATAACATACTCTTTAATTCACGAAAATTTTAGGATTTTATCATATATTTAGACTTATTCCTATGGGTTTCCTTAATGTTCTATCATACTAGTCCCTAAAATAACTAAAATAATCCTAATAAATAACTAAACCTTACTATGATACCAATTGAGGTGACCTAAATCTACACACCCCAGCCCAATGATAAAGAAACTTATTTAAAAACTATATTTGATACCAAGTGATATTTCCCCAGATAAACTTACATATATATTCAATAACATTATACCTCATAATAACCAAATAATCCAAATAAAAGAAGATTTATTATATTTAAAGATTATTTATATAAGAATATTACTGTTAACATTTCTCCATAATTACACCATACTAGATCCCCTTATAGACATCTCCTTGGTCACACTAAGCATTATAATATAGGGAATGGAAACAAAAGGGGTGATCTTAAATGATCAGTAACGGTAATCATAATAGATAACAACTAATCATAATAAGTGATTATAACACAAGAATGTGGGAATGAGAGTATTGTCAAGGCCCATTGACAAAACACTGAGAAATCATTCCCAAATATACATGGATCATCAATCATAAATCAAGACATAATAATATGAGTATAACATAATACAAGAATCATCATAACATGAGAACTTTTTGAAGAATATAGATATGTCACAAACATTAGTATATGATAATTATAACATTATGAGAAAATAAAATAATGAATATGAATTATGTTTGGAATAAAAAATTCAACACGTGATATTTTGAAAATTTCCCCCTAATTCTAATTGTGAAAAAATGTCCATGATTCATGTTGTGAATAAAAAAATGTCCACACTTCATGATGTGATTAAAAAAAATGTGTATGATTCCTATTATGAGCGAACAATATGTCCATGCTTTATGGTGTAAAAAACGATTTCCATACTGCATGTTTTGAAAAAAAAATTCAACTCATGACATCATTATCTCACGAGATATACAAACATTACCAATTTTTTAGAGGATGATATAGGACCTTTTACATTATATAATGATAATCCATATATGTGTGCCACAAAAATCATGAAAACATTAATACATCCAGAATCACTTAATTAACACATATAAAAAGAGATTGGTTTCATGAAAAAATATTTAAAACATTTCAGAATCCACACAGATAAAGAAGGTGAATGGTATCATAATAAAACTTATCAAGTGAAACATAATAAATGTTAAATATGTTGACATAGATGTAAAAACACCTTCATAAGAGGAACACTTTGAATTTCATAACTTAAGAAGGTATCAATAATATGATTATTTAATTATTTGAGTCTAATGCCATAAGAGAACAATATTAGGAGATAATTTAGATTGCAATTCATTAAACATAAATACAAAAGAGGTTAAATATTTTTGATATAAAGAGGAAAATGGAATTAAAACTTCAAAGAATGATTATAAAACATTAATTAATATTATTTTAAAAATAATAATTTATGTGTCACCTTAAAAAGAACAATTTAGAGAGATCATAAGAAAGGAATTTTAAAAACAATTATGTGGGAAGAAATATCAATAAAAAATCCTTGAATAATTAATAAAGTATTAATAAATTTAAAGTAAAAACATTTTTAAAACTTTTACTTTTAAAATTTTTCTTCAATAATAGAACCTTGAAAAAAATATATTTTGAAAATCTAGAATTCCATTTTTAAAATTAAACCTTTACTTTTGAAAAATATTAAAATATTTATTTTTCTTTTTAAATCCATTATGAATAAAAATATTTTTTAAAAAAATTTTAAAACCGGAAAAGGAATATTTATAAAGAATAATGATCATACCAATGAAATAATTAATTAACATATAAAATGTTAGAAGGTATGATTTTTTCAATACGATAGATGTGTAGAATGTTAAGACATTTTTTAGAAACATTTAAAAGAAATTAAAATATTAGAAAATTACTATATTAAATTATTCAAGCATGGATAAGTACATCCATAAAATAAATGTTGATATCAAGGATAAATATTCGAGATGGTAAAGAAGAGGAGAGTTTAGTTTCACTTACAAGCACTCTATTAGGTATATTATTTACCAATGTAAATGAAATTGATCGTGGATATGTAAAAACTAAATAATAACTAGAGTAAATGAAATGATCAAGGTCATAGAGATAAATTTACCCTGATTCATACTACACGATTGGCACACGGTTTGAAAAACTATTTGTTCAAAACATGAATCCTATTAAAATTGAGATTTTATGATTTTTACCTTGAATGTTTTAAAATGAGAGCCCCCATTTTCTTTTTCCTACTTGTGTATGTGACCCATACACCACACCCCCTCTCCCACATTCATCTCCCTTTTTTTGGAGGGGATTTTTAGGTGTTTCTTGGATGATTTGAGGTAAGACTCTCCCTCCAGTGATCTCTTCTTATCTCCTTCTTCCCTTGGTTCTAATTTTGAGTTCTACAGATTTGGTTTTCATTGGATATACCAACAAATCATGGCGGAATGACCCTTTTATCAATGGGTTTTTGAAAATCCAGGGATGATGGATTCCCAAGATGCAATTTTCACTTGGTTTATTGGTGATTCGGTAATGTATATCACTATTTTATTTCTTGGGGATTCACCCAATTTAAAATTATATTTCCTGTTTATTTGGAATTATTTGTTAGGATTTTATTAGTTTAGAGATGAGGATATAATATAGACCCTTGGGGAACCTTTAGAAGTGGTTCCTATAAAACAAGGTAACATGGTGATTTATTTAAAATTATACCGAGTTATATTTAAATTATTAATTAATTTTAAAAGTTGTAATTAAATAATTGATGAAATTTTAATCGAGTTAGGAGATACGAATATTTATATGGGAATGATTGATCATGGATGAGGTTGGATGAGCTTGGAATGACCTAGGTAGTTACCTTTTTCCCTTGGACATAAATGAAAATGTTCATTTAAAAGGTAAGTGGTCCCTAGAATTGACCCGTAGTCTTTTACATTACCAAGTGCATATGTCGATCTATCATTCCATTGTTTTTGAGTAACAAATCCATTTTAATTAGATGATTTAAAATTTCTATTACCTTAGTCATCAATCTTGAGATATTTTATCCTTATAGGAGGGTGGTTCCAAGTGGGACTACTTGGTAATAGGATGACCATGAGAATTGGATATTAAAATATTGTTGTTTTTTATGATAGGAAATTTTATTAAATTTATTTAAATTTGTTTCTTTATGGAATTTGAAATAGTTTTTGGAAAGGGTAACATGGTTTGTTTTGAAAATGGGACTTGGGAATGGTGATGTAAATTGTCTTCAAAATGTTTCATTATTTTGGACTCTAATATGGGAATCTGAAATAGTAATTTAAAACATAATTTAGAAATGGTGTTATGTAAATGAGTATGGAAATTGTTTTAACCCTTGAAATTAAAATGGTTTTTGGGTGTTTTTGGAATATAAATGGAAACTAATTTATTATTCCATGTTGAATCATTTTTGGTAATTTTGTAGTGATGTTGTAATTTTATATTCTACTTTTGAAGTTGTGGAATGTGGTTTGTTTATGATTATTATGGTTAACTCGTAGTGAATGTGTCTCCAAGGGGTTATATAGATTATGGTTAACTTGAGGTGAAAATGACCCCTAAGGGGTGTAGTGATATATAGTTAAACTCAAGGTGAGCATGACCCCCAGGTGGATGCATATACTTTTGGTTAAACCTGGGGTGAGCATGACCCCTGGGTGGGATCATGACCTTGTGGATAGGTATATTACCACGAAGTGTAGGTTTGGAATAGGGACTGATATATTTCCCTTAGTAGGGAGATTATTTCCAAGGTCATCACAACATGACTTGAGACATCCTAACATTGGCCAAAGTTGGCATGTACCTTCCCTAGGGAGAAAATGACCCCCATGTTTGGAGTTTATTACATTGTAATTTTATATGTTTAATGGATATAATTAATATCAATTTACCTTTTAGTACCTCTAACTGCATTGTTTATAGACTTGGTATATTTACGTACATCGTTGGTTGTGCCCTAATAAGTTATAGTCACAGCCTATTTGGGTATCCACTACACCTGGGTACCCAATAAGCTTACACATGTTATCGTAAGTTCATTTTCGAATGAGGTACATGATTAGGTTTTTCATGGTAAGGTAGGATGACTTGACTGATATCAGGAGCACAAAGTGTCACAAGGATCCGATTGGTCATTGAGCCATCATATCTTATTATTTTATTCAAGATTGTATATGTGATTGGACTAGTGGGGTGTAAATTTTTTTTCTATATGATAGTAACTTGTTTTGTATGTATTTTTTATTTATTTATCATTATTCATAATCTTATGTGATGGGTTCATATGAGATTTAGTAATTTCATTAAATTATTATTTTTTCACTCTAATACTGGTGGTATAGTATCACCCCAATACCTCCTTAGACCTCCAATACTTGTCAAAAAACTCTAAAATTTGGGGAGATATTCCTGAGGTCATGTGATAAACTAGACCATTTACAATTCATAGAGTGAATTAGACTAGGAAATTACAAAGTGGTATTGGAGCTACTTTATTTTTGTATTATTTTTTGGGAGTTGGTATACTAGAGACATAGGAATGTGTTAGAGCCTATAATGGAACCTATAATGGTTCATTGGTAAGACCTTTTCATGTGGAAGTATAGTTTACGATGGGTATGGGATCAATGCTTTTGGCTTAAAATGTTTCAGTTGATGTGATTTTCACCTCATGTGACACACATGAGGTTTGATATTTATGAATTTTGATTTATTGTTTTTTGGATCTTAGCCTATTTGAAAAGACTAGGTGTGGATTTTGACTCTTTGAAAATAAATATAAGAGGAGTTTTATTCATTATATTAGACATGTAAGATCCATATGATATAGGCGTTTTAGTGTGGCTGTTTTCACTAGTGACATAGGATCATCTTTTTAATGCATCAGAAAATTATCATACGATGTTTTCCTATATAATTACTTAGTGGAACTCTATTTGGTTGGTTTAACTTGAATATATATGTTTTTTTGAAAATTCATATTCATCCTAAGAAGATGATAATGGTTGTACAATTCCTTTAATAATGGATGAGTAGAGACCATGAGAGGTCAGTAAGGTAATTAAATTCCTTATAAATGAACCCATTAGAGTTGATTTTTTCCAAGGTTTAGTTATTTAAAGTGTCAGTAACATCCTATAGGGTATTTTCCCATATATCTACGAATTATATTCTATCTAACTGAACCCTTTGTGTTGTGTTTCCCTTAATATAGACCATCTAATACAATATTGTTAGTTATAGAAATATTCAACCATTGAGTTGTGACACTCAAGGCGGAAATCATGTAGGATGATGATCTTGAGAATTAGTGCCTTGTGGGTGGGTGGTTTGGTATGAGATACTTGATGTGTTTTGTTTTATAGTACCCTAGAGTATGTTTTGGGAATTAGTTTTCATGGTTTGTTCGAGAGAAGAGTGTATATGAAATCTTATGGTTTGAGAGCTTATATTGGGTTGTTTGGAAAGTTGATACTGGGTGGTTTATTGAAATGGGGTCCATTTGATGTTATCCTTTAAAATTTTCTTGGACCTTAGTGGGATGGTGATGGTTTTCTTTCAAGGGAAACCTGTGAGTGGGGTTAACCTGAAGTTGTATTTTATTTAGTAATGAGAAATATGTGTAGGTGATTTGGGGTGTGATACTGGTGAACATGAAGTGAAAATTTTTATAAGATGTAGGCATATAGATGCCTTCGTGGATTTTGAAATTCTAATCAACTTGATTATTAGCACCATGGTGTCAAAACTAGTTTGGGAGGATATGACTATTTGGTTACCTAGCCCTATTGTTATAGGCGTGTTTAGTATGTGGTTTAGGAATGCGTATATTATTTTGGTTTTTCTATGGCTCGTGGTAGTGGCTAAGAATGTGGTTGAGTTTGAAATAACCTTGATCTTGGATGAATTATTGTTATTGAGAAATGATACCCATGCAGTGGGTGATCATGAGACATACCTTGGCACAATAGAGGTGTGACTTCAAAGAGGTGTTCCCAGAGAGCTCTTGATGGATGGAGTGAACATGTGCTAGGGGGAATCACCTAAATTCTTGGATCATGTGACATGAAATAAGATATATATTCAACTCCTTATTCCGAGAGAGAATCATTGATGTTTTTGGTTGTGTTAAAATGACTTGTAGGGGGCATGTCCAATTGTCAAATTAAGCATGTGTGCCTAGTTTGGTTATGAAATGACTCATAGGAGTGTGAGTCAAGTTCTAGTGATTGGATGGTATGGGATCATACCCTAATTGCCTTGATAGGAAATTTACTTAACAGATGGAGTTCACACATAGATATTTTAGATTTTGGAATTGATGATGGCTTTGAGATGGTTATGGATTTATATAAGATTTGAGGAGATACTTGTGAGTGTTAGGGGTGGGTGTAGGTTGGTTTTATTTGATTTAAAAAAAAATCAAAACCAACCCACAATTTTTGGTTCATTTTTTGTAAATAAAAATGAACCATTTAATAGTTGTTTGGTTCAGATTAATTTTTTTAAAACCAATAATTTTTAGTTTGGTCTAGTTCAAATTCTAGATCAACTATTTTTAATTAAAAACATGGTTGATAGATGCCAACCACAACCAAAGAGGAACATTGACCAAGGAAAATGACCATTTTTTTTCATGATTGTTAATAAAGGACTCTCAAAACTAATGTAATATTTATGGTTAAATAAATAAGTTGTTTAGAATAATATTTCAAGTTGTAAGAGATAAAAGATATTTAATATTATAATTTTGGGTTTAATATATAATTATTATTACCATGAATAAAATATTATTCCATGTACAAGATTAAAAGATTAGAGTTAAATAAAATTTATGTTAATAATTTATGGTTCAAGTTTTTTGAAAATATATCTATGATTTAAGGCATCATTGATTAAATTTATAGTTAAGGATTTTAAAAGGTTAAAATTTCATGAATAAAAAAATTATAAAATAGTTTTTAGTTTACATATTAATCACTAATATAGTATTTTTTACATAAGTAGATGAATGAAATGTAAATTAAAATTCATAAAGAAACTTTTTATCATTTTCATTTTTTAAAAAATTAATATAAAAAGACACAATTTTAAAAAACAATCAAACAATTCTTGAGTTATTATATTCTTTCAAAAAAATTGAAAAAGTGGGTAAGCATATACCTCTGTAGAAGTAATCATCTTCTTCTCACTTATCCTAATATATTTCTATTTTTTTGTAGAAAGTATTAATATCTTGCAAAGTAATCTATATAAATAATATTGGATTCATTGTTAGTAAGTTCCATAAAAAATATGAAAGATTATGTATCTCATAGGACTAGTTATAATGAAAAAAAAGTAAATTAATTGAAAGAAATAAAGGTAAATGGGGAGGAAAAAAATTAAAATATGATGTTTTATTTTAAATGGAATTTAATCCAACATAATTAAGAAAAATAGATATTAATAAAAAATTATTATAATACATAAAAAATTGTCTAATTTTCTTTCCTCCCTCCTGTTGGAAAGGAAGAAACCAAACCAGGGATTTGAAAAAATACACAACCTTCCCCACAAAATATATATAAGCATGTAACCAAGAGCACAACACATAACTATAAAAACATAACCAGAACAGAAAAAATCATAGAAATACAAATTATTAATAATTTTTTTTTCTAGAATTCACTCTATCAAGAACCACATAGACCTGCATTTAATCACACTAAGAATGATTCTTGATTACACCAAAAGTCCAGTATTGAGACCAGTAGTAAGAATCCCATAAATATTGAAAAAATACCCAAGAAGGAATTACATGACATAAAATAGAATAAATAAAGACACATTTATGTTATATTCATCAGTTGCATCTCCTAATCCCTTCATAACTATATAATGGATATAGTAATATGAGATTTATATATTTAATATCTGGAAGGTTATTTCAAAATTGATTCTAACCTTAAAATGGGGTGTGATGCAATTAGGATAGTCTATTAGGGATAATTTCAATGAATAATAGGTGTTTCCATTATGGGGTTTGATTAGAGAGGTTACTTAGACATTCATCACCCCTATCTGTGGCAACATAATTTTTTATAAAAATAATTAGGGGGAGGTAGGTTGATCATTAGTCAGAACTAGTAATTTATGGGGAATGGGATAAAAAAATTAGGATGTTTGGGAATAGGGATAGGATAAGATTAAAATGGGTATGGGATCAGAAAAGGGGAGGGAATCAAATCAAAAATAGATATGGTGGGTGGTCAAAACAAGGAAAAAATAGATAATGGAGGGTAGAAACCAGGAATGGGATTCATGATGATCATATTGGAAGAATATGGAGATTATTTTTGGAAAAAAACTAATTTTTTTAAAAGGTATGACTTTGTTTAATATTTTTTGTTTGGTTTGGAACCTGGACAAAACCAAAAGAACCAAAAGGGTCTATTCAATCATCACAAAAAACTAAACCACAAGAAAGAAACAATTATTTCTATTCATTTTATTACGGTTTGGTTTGTGAAGTTTACCCCCAAGTAGGCATTGTGACCCATAGATTTAGATCAAATGAAGGGATTTACCTAATGAAAAGGGTAGTTTAGAAATGGATTGGGTGCGGTTTACCCAAGAGTGGTTCAAGGAAGTGTTGCATAAGGTAATGTGAGTGTTACACTGGAGGAGTAATATAAATGTCTGGATATGAACCCATGAGGTGTTGTTTGAGGATTAGGTTGAATAAACCCATGTGGTGGTGAATAAAGTAGTTGTTGGTTGAGGGTGGTGACTCTATGTTTGGTTTTAAATTTAGTGTGTGATGAGGTTGAAATTACCATGGACCAAGAATGGGTAATAAGTTACATTTTTGTTTGGTGATTTGGAATTTTTAGGTTGGAATTTTATAATAATAATGTTCAATGATAGAAAGGGTGTGGGATATGGCAATTTAGGTTTTTACTAGGCGAGGTGACAACAAAATCACTCCTATGGTGGGGAGTAGACCATGGAGATAAAACCCTCATTATGGGGAGATCAAAGATGTGTAGAATTGACCATTAAGTGGTCATTATAGCTAGAAATGATAGTGAGAAAATATATCCCAGTTGATCCATATTCCTTAGGGAATTTTAGGTTGTGAATCAAGGTAACTTAAAGAACAAGATATATTGGATCAGGTTTATCCTAGAGTGGGTGGCATGGATTGATGATAGTTTTGGTTGATAAAGGATATGACTGGGGAATCTACTCTGTGGTTGGGTATGGAATTCATCATCAAGTGTGTATGATCATGTTGTTTCTCTTAGAGTAATGGGGCTAGGAGTGAGTGGTTTGGAAATGTGTCAACAGTTGGAGTTTGAGCATATGTGTCTGGATTGAGACGAAATTAGAATAATATGAGTTTTCTTCAAATTAAAAAATTAATCGGGTATCATGAAATGAAAAACATGGGTTTAGTCATCCTGTTATTTGAGTAGGAATATCACACATAGAGTTAGGTTCCTGATCTAGTGAGAGTTGATGGAAAATCAGCAGATGCCTCTAATCTTGAGTAATCATGATCGAGTGATTCAAAAATGTATCTGTGGTAGGCCAAGATTTTTTTTGATGGGTCATTAGAAATAGATCCGAACAATGGTTTTGTGATAAATTGGATGCGGTGGGTTAGAGACCAAATCAGGTATGTCATATTGGATACAAAGGGTTGTTTCGAGTATTTTTAGGGACTTTAATGGAAAATACATCATGCCTGCGTTGTGTTTTTTTGAAGAAGCCTTGTGTGATTCTATTGGATATTTAGGATGAAGGGTACTAATAGTGTCTGAAAAATGTTCACATGTGTGTTTTAACATGGTGAGTTGGGAAACATTTTAGAAAATTTTTGGAATCTGGTTAAGGATTTCTAATTTATGATGTTAATTATAGGATCACCATGGCTTAGAATTGGTAGTTTGAGCTAACACTTATAGTTGAAAGAAACATAAACTTATTAGTTGATTTGATATATATGTACTTTATTCATGAGATAGATGGGATTGGGAAAGAAACATATCTATATTTTAGTTATGGTTATAGTTAGTGGATTGCAGTTCATTGTCTTAAGTTCCATAAATTGGAGGTTTCACTTTAGTACTTCATTTGGTGTTTTGAGTTGGAACATAACTATTTAACGGTGAATTGATTAAAGACATGGGTTTGGAGATATGGATGGGTGACCACTAATACTTCTAAAGGATGATATTTTTTATTAGTTGGAGGCTATAATACCCCATTTCAATATAGGCCTTTATAATTTAGGAGGAATTTGAATTTTGGATTATTGGATTGGTCAAATTTTGATCAGATATTTATAATAGAATTATAGGATTTGGAACATATTAAAGATATTTTTTAGATTTATAATGAGTATTTTAAGTTATATTGGATTTTTAGGTGAGTCTCAGGAGATTTAGATTATGTTTGAGTAGTTTTGGTGGTTTTTGAATAGGATGTATGGTATGGTGTGCATGGTTTAGGAGAAACCACATGAATCCTTAAGTGAGAGGTGTTTTTTTGTTAAATTTATACAATGAATAGTTTTTGGGCATTATTAAAACATGGTTTAGAGGTAATCATGTGGATTGGGTTAGGGATGTTGGCTTACCACATAGTTTTCACACAGTTGAAGGTAAACTTTGTTAAATATTGCCGACTAAGCTAGTTCTAGTTCACACAGTTAGAACATGGCTTGTAAAACTATTTCTTAACTATGTAAGGGGGTATAAATGGAAAATTATTAATTCATTATTGGTCTATATTTTTTAAAACCAATTGGAAAAATCATGTGTAATATAAATTTTTTGATTTCATAGCTTCCCCCATATGAGTTTTAAAATGGGAGCCCCAAGTTTTCCTCCTCCGACTTGTGCACATGACGCAACAATCCATCCCCTCTCCCACCTTCATCTCCCTTGTTTTGGGAGGAGAGTTTAAGGAATTTATGTAAAAATTTGAGGTAATCCTATAAATCCAATGATATCTACATGTATCTTTCTTCCCTCAATTCTAATTTTGAGTTCTCTGAATTAGGTTTTCATTAGATATTACACCAGAGTATTGTAGAATATCCCAATTCTCAAGGGGGTTTCATGCATCCTAGGATGCAGGTGTCTTGATGTTCCATTTTAACATGTTTTCATGAAGATTTGGTAAGCTATATCAATTTATTAATTTTTATTAGGTTTTATCCCTTTTTAAATTAAATTTTAAAATTATTTGGTGTCATTTATTGGTGATTTTTATTGGTGTAGGGATAAGGATATGTGATAGACCCATGGGGTGCCTTTGAAGGTAGTTCTAGTTTGACACAACAACATGGTTATTTTTTTGAAATTATGCGAAGTAGGAATTGATTTAATTAATTAATTATAATTTTTTCAATTAATTAATTGTTGGTGTTTATCTTGAGTTAGGAACTTGGCACATTGAGATATTATTATTTGATCATGTGTGATGATATATTGGCTTGGGTGGGCCTTAGAAGCTACTATTATCACTGGAATATAAATTCAATGATTTAAATAGAAATTACATGGTCCCTATACTTGGGCCAAAGTATTTTATATTACCAAGTGAAAATGTTGTGTATTCCTGATGACATTACTAATAAGTGAATTCATTTTAATTAGATTCATTAAAAGTTCTTCAACTTTATTTATCACCATTTATATATTTAATCCCTATGGGAGGCTAGTTCCTAGTTGTACCCCTGGGTAATAAGGTGTCCATAGTAATTGGATAATGAAATAATGTTTTTATTGAATTGAAATTTTAAAAAATGGTTTGAAAAAATTGTTTGGTAATGAAATTTGAAACAATTTTAAAAAGGGTAACTTGGTTTATCTTGAAAATGGGGATTGAGAATGATATTGAAAATTGGTTTTGAAAAGGTGAATTGGTTTTGTTTCTGATATTAAAATGTGAAATGGTAATTTGAAATGTAATTTGGAAATTATCTTAGAAATGGCTTTTATCCTTGAAATAAAAATGGGTTTTTGATGGTTTTGTAATGGAAATTTTAACAAATTTATTATGTTATGATGGATTTTTTTTAATTTGGTAGTGATTATATATTTTTAGGTTTTTATTTTAAATTTGTGGAATGTGTGTTGGTTTTTATTATTATGGTTAACTCATGGTGAACAAAGACCCTTGGGTATGTAGAGATTATGGTTATCTTGAGGAAAACAGGACCCCAAGGGCCATAATAATATATGGTTAAACCCAGAGTGAAAATGAACCCTAGGTGGATGTAGGGACTTATGATTAAACCTAGAGTAAACATGGAACCCATGTCATATTAGGGCCCCAAGGATGGTTATATTACCACTAGGTTTTTAGTTTGGACCATGGATGGATATATTAGCCTTGGTTAGAAGATGGTTAGAATGGTCATCATGATGTTCTTAGAGACACCCCAACACTGGCTGAAGCATGTATATACTATTCCCTTTGTAAATTTGGCATATGGGTTTAGTGTTTGTTACATTCTAGTTTTTTATGTTTAATACCAGTAATTCATATCTATTTACCTTGTATCAACTCTTTATAAAATATTCATAAACTAGTTATATTTTGGGACACCATTAGTGGTGGTCTACTAAGTTTTACTCACACCCTTCTTGGCTTTCCATTATAATTGGGTACTGGAAAATCATTCCCATGTTGTTGTAGGAACATGTTGTAAAAATTCCCTTGATTAGGTTTTCATGGTTGAGTGGGATGACCAAAATGATATCAGGAGCATGGAGTGTCCCATGGATCAGAGTGTTCATTGAGCTAACAGATTCTATTATTTTATTCTTTATTTTATATTTGACTGGACTAGTGGGCGGTAAATTTGTATTCCACATGTCAATAAAATATTTTATGTGGAATTTTCAAGTTATTTATGATTCTCCATACTTAGATGTGATGGGAATGTATGATATTTGTTCAATTTATTTTATATGTGTTTAATTACTTTTATACCAGGGTATAGCCTCCCCATGATACATCTTTAGACCCCCACTGGTATTTAGAAGCCTCTGGAATTAAGGATTGTGCGTCTGAGGTCATGTGGTGAACTGGTCTATTTACTGTTCATAGTGAAAACATGTTCAGGGTCGTATAATTTATGGATCTATAATATATTTTTTATAATTATTTAAAAAAATTTAATTTCATTCCTTGAGAGTTTTAGTTATAGTTTATGGATATGAAATTAGTGACTTTCCTAGTTCAGAAATTTTTAGCGAACAAAGGTTGGTATATTAATCCTAAGTTAAATATTATTATAATATTTCTATAACCCTAAACCAAAAATTATTTTCTATTTTTTTAATAATATCAATATTTACGTTACCATATTCACCCATGATATAAATATATATCATTTTTCCTTATGTGGTTAATTTGAATCAAACAAGAAAATTCCATAGTCGATATTTGAGTATGGTTTACAAATTGTTTATTTTGAAATAATAAAATTATTATATAAATACAAATATATTATTTAGTTTTTTAAGGTGGTGAATAATATTTAAAAATATTTCAATAAATATAAAATACCATATAAATATAAAATGAAATACAACACTTCATGGAGGCGGTAGTCTGCATACACACACATATGATGGCTTCATTTTCCATATAATGGGATAAGTGTAGGAAATTGTATATATTTTATACAATTTTAACCATAATAGAAATATAATATTAATCTATTTAATAAAAAATTTTAACCATAAATGTAAGGCATTGAAGGAAAAATAAAAAATGTTAGTGATGGAGGCGGTAGTCCGCACGTACGCATGATGCTATTTTCATTTTTCTATGGAATTGGGTGAAAGGTAGGTAATTTTTTCCATAAATAGAAATAATATAAACATATAAACAATAATTATGTAATAAATTTTCAATGGGTATGTTATGTTTAGAGGATAACGATAGATAAGGGAAAATATTAGAGTGACTAGTACTTATATTGAGAATTTGAACTTTCTCTTGAAGTACTTCAAAGAAATGGAGGACTTATAAAAAATTATTGTAACAAAATGCTTTGGGAAGTGGAAGAGGTTATAGGGGAATTAAAATTATAAAAATTTTAATATAAATTTTAATTTTTATCATGTATTTGAATGGGTGGTGGAAGACCCCTTTTATAAGTAGAGGGAATAACATTCTTTTAAACATAACCTCTTAATATAAAAGGAAAACATTTTTAACATGTAAAGTTGGTTAAAAATTAAAAAATAATGGATATGATATATGTTCTTGTTGGTTCACACCATAATCACTAATGTTAGGACATTTTTTAACAAGTTTTATTTCTTTACACATGGTTATACTCTTTTTACCTTGATTTACCTTTATCGTGGTAGCTATATTTTAAACCATGGTAACACATTTTTTGGACTAAGAATTAAAATAAAATTATTAAAAAAAATAAAATTATTATTTAAAATGTGGAAAAATATTTTATAAAATAAAATTTATAATGGAGAGGAAATTAATTTTAATATTAGTGCCATTACCCGTAAAACCATTTTTAGAAAAAGCGTATTTTTAAGCATAAAAATAATGTTTAGGATAAAATTATAAATGTTATTGATTTGTGTTAGTTTATTAACGAAAAATTAATATTTATGTGGATTTAAAATCAATACGATGCCGAAATATACATTGGGAATATTTAATTAAAAGAAAAGTACAAAAGAAATTTTCACTAGAATAAAATTTTACTTGAGTTACAAAATGTTAAAAATAGTTCTTATATATTCAAAATAATATTTTAAATATATAATTTTACTTAATAAATACAAATTTTATAACGAAAATTTTTTCATAAAATTTTAAATAGTTTTTATGTTCTATCATTGTCATAAAAATCCGGGTATTTGTAAAAACAATATTTTTCACTATTCATCTAAAAATTAATCTTTTTTAAAAAATATAATAAAATCATCCTAATATAATATTAAAATGATTAATCTGAGAATTGAGTTCATTTTTTCAAATTTAAAATCTAAAATTTGGGGATTTAATTTTCAAATGGAAATATAATGAAAAATTGTCTTTATAGAATATTTTTTATATATTAACTACTATTATTATCTTTTCATATAAATTACTTATTAAATTAGATTTGATATATTATTAATATAATTTTTTTATCATCATTAAACCATAATATATTTAGTTCCTTAAAATAAAAATATATATAACATATAAAGGAAATTTTTAGGAAAATATATTTTTAGTCATAAAATGATTCTATTAGTTATTTAGATATAATAATTAAATTTTATCAATGAATTTTTATTAATAATGAAACCTCTTTTTTCCTCACTATATATACTTCCATTTTTTTTACTTTTATTTAAACCCACTAATTATATAGATAAAATCTAATGATTATATTTACTAGTTATAATTTTATTTCAATAAAATCTATCATAGTTTTATTTTAGTTCAATGTTGTGTGTGAATCCTGATATAAAAATATTAGATGTATTTAAAAGAAATATATATAGTAAAATATCTGGTCATTTCAAGGGAATACTCTAGGGCACTACACTAGGTTCCAAGTGTTATTTTTCCTTCACAGAAACCTATCCCAAGTCCAATGTCATGGTTTCATGACATATCACATGAAGAAATTGATCATTTTTGACAAATGGTATCATCACACACATAACATGAAATACCCATGTACTATTAAGTTATATTTCACTATAAGGAAAAAAATAAAAAATTAATTTAAATTTATGGAATATAAAAAAATGATATTCCCCACATTTTTAATAATGTATTCCAAACAAGTAAAAACTATCAAGAAATAAAGGGACCACCTGTGTGGGTCTAACCAGTTCCTAATCACTGGAAATAATTTGATTATTCATCTTCAAATGGTAGAAACTTAGAAAACTAAAAAGGATTTGTAATTTGGCATAACTAGAGATGCATGTAATAATAGTGACAAAAATGAATAATATTGGAAAGAAGATTCATATACTTACCAATGAATACCTACTATGGTAGATGAAATCTAAAACTAATAAATAGAGAAAATAATCCAGATTTGGAAGAAGAAAAGTCCAAGAGGGAAAGTGTAGAATGTTCAACTAATGAGTGAGCGAAATGAGATATATTTCCTATTTAATAAAATTGAAGGAATTAATAAATTTTACTATTTTTTTAAAAATTAGGTCATTGAAAATATTGTAAGGAGTATAAAAACATTTGTTATATTTAACATAATCCATAAAGGAATCCGAAACTATGATCTATATTCTTATATATAAGAAATATGAATAAAATATAAATTAAAAAAAGTGTACCTTTCATTTTATCCACTGCCTTCTATAATTACTATCATTGTCTTCATCCTTTATACTTGAGTAAGGTCATTAAATTGACAATTAAAGGATTCCCACCTTTGAATGTATCCATGGGTTTGTATGAATCATTTTCTGCTAAAATATAATTCTTAATCCACCACAATGTGCTTGCAGCTCAATGTTCAAAAGAGGTAGACGGGAAATCTATAGGATGTGGGGAGTTTTGACTGAGCATTTTGAAACAACACACACAAACACTGAAATAATATAAAGTTGGGTATAATAAATCCTCATGGATAACCCTTTAAATATTATAAATTTACTCATGAGTTATAATGCAAGAGTAAATTCACAAACCACTTCATGTATCTTATGAATGTATGCCTCTAACTCCTATGAATTACATCCCATATAATGAACTCTTAAATGATAACCATTGTGAAATATTTCATCCACCCACACCATTTAATCCAATGGAATTAATATTCCATGAAATATGGATTGTTATACCCTATAATATTCATAGGTACTGTATTTCTATATCCATCAATTAGATCCTATGATTGAAATGGGTAAATTCATGAAATAATATTTTCAGGCCTTTACAACTACCTAAAAATCATATAATATGATTTCATGGGTAGGGATACACAATATGGTTAAATTATAAAACTTATATGACTAGATAAGGTGTATTCCATATCCTTAGTTTCATTATCTCATACCATATGAAATTTTGATATTATAATATATGATATAGACCAAAATACATCTCATGTGTAAAGGATTTAGGACATATCTCTTTAAATCTACCACTTTCACTAAATCCTAATAGACTTTGTACCATTTCACCTTATATCTTATCATATATGGTAGCCTTTGAAAACATATACAAAAATATTTTGAATATCTTCCAAACCACTTTTGGATAGCTATCATGAATTTCACCTTGTATCACATCATATGCATTACCTTGTGAATAACCATCCCTAAACTCTTTTGAATTAACTCTAAAACACTTTTATAGTAACTCTCTGACTAAAAATCAATACCCATTTAGTCAACCAAATTGTGAAACCCCACATGCCTTTATATCATTGACAATATATATGAATATCATGATCTATAAATGTATTTAATGAGAGACCTATAGTATAGAATTAATCATACTCAAGCTACAAAGGTATATGCTATGATATCTATCAAACACATGTATCTCTGTACCTTTGTCTACTATCCAAATCACATGATTGTTTTCATTTTCATATGTTTCCTTTTTCTAATATATCAAGTGACCATGAGACAAAAAGTATGTCAATTCTATCTATCCAAATCATACACTCCTAACTTTCCAAGTATAGACTAACCAAGACAAGGAATATATAACATGTCACTCACCTTTATGGATGATAACATCACATGAACCTCATATTGATAGATGATAAAATCATATGTAGTGTCTAGGTGTGGTAGAAAACCCGCAAGCATATCTCAATCAAAGGACTTGATTCCATGATCATCATACAAGAGGATAAATCCCATCTTCTTTATACTCCAATAGAGGACTTAATAAAAAACATACCTTACCGCCCTTTATTAGATAATATTCAATGTTTTCATAAGAAATTATCAAAGGAATAAAGGTTATCCTACTATAAATCTATTCAAAATAATGTGATGGGGACTCCTATATGATTTATTCACCCCTATTATTCCAACGACATAGTGTACCACACTAGATGTGGTATACGTAGCAGGTCATCTAGTAGACAAAAATAATTTTTGTGCCTCATGGTAATATTTTTTTTATCTCTATAAAATAATCCTAATAACACTAAAATTAACATTTCATCATAACCTATAATACTATAGGATAGAAATCAGTCAAGTATAACTCAATTTTGTACATTGATAGGTTAATTTTCATTATATTTTCTGAAATTTATATCAATATATACATATATTTATCCAACATGAAAAAATTATAAAGTACAGATTGGATTTTAAATGATACATTTTATATTATAAATTTTATTTTATGAATATTTAACAAAAACCTACATAAAAACCTATCTATCATATCATATATTATAGGATTCTAGAATATACTTTTGTTTGATGGAACTTTTAGAGTTTTTAAGACATTACATCTATATGTAATTACTTCTATATCTGTTTGTGATATATTAGAACCAATAATTTTAAAATTTTAATCCATTTTTCATTGAAAATTGACCTCACAATTCATATAAAATAAGGGTAATTAACTCATTTTTTGAACCTTTTAAAATCTAGAAAAAGATTTATAAATGGAACAAAAATTGAATTTTATATGTTTTATTCCTTTGGAATTAATTGAAAAATAATTAAATTATATTTACACAATTCCTGATATATTAAAAATCCAATTTTCATGATTTTTAATTGACTTTATTATTTAATTAATAATATGGACCCATCCTCCTTTGGAATTTCAATTTTAATGTTTTTTTTAATTTTGATTTATGCTCAATCAAAGGGATACATGTTGCATAAGTGTAACTTCATCATGTTGTGTAAAGCTTATTGGTTAACTCTACATACTATATAAGGGTCCTTACTTCCTTTATGTAAATTTTATCCTATGGCCCCTTTTCTATGTAATGGTCACAAATACACTACATAAGGGTAAACATTTCACTCTTAATTCTTTGAAATGATAATAAAATAGCCATGTAAATTTTATTACCCCTTTTTATGGAGATTAAATATGGAATTCACTAATTGGAAAAATTCTAAAAAAAACAAAAAAAACATTCCTCTAATTTGGTTAAATTGAGAAATACCTTAGCCAGGCTCAATGTTGAATGAATCCATCAAAGGAAGAAGATAGAGATAATGGGAATCATTTAATAAACGAGAATGTTTTTGATGAGATAACCTTGATAATCCTCACCTCTGGGGAACCATCCTGGGTACCCTGGTAACCTGATACCTAAGATGGCCCTGACATGACCCGAAGGGTGTTCTTGATCTCTACGGGTTGGAGACTAGAACCTGGCATCATACAACATACAAGTGGGAATTATTTTTACCACAATACATATAGGAAGTAAGACAATAAATTAAATATTCATATAAAAGAAACTCCACTTGGGGTAAATTACCAGAATATAATTAGGAACAATAGACCAAAGTATTGAAACCCAAGTACTAAAATGGGAAGAAACAACCCCAAGGTCCCTAAGGACACAACTCACCAAGACCACAATTCAACAATTAAATCCACCTCCAAGAGATCCCTTCTATTTTCTTGAACATGGAAGAAGAAATTCTATAAACACCCAAAGGAAAAAATTGGATGTGATCCTAATCCTAGTAGGATACCACCAAAGATTTCATAATCGATTCCAAATATAGATTATCCAAATAAAATATTTCAATTTTCAAGTTAAATTGGTTTGGAAAATCAAAATTATATTTATAAAAAACATGCTATATAGTTTCAAAATAATGGAAAATAATTTTAAAGCACAAGATTTAATTTATAATAGATGGAAAACTTCTAAAAAATAGATTACATCAAAAATTTATATAAAACAGTTTATATATATTCAGAAGGTATGTAATTTATTTCAAACAACATTGGAATACATTTATATCTCAAATATAAACACGAGAGAATCATGGTAATTTTCCAAAAGTTATGATAGTATTAACCGATAATAGGATTCCACACTCTCTAAGTTAACATAAAAAATGAGTATACTCACATCCCCTAACAATAGATAGAGGTGACTCATCACCCTCCCATTGAGGATGTGATCCACAACAAGTTTTTTTATAACGTTTTCATAGTGTATAGTGTATCCAAATAACTCACTAACTACCTAAGTGTAACACCCTGACCCTAGAATCATGGAGTTGATGAATTATTTTAATACATTAGCATGATTGAAAGGAATCATGTCTCTAAGGACAAATCAGTTTAGCAGACTTGGAAAATAGATTACATACATAAACTTTACATCATAATTTATAACATAAAACACAATATAGATACTCCTTTTAAAAAATCAATTATTACCCTAGATTAAACATTAATGTAAATCATAAAAAAGTTCTTGGAATCTTGGAAAAATAAAACAAAAGAAAGGGGTGAGCTCAGATACTCAGTAAGGATAAACAATATAGCAGAATCTATCACAAATATACACAAACTTTTAAGGCAAGGTACAAAATTAAAACTCAAGTATTTTCAAATATTATCTTCATAATAATAAGGCAATAATAAATCAAATAATTCCATTTAAACATTCACATGGATATTATACTAGTCGAATAATCATATGTAAAATCAATAACTAATCTCATAAGGAGGGAATGCATAATGTGGGACCTCATAAACATATTGTCAAGGTTTCGGCCAAGAAACCATACCTAACTGGGTAATACATTAGCCAAAAACCAAACATAATTTTCTTATAATACTACCGATTCATCGAGGGGATATATTGGGCCCATCCAACCACTTACAATGTCCAATTAATTACTCTTATGAAAGGGGTATAACATAACCATCATAAACATTCATATTAAAACTAGCATATGAATGTAAATACTAAAACCATAATCTATGAATGATTTAAAAATATAACATCCACAGTCAAACATATCATAAAACCATCAATAAAACATGGAAGATTAAAAAATAATATATTAATATTAATTAATCATAAAATTCAATAAAGAATGTTGATATAGATGAAAGTGATCTAACAAAATCATTAAAACTCTTTTATAAATATCCTTTTTTACTTCCAAATCATTTGAAATATTGAATAATTATAAAAGAAAAAATTTCCTTTTAAAATAATATAGTAATATTGTGAGGTAATATTCAAAATTTTAAGGTGTCATAATATTATAAAATATCCACTCACACTGTATAAGTTAAAAAACATTCTTTCCTTAATTTGACGAAAAAGTCATATAGTACATTGTTTGGAAAATGATAGAGAGATTCCTTTCAAAACATTTTATAAAAATTAAAACATGGGTATAAATGAATTTCAACAATACTATAGGAATATAAATATTATTTTGAAATATATGTACAAGAAACATGGATGTGGATGATAAATATGTCCCTCTAGATATTTACGTATAAACAATCTCGGATAATAATGAGATTGCGAAATTAACCCTTACCTTTGGTCTGATACTCTCCGTACATGTCTAAAACTCCTGTCTAATGTGTTTAAAAATATTATTATCTTATATAAGAATCATAATGATATCTTATATGATTAGTTTATGACTTTATATTACCCTTTTATTAACAATTCCAAGTTAATGTAACATTTCAGGTAATAATCACTTTTTTTATCGTACGTGTTTTGACTTGTTATTCATGATAATATTATATAGATCATGATTTACTTAATTTAAGACTATATAATATGATTTATATATCATATATATTAATAATATAAATATATACGATAGATGGATATATGAAATGGAATACACCGTTCATGGAGACGGCAAGTCGTATGTACGCATGAACACTGTTTCTGTTTTCTTATTGTATGGAAGTAAGTGAATGAAATATATGTGAATTTATATATATATATATATATATATATATATATTATTATAGTAGCCTTATAATTTCATATATTTCATAATTAATCATAATATATATATATATATATATATATTATAATCATTCTTGAATGTTTAATGTGGAAAATAAATCTCATAATGTCGTAGAGATGGTAGGCCGTACGTACACACAAATGACGATATCATTCCTTTAAAGGTTAAATTATATGGAAATTGATGGTATATTAATTATATAGAATCATAATAATTTAATATTCATTATTCATGTCTATTATACTTATCATTATATCCATCCAAATAATTTAATGAGGAATAACAAATTACACCATAACATGGAGATGGTAAGCCGTACGTACACACACATGGTAATATTATTATTCATAGGATAGATAAAATGATTAATATAGTCTTCCCATGATTATAATAAAATCTAAGTATATGTATTATACTATATTTATTACTTTGTTATGGAAACAACACAGAAATAGGAAGTAGAAGAAGAAATGAACTTTGGAAGAAGGGATAAAATGATTACATCTTCTTCATGTGTCACCTTTTGATTTGCACAAAAGGACTCATTAAGTTGGTTTTATCCCAAAAGGATGGCCTATATGATGAATTATGGAAGTTTTGAGGAGGTTAGATCTAGTTTTGGACAAGCCAAAGAGCTTTTGAGGTGTGAATAAAAGAGAAGGATAAGTTCCCTTTTATAGGAGAGGTGAGGGGCACTTTAGGAATGGATTGAAATATTAATTCATTATAAATTGATTTTCAGTTTAAAATGGTTCAAAATTGATTTATTTAGAGTTTAATATCAGTATGAGTCGTAATAATCTCAACCAATAGTTTTTAGACAGGTTTAATTCACAAATTTAGCCTTGTATCTTGGTATTAACACTTAATTAAAAACATTAACTCGTATATGTCTTCTTGTATTTTCATAATATACGGTTACTATAGTTATTTTAAAATGCCAAGAGAACAAAAATTGGATCAATAATTTTATTTTTGGAATTATATAATTCATTTGGACGAATATTATATTTTAGGACTATTATATCATTTAATATTATCTGTTTTAGAAACCCATTTATATCAATTTTGACAATATTTAGTAATTTTTTTTAAAGCTATAAAAACTTGATTACTTCAAACCAAAGGAATTAAATAAAATATAACATGTCATAAAAATCTATAAAATTCTTTGATAACATAAAAACATTGAAATTACATTTATTTTAATATTAATAATATCATTTGTTTTATTTCTTTATTAATAAGGCAAACACTGCATCATTCTTGTGTGATAAATAAGTTTAATTATTTAATGTCTAAAAATTAGAAATAAAATAAAATGATTTAGGAAATATTTTAATCTTTATAATTAATATTTATAGTTTAATAGGTCACTTATATAACTGTAATTAATTTTTTTAGTAATAAGATACATGTTTATGTTATATTTCCTTTTACTTTTAAATTAATTATTATAACATGTCATTTTCACACCCAAGTGGCTCCATGGGGTCCTAAAATCTACCAAAGGATTCTAATGTTTGGAAATATATCATAAAATATGATTATAGCATGTGTTAGGGTAGTTTTATATTATTATAATATTATTTTTACTCTTATTTACCCGATTTACCCTTTAACCATGGTAAATAAAAATAGTTACTGAATTTACTATTCATAATGTCCAAAAATAGAAGGTACCTATTTAAAAAATTTGTACCTTAAGATTCCAAATATGGAATCAATTTTTCCAAATTCAAAATATAGAATTGGTAGAAATTAATTTAAAATAAATTCCCTTTGTCAAAACCAGAAAGCAGGTTTTTAAGAAGTAAACTTTATCAAAATATTAACATGTGTTTTTGTAAAATTTCAATGTGAAATAATTTCCAATGAAAAAAATTGGATTAAATGATAAAAAAATCCAATTAAACTTTAAAACCAATTAAAAATATTATTCAACTATATAAATAATTAAATGAAAAATCAGTTTTGAATTAAAATGCAGTATTTTTCACTATTCATTAAAATATAAAAAATATCAGAAAAACACAAAAAATTTATCCAGAATAAATTTTTATGTCCCAATTATAAATAATAATTTAATTTTATAAAATTAAATATATAAAAGTTTCAAATATTTTATTTATACAGGGTTATCCATTAAATGGAGGAAAACTGTATTTTTTTGAAATATACTTCTTCTATCTAAACAATGTAATTTGTCCTTATATTATGTATAAGAAACACATAAGATTAATTTTAAAATTATATAGGATATATAAAATTAAATATGTGGTTAATACTATTCATAACCACTTTTTAAATGGCTAGTTTGATAGGTCATGGTGTGCTCAAACATAGTTTTGCGTGTAGCGCAAGCTATTGAATGATTTAGAAAAATCATACCATAGATTCTTGGGGTGTTACATTATCCCATAATTCAATAAATTGTGTCCTCACAATTTAAATTCAGGATTAAAAACATTGGGTTTGACATTTCCAAATATCTTAGTTGAAATCCCACATCAAAAAATGGATTAACGAGACCTCTATTTTAAAATATCGAAAGGTATGTATAAATGTTACTAGGAATAACACACACTAGGGTTCCATGTAGGAAAACATAGGCATGAAAGAAAAATCTAACCATAATTTTTTGATGGAGAGTGATAGATAATATTATTAGGAGAAAGTTACCTACATGAAATCCATAAATCTACGATGATCCAAAGGACCATTTGATTCATCAAAAAATAATGTACTAGAAAAACATTTTTGGTTTTATTATATTTTACCTAAAGTTGATGAATTAATTCATAGACTAAGAACATAAGTAAGAATACATAATTTACATGTAAAGTTTCTATTATTAACTAATTCCTACCATAAACTCATCTTTCTTTTCAAAAGATAATAAAACTAGAAAAATTCTATTTATCATAATCATATAAGGTTAAAAATATAAACTTATATAATTTAAATAAAAAAAACTATGTTATAATAACCAGGGACTTCCTTCAGGATAATGGTAGGTGATAAAGCCTTGTCACACATTGGTTGTGGTCGCGATACCTTCATCCTTGTCCAATGCTATGAGTTTTTTCCCGACTCACGGGTTGTCCTTTTTCTCAAACTATATTATTATAACATTATAGAAATAACCTTAAGAAATATTTTAAACTTAAAAAATACTATTAAAAGTTCAAATTAATAATTTCCATCCTTTAGAGTTATCCAAAATACTTCTGTCCAAACTCTGTCTAAAAGGTCCCTAAATTTCAAAAATCAATTGTAACATCAAATTACTCAAAAAACACAATATTGATATTATAGTTACATATTGGATATATTATTACCTTAATCATATTAAAAACTTAATGAAAAAAATTTACTATAGTAAAATTCCTATATATATCACATTATACTTATAACCTTAATATAATTATTTAATCCAAAAATAGAAATACATTAATTATTCCACTATGAACATAGTAACAACATAAGCTTGAACTTGATCCATTTTATTCTTCTGAGCTATATTTACTTGACACTTTGGATAATATATTGCATAATGTACCATTTCTTTACAATTATATCATTACATAACTTCTTTCTTTCCCTTATACTCACGATCTTTGTGACCTTTTTATGCACATTTGTAACAAACTACCATTCCTTTCAAGAAAGTACTAGGGTGTTTCATCCCACAATTATCAAATAAGTCTTTTCTTTTTTCCATTTATCTTTATCTTAATCTACTATTATCTTATTTTCTTTCTTTACATTAATTTTGCAATACATAGAGAGTTACTTTTCTATCTTGGTAGAAAATGATACCATATATTCATACAATGAGAAATATTGTGATACTAGTGCTCGTCAGAGGAATGGTTTTAACCCATCAAATAATATATCAATATTACTTCTTGGGTTATGCATGTAGTATTTAGCATGCCTTAATAACCTTGTGAAGTTAGACTCATAATTAACATTCTCATCCTCTTTCTACCCCAGATTCAGAAATTGACTTTTCATATAATATCACTATTCACTAGGAAAGTATTCCTCTAGGGAAAATTATTTAAAATCCCTCCATTCCATATTTTATTCTTATTTATCATATTTTGTGTTTTGAATTAATGATCAACATTGATCCACATCTCATGAGAGATGGTAAATTACCATGAGAACATTCTCCCTTTCATTACTTCCCAAAGAAATAAATATTTTTTTTCTAAGGAACCTATCTATTGCCCAATCAAAAATGGATTTGTAGTCCCATTGAATATTATAGGTTGTTTTATCATGAAGATGTCTAACATTGTTCCTATTCATTTTGGATCAGGGTGCTCTATATAGGTAAGGTTTTTGTTCATAATCAAAGTCAGATCTCCCAGTATGGTTTTAAGATATTCATCACCAGTTGCATCTCTAGCTCCACTATAATTATATTTTATTGGTCGGAAATCCCTACATGGATTACATTCGTTGATATGGTTTTCATTCCTTCCACTAGGTGCCATTTCTAAACAATGAAATAAAATATATTAGGTTATGATTCCTAATACATAATTCCAAATTTGTAAAATACTTAACAAAAATTGAAAAAATTATGCATATCTAATTCATATAAACATGGTTCATTTGAGGACATATTTACTCATAAATCCTTTATAATTATTTATAACAAAAATATGAATTATCTTAAGAGTATCCCCTGGGAGTGTCAAACCAGGTGCATAGTAAGGCCAACTATCATATTCTAGGTTACCCTGAGTCAATCCTGAAACACCTTTTCAGAGTTCTCATCCCTAGGTACATATATTCAAGAACCACATCCACTTGTAGTATCTAGATAGATATTTATTTCTTGGAATATCCACATAATACCTACTTTACCAAAATTATAGGGGGTCCTTCTATACTTATCCTCAAAGTCTATCCTAAGGTTATGATCAATAATCTCATATTTCTAAATATATTTCCAAGTTTGTTACTAAACTTCCTCTCATACCAACTGTAATTCACCAAAACTTGAAGCCTAGAGCTGGTGAATTATTTTAATACATTGGAATTATTATAAGGAATCAAGTCTTGAAGGACCAATTAGTTTAGAAGTCTTGAAAATATATTACATAAATTAACTTTACATCACAATTTATACTATAAAACACATCATAATTAATCCTTTGATAATGCCATTATTCCCCTAGGTTAACCATGAATATAAATTAAAAAACACTTCTTGGCATCCTGGGAAATAAAAAATAATAAAGGGGTGAGCTCAGATACTCAGTAAGGATAAAAAATACAGTGGAAGCTATCACAAATAAACATAAACATTTAAGGAAAGGTACAAAATTAAAAAACAAGCCCTTTAAAACATTATCTTTAGCATAATATGGCAACAATAAATAAAAAATATTCCATTTAAACATTCACAAGGATATTCTACTAGTAAAATAATCACATGTAAAATCAATAACTAATCTCATAATTATGGAATGAATAATGCATGATATATTAAACATATTATAAAGTCTTGTTCCAAGACACCATACCTAATTGGGTAATAACTTATCCAAAACCCAAACATAATTGTCTCATGAGACTACTAATGCATCGAGGGGCTATAAAAGGCCCTGCCAAGCACTTAAAAAGTCTAATGTATTCCTCTTATGAAAGAGGTATAACATAACCAATATAAATATTAATATTAGAACTATCACATGAATTTCAATACTTAAACCATAATATATGAATGATATCAAAATAGAACATACACAATAAATCATATAATAAAACCACAAATAAAGTATAGTAGATTGTATCATAATATATTAACCTTAATTAAGCATAAAATCCAATAAAGGAGGTTGACATAGATGAAAGTGATCTAACAAAATCCTTAAAAATATTTTAGAAATATCCCTTTTTTACTTTGAAAACATTTAAAATCCTGTATAATTATGAAATAAAACATTTCCTTTGAAAATAATCTAGTAAGATTGCAAGGGGAGCTTCAAAATGTTAAGTCATCATATTTTAGGGAAATAACAACTTCCGCTGTCTAAGTTAAAAACATTCTTTCCTTAATTTGTCGAAAAGATCATATTATACCTCATTTGGAAAATGACAAAATGATTCATTTAAAAACATTTTATAAAAATGAAAACATGGGTATAAATGAAATATAACAATAGTATAAGAAAATAAATATTATTTTGAAATACATGTATAAGAAATATGAATGTGGATGATAAATATGTCCCAGTAGATACTTACACTTAAACAATCTCTTATAATAATGAGATTGAAAAATTAACCCTTACCTTAGGTCTGATCATCTCCATACATGTCTAAAAATCCTATATAATGTTTTTAAATATATTATTAACCTATATAACAATCAAAATGATATCATATATGATTCTTTTATGACTTTATATTACCCTTTTATTAACAATTCCAAGTTAATCCAACATTTCGAGTAATAATCACTTTGTTTATCTTATGTGTTTTTACTTGTTATTATTGATCATATTAATTAGATAATGATTTTATTACTTTAATAATTTATAATATGATTTATATATCCTATATATTTATAATATACATATATATGATAGATAGATATATGAAGTTGAATACATCATTCATGGAGATGGCATGCCGTACGTACTCATGAACGTTGTTTTTGTTTTATTATCGTATTAAAGTGAATGAAATATATGTAAATATATATATATATATATTATAGTAGCCTTATTTGGTGTTATATTTCATAATACTTGATAATATGTATGTATTTTTATAATCATTATTGAATGGTTAATGTGGAGAATGAATCTCATCGCGTCGTACCGTACGTACGCACGAGCGACGATATCATTTCATTAATGGTTAAATGATATGGGAATGGATGATATATTAATTATAAAGAATAATAATAATAATATAATATTAATTATTTATGTCTATTATACTCAGAATTATAACCATCCAAATAAAGTAATATGGAATCACAAATTACACCACGACGTGGAGACGGTAAGTCGTACGTACGCACGTATGGTAATATTATTATTTGTAGGATGGATAAAATGATGAATATAGTTGTACCATTATTTTAATAACATATCATTATATGTATGATACTGTATTTATTACGTTGGTATGAAAAAACATAGAAAGAGTAAGTAGAAGAAGAAAAGAACTTTGAAATAAGGGTAAAATGATTACCTCTTCTTCGGGTGTCTCCTTTTGATTTTCACAAAAGGACTCGTTTAGTTGGTTTTATTGAAAAAGGGGAGACTCTAGGATGAATTTATTTATGTTGGGAGAATTTTTTGGTATTTTTTTGCCGAGAAAAAGGGATTTGGAGGTGTTAATAAGAGATAATGAGAAGTTCCCTTTTATTGGAGAGTTTAGGGGCACTTTAGGAAAGTACTGAAATATTAATTTATTATAAATTTATTTTCGATTTATAATGAATAAAAAGTGATTTATTTCAAGGTTAAGATTATTATGGGTCTAAATAATCTCAAACAATATGTTTTAGACAAGTTTAAGTAAAATTTTAACCTTATCTTTTGGCATTAAGTATTAGTTAAAAACATTAACTCTTACCATGTATTATTTTATTTTCATAATATATGGTTACTATAGTTACTATAAAATTCCAAGAGAAAAAAAATTGGATCATTAATGAAATTTTTGACATTATATAAGTCATTTTTATTAATCTTATATTTTTTGGACTATGATATCATTTAATAGTATTTGTTTTTAAAATTCATTTATGTCAATTTTGACACTATTTAGTAATTGATTTTTGTTAAGGTCATAAAAACTTGATTACTTAGAAAAAAAGGCATTAACTCAAATAGAATATGTCATAATCATCCAAAAAAAATTTCTACGGCATAAAAACTTCCAAATTACATTTATTTTAATATTAATAATATCATTTATTTTATTCATTCATTAATAAGGCAAACACTACATCATTATTATGTCATAAATAAATTTAATTATTTAATGTATAAAAATTAAAAACAAAATAACATGATGTAGGAAATATTTTTATATTTCCAAGGAATATTTATAGTTTAATAGATAACTTATATAACTCCAAATAAAATTTTTCAAGTAATAATTTACATGTTTATGATGTATTTCCCTTTAATTAAAATTAATTATTATAACAAGTCATTTTTACTACCAAGTGGCTACATGGGGTCCTAAAAAAAGATACTCATGGTCGTCCATATATCATACCATTGTATTAGGACACATGTTAGGGTAGTTTTATATTATTATAATATTATTTTTCACTCTTCTTTACATGATTTACCCTTTAACCATGGTAAATAAAAATAATTACTAAAGTTACTATTCATAATGTAAAAAAATAAAAGGTACCTATTTACATAATTTGAACTTATGATTCCAAATATAGAATCTGTTTTTCTAAATTAAAGACACATAATTGGCATAAATTAATTAAAAATTAATTCCGGTTGGCAAAACCAGAAAGCGGTTTTTTAAGAAGTAAAATCTTTCAAAAGATTGACATGTGTTTATGTCCAATTTCAATGTGAAATTACTTAAAATGAAAAAATTGGTTTAAATTAAAAAAAATCAAATTATACTTTAAAACCAATTAAAAAGATAATCTAACTATATAAATAATTTATATGAAAAAGCAGTTTTGGATTAAAATACAGTATTTTTTATTATTCATTTAAATTTTAAAGTTGTCATAAAAACACCACAAATTTATCCAATCTAAATTTCTATTTACATATTATAAATAAGAATTTCATTTTGGGAAATTGAATATATAATTTTTTTGAATATTGGATTTAAGAAGAATTCAACATTAAAAGGTGGAAAACTGCATTTTTTGAAAAATACTTCTTCTATATGAAAAATTGAATTTTTCCACATATTATGTCTAAAAAACACATAAGATGAATGTTAAAATTATATGGGATATATAAAATTCAATATATGGTTAATACTATTCATAACTACATTTCAAACGGCTATTTTAGTAGGTTGTGGTGCGCTCGAACTCGGTGTTGTGTGTAACACAAGATATTGAATTTAAAAGAAGCGTACTTTGGATGCTTGGGGTATTACATTACCCCTTAATTCAATAAATTGCTTATTCACAATTTAGACTCAGGATTGAAAACTAGTAGCTTGAAATTTTAAAATATCATAGTTGAAATACCACATTGAAAAATAGATTAATGAGACATCTATTTAAAAACAAAGAAAGGTAAGTATTAATATTACCAGAAATAACACATACTAGGGTTCATTATAGTAAAACATGAACATTAAATAAAAATATAACCATAAAGTTCTAATGGAGAGTGATAGAGAATATTATTAGGAGAAAGTTAACAATTTGAAAGCCATAAATCTGTGATGATCCAGGGAACCATTTGATTAATCACAAAAGTATGTACTAGGAAAACATTTTTGGTTTTATGATATTTTCCCTTGAGTTGAATAATTACTTCATAGAATAAGAAGACAAGGAAGAATACTTAATTTACACGTAATGTTTCATCTGTTAACTAATTACTACCATAAACACATCTTTCTCTTCAAAAGATAATAATACTCATAAAAATATATTTTATTTATCTTAATCATATAATGTTCCAAATATAAAATTATACAATTTATATAAAGAAAACTATGTTATACTAACCAGGTAATTCTTATATGATAATGGTAGGTGATAAAGTCTTTTCCCACTTTGTTTGTGGGTTTGATTCCCGCAGCCTTGTCCGATGCGACAGGTTGTTTCCTAGCCCATGGGTTTTCCTTTTTTTCCAACTATATTATTATTAAATTATAGAAATAACCTTAATAAATTTTTTAACATTAAATAATAATATCCAAATATCAACTTAATTCATTCCAAACTTTAGAGTTATCCAAAATACTTATGTCCAAACTCTATATAAAAGGTCTCTAAATTCTTAAAATCAATTGTAACATCATATTACCCAAACAACATAATGTTTCTCTTATAGTCAAATACTGAATATATGATTACCTTCATTATATTAAAACATTAATTAAAACAAAAACTACTACAGTACACTCCCTATATATATCACATTTTTATTATAACCAAAATATAATTATTTAATCCAAAAACACAAAGACACTAATTATTCCACTTTAACCATAGTATCAACATAAGCTTGACCTCGATCCATTTTCTTGTTCTGATCTATATTTCCTTGATTAATTGAAAAATAATTTACATAAATTCCTATATCTTTAAAATTATAACATTTTACAGCTTCATTATTTCCCTTATAACCACGAGTCTGGTGACCTTTTTCTCCACATTTATAACAAAATCCCATTCCTTTTAGGAATGTACTAGAGTGTTTCTTCCCACAATTATGACATAAGGAAAATAATTCTTTCTCTTTTCCCTTTATATGTCTCTTGCTCCACCATTCTCTTCTTCTCTTTATTTACTTTAATGTCTTAAGACTTAGAGAATTCCTTTTCCATCTTGATAGCACATGAGACTGTATCTTCGTATGTTGAGAAATATTCTGAGACTCTTACTCATTGGAGGAAAGGTTTTAACCCATCAAAGAATCCATAAATCATACTTATTGGGTTATGTATATAGTCTACAACATGCCTTGATAACCTTGTGAAGTTATCCTCATACTTCTAAACATTCTCATCCTTCTTCTTCCTCAGGATGAGAAATTTCTTTTCCATATCATCTCACTATTCACTAGGAAATTATTTCTCTAGGGATTTTTTTAAACTCCATCTATTAAATATTTAATAATTCTTCATCCTCCTTCATGTTTTGATATAATGACCACCATTTATCCACATCTCTTGAGAGATGGTAAACTTCCATGAAATTTTTTCCCTTTAGTTACTTCCCAAAGTAAGAAATATTTTCTCTAAAACTTATCTATTTCTTAGAAAAAAATTGATTTATAGTCCCATTGAATGTTGTAGGTTGTTTTCTAATGATGTGGTCCAATTTTGATCCTCTTCATTGTTTATTAGGGTACTCCATACGGGTAAGGTTTTTATTTATAAACTGAGTCAACAGTCCTAGTACTGTTATAAGTTGTTCAGAACCAGTTTAATTTCCAGACCCACTATAATTATCTTGAATAGGAGTGAAATCCATACATGGATTACATTTTTTGATATGGTTTCCATTAGTTCCACTAGAAGACATTTCTAAACAATTGAATACACTAGATTAGGTTATGAATCATAATGCATAATTCCAAATTAGTTAAATACTGAACATAAATTAAAAAAATTATGATTATTTATTCATTATAAATAAGGTCCATTTGAAGAAATATTTTCTCATTAATCCTTCATAATTTTTTGTAAAGAAAATATTAATTATCCTAAGAATATCCACTGGGAGTGTCAAAACAGGTGCACAGTAAGGCCTAATATTTTGTACCTAGATACCCTGAGTCAAGCCCGAAACACCTTGTCAGAGTTTTCACCCCTAGGTACATCTGTGCCAAATCCACATCCACTTTTAGTATCCATATAGGGATGTATTTCATGGAATATCCATGTAATCCCTACTTTACCAAAACTCTACTGGGTCCTTCTACACTTATCCTCAAAGTCTATCTTCAGATTATGATCCTTAATCTAAGTTTTATAAATATTTTTCTAAGGTTGTTGATAAAATTCCTATGATACCAACTATAACGCCCCAACCCTAGTAGCTTAGAGTTGATTCATTATTTTAATACATTTTAATGATTACAAAGAATCATTTCTTGAAGGACCGATCAATTTAGTAGTCTGGGGAAATAGATTACATAAAGGAAATTTACATCACAATTTTTAACATAAAACACATCATAGATAATACTTTGAGAATTCCATTTTCACCCTAGATTAAACTTGTATATCTATCTCAAAACACTTATTGGAATCCTGGGAAAACAAAACATAAGAAAGGGGTGAGATCAGATCCTTAGTAACGATAAACAATATAGTGGAATCTATCATAAATAAACATAATATTTTAAGGAAAGGTACAAAATTTAAACACAGGCCTTTTAAAACATTATATTTAGCATAATATGGAAAGAATAAATCAAATAATACCATTTAAAAATTTTCATATATATTCTACTAGTTGAATAATCACATGTAAAATCAATAACTAATCTCATAATGAGAGAATGCATAATGCAAGACATCTTAAACATAACCTTAAGGCTTCAGCCAAGACACCATACCTAATTGGGAAATACATTAGCCAAAACCCAAACATAATTGTCTCATGAGACTACAGATGCATCGAGGGGTTATAGTGGGCCATGCTCGACACATACAAAGTCTAATGCATTCCTCTTATGAAAGGGGAATAACATAACCAACAAAAAAACTCATATTAAAACTAGCATATGAATGTCAATACTTAAACCATAAGCTAGGAATGATATCAAAATATAACATCCACAGTCAAACATATCATAAAACCTTAAATAAAATATGGAATATTTTATCATAATTTATTAACCTTAATTAATTATAAAATCCAATAAAGGATATTTACATTGATGAAAGTGATCTAACAAAATCATTAAAACTCTTTTAGAAATATTCCTTTTTTACATTGAAATAATTCAAAAGCCTACTTAATTATAAAAGAAAACATTTCCTTTGAAAATAATATAGTAATATTGTAAGGTAATATTCAAAATTTTAAGGCATCATAATAGTGGAAAATGGTCACTCACACTGTATAAGTTAAAAAACATTATTTACTTAATTTTTTGAAAAGGTCATATAGTACCTCATTTAGAAAATGACAAAAAGATTCCTTTCAAAATGTTTTATAAAAAACCAAACATGGGTATAAATAAATGTCAAAAATATTTTAGAAATATAAATATAATTTTCAAATACATGTATAAGAAACATGGATGTGGGTAATAAATATGCCACAGTAGATACTTACGTATAAACAATATCAGATAATAATGAGATTGCAAAATTAACCCTTACCTTAGGTCTAATACTCTTCGTACATGTCTGAAAATCATGTATAATGTTTTTAAAAATATTATTAACTTATATAATAATCATAATGATATGATATATTATTATTTTACGACTTTATATTACCCTTTTATTAGAAATTCCAAGTTAATGCAACATTTCGGTTAATAATCGATTTGTTTATCGCATGTGTTTTGACTTGTTATTCTTGATCATATTACTTAGATCATGATTTAATTATTTTAAGAATTTATAATATTATTTATATATCATATATATTAAAAATACAAATATATATATGATAGATAGATATATGAAATGAAATACACCATTAATGGAGACGGTAGGTCGTACGTATGCATGAACGCTGTTTCCATTTTCTTATTGTATGGAAGTAAGTGAATGTCATATATGTATATATATATATCTTATTCCAGTATAATAATGATGTAATATATTTAATAATAATTATTAATATATATATATATTATAATCATTTTTGAATGGTTAATGTGGAGAATGAATCTCATCGCATCGTGGAGACGGTTGGCTGTACGTACGCATGAGTGATGATATCATTCCTTTAAAGGTTAAATGATATGGAACTTGATGTTATATTAACTATAAATAATAATAATCATTTAATATTAATTATTTTTTTCTATTATACTCATCATTATACCCATCCAAATAAATTTATTTCGAATAACAAATTACACCACGACGTGGTGGCCGTAAGCCATACGTATGCACACGTGGTGATAATATTATTTGTAGGATCAGTAAAATGATGAATATAGTTGTATAATGAATATAATAACTTCTCAAAATATGTATTATACCTTATTTATTACTTTGTTATGGAGAAAACACAGAATGAGGAAGTATAATAAGAATAGAACTTCAAAAGAAGGGATAAAACAATTACATCTTCTTCGGGTGTCTCCTTTCTATTTTCACAAAATGACTCATTAAGTTGGTTTTATTCACAAAATTTGGACCATAGGATGGATTTAAGGAATTTGGGAGAATATTTTTTTTGGTTTTGGGAAAGCCAAATGGATTTGTATGTGTGAATAAAAGAGAATGATAAGTTACCTTTAATAGGAGAGGTGAGAGGCATTTTTAGAAAGTATTTAAATATTAATTTATTATAAATTAATTTTACCTTTATAATGGATCCAAATTAATTTATTTCAAGTATAAGATGAGTATGGGTCGAAATAATCTAAACCAATAGGTTTTATACAAGTTTAAGTTACAAATTTAACCTTTTCTTTTGGCTATAACCCTTAGTTAAAAACATTAACTCTTACCATGTCTTCTTGTATTTTCATAATATATGGTTACTATAGTTACTATAAAATGAAAATAGAACCAAAAATGGATCATTAATGACATTTATATCATTTTATAAGTCAGTTTTCCAAATATTATATTTTTAGGACTATTATATCATTTAATACAAGTTGTTTTGAAAACTCATTTATGTCAATTTTGACACTATTTAGTAATAGATTTTTCTTAAAGTCATAACAACTTGATTCATTAAAATAAAAGGAATTAACTAAAATATAATATGTCATAATCTTCCAAAAAATTAGTTTATGACATAAATACTTTCAAATTACATTTATTTTAATATTAATAATATCATTTATTTGATTCCTTCATTAATAAGGTAACCACTCCATCATTATTGTAACATAAATAAATTTAATTATTTAATTTATAAAAATTAAAAATAAAATACCATGATATAGGAAATATTTTTATATTTATAATTACTATTTATAGTTTAAGATATCACTTATATAACTCGAATTAAAATTTTTTTAGTAATAACATACATGTTTATGTTATATTTCCCTTTACTTTAAATTAATTATTATAACATGTAATTTTCACACCCAAGTTCCTCTATGGGGACATAAAATTTACCAAAGGATACTAATAGTTGGAAATATATCATAAAATATTATTAGTACACGTGTTAGTGTGGTTAAATATTATTAAAATATTATTTTTTACTCTTATTTACCTGATTTTCCCTTTAACCATGGTAAAAATAATAATTACTGAAGTTTCTATTCATAATGCCCAAAAATAAAAGGTACCTATTTAAAAAATTTGTACATTTTGATTATAAATATTGAATTTCTTTTTCTAAATTCAAAAAAAAATAATTTAAAAAAATTAATTTAAAATTAAATCCCATTGTCAAAACCAAAAAGTGGGTTTTTAAGATATAAAATCTATCAAAAGATTAACATGTTTTTATGTCCAATTTCAATGTAAAATTAATTCTAATGGACAATTTTTTTAATGATAAATAAAATAATCCAATTAAACTTAAAAACCAATTAAAATGATAATCTAACTATAAAAATAATTTAAATGAAAAATCAGTTTTGAATTAAAATGCAGTATTTTTCAGTATTCATTAAAAAGATTAAAGTTATCAAAAAAAACCAAAAATCCTTTGAAACCCAATTTTCATGTACCAATTATAAATAATAATGTAATTTCTTCAAATTGAATATATAAAAGTGTCAAATATTGTATTTAATAAGGGTTCTCCATTAAAAGGTGGAAAAACTGCATTTTTTTGAAAAATACTTCTTTTATCTGAAAAATATAATTTGTCCTTATATTATATCTAAGAAACACATAAGATGAATGTTAAAATTATATGGGATATATAAAATTAAAAATTTGGTTAATACTATTCATAAATTCTTTTTAAACGATTAGTTTGATAGGTCATGGTGTGCTCGAACTCAGTGTTGCGTGTAGCACACGCTATTGAATTATTAAGAAGAAGTGTACCGTGGAAGCTTGAGGAGTTACACTATGGATTGAATGTTCTCTTACATGATGAGAAATTTATTTTAGGATATATTAAAATAAAATAAATCCCATTCTTCCATTTCAAAAATGAAAATTTCTTTCCATTTAAGACCAAAATAGGTTTTATTCAAAAACATGCCTCTTTCATAGGATAAACCCACTGGGTATCTATAAAATCATTTTTTGAAATTTTCATGAGTCTGAAATCCATTAAAAACTTATTCAATTTACTTTACAACTCATTTTCACCATTAAATTACACCATTTAATTGAATATATTTCCACCAAATCTAAAATTTAAATTCAAAAATTTAAATCAAGAATTTTCTAGAAACCCACCCCAGTTCAATGGAATTGGGGGTTTTCTAAATTTCCATGCCAACACCAGTTCAAAACTCCCAATTCACTGGAATTGGGTTTTACCAAATCAATTTAAAACATGTTTAAGCAATTGAATTTAAATTAGCAGTTTAAATAAATCATGTAATAAAATGGTAATCAATTTGACCAAATCAGGATGGAACCACCTACCTCTTCCCCGAAGAAAGACACTCACAATGGAACCCATCAATGATACCAATGGTAAAGAAGACATTGAAACCCAACCTTTTAGAAATATCACCAAAGGGCATGGATCGCTCAATACCAATGTAATACATCGATATCCCAAAAGGATAGGAAGAGAGAAACTTGAATAATGAGGGAGAATACTTACCTGAGAATCAAACAGTAAGTGAAAAGATGATATAAATCTGATTGGATCGATCCGAAAGGAGGGGAAACTCTGAAAAATTCCTAGAGAGATTTCTGGTTCAGGAGCCAAGAGGTCTGGAAAGAATAGACTGAGAAAAACTGCCAAAAAACATGACTTAAAGTTGGGTGCAGTCTGGGTCATGATGTGTTCCCATGGGTCATGATGTGTAGTCCATGCTGGATAAGTTATGGCAAAAAACTCATTGCCTTGGATTAAAATCCAACATTTCACCATACACAACATGTACCCATCATTTATGATGTGTACAATCTCACGTCATGACCTCCCCCTTCACTACTTGTATCCAAAAACTAGTACACGACATGTACCTACTCTGAAGCCTGCAATAAACCCATAAAACACCTATAAAATCATTAAACCAAAGGGGAAACTTAAAAAAGGGATCTTTTTTATTAAGGTAATAGGATTTTACAACCTCCCCACCATAAAAAGTTTTCTCCTATAAAGTGTATGAAGAAGCTTTCATGACAAAGAGATGAGGCCACTGATCTCTCATCATCACATCATGTTACCACGTCTCATGATTATCAGAGCCATGCTGCCATAGAACATGAACCAAACTTATCATCCTTCCATGAATTACCTTGGTATCAGAATCAACTTTCATGACTAGTCGTTCAGTCAATGACAAATCAGGCTTGATCCCAAGATCACTCTAGCTCAAAATGTGAGATGGATTAGATAGATACTTTCATAGATGTGATACATGGAACATGTTATGTATCGATGTTAGCTGTGGTGGAAGTTCCAAATGGTACACTACCTTCCCCTCCTTCTCAAAAAACTTGGAAGGTCCCAAAAAGTGAGGAACAATCTTTACTTATATCCCAAGCCATTGATGACCCAACCCGGGTAAAAACTTCAAGAACACCTTATTACAAATTGAAAACTCAAAAGGTATACAGTTTCAATTAGCATAAGACTTATATCAGCTCTATGATGTCATCATCCTATGATGAATCGGCTAAATATTAGATGTCATCTCTTACACCAAGCTTGATCTGACCAATGAATGCTCACCAATCTCTGACCATCAGAACAGAGATTTACAAGGCTGGCCATACAAGGCCTCGAAAGGTTCCATTCTAATCATTGAATGGTAATTGTTGTTGTAAGAAAACTCATCCAGTCCTAAGTGACCATCCATAGCCCGACTGAAGTCGAGAACATAGGCACGGAGCATATCCTTAAAAATATGTATAACTCTTTCTGTCTGGCCATCCGACTATAGATGGTAGGCCGATCTCAAACAGATCTGAGATCCCAGTTCCTCATAGAGGCATCTCTAAAAGTGATAACTAAACCAAAAATCCCTATCAAAGACTATATCATATGAAACCCCATGCAAACGAATAATCTCTTTCACATAGAGATTTCCCAACTCCCCATCTTTGGCCATATCTAGAATGGGTATGAAGGGAGATGACATGGTTAACCCATAAATAACAACATATATTGCATTTTTATTTCTCAGGGTATAATAAAAACCAACCACAAAGTCCATATAGATCTCACCCCATTTCCATGTAAAGACTGGAAGTGGATGAAGTAAACCTAAAGGTTTCTGATGCTCATCCTTAACCTGCTGGCATGTATATCAAAGGTAGAAAAACTTATAAATGTTCTAACTCATACCCAGCTACTAGAACTTCAGCCTCATTTCATATAACATATTTTTGGCTCCCAAGTGCATAGACCACTGGGTGTTATGGAAATATCCCATCACAACCTTCCTTTTTAATAACGGTACTACAAAGAGGTTCCAATGACATAGAACACCCTTTTTGGGGAAGGACCATAGGAAAACTATCTCCCCACCATAAAGGGATTCTATAATGTTACAGAACTCATCATCAAGCTTTTGGTCTTGAAGAATCATCTAAAGAAGAGAATATGTCAACCAAAAATTTGCTAAGGAATCCTCATCCCCTTAATCCTGAACTCTAATATGCTTTTGTGAAAATAGATCCATCCAATTACACTCTTCTAAGGATTATTTCACTACTTGGGTTTGAAGTTTCCTACTCAACGCATATTCAATAACATTACCTTTCCCTGGGGTATAGGAGATTCTAAAATAGAAAGACTGCAGGTACTCCACCCAACTCATCTGCCAATGATTCAATTCTTTTTGAGATAAAATATAACTTAGGATTTTGTGGTGTGAATACTCCATAAACCTTTCACAAAAAAGGTAGTTTCATCAACTCCTAAATATGTGCATCACTATTGAAATATCCATGTCATGGATATAATAATTCTTCTCATTTGGCCTAAGCTGATGAGATTCATAAGAAACTATACGACCCCCCCTTTATAATAACATAGCACAATAATGAACCTGATGCATTAAAAAATACCACATAGCATGCTAATCCTCTAGAAGAGTCAACACTAGCACAATAGACAATAGGCGTTTCATCTCAACAAAATAACTCTAACATTTATCATCCCATGAAATCTTCACCCCCTTTTTATTCAAAGTAGTAATCGGAGAATCCATCTTTGAATGCTCTTTCATGAACCTACCATAATATCCAGTCAAACCAAAGAATCCTTGGATCGTGAAGACATTTTTTGGTTTCACCCAAGTCATAATAGAATTAAACTTATCAGGATCAACTAATACATCCTCTTCAAAAATTAGGTGTACGATGAATCTCACTTCCCAAATCTAGAAATCACACTTTGAAAGATTTTCATAAAGGCGATGATTTATCAACAGACTCAGAACTATTCTCAGATGTTGTACATGATCTCCTTAGACATGGATTAGATAAGAATTTCATCCAAAAAGGCAACGACAAAGGTATCCAGATACTCATGGAAAATCTTGTTCATTAAGTCCATGAAAATTTCAAAACCATTTGTTAAACCAAATGGCATAAAAAATAATCATAGTGTTTTTTCATACTTTGAAAGGTATTTTTCTAAATGTTATATTCTTGTATCATAAACTAATGGTAACCATATCGAAGGTATGTATTTGAAAACCACTTCACCCCTTTCAACTGATCAAACAGATCATCAATCCTTGGCATTAGATATTTGTTCCTTATATTAACTTGACTGAGCTTATGATAATCAAAACATTAGAGAAGAGAACAATAAATCTTCTTATAAATGAGAACCAATTATTACCACGATGAAAAAATTGGACAAATAAATCCTTTCTCAAGAAGATCATCTAGTTGGGACTTCAGCTCTTTCAGTTCAGCTGATTCCATTTGGTAAGAGTGAATAAAGACTGGTTGAGGTCCAAGAATTAATTCAATACAAAACAAAACCTATCTCACTAGTGGTAGACCAGAGAAATATGTAGGAAAAACTTCAGGAATCTCTATGATGGATGGAGGAAGATCACCACCCATTGAATCTTATTCTAGATAAAAAAGGTATCAATTTTACCAACTCTAGATAAGAAGGTCTAGATATACTCTACCTTGGGTCCCATTATCCTTGAAAGACAATAGGCACACCACTAGGTGTTGTAAAGTAGACCCGTCGATGATAATATTCAATTCGGTCTTTGTTGTCAATGAGCCAGTCTATCCCAAATATGATGTCAAGATATTTCATATCAAGAACAAGAAAACTCCAAGATAGCTTAGCATCTAATATAGAGAAGAAACAATCAGGACTATGGAGACCCTTCCCTCTCTTCATACTAAGGGGTGTAGTAATATCCATTATAAAAGACCATTTCTCCATAGGAATATTAAGCAGATTAATGATACAAGTTAAAATAAAAGAGTGAGATGCACCAGTATCAAAAATAAAAGTCACTAATGACAATAATATAGTAATGTTACCTCTCATAGTCATTGGTCGCATGTCTTCTTCCTCTTGATACTCTTTCATTGCGTGAATAATCTTCTTTCTAGATGCATATGGCTGGAACCCTTTTGAACGTGAAGCATTTGATTTACCCATAGTTTTAGGAGGATCTTATGACCCTGTCCCAGTACGTGGAGTAGATAAGTGATATTCAAATCTCTATAAGTGTCTAGAATATCTGTAGGAACTGTAGTCCTTGGGTACCTTAGTGAAAATAATCCTATAATTTCCTAGCATTCCACATTGATAGTAGATCAAAGGACTTCCTCCTAAATATGTAGGAGGTATGGAAAGACTTTCCTTTCGAGAACGACTATAAGAATCATCACACTTCCATTTTCCTTTGAAGGAACCAATGCTGCCACTAGGATAAAGAGGAACTCTTGTCAACCCTGACGTCCCAGGAAGGTCCATCTAAACCATCGTCTTCTTATCTAGCACATCCACATAAGTGGGTAGATTCATCAAGAAGATAGGAGAATGGATATCTAATAGATGTCCCAACTAAAACTATCAAGCTTTCATCCTGTCTTAGAAATAATATTTGGAGAAAACTTCACTAGCTCAGTAAATCCGTTCGAATACCCAGTCATAGTTTTGTTATCCTACTCAAGATTGAAAAACTCTACATCCTTCACCAACACCATTGAATCTAGATAGAACTTGTTGGTAAAATGAAACTTGAAGTAATTCCATTCTAATACCTCATGTTTCCCTACTGTCACCATCATGTACCACAATATCATGCTTGGTTCTTATAGTATGAAGGTTGTACACTTCACCCTGATCACGTATGCTATCTCCAAGAACTAAAACTAACATTATATCTATTGAGTCAAAAGTTCTATTTTGAATTTTATGTCTTACTTTGGAAATCAAAAATGTATTCATATATACTTATCGTACTAACTTTGTTAATCATACTGACTCTTTCAATTTTACTGACTCAGTCAATCGTACTGGCCCTGTCAGTCATACTAACTCTATCAATTGTACTGGATCTATCAATTGTACTAACTCTTTCAATCGTACTAACTCTATCAATCATACTGACTCTATCAATTGTACTGAATCTGTCAATCGTACTGGTTATGTCAATCGTACTATCTTTTGTGAATCATACTCACTTTGTATCATATCAATACATTACACTAATTAATACTTATAGTACTCATATTTTTACCACAAGCTTGTTTTTATCCTTTATCAACACATGTAAATCGTACTCATGTTTATCATCTTCATATATCTTTTGTTTTTACCAAAATGTTGTCATGGAGTTAGTTATAAACTAATCAAAACGATGTTGTGTTTTCTGTTTCAATATGACTGTTATAATGCCAGGTGTCCAAGTCCCTCCATGTTTTCTGGAGAAATATGACCGTTGGAGGAAATGTGACCGTTGGGACCTGAGCCCTATAAATAGGAGGTCATTTAAAGCTGAGAACAAGAACTGGGAGACTTCGATCATTCTGTGCTACTATAAAGTTCTAGAGAGATACATTGTGACTTCTCTCTTGTTTCGTGTGAAAGACTTGAAATTACAAAATGTGAACGGATCATTCTAAGTTTTTATATTTCAATAAGTGCTTTGTTTTGATTTGTGATACTGATCAGGTGATAACGATCAAGGGCTGTTGAGGATAGGCATACAATGATACCGATCTTCCTATCGAGGGCTTTCAAGTGTTTGAAAGACAGAGGTGCCGATTACCTGCAAAATCGAGGGCCTGCGGGGATAGCAAGACAGACATACCGATCATCGTATCGAGGGATTACGGGGATAACAACACATACGTACCGATCATCATATCGAGGGCTTACCAAGGTGGTGGTAAGACAGACCTCTTATCCTAGGATAAAGGATACCCGTCTCTTTGGGTCAAAATAATTGTAATACTTTTACATTTCCACCGCTGTTTATTTTAGAAAGGGAATTGTATTTTTTCCTTTCTTCAATTCATATTCATTTTTAATTTTTTCAATTAAAATCATAATGTTATATATTTTATCGATTGATTCTATATGCTTTATGGTAGAGTCCTTCACTATTGTATTACTCTGATTATTGTATTCCTTTTTATTACAATTGATTTACTTTTCTTATAGTATTACATCATATCATACCTTTATTTCCAAGTAAATTATGGTTAATTGTGTTGTTTGTAAATTTTATTAGTTTAAGATCATTTAAACTAATTTATTAAGTGTTTAGACAGAGAGTTTTTAAACCTACAATTCACCCCCTCTTACATTGTTCCATCTAATACACACACACACACACACACACACAGATATATATATATATATATATCAATCCAATAATTGGTATCAGAGGGGGTTTCTACTAATTTCTTTTAAAATTTCTATTTCAACTACTTACTGCACTAACGTGTGGAGTGGAAAAGATTTTGTTTTATTAGATGGAAGGAATGAATATTGAATCAATAGAAAATCTAAATCCAACTAGGCCAACTATCTTTGATGGGAATGATTATGAGTACTTGAGAGATCTAATGAATACATTTGTTATCAATACTGGTGTAGAAAATTTTATTATACTTACTATAGGTTACAAAATTATTGACAAAGAAGTCAGTATTTTCACCAATCAAGAGAATCAATAATATCAACTAAATTACAAGGTACAAAATACTTTGCTATGTTATATGACCAGGAATATATACATCCAGATATCATCTTGTGAAGCATCCAACTATATTTGGAAGAAATTGGAAGTCACAAATTTTGGTACATATAAGGTTATAGAAACAAGAAGAGTAATGCTTCGAGCAGAGTATCATTGGTTTCTTTTTCCTTATGGAGAGCCAGTATGTAAATTTCAACAAAGATTTATGACAATTGTCAATAGTTTATAATCTATGGGAGAAAAGGTCTTGATTATGAAGCTCTTTTAGACAAAATTATTGATATAATGCCAAATGAATGGGAGTAAAAAAGGATATCTATTGATGGAAACAGAAAAGATTCTCATATGTCTCTTGATGAACTATTTGGAACTATTCCACAGCATGAGACAAGAATGAAGAGAGATTCTGATTTCAAAAAAAAGAAAAATGAAAATGGAAGTGTAGATTTTACAACTACATCTAAAGCTAAAACGCCTGAAAGGATAAAAAGATCCAAAGCCAAGAAGGTTATTTTATCAGAATCAAGTGATTGTGATCATTCAGATAACGAGTTTTCCAATCTTGCTCGAAATATGAAAACGATTGTGGGAAAGAAAGACTACCAATAGAGATTCAAAAATAAAGATAGAAAGGATAAGAATGATTCAGAGTTAACTTGTTATGAATGAAAGAAAGTAGGTCATATAATACCTGATTGTCCTTTATTGAAGAGAAAATATAGAAAGAAGAAACATTCTGAAATAAATAAGAAAAAGTATTACAAGACAAAGACAAATAAAGTATTTAAGGAAAATATTACTAGGAGTTCAAGTGATGGTGATTCATTAGATGATTCTTCAGAATATGAATCCTCGGGATAAAGAAATATTAGACTTATAGCCAGACTACCAATTGAAAATCATTTTTCATGGATAAGGTACACAATGCTAAAGCTATTTCAAATGTTTCATTGATTGAAAATTATACTGATAATAAATATTATGAATCTTCAAATGATGATTCTTCATCATCAGAAGATAATACGTTAACTTCTTTTGAAGAAGTGTCTAGGTTTTCTAAATTACTTGAGAATGGAAATTCTAAACTCCAGAAAAATCTTGATAAAGAAAATTCTTGAATTTAAATTTTAACTAAAGAAGTTTTAGATCATTCTAATGATCTTGATATGAAAAATTCTGATTTTGAAAGTATTTTAAAAACCCTTGATAAAGTCAAATCTGATAAGGATAAACTTTATAAGGATCTTGAAAATGTAATTTCTAAAAAAAATGATTTCGAGCCTAACTCTAGTTCAAAATCAAATTTTTTAGAGGATGAAAACATTGTTTTAAAACTAAAGTCATAATTTTTTTCCTTGAACAAATGTTTGTCAAACTTTACTTATGGCAAGGAAAACTTTGATAAAATGTATTCTAAAATTCAACCTTTGAGAAATCATTTTGGTTTTGGTTATACTCATTCTAAACCGATTTTTAGTAATAACTGTTTTGTTCCTCAAAGTACCCCTTTTTGTACTAAGTTTCAATGTGGTGGACACTGGAAAAGAGATTATTCTCTTAATAGAACTCGGTCTTTAGGATTTTATAAAGATCATTTTGAAAAACAAATGTGGATTCCTAAAATTCTTTTATCTAACCCTTTTGGATCTAAACAAGTTTGGATTCTGAAAAACTAATTGTTTCTTTTTTAGGAAAATAAGAAGTGTACGAACAAGAATATTTGGTACATGGATACTGGTTGTTCTCATCACATGATCGGAAACAAAGATTTCCTTGAAAAGATTATCTAAACAAAAGGTGGAAAGGTTACCTTCAGAAATAATTCTCATGGAAAGATTGTTGGAATAGGTAATATTGTTTTTCTTGGATAAGTTATTATTTCAAATGTTTTGTTTGTTAAAGGTCCTAAGCACAATCTCATCAGCATAAATCAATTATATGATGAAGGATACCTTGTGAATTTTAGAAATGATAAATGATTAGGTCATAATTCCAAGGATGAATTCATTATATCTTCCCATTGGCAAGAGAATGTATACACTATTAACTTAGAAGAACTTAGTAGCCAAAATTTACATTGACTAAGTGTATTAGAAGACCAATCATGGTTATGGAATAGAATAATAGGACACTGTAACCTAATAAACCTTTGTAAACTTTCAAATAAAAGTCTTGTAAAAGGACTACCGGATCTTAGATATGATTCTTCAAAGGTCTGTGATCCTTGTCAATTTGGAAACCAACATAAAACTAGCTTTAAATCAATTAATGAAGTTTCTACTTCTAATGTATTACAGTTAGTGAACATGGATCTTTTTGGTCCTTCACAAACTGGAAGCATTGGAGGCAAATACTATGTATTTGTTTTAGTTGATGACTTTACTAGACTTACATGGGTCTATTTTCTAACAAAGAAATCTCAAGACCTTTTCTATTTCAAAACTTTTAGAGCCCAAGTTGAAAATAAGAAAAACCTACCATTGATAACTATTCATAGTGATCATGGTGGTGAATTTCAAAATTCATATTTTGAAACTTTTTGTAGTAAGAAAGGCATTACTCACAATTTCTCAGCTCTAAGAGCTCCTTAGTAAAATGGTGTTGTCAAGAGAAGAAATCACATTCTTCAGGAAATAAAAAGAATCATGTTGAGTAAATACTCAATTGATAATCATTTTGGGTCTGAAGCTGTTAGTACTACTTGTTACACAATAAATCATGTTTTAACTAGACCTTTTCTTAATAAAACACCTTTTGAATTGTGGACTGGACGAAAACCAAAAGTTTCATACTTCAAAGTATTTGGGTGCAAAGTATTCATTCTGAATACTAAAGAGAATCTACAAAAATTTGCACCAAAATATGATGAAGGAATCTTTCTAGTATATTCTGCAACTTCTAAGGCTTATAGAGTTTTAAATAAAAATACTTGTACTATTGAAGAAAAAATGCGTGTTAAATTTGACGAAACTAATCCTTTTGTTTTCAAACAACCCCAACCTAAATCTTTGAATGTGTTTTCAAAAAATGATCATCAACATTTATTAGAAGATCCTTCTGATAAGGAAAATGTTCAAGAAAGTCTTTCTAAATGTTTTACCCCAGAAGTCTTTCTACCATATTTTGATGAACAGGTTTAACAAAACCCAAATCAATTGCTTCTTAAGAATCATCCCAGTGATAACATCATTGGCGATGTAAATCAACCTGTAAGGACCAAAAATTCCATGAGAAATGAAATAGAACATCTTGCCTTTCTTTCTTAATTATAACCTAAAAGTCCAAGTTAGGCCTTAGGTTATGAAGATTGGATTGAAGAAATGCAAGAGGAACAAAATGAATTTGAAAGGAATCAAGTCTAGACTTTAGTTGGAAGACCTAAAGAAATAACTGTAATTGGTGTAAAATAGGTTTTTAGAAATAAATGTGATGAAAATGGAATCATTTTAAGAAATAAAGTAAGAATTGTTTCTAAGGGATATAATCGACAAGAGGGAATAAACTATGAAGAAACATATGCTCCGGTAGCTAGAATTGAATCTATTTATATTCTACTATCCTTTGCAGCATAATTTAATTTCAAATTATTTCAAATGGATTCTAAATGTGCTTTTCTAAATGGTTTTGTTCAAGAAAAAGTTTTTGTCGAACAACACCCTGGTTTTCTAGACCCAAAACATCCTAATCATGTTTTCAAACTTACCAAAGCTTTATAGGGCCTTAAACAAGCCCCTAGAGCATGGTATGATAGACTTACAAGATTTCTTTTACAAAACAATTATTAAAAAGCTACAGTAGATTCAACCCTTTTTAAAAAAATGGAAAATAGAAATGTATTGATTGTTCAAATTTATGTTGATGACATCATATTGGGATCAACTCAACAGTCTTCAACTAATTCTTTTGTGAATTTAATGAAATTTGAGTTTGAAATGAGTATGATGGGTAAGTTTACATTCTTTTTAGGTTTTCAAATTTCACAAACACCAGAAGGGACATATATATCTCAACATAATTATATTAAAGATTTACTCAAAAAGTATGGATACGACAATACTAAATGTATTAGCACTCCGTTGGTACCTCAAATAGACTTGATCTTGATGAAACTGGGAAACCATTAGATCAAACAATTTTTAGAGGTATGATAAATATTTGGTTATACTTGAAAACTAGTCGACCAGACTTAGTTTTTTCCGTATTATTATGTGAAAGATACCAATATAATACAAAATAGTCTTATTTAAAAGTCGTGAAAATAATCTTTCGGTATTTAAAATGAACTCTGGATTTATGACTTTTTTATTCTTCTGGAAATGATTTTGTTTTAAAAAGTTTTTCAGATGCTGACTTCGGTGGTTGTAGAATGGATAGAAGTAATACATATGGAACATGTCATTTCTTAAGAGATTCCTTGGTTTCTTGGTCCTGCAAGAAACAACACTCAGTAGCACTTTCCACTACTGAAGCTGAATATATAGCAGCTGGAAGCTGTCGTGCTCAAGTGTTGTGGATGAAACACACACTCACTGACTATGGATTGAGTTTTTCCAAAACTCAAATTCTATGTGATAATACTAGTGCCATAGCTCTTAGTAAAAACCCAGTACAACACTCCTGTTCAAAACACATAGATATTAGGCATCACTTTCTTAGGGATCAAACACAAAAAGAAGATATTATTTTACAATTAATCAGAATGAAAGAACAACTTGCTGACATTTTTACTAAAACTTTACCTTCCGATAAATTTTTATTTATAAAACAGAAGCTAAGAATGATTACATTAAAATAATCATTCATGTATACTTCATGTTTTACACTTCTCCTTACATTAAAATCCTCTTAAAATGGGGAGAACATTTTTTTTTCTCTCTATTTACCTTATATTTTTTTAAACTTTTCTTTCTTTATTCATTTATTATTTTAGTTTTCTATATTTCTGATTATCGTTTTGACTAGTTGGTTATTGTTTTAATAACATGTCATCTTGTTTACCTAAGTATCGTATTGATTTGTTTTCCATCGGCACATAAACCTATGGTAACAACTTTTTTTCCATCGACACGTCAACCTATGGTAACAACTTTGTTTTCCATCGACACGTCAACCTATGGTAATAACTTTGTTTTCCATCAGCACGCAAACCTATGGTAATAACATTGTTTTCCATCGGCACATCAACCTATGGTAACAAATTTGATTTCCATCGACTTGAAAAACTATGGTAATGACTTTGTTTTCCATCGGCTTGAAAACCTGTGGTAATGACTTTGTTTTCCATCATCTTGACAACCTATGGTAATGAATTTGTTTTCCATCGGCTTGAAAACCTATGGTAATGAATTTGTTTTCCATCGGCTTGAATACCTATGGTAATGACTTTGTTTTCCATCGGATTGACAACCTTTGGTAATGAATTTGTTTTCCATCATCTTGATAACCTATGGTAATGAATTTGTTTTCCATCGGCTTGAAAACCTATGGTAATGAATTTGTTTTCCATTAGCTTGACAACCTATGGTAATGACTTTGTTTTCTATCGTCTTGAAAACCTATGGTAATGACTTTGTTTTCCATCGTCTTGAAAACCTATGGTAATGACTTTTTTTTCCATCGTCTTGACAAACTATGGTAATGACTTTGTTTTCCATCGGTCTCACAATCAATTGTATTCTTTCTCCTCATATGATTGTATTTTATTTCACTATATTAATATTATTAAATCAATAATTTCCTTACAATCTCCAACATGTACATTCTTTCCTTACTTTGTATTATTTTTATTAATTTTTATTGTTTCTAGTTTTTTTTAAAAACCCTTTAAATCCTATCTGTTGATTTTTTCCTTCTAATCGTAACAGTAGAAGACCAACAGTCATCCTTTTTTCTCCTATAAATAGAACCCCGCTCTCCAAACCCACACTGGTTTTTCAGATCTCGTGGCAAAGATCTACCCCCTTGTTTTAAGACTCCGTACGATCTTCCATTTGCTACATCTATATGTCTCAGTCCTCTGCCAACACTCCAACTGAAATTTCTTCAAACATGTTTTCAGAGAAAGACTTCCTCAGAGAAAGGTTAGTTTCTCAAGACTACTTTGACACATATGATTCAACAATCAGAAGGATTATTTTGTTCCAAGGATGGGAACACCTTTGTGTTGAAAAACATGTATCTCAAGATCCAGTTCTTATTGAAGAAGTTAGTCAATTATACAAAACCATGTCTTTTGAAAAAAATATGACAATCAACTGTGTTGTGTATGATAAAAAAATCTCAACGTCTGTGAAACAAGAATCCCACTTTCTAAATGTCTCAACAAAAGGTGATTCCTTTTGGACATCTCATAAACTACCAGAGGAAGTTTGTACGTTTAATACAGAAAGTGCTGAAAAGTCGTTATTTCTTAAAATGAAGAGAAAAGAAAAGTATCTCATTTATCTCCAGAAAATAGGTTCGTGGTGCTTTGGATGCAAGGTTTTATTATCCCAAGGGAAGGGGATAGGGAAACTCTTAAAGTCTCTGATATATTTTATACTAGACTTTCTTGTAAACATGAGAAAGGTAAATCTCATGGGATACATATTTGAAAAAATAAAAAATGTCAAGTTAGTAGCGATCAAGTACCATTTGATTATGTATCCCTCTATTCTTACAAAGTTCATTCTTAAGAGCATGAAGTTTTGTAATATCCCTTTGAAAGGTCAATTGAAAGAGATGAAGCCTTCTTGGATAAGTAAGAATACATTGAAGAAGTTGTATGTTTGTTTCGATGAAAACTCAAAGCTCATTTTCAAAGATGTAGAAGCTGAATCAAAACAAAATGAATCGGCACCAAATCAATCGACACCTTTTCCAATCAAAGATAATCCAAATATCGTTTCCCCTAAAAAGTTAGATCCAAAAACAAGTTCTAAGCCAAAGAAGAAACCTAAATACAACAAGGAGGTTGTGGCCAAATGGAGGAAACATAGATAACAAAGAAAAGAAGGTGATCCTAAGTTTGGTCTTGATCCAGCTACAACTTTTGCTGAGAGGATAAAGGTAGAAGATAATATTCAGGATAAAAAGAAAAAGAAGACTCTTTTGAAAAGGAAAGCTGAATACTTTGATGTTTCTAAGATTATGAAAATGGTTGAGGAGGCTAGTGCTCAACTAACAGAAGAAGTGAATTAAGAACCTATCGTACAGAGTCTTCCAGAGAAAGAGAAAGGGAAACAAATTTTTAAATAAGTACATGAAGTTGAGGTTATTAAAGAAGAGGAAGAAGATTTTCTTTTGGAATTTCTTTAGTGTTCAAAAAAGAGCAGAGAAGAATCGTTTCAAAATAAAAGTGAAGGTATTAAATAGGTTCCTCATGCCGATCAAGCTCTAGCTATATATTTTGAAAATCTAGATAGAATTACCTCTCAAGTAAAGCAAGGTTCTAAATCTTCTCATACAGAAAAAGTAATCATCATCAGTGAAAAATTAGAAGAAGAAATAAAGGGGAAAGAAAAAGCAAAAGGAAAACAGCCAGTTGAAGACTCAAGCTGATCAAATGAACTGGATTTGTATGACGAGGATACTAATTCAGAACACAACATTTCTCTCAAAAATAGTGATTACATTGTTCATGTTTTGAGAAGGATTGAGAAGACCATTCCTTATTTTCCTAGACTTGAAGGGAAAATTGATTTTATCACTGAAAATCAGAGAAAGAAGTTTGGTTCTGTAATAGAACTGAGAAAGAGAGTATTTTCAATTGAAGTTGATTTAAAAGTACTATCTGAAAGTTCATCTCTTCATAAGAGGGCTTGCAATAGAATGACTAAGTGGTCATACAAAACAGAAAGCTCTGTGAATGATCATGAAATATCAATTGAAGACTTAAGGAGGATTTCAAATGATCTTTCTATTTCTTTTAATAAGCTTGAAAAATAAACCTTTGAAAGGATGAATTAGATTTCAACAACTCATGGAGCTGATATTCCTTCAGTGAAAGAGCTGCATGAGAGAATGAATGCTTTTCAGACAGAATTTTCAAAGGTTTCATCTTTCAAAGATGAAATAGTTTTGTTGAAGAAGAAAAATTCCGTGTTATCTAAAGACAATAATAATTTTCAAGACGGAATTGATACTATTGAAGAGGTAATCAGAGTCCAAGAAGAGACTATCAAGAATCAGGATTGTCTTTTTTCCAATCAACAAGATCTTCTCAAATATCAGGGTGATTCTACCTCCAAAGACAAGAATGAAATCAAAAAGATGAAATAAGTTCTTCATGAGCTAGTCAATAAAGAAAAGGAAAGAGAAAAAAATAAGTGTTGTTGTATCTTTATTTTCTCATTTCTAAGAATTATATATAATTTTGTTATCTCAATGAGATATATGTTATCTTTCCCATTGCCTTGCATTTCTTTTCTCTAACTCTTTCAAGAAACTCAAGATTACCCCATTCTTTTGGTAAATCACAAAGGGGGAGAATTTTTTATAAGGGGAGAATGTTTTAATAAAATACTTATAAATTAAGGAAAATCTACGAATACAATCCTTAGGAAAGTACATACCTAAGGGGGTGTTAGTTGTATTCAGTTTCTTATTCAGAAGAGTTTCCAATAACTCATGGGGAGATAAGTATTTCTTTTTGTTTTTACTTCATGTTTTGTGCTTTCCAAAAAGGGGGAGATTGTTGAGTAAAAAGTTCTCTTTTGACTTCTATGTCTTGTTTTGGAAATCACAAATGTATTCATATATACTTATCCTACTGACTATGTCAATCATACTGACTTTGTCAATCGTATTGACCCTGTCAATCGTACTGACCATATCAATCGTACTGACTCTGTCAATCATACTGACTCTGTCAATCGTACTGACTCTGTCAATCGTACAGACTCTATCAATCGTACAGACTCTATCAATCGTACCAACTCTATCAATCATACTGACTATTTCAATCATAATGAATTTTGTGAATCATACTCACCTTGTATCATATCAATACATTACACTAAGTAATACTTATAGTACTCATATTTTTATCACATGCTTTTTTATCCTTTATCAACACATGTAAATGGTACCCATGTTTATCATATTCATATATCTTTTGTTTTAACCAAAACGATGCCTTTGAGTTAGTTATAAACTAATCAAAATGATGTCATGTTTTCTGTTTCAATATGACTGTTGTAATGCCAGGCGTCCAAGTCCCTCTGAGTTTTCTGGAGAAATATGACTGTTGGAGGAAATGTGACCATTGGATCCTAAGGCCTATAAATAGGAGGTAATTTGAAGCTGAGAACAAGAACTGAGAGACATTGATCATTATGTGCTACTATCAAGTTCTAGAGAGAGATGGTGTGACTTCTCTCTTGCTTCATGTGAAAGCCTTGAAATTAAAAAATGTGAACATCTCGTTTTTAGTTTTTATATTTCAATAAGTGCTTTGTTTTTCTTTTTGCGACTGATCAGGTGATAACGATCAAGGGCTAATAAGGATAGGCAGATGGTTCTACCGATATTCATATCGAGGGATTTCAAGTGTTTGAAAGACATAGGTGGCTATTACCTGTAAAATTGAGGGCTTGTGGGGATAACAAGATAGACATACCAATCATCGTATCAAGGGCTTGTGGGGATATCAAGACAGACGTACCGATAATTGTATCGAGGGCTTACCAAGGTGGTGGTATGACAGAACTCTTATCCTAGGTGAAAGGATACCCTTCTCTTTGGGTCAAAATAATTGTAATACTTTTACATTCCCACTGCTGTTTGTTTTAGAAAGGGAATTATATTGTTTCCTTTCTTCATTTCATATTCATTTGTAATTATTTCAATTACAATCATACTATTACATATTGTATCGATTGTTTCTATATGCTTTATAGTATAATCATTCACTATTGTGTTACTCTGATTATTGTATTCATTTTGATTACAATTGATTTACTTTTCTTATAGTATTACATCATATCATACCTTTATTTCCAAGTAAATTGTGATTAATTGTGGTTTTTGTGAATTGTATTATTTTAAGATCAGTTAAACTAATTTCTTAAGTGTTTAAACACAATGTTTTTAAACCTACAATTCACCCCACTCTTTTATTGTTCCATGTAATATACGTATATATCTATATATCGATCCAACAATATCTTCCCCAACCATTCCTCAACATGTTGAGGGTCGGTGGAGCCTTTAAGTACTGGTGTATTATGTTGAAGGAACTCTTGTGAATGATTCCGAAGAACATCCCCCTAAGGATCCATAGCTAGAGCATGATCGGGAACTGGAGGTGCTGCTTATCCCAAATCATGGATAGTGTACACAATCACCTCAACCAGATTCGGATCAACAAAGGTATTTTCTTGATGAGGTTTAACAACAACCTCTTCCTGTATATGATTTTCACATATTTTTAGAGGTATTATACTACAAAACATCACCAGGTAAAAGGAAAACATTAGATTAACACTTGAACTGAGAAATAAAAGAATATATTCTCTACAGATGTAACAAACCAGATTTGGATTCCACTCTATCCAAATCTCAATAGGGAAAGACTACAAATAATCTACTGGGTGTCTTTAAATATCCACCCATGGTGACTCAAGGTTCATTGTAGTGAGGGCTATCCAGGCACTCAATCCCAACTACCTCCTATATCATGAAAAGTGATAAAAAATGCATACTGCCTTCAAGACAAAATCTGAACAACCTCTCATTGATATTGCTTTGTCACGAACCATCCCGAGTACCATGGAAACCTGATAACCGAGATGGACCTGACATGACACGAAGGGAATTACCGATCCCCATGGGTTGGTAACTAGAACCTGACATCATACAACAAACATGTTGGAACTATTTTTGCCACAATACATAGAGAAAGTAAGACAAGAAAGTCAATATTCATATAAAAGAAACTACACTGGGAGTAAAGTACCAGAATACAATGAGGCACAGAATCCCAATGTACTAAAACCCAAGCACTAAAATAAAAAGAAACACCCCCAAGGTCTCTAAGGACACAACTAACCAAGACCACAGTACAACAGGTGGATCCACCTTAAAGAGGTCCCTTCTCTTTGCTTGAAACTGGAAGAAGAAAGTCTACAAACACCCAAAGGAAAAAGTAGAGCGTGAGCCAAAGCCTTGTAGGATACCACCAAATATTCTATAATAGAAACTAAATATAGGTTTTCCATATAAAATATTTCAATTTTCTAGGTAAATTGGTTCAGAAAATAAAAACAATATTTAAAAAAAACATCCTATAAAGATTCAAAATGATGGAAAATACTATTAAATCACATGATTTATTTTATAAGAGATGGAATAGTTCTAAAAAAATGGATTAAGTAAAAAATTTATATAAAATAGTTTATATAAATTCAGAATGCATGTAAAGCAGTTAAAAAATATTGGCATACATTTATATCTCAAATATAAACAAGCGAGTAACATGGTCATCTTCCCAAAGGTATGATAGTATTAACCTACTATAGGATTCTGCACTCGCTAAGTGAACAAAGAAAAATGAGTATACTCACTCCCCCTGACACACTCTAGAGGTGAATCGTCACCCTCCTGTAGTTGATATGACCCACTATAGGTTTTTTTAGAACACTTTTATAGTGTAACGTGTATCCAAATAACTCATTAACAACCTAAATATTGAATGTGTTTTTACATGATGAGTAATTTATTTTAAGACTACTTATAATACATTAAATCCAATTATGCCATTTGAAAAATTCCAATTTCTTTCCATTTAAAACCAATACATGTTTTATTAAAAAACATGACACTTTCACAAGATAAAACCATTAGGTTTCTATAAAATCATCTTAATCCATTTTCATGAGTTTGAAATATATTCAAAAAAAATTACATCGTTTTCCCAATTCATTTTCACAATTAAATTCCATAATTTAATTAAAAACATTTCCATAAAATCTGTAATTTAAATTAAACATTCTAAATCAGGAAATATCTATAAACCCACCCCAATTCAATGGAATTTGGGCTTTTCCAAAATTCCGTGATAAAAACCCATTTCCTTATATTAAAAACGAGCATTTTCACCCTACACAATGTTTACCCACCATTCAAGACTTGTACATGTTCACATCGTGACCTCCCCCTTCACAACTTGTATCCAACAAACAGTAAACGACGTATACCTTAGGTACACAATGTTTACCTGAACTGAAGCCTAAATTAAACTTGAAAAAACAACTATAAAAATATTGAAAAAAATTTCAAAATTAAAAAAAGAGGAAAAAAGTTCCCGAGAAGCAAAATAGGATGTTACATCATCCCTTGGACAGTACACATGGTATCCATCTAGAAATAGAATATCGTACAGCTCAACACTAAAAACCTAGTATAGGATAAATAAGGCACATTGATTCATATATATATATATATAACCTTCACGTTTATAAAAAAAATTCACCACTAAGGTATTTAGATAATAAATTTTATTTTAATTATTTTTCTACATTTAATATAATATATAGCATGCATTTTAGTTCAACATGTTTTCCATATGTCTTCCTTCCATAGTGATATCTAAATCCATGGTTATAGAGAATTAACTCAAGTGAGTATTCCCCTTGGGATATTACTTGGGAACCTAAATACCTATTCTTTAATTATATAATTTTTAATTCTAATCGTTGATATAGAAATGAGTGGGCGGGAAGTGGATTGATGGTCATCATCTACTCTTCCCATTTTTTGTTGTATTCTTCCTCCTAACAAAGCTTCTCTCCCTATCTTCTCTTGGAATACACTATACACTAATAGAGATATTTTGATTGAGGGATGAAAAATATATAATTGGATCTTGGGGTTGGGATAGTGGATTCCCTAATTGAGTGTATTCACTAATTTTTCATTGTAGAGGAGGTGATATAGATGTACATAGAGTGGTTTTCCATGTGTGTTTGGTCCCAAAACTTAGATACAAGTGACAAATAAATTATTGGTTATGATTTTATTATTGTATGATAATAATCTATGGAAAATTAATGATCCCTGTGATCAAACATGGTTCTATTCTCTCTCACAATGAATTTCGTTTTCATTTTAAAAAAAACAAAATCCCCAAAACCTCTTTTATTTTATACTAAATTTGAAGAAAAAATATAAAAAACAAATATAAGTGAAAAATTGTGATTCTCGAGGCCTAAATCATTGATATACAAACCTATGGATAACTTCCAACTAGACAGAAGGGATTTTAAATTACTGTTTGATAATCCTCTAAAATAATGGACTATTAGTGAACATATGATAAAAACCTCCCACTAAGGTATTTAGTGAGTAACATCTATAAATAATAAAATATTGAATAATAGAGATATTTAAGAATCATATTCGTAATGTTCAACTCCTTAAAAATATTAAAAATACTCAAATCCACAATATAAAATGTTATATTGTCAACTTCTATCATTTAATTTTTTATAATTTTAACTTTATCATCCCTAGAACTCTTCATTTAATATTTTCATTGAAATATTTTAGTAACTAATGTAACAATTTAAATTATTACTTACTAACAGGCTTAAAATCTTTTAAGATAATGTAACATTCACTTTTTATGGTAACTAAATTTAACTTATAAAAATCTATTTACTACTATACTGTAAAACTCTTTTTGTATATTAATTGAAAAAAAATTCATATTTTAAATGGAATTATATTTTTTGAAATAGTGTTATACATGCTCTCATGGAAACTGAATATAACCATTATATATTTATCATTACACATTTTAAAATCGATAGGATATTAATGATGGACATATATTCCCTAAAGCCTATATATATATGATATTTAAATATATATCTATATATGCATGTGTGGTATATAATACAGTAAGATACACCTTAATCATAAAATATGATCTCATGCTATAAAAAAAATTTAGATATAGTGTAAATAATATTCTATGATTTGGGTGTAATCTTAAGGTATAAAAACTATATAAAATGAATAACATCACACTAATAATAGTGTACAATTGGTTAGACCATAAATCTTGGTTTTTGAATCCTCATAAGAAACTGTCATATAGATCGGAATATGATTTCATGATATTACCAATTATGTTCTGGGTATCATTACTCCTCCACAAATTCTATTATGAAAGACCTGTTACATGAGGATTAATGATATAGTGAATTATTTATGCATGTTATGTATAAATTAACAAGAGTATCATTTACTCATGAGTTATAATGAATGAGTAACTGTGGAAACTCGAGGAGTTCCCTTGAGCATCTTTTAAGTACCCATTACAATGTGATGACAATGAAGGTATGCATAATGGAACCCATAACCAAAGATCCCATTACCCATACACTCTTTGTCATACCTCCTTAATATCATGATATACTATCACATCATAAAGGATGGAGAATCCTATATGTATGATGTTTGAAAAAACTAACTCATGGGTATGTCTAGAGGTGGGAGGCCATCATCTACTACTTGGGTTATTTATAAATCCAATTAAATGGATTTTTAAAATTATGTATAATATTCTATGGAATTATGATATAATAAAAATAAGTATTTTATAGTATTTCTTCTTTCATAGTTCTTTATGTTTACAAATTTATATACATGGGTGGTTTTGGTGTTCAGATTTGTTCATTTTCACAAGTTATATACAGTGATAATAGAGCCCTTATAATCCTAGAAGTTTTATCAAGGATTCAAATGATATTAGATGTATAAAATCATACCTGGACTAAAGAAAACTGAAATCATATTACATATAAAATTTCAATAATAAAATATGGAATTTGACATGGTTTCTATAGAATCTTGGAATTTAGAGATAGAGCTATTATCTCTTCGTAGACTTCTTTTCACTAGGAACTATAGAACAATGGACTAACTATGATAACATGAATTATTGAATTATAGGTTTCTTTGTGATCTCATCTGATATTGGACCTATTGGACTTTGAATTTTAATTTTTAATATTTCTCCTAATATCAGTGAAATGATTCCAAATCTATATAGTTGTATGGATTATTCACAAACAATGAACATATATTTATTTTACCTTATTTTTGTTCATATTATTTTTATCTCTTTTACAATTCTTCTAAAAAATATACTATCATGGTTACACCTGATGTGTCTATAATAAATAATATTAAATCCTGAGTTTTTAGGATTGAGTTTTTTTTCTCAAATTGAATAATTTATATAGAAAAAGGAAATTTGAATTGTGATTAGTTTGATGAAACTAAATTTATTTACTGGAGGATTTATATTTATGAATACCATTATATTAAAAAGTTTCAATTTCCACTTCTTCGTGAAAACTAAAAGAGATATAAAAACCTGAGTGGGACAACTAGAATTATTGGTTCTTGTAGTTGTGCACCATACATTGACCAACAAGATTCCATTTAACATAAAAGGTCATAATAAAATTAATGGGTTGATAAAATATCACACAAATATATATATGATAATAATTATTCTTATATTAAATTGTACCTCTTGCAAAAACTGTTCAATTTAAAGATGATTGGAGGGAATATTTTTATTTATCATGTTTATAAATTCCACTCCATCACAAGTAAGTTGGCACTAGTGATAATTTACCTATATAATGAGCTATTATAATTATTTTTATTGTCCTTTTTACCTGATTGTTGGGAAGAAATAGTATTATCCATGATTAGTTATTTAAGTAATACAATGTTGATTCTGAAATATGTGTGAGACCTAATCCTCAGTAGGATAATTGGAGAAGATTATCATAATTTTTCTCTAATTATACTCTAAATGTGGAAGGAATAAGAATATTTTTGTAGTGAGATAAATATAGAGGATGATTAAATTATAGAATAAACATTCAAGATAATACAAAGGTCCCTGGTCCTACAGGCTATACTTATAGGAAGAAAAGACACATCAAGATGGAGTTCATTGAAAAATAAAAGGAACCTAAAACCAACATGGAAAACAAAATAGATGGAGGACCTAATGATGTCTTATTTATGAGTGTAGATAAACCTATGTACTCTTTGATTTTAGACCTAATGTAATCCTTCCATTACACATTGGAGAAGGGTTATCTAAATAATTATGTTTACTTACATTTTGTAAAGTTATTTATTAATGATGATAAACCCTTCCAGATTTTTGGGAAAGGTGATACATGTATGAAGACCAATAAAGAGTTTTCTTATTATAAAGAATGATTAATATATTACTATGTTGATAATGAATATTATTTCCATTGATTAGGTTTATGATGGAGGTTATAATACCACATTCACTAGTGGTGCATGAAATATTACGAAGGAATATATGGTCATAGCTCTCATAGTAAATATTAAAACCCTATACAGTATTACATAAATTTTATGGAAATTCATGTAATAATTTTGTATTGGATATTAAAAACTATGGAATTATAGGTCAGGAAACATGAGTGAGAAGGGTATGAAGGTGTTCGAACCAAAATGAATTCTACTAGAGTTGAATTCGGTGGAAGTTGTATTGTGTGAAGATTGGGAAGCTATACCTAGTTTACACTGATACATAGGGTATTACTCTAGTATATTACTTTAGAGGGTAACAATATTATGTTAAATTTACCAATGAATCAATAAGGAAGGTATATTTTTACTTTCATAAAAGAAAATTTGATGTATTTATAATGTTTTATAATTGAAATAATTTGATGGAGAATGAGTCAGGATCAAGGCTAAAATGATGGAGGTATGATAATAGATGATAGTATGATAGTAAAGAGTTCATATAATTATATTTTAATAATGGAATTTAGCAGGATAAGACTATTCTAGGTTTACCACAATACAATTTTATTCCAAAGAGGATGAATAGGATATTGAATGATTTTTCTATGAGTATGAGGGTACACTTAGGGATACCCATGAACTTATGTGTTAAATCAGTGAATATATTAATATATATTATTAACATGAGTCCATATGTACCAATTAGAGGATTTTTACCCAAGGAACTTTAGTTAGGAAAGGTGGTAATAATCTTTCATTTATGATTATTTGGTTTTTTATATATGTACATAAAAATACTTTGGTTGTTTGGTAAATGTACATCTAAATACTGATGTAATGGAAAGGCTTGAATTTTAGACAAAATCATGTTACATTATTGGCTATGGTGATGAGGATTTTGGTTATTGATTCTAGGATCATAAGAAAAATACGATCATAAAAATATATAATATTATATTTAATGAAGGTTTCATGTATAATAATCATCATATAGTTGAAATTGATGATGGGAATAAGAATCATAGTTCTAGGAGAAAGTGGAGCATGAAAGTGTACCTGATCACATGACACTATAACTAGTGGATCCTACATATTAAGTAGATTTTATGAGATAAAAAAGGATGGGAAGTACCATAAAAAGGTATTCATTATCCTTATACTATATTTTACTATCTAATGGTTGATATTGAAAATGATTTGAAGAGGAAATGCAGTAAAAGGATTCGAGGAAGTGGTAGTTGGCTATGAAGGAGGATATTTATTCATTTTATGATAAAAATACTTTGGAGATGACACCTTTTAAATAAATAAATAAATAATTTTAGAAAAAATAGGTATATTTATTTAAGTAAGAACCTGATGGTAAGAGGATATACAATGAAAGTGTGGTTTTAAAAGGATTTCAATAGAAGAAAAGTATGAATTTTACTAAAATTCTATCACCTATAATGAATCTTAACACCATACGGGTAGTTTTTTGTATTGTTGCATTAGTGTATTTTTATCTTGAGAAGCATGGTATACATAATAATTTCCTTCATATATATTTGGAGGAGTATACTAATATACAATAACCAAAGGGATATATTGGGATAGAAAAGAATGTCCTTGTATAAAAAATCTAGTAGACCTTTTATGAGTTGAATCATGCACTTTTTTAGTAGAGGAGTTTTGATGAATTCATTGGAAAAAATACATAAAAATATTGTGTCATGGATTAATGATACTATTTTGAGTATTTTGGTGATGAATACATTATATTATTTTATGTAGATGGCTTGATCATTATAGGATTATCCATGTAGAGGATTGATTAACTAAAAGGGATGGTGTCTATGGAGTCAAACTTGAAAGATCTTAGAGAAGATAGAAATATTTTGGGGAGTAAGATCAAGAGATACCATTCAGATGTAACCTTGATGTTATCACAAGATGAATACATTAGAAAATTTTGAGAAGATTTAGTATTCTTTAAAAAATTAAAATTTATATTTTCTTGAAAATTAATTTTAAATTATTAAAAGAGAAATAAAAAAACATAAAAGAGGAGGTTGAGTACCTATAAAAGGTTTCATATGCAGTAGTTTGAAAGCCTAATGTATTTCATACTCCATAACTGACATGATATTTCTCATGTAGTGGGAGTTTTGAGAAGATATATAAATAACCATAGAAAGAAACACTGAGAAGTTGTGAAGTCGATTCTGAGGTATCTAAAGGTAAGTAAGGAAGTATCTCTATTCTTTTGGAAAGGTAAGTCATTACATGATTATGTGTATAAATACCTTAGTGGTGATATTGAAATTATGAGGAGTACCAAAGGTTATTAGTTTAATTCTATAGAAACTATATGAGTTTTATATCTCCATTACATAATATGATGGAACTATCCAAAACAAAGAAACAATGAATTTCGATAACAGAGGTCAATAAGGATATGGTTTTGATAGATATGTTATTTGAGGATCTGGATATAAAGAAAGAGGAAAATTTATTCCATTATGGCCATCACATTGTTATAAATCTTTAAAATCACACAATGTTTCATTCCCAAATAAATAATATTCAGTTTAAGTAACATTTGTATAGAATTAATACATAATGTTTTGTTGACATTGAAAAAGATTCATGGAAGCAATAATCTAGAAGACATGTTGAAGAATATGATGATGATTGAGAATTTCAGGAACTAATGTCCCTCTATTGGTCTTCATTGATTAAAAAAGGATGAAATGTAGAATATAAAAGAAAACTATGATATAATATAAGAAAAATATAGAATTTAAAGAATCTAAATTATAAAATTAATTGTTTAATGAGAAAGACCCCATTGTCGAGTAAAGAAGAGGATTAAAAAAATTATGTTTATTGTCTAAAGAAAAAACTGGGGAAGGATTTCATTTTTTCTAGATAAATATCCAAGTGGGAGATTATTGTAATGGTGTATCCCAATCCTTAAATGAAGTTGGTCTAACTTATAGTGGTCCATTCATTACACCATGCCATAACTCTGGTCAACTATATCAGAGATAACCAGAGACACTAATAGTAGTAATTTAGTAGTGTAGACTTTTATATAGTTACTATAAAAACTTGTAATTTGGTAATGGTGGTACTGTTTCTCATTGTACTTCCATCCATATCCATTATAGCACAGTGGTCCAAATGTGCTAACTTGGACTATAGAAACATGATTTTTTATGATATTATTAAAGATAGGGTTTTTTAGGTTTTTAATTTTTCTCTATAATATTACCCATGAAATTAGTGAAATGCTTATGCCTCTCTATAGATGTAGGGATTATTCCCAAAACATGTAAATCTCCATGTATATGAAATTCTTATCGCTATTTTATTCTCTCTCTCTCTTTATTTAACTCTTCAAATTCAAAATAAATTATAATGGTTTCTCCTAGAGTTTCCTTAACACCATCCCTATACAATTTAATATTGAGGTTGAATGAATCATCATTAGTGAATGATGCCTCACTAATCTCAGGTGGATGATAATTCACTACTGTCAATGTCCAATTAGATGTTATTCCATCATTTAATATCCCAAGAGGATGATACACCACCAAAGATTCTATAAGTGGATGATGATACACCAATACCATCTACTTAGATGATTATGTACCACCAAAATCACATATCAATTGGTTGATACACCGTCGATATCAAATCCTAGGTAGACGATATACCACTAGAACTATTCCCTAAGTAGAAATACATTGCTATGATGGATATCATTAGTGGACAATGATCCACCAATATGAAACCTAAATTTCTCAATGTACCACTATAATTTTAACTCAAAGTGTATTAAGTTCCAATATTTTATTGGCCACAAGGTGAACGATGGGTCACCAACCCCATTTATGTAGGTAAAACCTTCAAGTAAATTTAGGAGGATTAAGAACCACCAGATACCTATCAACCAATAATATAAATGATATGTCTTTAAAATTTAATTTAAATCATTTATAATCATAAAAAATATCATGGGTTGTTCTATTAGCCCACCTACCCATCCCAAAGGACATTATCTGGGACATCTCACCACTATCAAATATTGTACTCAATATAAACCTCACTAAGGAATATCCTAAGGAACTACACTAGGATCCTATTGTATGCTCTAATTCATAGGATCCCATATTGGGTCTAAAGTCACAATTTTATAATATATAACATGATACAATTATATTAAACTGACCAATGGTTTCATGAAACACCTCACATGGGGTACTCATGAACGATTAGTTTCCAATTTCACCATAGGAAAATAATGAACTCAATTGAATTTAGTTTTAGATCATACATAAAAAAGTAAAATTTATTGTATTTTATACAACACATGAAAAATGAGTAAAAATATCAAGAAATATAGAGACCACTTACCCATGTTTAGCTAGGTCTCTCTCATTAGAGACACCTGGTTTATCCAGTTTCAAATGGAACCAATTTAGAAAACTAGAAAAAAGAACTATAATTAGGCATAAATAATGATACATGATAAAATAATGAGATAAATTATTAAGAGAGGGAAGTATATTTATACCCTTACTGGTGATGAAATTATATGATAGTTGATAATTTAATCATATAAAGTGTGGAAGGAATCCAACCTTTTAAGAAGAATAAGACAAGATAAGTAGGGGAGGAGGCTTGACTACTATGTGAGGAAAATGAGATACATTTCTCATTTTAAAAAATTAGAAAAAAAATTAATTTTATTACAATATTTAAAAAAAGAAAGAACTCATTGATTACATGCTAACTGACCACCAGATACCCACCCAAAAGATTAGAGGACACCTAATGATCAATCTATAGGTACTTTCTCCACCCCTCACCCACTGAGTATCCAATATCAGTCCACCAGATACCTAGTGACATCTTTCAAAAGACTCATGTCCTAGCATCCAACCCATTTTCACAAAACTAAACCTTGATCCCAACCAACTTCTCAAAAAATCATAATTTTCAAAATACACGAGGTTGTAAAAATAAGATAAAATCATACATAGTATGTATGTGAGGTGGTGCACTCACTATAATAGAGAATGATATGATTTTTCAACAAATAGAATTTAAGTTCATGAATAATGAGGTGATGAAGTGAGAATTTAAGTAGGAGGAATATAGCTTGATAATGATTAATTGGTTAGTATTATTGACGTTGTTATTGTTTCTAGTTATTAAAATACTATCAAATCAAGGAGTTTAGCTAAAATTGGTGAAAAACTATCATTAGGGATAAAACTACTCCCATAAAAATTTGAAGGATAAATTCAATATAGAAAACAAAAGTTTTATTTGGTTTTAAACACAAGGATTTTTATAGGTCCAACCCATATAAGTGTTGAGTTAAATACATGAATTAAAGCATGATAATATTGATAAAACTCATATATGGTATATCATTTTGATGCTGAAATATTATAACATTATTATAACCAAATAGGTTTTCTAAAACTAACTCAATAAATATGGTGCAGTGATTTTAAACAAATCACAACTTGTTTTGAAGGGATATTATTCAAATTAATTCACATATCTGTATATATATGGAATTTTTTCTCTATTAGTGAGGTTATAGTTGATTCATCTATTCTAGTCTATCATTGGGATATGAAGGTTTAAGGAATCCATATTTATGCAAATTAAATATTTTTAAATAGATATCTTGAATAAAAAGTTTATATAGAACAACTAGATTTATTTTTGATACAGGAATATGAGAAAAGAATGTATAGGTTAATGAAAGTTTTTTTTATGTGTTGAAACAAGCATCCAGATCATGGAATTATTGGCATAATCTTGTTTTTAAAGTGGTTTAAATCTCATACAGAGTTTTATATCATAACCAATATATGAAAATGAAGTGTGATAAAATAACTATGGGGTTTCTATATAAGTAAAACATAATATTTGGTGGCATGAGTGTATTTCAATTAAAGAAGTTTTTTAAATTTATAAAGAGTGATTTTAATATGTACATGATTTTTGAATTTATATTCTTACCTGATTTAAATGTTACTCAATAAATTCATGTGGATTTTATTTCAGATTCTAATTATGTAAAGAAGGTATTGAAATTATATTTCATGGAGTAAATAAATATGATTACAACCTCATATTCTACCATGATGAAGTTTTTTAAAATATGATGATATGGATTAAATTTATACCATAGCGTATAGTTAAATCATTGAAATACTATTATAGTAGATAGTGATGAGTCCTAGAATAATATTTGTCAAGTGTTATGAAACGTGATATCAAAGCGATACCTAATAAATCCACATGACAACTATGAAGTGTAAACATTGATAGGTTCAATTAATAGTGGACTTTAGATTATTTTTCAAAGGAATAAATAAATTATAGTTATTATTATTTATGGTTGTTAATTGGGTAGTTTTGGTGGATGATTATAAATCAAATTTGAGAGGTGAGTTATATATTAACTGATTATGTACTTATCAACTGAGAAAGAAAAATGACTGAATTTCATTGATTCTTATATAATATGATTACATTATTTATACTCAAGTTCATATGATATTACTTTTAATGATATAATATCTTAAAGATATTATTATAAATATATTTTCTTCTATTTCAATTAAATGCGATAACTGAAGTTATTTAAATATTAGAAAAAATCTAGCGCATCATTATATAATAAAGAAAATTTAGATTAGATATCATTTTATCTAGGAGAAAGTGGATAATGTTTTAATATATTTGGAATATTTTTTAACTTAGGATCAAGATATAGATATAATGATGAATGTTCCACCAAAGGACAATTTTAAGAAGGATCAACTGACCCTTGGAGTTCAACCATCACATTTCACTTAATATTTTGAAGAAGGACCGATATTTTCTAATTAGTTTTTTCACATTGAGATATAAAAAAGGTAAATGTTGTTTTTATCCCTTATTTATAATTAATAAGTATAAATTTCATAAAAGTTCCGAAAATGGAATTAATTTTTAAGTGCAATATAATAATCTATGTTCTTAATAAGTAGAAACATTGCGTTATAAATTCGTATAAAAACTTGAATAATTGATCTTTGGTTTTATTTAAAAAAGGGGTGAACATTACCTAAATAGTTTTTTAAAGATTAAAATGAGGAGATGTAAAAGAAATAATGTTCCTTAATGGGTATGAGATAAATAATTAAGGATGAGAAATACAAATAGAAAATATTTAAATGAGATTTTAGTTGCTAATGATGTTGGTATATAGAATTTTCAAGTATTACTCAAACTCATGGGATATACTGAAGGATTTTAAGATGTGTTTAAAAAATAGTAGTATAATTTTGTTAATAAACATGAAGGGATATATTATTAGAAAAAGTTCAAGAAATTATTTTTCAGTTTTGTTTATTGAAAATGGATGATGTAATACATCTAAATGATCCATATATTCAATGTGAAAGTATACTAAGGATTTTCATGGATTTTATAGTAAGAAAAAGTGGTTTTGGTTAGAATACCAAAATCGAAACCATGTAATAATAAAACACACTATTTTTATTTTATAAATTTTATAAAATTAGCTGGTTTAAAGAATATTAATAAATTATTATTAGTTTTGAAATAAGATAAAAATAATAATGAGGTGAGAAGGCATGGTTTGATAGAGGAGGTTTTTAAAACTTATTGGCATGGGGTAGCTAACATTACATATTATTATATCTTGATCTTGGAGAATTATTTTTTCTAAAATAAACACTCTGGACTGATTTATATAATATGGAAACCAATCATTGTTTTTTAAAAACCATAAAAACATATTAGATTTATATTCAACATGTTATAATGATTATTTAGATGAATTACCTAAATTATATAATGGAATTTATTCTAATATATAATTTTTGATAAGATGTGTTTTAGAGGAATTTTTATTTGAAATATAGTATTTCATTTTATGTAGAAAATTTTATATATTTCGAATTTCAAGTGACTAAGATAAAATATTGTCACATGATTTGACTAAATGGGATATATTTTATTACCTATTAAATGGTAATAAAAAGTGGTATGATTAGAGGAATATTTAATGATATTACTAAATATTCATCATTGACCACCTATATCAAGGTAAGTAAAAAATACGAGATATTTTCATTGAAGAAAATATCAATAGTAATATTTTATAAAGATTAACTGATATATGAAATAAAGGAAAGTATTATTGGAACTCATTGACATAATTTTCAACTAATAATGATAATAAGTAGTTCATCTAAATGATGAAGAATACGACTATTTATATACCAAAAAGGTGTAATATTTAATTCCCTTGTTTTGTAAAGATAAATTTGATCCCCAATTCTAATAGCGAGTCATTATTTATGAAAGTTATCTATGATATTTCTAAAGGTGTGGGGTTATAAATCTAGATATAGTGTGAATATAGTCTAAATTTATAACAAGTAGTGCGTTTTTATAGATTTGGTACACTATATCATCATCGTAATATGTTCCCCAGACATAGCCTAGTGTAGGTAAATCATGTAAATTTTCTTTACCCTTGTATTTTTATTTCATTGATATATAGAGTAAGAAAGAAGAGTTCCCATTAACAATTAAGAAATATCATTGTTAAAGAATTTTTAAAATTTAATAACCCTAATTCACCCCTCTCAGGGTATAAATCCTATTGAGTCAAACAAACACATTTATTAATGGTATAAGAACAACATGAAGAGGTTTAAAAGTGAATATCTATAATATATCATATAAAAAATTCATTTTTTTCAGCATTTCATTTTTTCTTGATATTTATATTTATTATTATATTTTATTCAAGGAAAAATACATTTAAATTAACCAAAAATAAATATAATATAAAAATGACGATCTATATGAATACCCATACAATTCACATACCCCCACACACTCACATGCAATTAAATAAATTACCCTAATAAGAAAAGTAAAATTATTAGAATGAAAATATTCTATGTAGACACTTATACTTGGAACATATATAATTCAAATCATGTAGGGTCGGTGGATCAGAAAATATTTATGAGGTAACAAAGAAATGAAACATAGAGGTAATAGAAATATTTATGATCTACATAATAAAATAAAAAATAAATATCCTCAATTTTATTAAATATAATTTTGATAATTTCATATTTTAGTGTGATATCAAGAAAAATAAAAAATAAGGGCATGAGGTTGAAATTTTTATAAAAAAATTAGTATACTTTATTGAGTAATATAGAATAATAAATTTATTGTTTGGGGGAATTTTTTATCATTTCAATCCGAATTAGTAATCTAACTCAACCATATATAAAAAAACATAATATATTACAAGGAAAGAATATATCTAATTATGTGTCAAAATGAAAAAATAGTTATAGTTAATGTATTCAATATCAATTATAGCGTAAAATAAATTATTTGGATATTAAATTTTGTTGAAAAATTGTGTATGAGAAATATTATATATAAATAATCTATAAAAATTGAAGTATTTTCCATAATTTTATAATAGAAAAGTGGTTTTGATCAACTCCACTATTATTGTGATTGAGAGTATATCATTGAATATGTATTAATAAAAAAAAATACATAGAAAACATTGAAATACAAAAAATAAATTGAGCATAAAAAAATGGTGTATATATTAACTCTAAAAATATCCGACTGTAAAAGAATATAATTCATATATACCAGAAAAAAATATAAAACATAAAAAATCATGAAGATAATAAATAGATGAAATACAAATTAATATAATGCATATCTGTAATGTATATATATATATATATAATGTCAATGTAATTTCCCTAAGGCTCATTATGCATTGAGGTTATATGTTGGGTGGTTGGAGAGATAACAGAGATAATAGTTTTCTAATCAATAATTAGATACATAGTTTGGGTGGATCTATTGGAAGTGAAGATATAATACTTAATGAAATTCATTAGTTATTTCCAATGTATGTGATTGATTTATGTTAGGGGATTCTCATCTAGAGTGAGAATTAATAAAAATGTTGTGGTGTAAGAGAATAAAGATTATGAATATCAAGAGGCCATAATATCAATAGTGGTTATGGGTATATAAATATAAATATTTAAAATTATAGGTATATTTAGAGTAATATGAAAATAAAGGTACAAATTGGATCACTTAATAAGTGATCAACACTAAAAGTGTGTAATGAATCAGTTTTAACACTTTTTATTCCCAAATAAGAGTCACCCATTTTTGTTCAATATTGATTTCCCTAATTCACCATAGCAAAGAAACAAAAAAATTACAGATTTATTAATGCATCCCGCTTTCAATATGTATGACTAAATCACTAGTGCATGGTGTCTTTTATCCCCACCCCACTAATAACACCCCTTTATTATCAATATAAATATATAGACAAGGGTATATCCTTGAACTTGGTACTATCACCAGAATTGACCTGTTGAAAATTTTCACCAACATGTTACTTAAATAAATAAAAATAAATCTTGAATAATAATCACCAAAGTATATTAAATCCACAAATATGCTTATCTGGTCTTTATATGCCTCCTTGTCACATTTTTTAATAATCCAACATGCTATTCTACACTCTCATCTTCTCTTTATAATTGTTGCATCATTTCCCTCTCTCTATTACCTTCTTCTCATTTTTCCCATTCTCATATTCTCAACCTGAAATCATAATAAATTACCATATTAAATTACATAAATTCTAATAAAAATTTTATAATCGAGATTCTAGAATTTTCAATTCCTCAACAATTACATTGAGTATTTTCCCATGATCCTCAATCCTTAGTAAACTTATTACTAATTTTAGGGGATTAACTCCCATGATTATAAACTAACTTTAAACATAAATTTATGATCTTCAAACTAAAAAAAAAATATTTTTCTCAATTTGTTCATGATTTTATAATCATAAATTATTTAAAACATTCATACTTGAAATCATAGAAATTATTATGTGATAATAATCTTAATTCATTCTCATTCATACCCCCTTCCACCTCACCATGAATCATAGCTCAATAATATAGTATCATGTTGTTTATGACGTAAATAAAACACTAAACATCATTATATTTAATCTTTATTCTAGATACTCTTTATGAGAATATCACTTTTTGGAAAATAGAAAAAATATTAGACATTATAAAAATAATTAAACACATCATCCTTATAATCTAAAATATATCATATAACGTAATGAATACATTTACTTTTGGTCATCATAGAAATATCACATTTTCTAAATAGATTGATCTTACATAAGAAATAAATATCTTATATATCAATCTATTAAGAATTGAATTATATTTTATGCCAATATACATTTTCATAATTCAAATATATATCCTATCATATACCAACTATAATATGTTCCATATTCTACAAGATATATTATATACCATATTTTATTCATTAATTTTATTCATTTCATACTGATCCTTAAGAAATATATTTTACATGAACTAAATATCAATTATATTCTCATGAATATGTTCCATATCATCAAAAATATAGTTTTTATTCCACATAGAATGTTACATATCATAGTGTGAAATTTTTATTTTCTATTTTCTTAGAACTTAATAATATATATTATATTTGAACTGGGATATGTTATGCATCAATAAAAAAATATTACTTACTAAAAAAATATGTTACATATCATATGATAACTCCCATATTTCTTAAAAATTATCTAAAAAATTGTACTCATAATCCATTGAATGGTATATATTACAAGTATCAATCTCCATAACTTTTTAAATTAACTATCTTCAATATCATATATTTGAGTTTGTTAAAATACTAACTGCATATAAAAAATTCTAAAAATCCTTTAATAAAACTTCATACATATTAAAAACTTCTCAAGATATCTCTATAAACTTCATCGCAAATCATATGAAACAAATAATCATCCAAAAGTACTGTTAACAAATACAACATCATCATCAAATGGGTTTAACATCCCCAAATGGGTTTAATGGTCTCACCCTTGGGATTTTTTATAAATACTATACATTTAAATTTCATTTAATGATAAAATATGAAATCTGATCCACCTCATTTTATGAAATAAAATGAAAATAAAATGTGGAATATATTTATTCCCCCTTATTAAAAATAAATCAATTTTTTTATTTGAATGGTATGGTGTCAACATCTTTGAAGTAGTAATCCATGAACAAATAAAACATCAATACTAGAAATTCCACCTATACCGATGGTTAAAAACCATGGTTATAACCCTATAAACCATTTTTATAGGAAATTACAAGGGTTCCCTAAACCATTGGGTGTTTTCATGTTGGCATAGGTATATACCAACAATTCCAAGGATCCATTGGTGTAGGATAATTCCACAGGCGATCACACCACAACCAGCTTGTACTCTAAGTAAAAAATAGAGAAACATTTAAACAAAACACCAATAACAATATACATTCAAAATAAGACAAATTTTATATATCATTCATTTAATCAATTGATAAAATAAAAATAATAATAACACATATATACAATTAGTTTTATTCATAAGGATTTTGTGGATATATAGGGTTGATAGACACTTTATCAAAGTAGTGGAAGCAAAGGAAACTAAAAATATAGGATATACATGAAAGAAATCTGAAACCATATATAATATAAAAATTAATAAAGGCTATAAAAGTGAAAACCATTCACTAAATAATCCTATAAAACCTTCCTGGTCATCATGGGTCATAAATGTGGTAGATAAAATCCTCCCAACCCTGTAACAATCCATAGACTGAACAAAATCATTTGTTGTATGAATGGAATTCCCCTTCACTAATGGTGTGTTATCAACAAAACATGCTATGGGTGGAGGGAAATTTAATATTAGGCATATAAGAGTTTCTGTAATCATTAAGAACCAATACACACAACTTCCATCATATGATAGTGGATTTATATAGCCACCTAGATTCTCCTCAGCTATTTTGTGCATTAACTCTTGAGTTACAATGCATGAGTTATTTCTATAGATAGTTCATGCATCACATGCGTGAATGATCTCCCAAAAATTTCATCTTATGAAACAATTCCTCAAATGATAGCTTAGGTGGATGTTTTCTTGAGTGTCTAGACACATCATCATAGGCTATGGAAAATATTCCATGTTGTATTATATATAAAGGAATCACATATAATCTATTTCTTAATAGAATCTCTCTCTCTCAATATACCACTTGCACTAAATCATGACATACATTGTGCCATTTCACCTTATATTGTATCATATAAAATAACATGTTAAATAATATCTAAAACTACTTTTGGATATCTTACAAAAATCTTTGTAAGGCTGTCATAAAACTCACTTTGTATTACATCATATGTAATATCTTGTGAACACCCATCAAAAAATATTTTTGGATTAACTCTAAAATACTTTTAGGGTAGCTCTCAAAGTCAATATCAATTCTCATTCAGTAAAACACAATGTGTGACCCCATGAACCTTTATATCATTGATAATAAATATAAATCTTTGGATCTATATATGTAAGAAAATAGAATCATCTAGAAAAGATATGACAACCTTGATTTTATTAGAAACATAAACATGATTTATTACATAAACTATTCACTTGATACAACATGGAAGATTGATAGGTCTAGTGTCTTTAGGACTTAGGATCATTACATAACAACTTAAAACATGAAATATGTAACAACCCGAATCTGGAGCCCCTCCACTGGTGCCCCATACCCGGTTCGCCACATGACCTCAAGCGCGTTTCCCAAAATGCCAGAGGCTGCCGACTAGTAGCGAGGGCCTTGGTGAGTCGGTGGGGAAACTATGACCTCATTCGGTAAGGTATACAACAAAAAAACAATAGTCAATAGAGGAAGTAGTAATAACATACATAACAACTGAAACCAAACAACGGAAGCAATGAATACATATAGTAATGATGATAATGATGCAGCAGGTACAAGTATCTAAAGAAAACTGCAAACACAACAACGTGCTGAAATAAAACCGAAACCATGTGAAAAAGAAAACAACACAAACTCCTCATCATCACGAGCCATAGCTCGGTCCCATGCTCCCTAGCTCCAGTGCAATCAAGATCCTGAAGTAGAGGGGCACTTTCCCTTATCTACACCTGTAGCAACATAGTCTGCTTGGGCCCAAAAGCATGGCCAAAACAGGGTATGAGATACAATCCCAATAGTAAATCACCCAAAGATTTGTGCCAAACAGTCAATGAATAGATGGCAGTAATAAAACAAGAAGCAGTAAACATGATAGCACTAACATCTACAATCCACAGTTCTAACATATAAGGTACTCAAGTAAACAACCAGTGACAAAAGTAAACAGGTAACCCTCTGGGTAGCTCTCACAGCCTAACCCCTATGGTTCAACCTACAAAGCACTAGAATCCCTCTGGGAGGCACACACAGTCGCATCCCCTAGTTCAGCTAGAAAGTAGACTCTTTGGGGAAGCACTCGCCGTCAATTCCCCCTATAGTCTCGTATCGTACTAAAGGCTTTATGGGGAAGCACTCAATGTCTCATTCCCCCTGTGGCCCGTGTATGGGAACTACAGACTCTCTGAGTAAGCACTCATCGTAAATTCCCCTTGTGGTCTCGCATCGTATTAAAAGACACTCTGTAGAAGCCCTTAAGTCGATTCTCTCTATGGTCTAATACACTAGGCTCTCACAGTCCTGTGTGGAATAGTAAAACATGCTCAGTGCGCGTGCATCTTCCAAGTGAACCTCAAGAACTACTTGGCTATCAACTAAGGCTCAACGACATATCAAAGAGACAGTTCCACTATCCTACAACAAGGTATGGCAACTGAAAAAACGCCCAACAGGAAAAAAAGGCATGGAAAAGCAACCTGAGAACAAAATAAATTACTCTACTCATAAGCAATGACCTCTACTGAAGCAGTCAAGCAAAGAAGGAAAACAGCAGGGGAAAAACAGGAAACACACAATACCTCGTTCAAGGGTATTTGTGGAATTTACACATAATATTCATTAACTTTCTACAGAAAGGAACAAAACACCTACCTCGATCCTAGGAGATTGATATATGTGAACCTCGGCGGCAGATTCCCTTTAGATCGACGAAGATCTGAGAAAACACACAAAACGTTAATCCCACGATAACTTTGAAACATGTGGGAATCAAGAAACAAGACTTAAGAAGAAGGAAGAACTCACCGCTGCGATTCCAACACAACTGACCATGCTCGAATCGAAGAATGGATGGCGAGGAGGGAGTTCATCAAAGATTCGGCCGTACGGGTCGCTCTCGGTCGAATTGGACCAAGAAGAAGACAAAAATCATGATGAGGCGCGACACCGGTCCGTTTAATGAAAGAAAAGAAAGTACACAGTGTGTACTTCTTGATTACACGGCATGTACTTCAGTTTTTCGTACTCCGAATTAACCAACCTCCACCTCACCCTTACACACCGTGTGTGTGGCCCAGACACGGATAGCACACGGTGTTGAACGAAAAAGGGAGTACACGGCGTGTACTCAGAAAGTACACGACGTGTACTTCAAAAATTTCCAGAAAGATCATTTTTTATCAAAAAATTTAGAAGAAGGAAAAACGCACCTAAAAAGAAGATTCGTGTTCTTACAAACTTCCCCCCTTAATGAAATTCGTCCCCGAATTTCCCTAATGCGGTGGAGAAGGAGAAACCCCGAATAGATCCAGCCACTACGAGCGTACATCGGTCTCCCTCTCCCATGTCTCATTTTGTACTCGCTCGTGCTGCCATAGAACTCCTACCATAGGAACAAACCGCCCACAGATGACCTTCTTACTACGATTGATAATACGAATAGAATGCTCCTTGAACGACGCATCCGCTTCAAGCTCGACTTCCTCAGGATGAAAGACATGAGATGGGTCTCAAAAGTAACGTCGAAGATGAGAGATGTAAAAGACGTCGTGCATGGCCCGATACCGCTGAGGTAGCTGCAGCCGATAGGCGACCATCCCAACTCTCTCCAATACCTCAAACGACCCGACGTACCACGGTGAAAGCTTACCATGTCTCTGAATCCTTTTGTGTCCCAACCTCGGTGCAACACGTAGGAAAACCTGATCTCCGACCTCGAACTCCAGAGGTCGTCTCCGCTGATCAACATAAGAATTTTGTCGAGACTGCAATGTAGCCATCGTCTTCTGAATCAGCTCTATCTGCTCTGAAGTCTCCTGAACAAGATGAGGTCCCAGCAAAGCTCCCTCTCCTGCCTCCAGCCAGCATAAGGGTGATCAGCATGGCCTACCGTACAAAGCCTCATACATTGCCATCTGAATGGTCGCATGGAAACTGTTGTTTTAGGCGAACTCCACCAGAGGAATATGATTCTCCCAAGAACCTCCAAAGTCAAGGATGAAAGCTTGGAGCATATCCTCAAGCACCTGGATCGCGCGCTCTGACTAGACATCAGTTTGGGGATGGTAAGCTGTACTCAAAAGTACCTGTGTACCCAAGGCCTTCTGAAGTCCCTGCCAGAACCGAGAGGTGAAGTGCACATATCTTTCTGAAACAATAGAGTGCGAAACTCCATGCAGACGAATGATCTTTCTGATGTAAAGTCATCCCAGATCATCAACACTAAAGGTCTCCTTGATCGGAAAGAAGTGAGTAACCTTCGTAAGCCTGTCGACGACAACCCAAATAGCATCATTTCCCCAAGGAGATCTCGACAACCCGGTCACAAAGTCCATCACAACATCGTTCCACTTCCACTCCAGAATGTGTGACTGCTGTAAAAGCCCCGCTGGTCCCTGATGCCCTGCTTTCACCTGCTGACACGTAGAACATCTCATGACAAAACAAGCAACATCCTTCTTCATACCTGGCCACCAGTATTGGCGATGACTGTCCTGATACATCTTGGTGATGCCAGGATGATCTGCCCAAATAGAGGAATGGAAATCCCGCATTAGCTCCTGACGTATGTGTGTTGGCACCCATATGCATCTTTGGAAATGAATGATCTCACGCTCTCCCACTGTCCATCCAGGAATAGGGTCCTCTCCTGACACACTCTCCTGCAGGAATAAGCCTTCCGAGTCTGATAGCTGCCTCATCCGTACCTGATCAAGTAGCGTAGAGGTAACAACTACAGAAGATAGAAAAGTCTATCCCCATCTGTCGTGCACCTCCAGATGCATCTTAGAGAACAGATCCATTAGCTTCAACTCACTACTGACCTCATGAACTTCCTGAATCCAAGTTATCCTGATCAACGCATCTACTACGACGTTTCCCTTTCCTGGCGTATAGTCAATCTCAATGTCAAAATAGTGAAGATACTCGACCCACCTGTGCTGCCTCAGATTCAGATCACACTGAGTGAAGATATACGTGAGACTCTTGTGGTCAGTGAAGACCACAAAGTTCTCTCCCAGAAGATAGTGTCTCCAACAGCGCAAGGCATGATCAACAGCTGCCAAATTCAGATCGTGTGTAGGGTAGTTCCTCTCATGTGGCCTCAACTGTTGAGTCAATAAGGTTTTCCTTATGACTTTTCCATTCCTTCTTGTTTTGAAAATCACAAACACCTTATCTTTAAGGAGAATTGATTTTATAAGGAAAAATGCTTTCTTAAGGAAAATCGCTTTTGTAAGGAAAAATGCTTTCTTAAGGAAAATTGCTTTTATAAGGAAAATTGCTTTCTTAAGGAAAATCGCTTTTATAAGAAAAATTATCCTTATCATATTTTCATTCATATTTTTTTCTTAAGTATGAGATTCGGATTCATTTTCTCGGAATCATTAAAACTTTGATATAAAGCATTCTGTTTTAGGATTCGGTTCTGGACAAGAACTATAAGGAAGTTTCATTCCGAATTCCGGATATGAATTCTGACTAAGTTCTATTCCAGATTCAGGATACGAATTCTGGAGAAGATTTCTCATTACGAATTCTAATGAAGAAAGCCCATTCCGAATTCTCATTATGAATTCTGAAGAAGAATTCCCATTACGAATTCTAATGAAGAAATCTCATTCCGAATTCCCATTACGAATTCTGATGACAAATTCTCATTACGAATTCTGATGATGAATTCTCATTACGATTTCTGATGACGAATTCCTATTCCGAATTCTTATTACGAATTCCAATGAAGAATTCCCATTACGAATTCTAATGAAGAAATCTCATTCCGAATTCCCATTAAGAATTCTGATGACAAATTCTCATTATGAATTCTGATGATGAATTCTCATTACGATTTCTGATGACGAATTCCTATTCCGAATTCTCATTCCGAATTCACATATTAAACAGAATCTGATTATCATTGTTTTATACACTCTGAATTTATTCACTCCGAACCTTCACTCCGAAGTTTTCATTCCGAACCTTTATGTTAGAGTTTAAAACGATGTCGTACTTTCTGTTTAACTTGTTTTGTTATAAAACGATGTCGTCCATTTTGTTATAAACTAACCGTTGTCTAAGTGACACGTGTACAGGTCCCTCCGAACTTTAAGGAAAATATGACCGTTGGAGAGGAGCCGACCTTACCTATAAATAGGAGCTCATTTGAAAGATCTCGGTGCTGCTGGCTGAATGCTGATGGCTGATGCATAAGCTGATTGCTGAAAAAGTGCTTACATGCTGTTGAAGTGATTTCTAGAGAGAGAGTCTCTTATTAACTCTCAAAGCTTCGTGCGACTCCGAATGTTGGTGATTACATTCGAGGGCTTCCGGGGATAGGAAGACAGAGGTGCCGACTACCTTAAAGATCGAGGGCTTTCTTGCTGAGAAAGACAAAGGTTGCCAACTACCTTGAAGTTGAGGGCTTGCGGGGATAGCAAGACAGAGACTCCGATCTTCGTATCGAGGGCTTACCCTGGTGTGGGTAAGACAGACTTGCTAGAAAGTATAAATCAAGGGACCTTTATCCAAGGTTGTTGGATACCCTTCTCTTTGGGTTAAAAGACTATTATCTTGTTACTAGTAGTTTTACTACTTGTTTTTATTCCGCTGCAATTTGTATCTTAAGGAAAGTATAACCTTCTTATACTTCCTTACTTACTCTGATTAGTTTAGATTCTATACGCTTTAAGGTAGAATCTCATATTGTAAATTTTGTTAAGTTTTCATTTCCGGAACCATATTTCCGGAACCTACTTTTGGAATCTCTTTCCAAGTTTAGTTTGGTGTTGAGGTGTTGTGAATTTGCTTAGTTTAACTTTGTTAAACTTAGCCCTTTCCTTTTCTTAAGGAAACTTTAGTTATTCATAACTAACTTTAAAGGTTCCAAAGGAATTTTTAAAGTATACAATTCACCCCTCCTCTTGTATTGAGCATCTCATATTATATTTCGATCCTACAATTGGTATCAGAGGTTGGAAACCTCTTACTCTATACCAATCTTACATTTGGTATCAGAGCCAAGGTTACTGAAATACTTGTACTCACATACAAGTTTTTCTTTCTCACTTTTCTATTCCGAACTTTTTCATTCCGGTTTATCCATTCCGAACTTTTCTCATTCCGAACTTTGTTATTACGATTCTAAGATACTAACAAGTTTGTGTGAAAAGTTATTTTCAGTATGGCAGGAATTAATGTTGGATCTATTGACAATTTGAATCCTACAAGACCACCAATCTTTGATGGTAATGACTATGAATACTGGAGAGATCGTATGAAGACTTTTGTTATCAATACTCGAGTAGACAACTTTGCGATGCTTACTGGTGATTATAAAATTCCTGACAAGGAAGTCAGAACCTTTACTAACCAGGAAAAGCAAGAATATCAACTCAACTATAAGGTACGCAATACTTTATTATGTTCAATGACTAGAAATATATATAGCCAAATTTCTTCTTGTGAAGCAGCTAACTGTATATGGAATAAGTTAGAGGTTACACACTTTGGGACTTCTAAAGTGATTGAGACTAGAAGAGCTATGCTTAGAGCTGAATATCATGGCTTCAATTTTCCTTATGGAGAACCTATATGTAAAGTTCAACAAAGATTTATGACTATTGTCAACAGTCTACAATCTATGGGAGAAAAAGGTTTAGATGATGAAGCTCTTGTGGACAAGATAATCGATATTATGCCTAATGAGTGGGAATCCAAGAGAACAGCTATAGATGAGAACAGGAAGGTTACTCAAATTACTCTTGATGAATTATTTGGAACTCTTCTACAACATGAAACTAGAATGAAGAGAGATGCTGACAACATCAAGAAGAAGAATGGAAATGGTACTGTTGCTTTTACTACAACTTCAAATCAAATGAAAGCTAAGACTCCTGAGAGAGTAACCAGATCCAAGTCTAAGAAAGTTATTTTCCAATCCGAATCTAGTGAGAGTGAAGTCTCAGAAAATGAATTAGCCAATCTTGCTCGAAGGATGAACAAGATAGCTGGACAGAGAAACTTTCAATCCAAGTATAAGAAGAAGGACAGGAAAGATAAGAAAGATGGAGAAGTTACTTGTTATGAATGTAAAAGAGCTGGACATATTAGACCAGATTTCCCTATGCTCAGAAAGAAAGAAAGGAAGGAAAGACATTCAGACAGGAACATGAAGAAGTATTACAAAGCCAAAGCTAAGAAAGTTCTGAAAGCTAATGACACCTGGAGCGCCAGTGGTGGTGACTCTTCAGATGAATCTTCTGATTATGAATCTTCGGGACAGAATAATCTTGGTCTTATAGCCAGATTACCTATTGATAATCATTGTCTTATGGCTAAGGTACAAAATGCTGAATCTTTGACCAATGTTTCTTTAAATCCTAATGATAGTAAATATTATAACTCTTCTGATGAAGAATCATCTTCTGATGAGGAAAATACTTTACCTACTTATAAAGAAGTCTCTAGGTTTGCTGAACTTCTTGAGATTGAGAATTCCAAACTCAACAAGAAACTTGACAAGGAAAACTCTAGGAATTCTATTCTTACTAAAGAGATATCAGATCTTTCTAAAGATCTTGATAAGAAAAATGCTGATTTTGAAAATATTTCAAAAAATCTTGAGGAAGTAAGTTCTGAGAAGAATAAACTTTCTAAAGAGTTAGAAAAAGTAATTTCTAAGAAAAATGTTTTCGAACCTAACTCTAGTTTTAAAACTAATGATTTTGAGGATAAAAACTTGGTTGTAAAACTCAAGTCCGAAATTCTTTCCTTAAAGAAATGTTTATCAAACTTTACCCATGGTAAGGAAAATTTTGATAAGATGTATTCCCAAATACGACCTTTAAGAAATAAATCCGGATTTGGTTATACCCATGCAAAACCTATTTTCAGTAACAATTATTTTGTTCCTCAAAGTGCCCCATTTTGTACCAAGTGTCAATGTGGTGGTCACTGGGCAAGAAGTTGTTCCTTAAACAAAACCCAATCTCTAGGTTTTCATAAAGCTTATTTTTCTAAGAAAATGTGGGTTCCAAAAATTTTATTGTCTGGAAATCTCGGATCCAAGCAAGTTTGGATTCCGAAAATCTAACTTTGTTCTTAATTTCAGGAAAATAAAGAAAGTTCCAGCAACAATATTTGGTACATGGATAGTGGATGTTCCCGGCACATGACTGGTAACAAAAGCTTTTTTGAAAAGATTATCAAAATGAAAGGAGGAAAGGTAACTTTCGAAGACAATGCTAAGGGAGAGATCGTTGGTATTGGTAATATAGTTCTTTTGGGTAAAACTTTGATTTCAAATGTTCTTTTTGTTAAAGGTCTTAGGCACAACCTCATTAGCATAATTCAGTTATGTGATGAAGGTTACCTTGTGAATTTTAGGAATGATAAATGCTTAGTTCACAATTCCAAGGAAGAATTTATTCTCTCAGCCAACAGGCAAGAGAATGTTTACACCTTAAACTTAGAAGACCTAAGAAGCCAAGATTTACCTTGCCTAAGTGCAATGGAAGATCATTCTTGGTTATGGCATAGAAGATTAGGACACTGTAATCTTAGGAACCTATGTAAACTCTCTAAGAAGAAACTTGTTAAGGATCTACCGGAGCTTAGATTTGATTCTTCTAAAGTTTTTGATACTTGTCAATATGGAAAGCAACATAAATCTAGTTTTAAGTCAATCGGTGAAGTCTCATCAACCGATGCATTACAGTTAGTGCATATGGATCTTTTCGGTCCAACACAAACCGGAAGCATTGGAGGCAAATACTATGTGTTTGTTCTAGTTGATGATTACACTAGATTTACTTGGGTCTATTTTCTAGCAAGGAAATATGAAGCTTTTTCATATTTCAAAAGTTTTAGAGCTCAAGTTAAAAATGAGAAAAACCTTCCATTGAAAACTATTCATAGTGATCATGGAGGAGAATTTCAAAATTCTGATTTTGAAACTTTTTGTAGTAAGAAAGGTATTACTCACAATTTTTCAGCACCTAGAACTCCTCAACAGAATGGTGTAGTTGAAAGAAGAAATAGAATTCTTCAAGAGATAACTAGAACCATGTTGAGTGAATATTCTATTGCTAGACATTTCTGGGATGAAGCTGTAAGTACTGCTTGTTATACTATAAATCGAGTTTTGATTAGACCTTTTCTTAATAAAACTCCTTATGAGTTATGGAATGGTAGAAAACCAAGACTTTCCTACTTCAAGGTTTTTGGTTGCAAAGTATTCATTTTTAATACTAAAGATAACTTACATAAATTCGCACCAAAATCAGATGAAGGAATTTTCTTAGGTTATTCCACAACCTCTAAGGCATATAGAGTTTTTAATAAAAATACTTGTACTGTTGAAGAAACAGTACATGTGAAATTTGATGAGTCAGATCCTTTTGTTTTTAAAACCTCCCAACCTACATCTTCAGATGTGTTTTCAAAAACTGATTATCAACCTTTGATAGAAGAACCTTCTGATAAGGAAATTGTTCCAGAAGATATTTCTGAAACATTTACCCCAGAAGACTTTCTACCCTATGTTGATGAACAGGTTTTACAAAACCCAAATCAGGTGTTTCTTAAGAATCATCCCAGTGATAGTATAATTGGTGATGTAAATCAACCCATAAGGACTAGAAGTTCCTTAATAAATGAAGTAGAACATCTAGCATTTCTTTCCCAATTAGAGCCTAAAAGCACTGATGAAGCTTTAGGTGATGATGATTGGATCAAAGCAATGCAAGATGAACTAAATGAATTCGAAAGGAATAAAGTCTGGACCTTGGTTGAAAGACCTAAGGAAACTTCTATTATTGGAGTAAAATGGGTTTTCAGGAATAAATGTGATGAAAATGGAGTCATTGTTAGAAATAAATCTAGACTTGTTGCTAAAGGCTATAATCAGCAAGAAGGAATAGACTATGAAGAAACCTATGCTCCAGTAGCTAGACTTGAATCTATCCGTATTCTACTTGCCTTTGCAGCATTCTTTAATTTCAAACTTTATCAAATGGATGTGAAATGTGCTTTTCTTAACGGTTATGTTCAAGAGGATGTTTTCGTTGAACAACCACCTGGCTTTGAAGATACAAAACATCCAGATCATGTTTTTAGACTTACCAAAGCTTTGTATGGCCTTAAACAAGCCCCACGAGCATGGTATGATAGACTCACTGGATTTTTGCTTCAAAATAACTATGTTAAGGGAAATGCAGATCCAACCCTTTTTATAAAGAAAGATAAGAAAAATGTTTTGATTGTTCAAATTTATGTTGATGACATTATATTTGGTTCAACTCAGCAATCTTTGACTGACTCTTTTGCTAGTCTAATGAAATCTGAGTTTGAAATGAGTATGATGGGTGAGTTAACATTTTTACTTGGTTTTCAAATTTCTCAAAAACCCGAAGGAACCTACATATCTCAACATAAGTATATTAAATATCTTCTTAAAAAGTATGGTTATGACAACACTAAGAGTATAAGTACTCCTATTGGTACCTCAAACTCTTTAGATCTTGATGAAGCTGGGAAACCAGTAGATCAAACATCTTTTAGAGGTATGATTGGAAGTCTACTTTACTTAACAGCTAGTCAACCAGACTTAATGTTTTCAGTATGCTTATGTGCAAGATATCAATCCAATCCTATGGAATCTCACTTAAAGGCAGTTAAAAGAGTTTTTCGCTACCTTAAGGGAACCATGGATCTAGGATTATTTTATACATCTGGAAATGATTTTGTTCTAAAAAGCTTTTCTGATGCTGACTTTGGTGGATGTAGAATGGATAGAAAAAGTACATCCGGAACATGTCATTTCTTAAGAGATTCATTAGTTTCTTGGTCATGCAAGAAGCAACATTCTGTAGCACTCTCCACTGCTGAAGCTGAATATGTAGCAGCTGGAAGTTATTGTGCACAAGTGTTGTGGATGCAACACACACTCACAGACTATGGCTTGAGTTTTACTAAAACTCAAATTTTGTGTGATAACACAAGTGCCATCTCCCTAAGTAAGAACCCTGCACATCACTCTCGTTCAAAACACATAGATATTAGGCATCACTTTCTTAGGGATCACACACTTAAAGGAGATATTATTCTTCAGTTTATCGGAACGCAAGATCAACTTGCTGATATTTTCACAAAATCTTTGCCTTCTGATAGATTTGAATATATTAAACAGAAGTTAGGAATGATAACTGTAAGGTAATCTTCCTTAATTAACTTTCCATTGAAAAAATCTCCTTACAGTAATAAACTCCTTTTCATAGGGGGAGTACATTTGATTGTTTGTTTAACAAAGTTTTTCAAAATTTGTTTTCAAACTTTTCAGAACGAAGATTTCCGGAATGAAAACTTCCGAAATGAAACTTTTCCAGAATGGATATTTTTGTACAGAATACTTCTGGAATAAAAGTATTCGTATTGAAAATTTTCGGAATGGACAACTTTCGTACTGGGACTTTCATAACCAGATTTTCGTACCAAGTTTAGTTTTTCGTATTGAGTTTTTTTCGTAGTCGTCTTTATATTACCCATTATGAATAACTTTCCTAAGCCAATCCGAAAGGTATGATTTTCTTACCGAAGTTTTCGTAATCATATTTTACTTGCTGGCAATTTCTTATAGTTTGTTTTCGGTTTTTGGATTTCTTAATTCTTTACTTTAATAAAAACCTCAAAAAGATCGGATTCGAGCTCTCAACCGTCAGATTTGATCTCAGATCATTTTAAACCGTTAGATCAACCGAGGAAGTTGAACCGTCATCCCATTGCCTATATAAAGGGGACCCTATTTTCTCGTCCCACATCGATTTCAAGCTTTTGCGTGCTGAAGCTCTGAATCTTTGATTTAAGGCCATTCCGAACTCCAGTTTTCTCAGTTCCGAACTTCTCAGAGACTTCAGATCCGAATGTCTGCAGAGTTAGCTTCTCAAGAAATGTCTTCAACTAAGCCTATTTCTCAGTGGTTAGTCTACAGAGAAAGGTTAGTTCATCCTAATTTCTTCAGCAACTATGATTCTATTATTTCAAATAATATCAAGTTGAATGGATGGGAAGATGTTGCGGTATCAAAAACCGGCAACCAAGATGAAGTCTACTCTGACTTGCTTGTTGAGTTTTATGAGTCAGTTGCTTTCTTCAACGAAGATAATAGAGAAAATTTTTCTTTCAAATCGTATGGCAAGACTTATAAACTCTCTCACACCAAGGCTGCAAGCTTGGTAGAGATATCCTATGAAGGAGAGGCCGAGTTTATTTCCCACGTATTTCTAGATTCTTTGGGTAGTTTCAACAAGGAAAAGGCCTTAGAAATTCTCGGATTAGATGATGACAAGGCTCCGAAAATTGCAAGCCTATCTACAAACTTCCGGATGCTGGAGTTATGGGTGCAGGGGCTTATTATACCGAGAAAAGGAGATAAGGACAGCTTGAAGAAAAGTGAGATATACATCTTAGATTTCTTGATAAATCTAAGAAAGTTCAACTTGATGAAGCATATCCTTCTTAATATTGAAAATCTGAAGAAGGGGAATCTGAGAGCTCAGATCGTGATGTACCCAGCAATATTGTCAAAGCTCATAGTTCGGTGCCTTGAGTCCTTCAAGGTAGCTTGTAGTTCCAAACCAAGGGTGTGCAAGATCATGCTGCTTAGTGACGCCACTCTTAAGAGAATGAATATAGCTTTTGAAAAGGAGTCAGGGAAGTTTATTGATCTACCTCCACAAGTAGAAGTGACTCCGAAAGTGGCTGATCCGGAATCATCCAAGCCGGTAAGGAAGAGGAAGTTGAAAGAAGTGGTTGTCGAAGCTGAGGAACCCAAGTCTAAGTAAGTCCACTCCGCACCTCCTAAGTCTAAGAAGAAGAAAACCTATACTGATGAGGTTGCAGCGAAGTGGAGAGCTGACAAAGAGAAGAGGAAAGAAGGGGATCCGCAGTTCGGATTGGATCCTGCAGAGGCTAAAGCTCTGAAAGAGAAGGCTGCTGATGAGCTCGAGAAACAAGCAAAGGAGAAGAAACTGAAGAAGAAAATGTCAGAAGCCGAGGCTGTGCAAGCATTGTTAAAGTTCAACGAAATGGTTTCAGCAACCATTCCCGTTCCGAGAACTTTTTCTCTGGAATCTTTACCTGAGACTCCAGGAAGAAATCTTGATGATCCAGAAGAGAATGTTTCTAAGAATACTGAGGAAGAAGAGCAAGTGGAACAGGTTGAAGAAGCTGCTGAAGGAAGTGGTGAGACAGGAGATGTGCTCAAACAAGTAGATGAATACAAAGGAACTCCTTCGGAACACTTGTCGCTCCGAACTTCTGAAGCTCAATCTTCAAAGATTGTTACTCCGACTATGGAAGAAGAGAAAGGTGAAGAAGAAGTTTCTTGTCTGAGAGAAGAAGAACATCTTTCACTTGATGCTACTCAGAAGGAAAATATAGAAGTTGCTGATGAGGAAGATTATATTGTTCAAGTCTCTGATAGAGAGAAGAAATCTCCAGAACAGGTTTCTATTCCGGAAAAAGATAAGGGGGAACAAATTCTTGTTGATACCCCGAGTTCAGAAAAGAAGATGAGGAAGGAAGCTGGTAGTTCTTTGAAGAGGAAGTTGAAGCTTATTGAGGAAGAAAATTCTCCTAGCAAGATTTCAGATTCGGAGTCATCATCGTTGGGGCATGATTTTGTTGTCCAATCTTTGAAGAAGTTGGTAGGAACCATTCCGACCTTCTCTAGTATAGACTCCAGATTCCAGATGCTCCAACATGCCCTGAATCAGAAGACCGACTCCGTATCCATGGTTATGGATAAGTGCGTTGAGATTGAAGCTCAGTTCAAAACATTCTTCGTTGGTTACGAAGCACATAAAAGATCTTGTAAGAGGATGACAAGCTGGTCGAAGAAGAATGTGGAAGAGATGAGGTTGCTTGATGAGTTTCAGGATAATGTTAAGGATGCATTTGAAACCGAGGACAAGAAGATTAAAGAGCTGACTGCATCATTCGAAGAGAAATTGATAGAGGAAAAGAACTTTCGGATTCAGGAAGTGAGAGATCTGAATGGAAAGCTCAATTCTGTTAATCAATGTTGGAAATATGAAAGGGATTATCGGATCGAGTTTGAAGAAAGGATGAAGGCTCAGGAAGAGAAGATGAAAGCTCAGGAAGAAAAGTTGAAGGCTCAGGAAGAAATCATTGAAGCACAGTCAACAAGAATAGTCGTCTTAGAGAAGCAAGCAGAGGAAGATCACAAAGACTTAAAGAAGATCAAGACGATTCTTAAGGGGCTAATGTCGAAGGAGAAAGATCCGAAATGACCAATCCGATCTTTTTGTTGTAATTATTTTGTTGCTGACATTTCAAATATAATGAGAATCGTGCTTGTTGTTTCTATTGTTATCATTACTAATTTTACAGGTACTTTGTTAAGTATTTCCATTCCCTCCAATTCTTTTTGAAAATCACAAAGGGGGAGAAGGAAAAGATCCTTAAGAAAAAGAGGAACTCTAATAAGAGTTTATCAAAGGGGGAGAAAGGAAAATACCCAAGGAAAAAGAACTATAATAAGAGTTTGTTTAAGGGGGAGTTTTTCTTAAAGAAACATCACTCCGGAAATATGAATACGATCCTTAGAGTTTCAAATCCTAAGGGGGAGTTAGTCGTATTCATCTATATTCTTAAACCAAGGGTGATAAGCTTAATGTGTTTCTTTCTTCTTAGAATAGTTTTTTTTCATAAGGATGTTTGTGCTTTCCAAAAAGGGGGAGATTGTTGAGTCAATAAGGTTTTCCTTATGACTTTTCCATTCCTTCTTGTTTTGAAAATCACAAACACCTTATCTTTAAGGAGAATTGCTTTTATAAGGAAAAATGCTTTCTTAAGGAAAATCGCTTTTGTAAGGAAAAATGCTTTCTTAAGGAAAATTGCTTTTATAAGGAAAATTGCTTTCTTAAGGAAAATCACTTTTATAAGAAAAATTATCCTTATCATATTTTCATTCATATTTTTTTCTTAAGTATGAGATTTGGATTCATTTTCTCGGAATCATTAAAACTTTGATATAAAGCATTCTGTTTTAGGATTCGGTTCTGGACAAGAACTATAAGGAAGTTTCATTCCGAATTTCGGATATGAATTCTGACTAAGTTCTATTCCAGATTCAGGATACGAATTCTGAAGAAGATTTCTCATTACGAATTCTAATGAAGAAAGCCCATTCCGAATTCTCATTACGAATTCTGAAGAAGAATTCCCATTACGAATTCTAATGAAGAAATCTCATTCCGAATTCCCATTACGAATTCTGATGACAAATTCTCATTACGAATTCTGATGATGAATTCTCATTACGATTTCTGATGACGAATTCCTATTCCGAATTCCCATTACGAATTCTGATGACAAATTCTCATTACGAATTCTGATGATGAATTCTCATTACGATTTCTGATGACGAATTACTATTCCGAATTCTCATTCCGAATTCACCTATTAAACAGAATCTGATTATCATTGTTTTATACACTCTGAATTTATTCACTCCGAACCTTCACTCCGAAGTTTTCATTCCGAACCTTTATGTTAGAGTTTAAAACGATGTCGTACTTTCTGTTTCACTTGTTTTGTTATAAAACGATGTCGTCCATTTTGTTATAAACTAACCGTTGTCTAAGTGACACGTGTACAGGTCCCTCCGAACTTTAAGGAAAATATGACCGTTGGAGAGGAGCCGACCTTACCTATAAATAGGAGCTCATTTGAAAGAGCTCGGTGCTGCTGGCTGAATGCTGATGGCTGATGCATAAGCTGATTGCTGAAAAAGTGCTTACATGCTGTTGAAGTGATTTCTAGAGAGAGAGTCTCTTATTAACTCTCAAAGCTTCATGCGACTCCGAATGTTGGTGATTACATTCGAGGGCTTCCGGGGATAGGAAGACAGAGGTGCCGACTACCTTAAAGATCGAGGGCTTTCTTGCTGAGAAAGACAGAGGTTGCCAACTACCTTGAAGTTGAGGGCTTGCGGGGATAGCAAGACAGAGACTCCGATCTTCGTATCGAGGGCTTACCCTGGTGTGGGTAAGACAGAATTTCTTGAAAGTATAAATCAAGGGACCTTTATCCAAGGTTGTTGGATACCCTTCTCTTTGGGTTAAAAGACTATTATCTTGTTACTAGTAGTTTTACTACTTGTTTCTATTCCGCTGCAATTTGTATCTTAAGGAAAGTATAACCTTCTTATACTTCCTTACTTACTCTGATTAGTTTAGATTCTATACGCTTTAAGGTAGAATCTCATATTGTAACTTTTGCTAAGTTTTCATTTCCGGAACCATATTTTCGGAACCTACTTTTGGAATCTCTTTCCAAGTTTAGTTTGGTGTTGAGGTGTTGTGAATTTGCTTAGTTTAACTTTGTTAAACATAGCCCTTTCCTTTTCTTAAGGAAACTTTAGTTATTCATAACTAACTTTAAAGGTTCCAAAGGAATTTTTAAAGTATACAATTCACCCCCCCTCTTGTATTGAGCATCTCATATTATATTTCGATCCTACATCAACTTCCGAGACCCATATGCAACGACTCCATCTCCCTGCATAAGCACATATCCTAACACGATACCTAAAGCATCACAGTAGACTGTATAGTTCTTGCCTGGCTCTCGGAAGACTAATATCAGTGCTGACGTTAACCTCCCTTTCAGATCCTGAAAGGCTGACTCACAAGAATCTAACCATAATAACTTTTCCCCCTTCTTGGTTAGTCCTGTCAAAGGTGCTTTTAGACGAGAAAAGTACCGAATGAAGCGTCAGTAGTATCCATCCAGCCCTAGGAAGCTCCATACCTCAAAGACGTTCTTCGGTTTCTCCCAGGAAACTACAACTCTCACTTTCTCTGGGTACACTGAAACTCCTGCCTCTGAGATGATGTGACCCAAGAAGTGAATCTGATCCATCCAGAAGTGGCACATCGAGAGTTTAGCATAGAGCCGATGCTCTCTCAGTGTACTCAGAACGATCTCAAGATGTGTGGCATGGTCATGTCGAGTGTGAGAGTACACCAAGATATCATCCACGAAGACCACAACGAAGGAGTCCAAGTAAGGATGGAACACTCGGTTCATCAGTTCCATGAAAACTGCAGGTGCATTCATGAGATCGAATGACATGACTGTATACTCGTATAGACCATATCTGCTCCTAAAGGCTGTCAGAGGTATATATGATGGACTAATGTGCAAAAGATGATAACCGGACCTCAAGTCAATATTTGATAACACTTGGGCTCCTCAAAGGTGATCGAAAAGGTCATCAATCCATGACAAGGGATATCGGTTCTTGACCATCAGTTGGTTCAGCTTCCGATAATCCACACAAAGCCGATGGGTACCGTCTGCCTTCTTCGCAAACAGAATAGGCGAACCCCAAGGAGAAGTACTGGGTCAGATGAAACCCTTAGCCTATAGCTCCTCCAACTATTTCTTGAGCTCATGAAACTCATGTGTGGCCATCCTATAGGGAGTAATGGACACCGGTGCCGCTCTTGGCATGAGCTCAATAGAGAAGTCTACCTCACGCTTCGGTGGCAGACCCGAAAAGTCCTATGGAAAGACATCCCTGAAATGATCCACCAATGGAGAAAAGTCCAACTGTGGAGTCCCCTGATTATCCAGATAAAGACTAGAAATCTGGGCTGTCACCCCTCCTAGCCTAAGATGCTCGAGTCCTGCCCGACTCGCCCGAACGTCCCATTCGCCTCTATGAAGAAAAGGCTCACCCTCTGGTCAGATGAAACTTACTCTGTGGAGATAACAGTCAATGACTGCCTGGAAGGGAATCAACTAGTCCATGCCAAGGATGAAATCATAGCCCATCATCTCTAGGAAATAGAGATCCCATAAGTAGTGATACCTTGCAACCTTGAGAGGGCACTATCTACACTGGCGTAAACTAGATGTCCTCGTTCCTAAAGGTGTGTCTTGTCTCAATGAGTCAGCAGAAGAAAAGATGCAGAGCCCAAGGCTCTCTGGTTGCGTCCAAATTTACCCTACAGGTATGCGGTCGTGGTAGTACAGGTAGGGGTCGAATCCACAGGGACAAAAGAAGAAACCTTGAGACACTTTGATTAGATGCGGAATTGGCTATGAAGTGGCCAACTATGGTGTTGATTGATTTGAATAAATATTGATTTAATTTAAAAAAACAATAAAATTACTTTAATTAAAACAACTAATTAAGGTGATTTGATCCTAGGTTGTCTCTTCGGCTTTATTGGATGTATTTTTTTTCATTTGATTTTCTGTTCATCGGTTCAAGAGGTATCCATTAAATGAAATAATCCCTCAATATCATTCTATGATTTAATCCATACAAAATTTCAAGGCTAATAAACAATTCACTTAGAGGATCAATTAAATGAGAACTCCAAGGAATTGGATCGTACTAGCACTCAAAATGTGTCATCGTTAAAGTCGGTGAAGACAAAGAATAAGATAAATCAAAGAAAGGAACTCTTAAAATAAAGAACAAATTTAAGAATTTAAGAATATCAAATAACATTCAATCAAACTTATGCAACTCCATAGGATCAAACCATAAAAGGTTATCCCTCCATTGATGCTATTCTATCAATGGAAGTGGGTAATTGACTTAAAGAATTGGGATTGAAGAAGAAAAAAAATTAATCAAAATGAACACTCCATCATTGTGTGATGAATTCACAAGTGCGGGTGTGAATAAATTCACACTACGATTCAACGATATCAACGTGTTAAGAAAAAGAAAATAAAATGTGAATAAGAAGAAGAAATTTTATTAAAATAATAAACATGAAAGAAAAACTTACATGGGAAAACTTGATGATGTGATTACAAATTGAAAGCAGGAAATTACAATTGAAAGAAAAACTTGGATTCAAAGGAAAATGTTAGATGATAATTCCCTTCACCACCATCTCCTTATATAGGCATATTAGGAGCCTTATGTACACCCCCCACAATAAATTCACCCCACAACAATTAATAGAGTCAAAACGAGGGTGAATAATCAAAAGGAAATTGACGTTTTTAAGTTGACCCGGAAAACTGTCAAGATTCGTTCACCATTTTGTCGTTCGAATATTTAATTGATGGAAACCGAATATTGAGGGGTCTTAAAAGAAAAATATCTTCTTCCATGTTTTATCTATCCTATGTAACAATTTCAGGACATTTCAATCATCCTTTTGGATGTTATGGTCGAAATGGTCGGACTACTTTATGTGCATTAATGTCGGGTCCACCATTTAAATCTCAGATTTAGATCCCTTTATCATCATGAAAAATTCAGAATTAGCTCCGGCCACAGTTGAATAAAATGATCCGAATATTTGTATCTTTCTACTGTATAAATTTTAGCTTCATTGGGATTGTTTTGTGAGCCTTACATTTGTTTGATGGGCCTTAGGCCCATTATGCTTTCTCCAGCAAATTTCTGCATTCGGGCACAAAATTCTCCATCTTTCCTTGGGATTAATCCATCGGACCTAAAAGATAAAATATTCCAAACAAAGTGATCAATCATATCCCAAAAGTTTAAATTCATAAAATTAATATAATGTTTTACACAAATGAATGAATGATTGGGCCCAAATTTTCATTTTAAACAAGAATTGCATTTTAGATGAGAAATGAAGTTCTATTTATGTAATGCACTAAAATAAATGTTTATGGAATTTGGAACAATTAATATAAAGATATTAACAATCAATATTAGCCACTTTTAGTGACTAATCACACCCACCAACGTGAGTTTTTCTAGTCCTGAGAAAAATAAATTACAAATATGAAATTCAAATCCCCTTTTCCAAAAACATTTTAATACAAATTGGTCCCCCAAAGACCTCATACAAAACAAAATGAAACCCATCCAAATAATTTAAAACAATCTAGCTCCATAAACATATCCCAAGCCCAACCCCATTCTTTTGTTCAAATTTATCACCACATTTCATCCAATTCCAATTAAGCATGATAATGTGTTGTTCATCAGAAATGATATGGGGCCCATTTTATTGATCAAGGGGAAAAAATGGAAGTGCTAGGTGGGAATCACATTAAACCTTAAGATGAGTATGCATTTTTTGTTTGTTTGTTTGTTTGTTTTTTAACCAAAATAGATATGAAAAGACTAACTCTGGGTAAAACAACTATGGAGTTATGATCCCCAAGTGCTGGACGCCACACATTTGGACAAAACATTGCTCTATGTGGCCATTATTTTTTTTTCAATATTTTTTGTTGTTTTTTTGTTGTTTTTTTAGATACTCAAATTAAACTAAAAGTGACCCCAGAACCCTATGCTATAATAAAAGGAACCCAAGAACTCAAATTTACACCCATGATCCAGTAGACGTGCATTGTGGCATTTTTATTAAGAGGATGAAAATGTAAACTTTGAAAAATCACATTAGACAACCACACTTTCCAAAAACTATGCTCATGAACTTAAACTTGCATTAAAATCAGAATCAAAGAATCCAAATTTTTTGATATCCAATTTAATAGTTTGCAATGTGTGTTATCATGTTCAAGGTTAATGGATTTTTTTCTTTCCACGCATGTTCTTATTGAAAAAAAAATCATTTTTTATCCCCCCCAACATAGAATAACATTGTCCCCAGTGTTTAAAGAAAAATAAAGTTAAAAGGGGGGTAGGAGAGGAGTTCAATGAAGAAATTTAAAATAAAAATCATGGAATGAAGTCACCTGGTGGTTGATGATGATATCACATGCTAATGTCTCCCTTCAATCCCAGGTTCGATTCTCAGTGGATTTGATGGTGGTGAACGGATTTTCCTTATGACATACGACATGTCCTTTTATTTTTTTTAACCTATAAAAAACATAAAAATAAACAAAATAAAATAAACTGATGATACATTGTCTTCTTTTTAGATTTCTAGGTAAGGTATTATTCAGATATCACGCCACGTGACACGGATGAATATGGCTCTCTCCTTTCATACCCATCCTTACTCATAAAATAATAACATGTCAATAGTCTATGGTAATTTATTATATGAAAAAAAAATGATTCAAAATGATTAGAAACATGGAAACCATGGGTTGCCTCCCATGAAACGCTTTTGTTTAACGTTGTTAGCTCGACTTGTACCCCCCAACTTATCCAATTCCTACTTTAAAAATTTTAATGAACCCATCTTTCTCCACCTAAAAAAAGATTGATATTGATTATTTGTTTGAAATATGTTTCATGTGAAATCCTTTGTTCTATAATGAGCGGTAAAATCTATGTAATATCAGAAATGGTTGATTGAATTGAATATCTAGTATTGACGAAGACATCAATGAACATTCCCAATTTTTTAGTTTCAAGAGGAGAATAAATTGAAATTTCATGGTATTGGTTATCAACATTTAAGAGTGGTGAATAAAGGATAAAAATTTTGAGTTTAGGTTGATAAAAATTTACAAAAGAAGAATGGAAATTTGAATAAAAAACAGTTTCTCCTCCATGAAATTTAGAAATAATTGGTTCATTTTGAAAATACGATTATCCTGAAAATTGTCCAGTTGAAAATCAGAAATTTGTATGGGATCAATGTTTTTTATTTCTCCCAATTGTTCAGTGATTGGTGGTCCTAAAAATTCACTAATGGAGCCATGTTTAGGAAACTCAATCCATGATGTCAAGTTATTATCTTTTGAATTCAAAAAATCAATTTCATCCTGATTTATACACTCTTCATCTTGACTTTCAACATTACCTGACCAATTCAATTCATTATCTAACTCTGAATTCCCAAATTCTAAAGTGACTTCTTCACATATTGTAAAGTTTTGTAGTTATAACCTCAAAGATGAAACCATCGAATTCATTATCTCCATTTGATTACGTTCAAGAATTTTTTCAAGAATAGAGTTGATAGATGTTTGTACATCATGGAATTACTCAATATTTATATTTTCAATCATTCTTGATTGGTATGGAAATTGATCTTTTAAACAGTCAGCATCCCATTGATCGTTCATGTTATCGAGTGTGGGGTAATCATTCAGGTGTTGATCAATGTAATTTTCTATGTGAGGGGCTTCCCATTGTTGATTTTCTATTTGATTCCAGCCCGAGTTTATGAAAGGAAATTGTTGATGATACTCCATTGGAGTTGAATGAAAATTGGATTTGGATTTTTTTTGGACACACGAAAAAAGAAAGGGGAAAAGAAAAGAGAAATATAGGTGAGAAAAGAGAAGTTAGGTGAGAATAGAAGGTGGGTGTCTAAGAAAACTTACTTGGGTCCCCGGAAACGGCGCCAAAATTTGGTTGCGCCCAAATTTACCCTACATGTATGCGGTCGTGGTAGTACAGGTAGGGGTCGAATCCACAGGGACAGAAGAAGAAACCTTGAGACACTTTGATTAGATGCGGGATTGGCTATGAAGTGGACAACTATGGTGTTGATTGATTTGAAGACATATTGATTTAATTTAAAAAAAAACCAATAAAATTACTTCAATTAAAACAACTAATTAATGTGAGTTGATCCTAGGTTGTCTCTTGGGCTTTATTGGATGTGTTTGTTTTTCATTTGATTTTCTGTTCATCGGTTCAAGAGATATCCATTAAATGAAATAACCCCTCAATATAATTCTCCGATTTAATCCATAAACAATTTCAAGGCTAATCACCAATTAACTTACATGATCAATAAAATGAGCACTCCAAGGAATTGGATCGTACTAGCACTCAAAATGTGTTATCGTTAAATTCGGTGAAGACAAAGAAGAAGATAAATCAAAGAAAGGAACTCTTAAAATAAAGAACAAATTTAAGAATTTAAGAACATCAAATAACATTCAATCCAACTCATGCAACTCCCTAGGATAAACCCATAAAAGGTTAGCCCTCCATTGATGCTACTCTATCAATGTAAGCAGGTAATTGACTTAAAGAAGCGAGATTGAAGAAGAAAAAAAATTAATCAAAATGAACACTCCATCGTTGTGTGATGAATTCAAAAGTGCGAGTGTGAATAAATTGACAATACGATTCAACGGTATCAACGTGTGAAGAAAAGTTAAATAAAAAGTGAATAATAAGAATAAATTTTATTAAAATAATAAACATGAAAGAAAAACTTACATGGGAAAACATGACGATGTGATTACAAATTGAAACCAGGAAATTACAATTGAATGAAAAACATGGATTCAAAGGAAAATGTTAGATGATAATTCCCTTCACCACCATATCCTTATATAGGCATATTAGGAGCCTTAGGTCCACCCCCCAACAATTAATAGAGTCAAAATGAGGGTGAATAATCAAAAGGAAATTGACGTTTCGATGTTGACCTGGAAAACTGTCCAGATTCGTTCACCATTGTGACGTTCAAATATTTAATTGATGGATCCCGAATCATGAGGGGTCGTAGAAGACAAATATATTCACCCATGTGTCCTATATCCTATGTAAAACTTTCAGGACATTTGGATCATCTTTCTGGAAGTTATGGTCGAAATGGTGGGACTACTTTATGTGCATTAATGTCAGGTCCACCACTTAAATCTCAGCTTCAGATCCCTTTATCATCATTAAAATCTCAGAATTAGCTCTGAACACAGTTGAATAAAATGATCCTAATATATTTATCTTTCCACTATATAAATTTTAGCTTCATTGGGATTGTTTTGTGAGCCCCACATTTGTTTGACAGGCCTTAGGCCCCTTATGCTTTCTCCATCAAATTTCTGTATTCGGGTGCAAAATTCTCCATCTTCCCTTGGGATTCATCCATCAGACCTAAAAGATAAAATATTCCAAACAAAGTGATCAATAATATCCCAAAATATTAAATTCAGAAAATTAATATAATGTTGTACACAAACAAATGAATGATTGGGCCCAAATTTTCATTTTAAACAAGAATTGCATTTTAGATGAGAAATGAAGTTCTATTTATGTAATGCACTAAAATAAATGTTTATGGACTTTGGAATAATTAATATAAAGATATTAAAAATAAATATTATCCACTTTCAGTGACTAATCACACCCCCCAACTTGAGTTTTTCTAGTCCCGAGCAAAATAAATTACAAATATGAAATTAAAATCCCCTTTTTAAAAAACATTTTAATACACATTGGTCACCCAAAGACCTCATACAAAAAAAAAATGAAACCCATAAAAATCATTTAAAACAAGCTAGATCCATAAGAATATCCCAAGCCCAAGCCCATTATTTTGTTCAAATTCATCGCCACATTTCATCCAATTCCAATTAAGCATGATAAAGTGTTGTGCATCACAAAAGATATGGGGTCCATTTTATTATTCAAGGGGAAAAAATGGAAGCGCTAGGTGGGAATCACATTAAACCTTAAGATAAGTATCCAATTTTTGTTTTCTTGTTTGTTTGTTTTTTTAAACACAATAGATATTAAAAGACTAAATCTGGGAAAGAAAACTATGGAGTCACGATCCCCAAGTGCCGGACGCCATGCATTTGGAAAAAACATTTCTCTATGTGGCAATTATTTTTTTTTCAATTTTTTTTTGTTTTTTTGTTGTTTTTTTAGATACTCAAATTAAACTAAAAGTGACCCCAGAACCCTATGCTATAATAAAAGGACCCAAGAACTCAAATATACACCCACGATCTAGTAGACGTGCATTGTGGCATTTTTATTAAGAGGATGAAAATGTAAACTTTGAAAAATCACATTAGACAACCGCACTTTCCAAAAACTATGCTCATAAACTTAAACTTGCATTAAAATCAGAATCAAAGCATCCAAATTTTTCGATATCCAAATTCAAAGTTTGCAATTTTTGTTATCATGTTCAAGGTTAATGGAATTTTTTCTTTCCACGCATGTTCTTATTGAAAAAAAATCATTTTTTATCCCCCAAACTTAGAATAACATTGTCCCCAGTGTTTAATGAAAAGAAAAGTTAGAAGGGGGTAGGAGAGGAGTTCAATGAAGAAATTTAAAATGAAAATCATCGAATGAAGTCACCTTGTGGTTGATGACGATATCACATGCCAATGTCTCCCTTCAATCCTGGGTTCGAGTCTCAGTGGATTTGATGGTGGTGAATGGATTTTCCTTATGACTTACGACATGTACTTTTATTTTTTTAACCTATAAAAAACATAAAAATAAACAAAACAAAATAAACTGATGATACATTGTCTTCTTTTTAGATTTCTGGGTAAGGTATTACTCAGAGATCACGCCACGTGACACGGATGAATATGGCGCTACCCTTTCATACCCATCCTTACTCATAAAAGAAGAACAAGTCAATAGTCTATGGTAATTTATTATATGAAAAAAAATGATTCAAAATGATTAGAAAAATGGAAACCATGGGTTGCCTCCCATGAAGTGCTTTTGTTTAACGTCGTTAGCTCGACTTGTACCCCCCAACTTATCCAATTCCAACTTTCAAAATTTTAATGAACCCATCTTTCTCCACCTCAACAAGATTGAAATTGATTATTTGATTGAAATATGTTTCATGTGAAACCCTTTGTTCTACAATGAGCAGTAAAATCCATGTAATATTAGAAATGGTTGATTGAATTGAATATATAGTATTTCCTAGAACATCAATGAACATTCCCAATTTTTTGGTTTCAAGAGGAGAATAATTTGAAATTTCATGGTATTGGTTATCAACATTTAAGAGTGGTGAAGAAAGGATATAAATTTTGAGTTTGGGTTGATAAAAATTTACAAAAGAAGAATGGAAATTTGAATCAAAAGCAGTTTCTTCTCCATGAAATTTAGAAATAATTGGTTCATTTTAAAAATAAGATTATCCTGAAAATTGTCCAGTTGAAAATCAGAAGTGTGTATGGGATCAATGTTTTGTATTTCTCCCAATTTTTCAGTGATTGGTGTTCCTTAAAATTCACTAATGGAGCTATGTTCAGGAAACTCAATCCATGATGTCAAGTTATTATCTTTTGAATTCAAAAAATCAATTTCATCCTGATTTAAACACTCTTCAGCTTGACTTTCAACATTTCCTGACCAATTCAATTCATTATCTAACTCTGATTTCCCAATTTCTAAAGTGACTTCTTCACATGTTGTAATTTTTTGTAGTTCTAACCTCAAAGATGAATCCTTAGAATTCATTATCTCCATTTGATTACACAATCGTTCAAGAATTTTTTCAGGAATAGAGTTGATAGATGTTTTTATATCACGGAATTCCTCATTATTTATATTTTCAATCATTCTTGATAGGTATGGAAATTGATCTTTTAAACAGTCAGCATCCCATTGATCGTTCATGTTATCGAGTGTGGGGTAATCATTCAAGTGTTGATCAATGTAATTTTCTATGTGAGAGGATTCCCATTGTTGATTTTGTATTTGATTCCAGCCTGATTTTATGAAAGGAAATTGTTGATGATACTCCATTGGAGTTGAATGAAAATTGGATTGGGATTTTTTTTGGACACACGAAAAAAGAAAGGGGAAAAGAAAATAGAAATATAGGTGAGAAAAGAGAAGTTAGGTGGGAATAGAAGGTGGGTGTCTAAGAAAACTTACTTGGGTCCCCGACAACGGCGCCAAAATTTGGTTGTGCCCAAATTTACCCTACAGGTATGCGGTCATGGTAGTATAGGTAGGGATCGAATCCACAGGGACAGAAGAAGAAAACTTGAGACACTTTGATTAGATGCAGGATTGGCTATGAAGTGACCAACTATGGTGTTGATTGATTTGAAGAAATATTTATTTAATTTAAAAAAAACAATAAAATTACTTTAATTAAAACAACTAATTAAGGTGAGTTGATCCAAGGTTGTCTCTTGGGCTTTATTGGATGTATTTGTTTTTCATTTGATTTTCTGCTCATCTGTTCAAGAGGTATCCATTAAATGAAATAATACCTCAATATCATTCTCCGATTTAATCCATACACAATTTCAAGGCTAATCACCAATTCACTTAGAGGATCAATTAAATGAGCACTCCATGGAATTGGATCATACTAGCACTCAAAATGTGTCATCGTTAAAGTCAGTGAAGACAAAGAAGAAGATAAATCAAGGAAAGGAACTCTTAAAATAAAGAACAAATATAAGAATTTAAGAACATAAAATAACTTTCAATCCAACACATTCAACTCCCTAGGATCAACCCATAAAAGGTTAGCCCTCTATTGATGCTATTATATCAATGGAACCGGGTAATTGACTTAAAGAAGTGGGATTGAAAAAGAAAAAAAATAATCAAAATGAACACTCCACCATTGTGTGATGAATTCACAAGTGCGGGTGTGAATAAATTCACACTATGATACAACAGTATCAATGTGTGAAGAAAAGGAAAATAAAAAGTGAATAAGAAGAAGAAATTTTATTAAAATAATAAACATGAAATAAAAACTTATATGGGAAAACTTGACGATGTGATTACAAATTGAAAGCAAGAAATTACAATTGAAAGAAAAACTTGGATTCAAAGGAATATGTTAGATGATAATTCCCTTCACCACTATCTCCATATATAGGCATATAAGGAGCCTTAGGTCTTCCCCAAAAAATCAATTCACCCCCCCAACAATTAATAGAGTAAAAATGAGGGTGAATAATCAAAAGGAAATTGACGTTTCAAAGTTGACCCGGAAAAATGTTAAGATTCGTTCACCATTTGGACGTTAGAATATTTAATTGATGGAGCCAGAATTTTGAGGGGTCATAGACATAAAATATGTTCTTCCATGTGTCCTATATCCGATGTAAAAATTTCAGGACATTGGCTCAGCCGTTTGGATGTTATGGTCGAAATGGTGGGACGACTTTATGAGAATTAATGTCGGGTCCACCATTTAAATCTCAGCTTCAGATCCCTTTATCATCATGAAAACTTCAGAATTAGCTCTGTCCACAGTTGAATAAAATGATCCTCATATTTTTATATTTCTAAGGTATTAATTTTAGCTTCATTGGTCTTGTTTTGTGAGCCCCACATTTGTTTGATGGGCCTTTGGCTCATTATGCTTTCTCCAGCAAATTTCTGCATTCGGGCGCAAAATTCTCCATCTTCTTTTGGGTTTAATCCATTGGACCTAAAAGATAAAATGTTCCAAAAAAAGTGATCAATCATATCCCAAAATTTCAAATTCATAAAATTAATAAAATGTTGTACACAAAAAAATGAATGATTGAGCCCAAATTTTCATTTTAAACAAGAATTGCATTTTAGATGAGAAATGAAGTTCTATTTATGTAATGAATTAAAATCAATGTTTATGGACTTTGGAAAAATTAATATAAAGATATTAAGAATCAATATTAGCCACTTTCAGTGACTAATCACTCTCCACGACAGTAATGGAGATAAATCTATGTGTAGCACTAGTATTGAAAAGGGATGAAGATAAAACTGAGGCTACTAAAATCATACCTTGAACAGTAGAATGGCTGGGATCCTGCTCCTGATAAGTCTTCTCCATGGTGAAGGATTGGCCTATATCATGGCCCTGCGCCCCTGGCTGACCACTCTGAGATGAACCGCCCTGCTGGTGCTTAGAAACTGGTGGCTGAGAGCCACGACCTTGACCTCCACCTCGACCCGAACGGCCGGATGAACTCCAGTTTCCCGACTGGTGAGAAACTGGTGGGGATGCTCCTGAATGAGAAGTCATGGAAGAACCCCAGTCACTATATTCTGGTGAGAAAACCTGGCAGAAATGTTGGAGGTGACCCATCTTGCTGCAAGATCGGCACTCCATGGGGTCTCTCTGGCACTGCGGCCTCATGTGCCCTGTCCGACCACACTGGTAGCATGTCACCTGGCTGCCTGATGATGCGTCTAGCTTCCTCGAATCACCGCACATAGACTCCCTACGACACTTCTTACTATTATCTGGAGGGAAGCTAACTCTGGAAGCAGAACCGCCCTGGATCACAGCTCCGGAGTCTCTCTGATTGCGCTCTGCAATCAGTGCCTGGTTGACGATGGAAGTGATGGAAGTCAACTGGAAGATTTTCACCTGCGAGCGGATCTCTTGCCTAAGTCCCTCCTCAAAATTCATTTCCAAGAACACCCCACCCCCATCCTGAAGGGGTGTAAAACGATGCAGCTCTGTGAAACGAGAGGAACAGTCCATGACAGATAGAGTACCCTGCTCTAAGCTCATGAACTCTCGGGCTCGATCGTCCCTCAGGGTCTCTGGGTAGAAGTAGTCATAAAACATGCACTGGACCTCTTCTGAAGTCATAGCCTGTTGTTGAGCCGCCTGTGAGATCACATCCCACCCTTCTTGGAAGAGTCTCGGAGCATGTAGGTGGTGATATTGACCCGTCTCCCAGGAGGCGTCTCCAGATACTCGAAGATAGTCAACATGGCTTCCAGCCATGAATCTGCAGCCTGAGGTCCTCCCTCCCCCAAGAACATGGGAGGATGCTGCTTCTGGAAAACCCGCGTCATGTCTGCCATAGTTGTGGCAGGAGGCGGTGCTCCCTAGTAGGCCTGCATCATTCTCATGAAGCCCTCCCTGAACTGCGCATCAGCGCCCGAAACTAGTATGATAGCCGGTGCCAAGTCCGTCTCGACTGGGGGATCGACAGGGACTTCCTGATCAGCCCTGTCTGGCGTCTGATCACTGCCTGATGACAGACGTACGACCGGAGGACATATTGGAGGCATAGCTCTGAAAGATCAAAAGTACACCTTAGATTAGAAAAACAAGGACAGAGAACACAAGAGTACAAAACGAGATCAAGGGAAGAAAAACACAAAATATTGCAAAACATGACTACACGGCGTGCATAAAAACTACACAGCGTGTCTTCTTAAGCCACTGACATGGGCGTGTACTCCAGCCCTACAAGTCGTGTAGCACCTCAAATTCACAGCGTGTTGACCCCAACACACAGCGTGTATAAGAAAACTTTTCCCCTACCCGAGTCTCTTTACACGGCTAACCCACACGGTCCGACTTAACCCGAGGCTACACTGCGTGTTCGAAACAAACACGACGTGTACTAGACAAGGCTTCGACGGCCCGTGTTGTTAAGCACATGGCCGTCTACATGGCTGAACCTTACACGGCGTGCTCCGAACTTACACGGCGTGTATAGTTAGGGTGACCCCGTCCCGTGTTGTTCGTGACACGGCCGAGTACCTGGACAAGACTACACGGCGTGTTCCAAAGAAACACGACGTGTGGAAAAGAAGGTAATGCTGGCCCATGTTGTTCGTGACACAGCCGGGTACCTGGACAAGACTACATGGCATGTTCCGAACAAACACGGCGTGTGGAAAAGAAGGTAACACCGGCCCGTGTTGTTCATGACACGGCCGGGTACCTGGACAGGACTACACGACATGTTCCCTATGGACACGACGTGTTCTACCCGAGCTTCCCCGGCCCGTGTTGTTAGTGACACGACCGAGTACACAGCTCCGAACTTACACAGCGTGTACCTGTCGTACACTGAGTGTTCCCAAAGTCCCTTCCACGACACCGTGTTCTGCTCACACGGTTAGTGAAACGGCCTGAAAACTACACGGTGTGTATCCAACAAGTACACACCATGTATTCTGGGTTTTTCTGGGCAGTAGCTCAGAAACTGCAAAGAATTCCGGAAACACTAAAAACAAGGCAGAGAGGTGCCAAATTCTGATACGTGAGGGCCTATAACACCTCAAGAACCAAAATTTGGCGTTCATCTTAAGAAAGGAACAAAACAAACAGTTTTCTAACATGAAAATAGATAATCTATCCAGCATTTATCACAACAGCATGCATAGTCTACACAGAGTCTATCACAACAACATGCAATCGCTAATTCACCCTAGATGGCATGGCAAGTATGCATGACATGTGATTTCTAAAAGTTCCTATATGATGCATGAGATTGAATACCATCTTCTAATCGGGTTTCGACAGAAATAGAACAGAAGTATCAAAAAAATAATAGCACAAGTCAAGTGAATCACTCTAGGTGAAATCAGATCAACCATAAAATCTCAATACCAGCAAACTGTAATTAACGAGGTAGTATGGGTTCTCCCTGTACACAGGTTAGCTACTCCCGAGAATATATTAATGCCAAGTACCGAATCCATCCTATCCCTAGATAAAGTCTCCAAATATCAAGAAAGAGAAAATAACTCCTTTGATACCACTTTGTAATGACCCGAATCCGGAGCCCCTCCACTGGTGCCCCGTACCCGATTCGCCACATGACCTCAAGAGCGTTCCCCCAAACGCTAGAGGCTACCGACTAGAAGCAAGGGCATTGGTGAGTCGGTGGGGAAACTATTCCCTCCTTCGGTATAGTATACAACAGAAAAACAACTGTCAATAGCGGAAGCAGTAATAACATACATAACAACTAAAACCAAACAACGGAAGCAATGAATATATATAGTAATGATGATAATGATGCATCAGGTACAAGTATCTAAAGAAAACAGAAAACAAAACAACGTGATGAAATACAACTGAAACCAAGTGAAAAAGAAAACAATGTAAACTACTCATCATCGCGAGCCACGGCTCGGTCCCATGCCCCCTAGCTCCATGCAATCAAGATCCTGAAGTAGAGGGGCGCTTGCCCTTATCTACACATGAAGCAACACAGTCTACTTGGGCCCGAAATCATGGCCCAAACAGGGTGTGAGATACAATCCCAATAGGCAATCACCCAAATATTTGTGCCTAACAGTCAATGAATAGATGGCAGTAATAAAACAAGAAGCAGTAAACAAGATAGCACAAACAACTACAATCCACAGTTCTAACATATAAGGTACTCAAGTAAACAACCAGTGACAAAAGTAAACAGGTAACCCTCTATGTAGCTCTCACAGCCTAACCCCTATGGTTCAACCTACAAAGTACTAGCATCCCTCTGGGAGGCACACACAGTCTCACCCCTCTGGTTCAGCTAGAAAGTAGACTCTCTAGGGAAGCACTCACCGTCAATTCCCCCTATAGTCTCGTATCGTACTAAAGGCTCTCTGGGGAATCACTCAACATCTCATTCCCCCTATGGCTTGCGTTGAGGAACTAAAGACTCTCTGAGGAAGCACTCATCGTCAATTCCCCATATGGTCTCGCATCGTATTAAAAGACACTCTGTAGAAGCCCTTACATCGATTCTCTCTATGGTCTACTACACTAGGCTGTCATAGTCCTGTGTGGAAAAGTAAAACATGATCAGCACGCGTGCATTGTCCAAGTGAACCTCAATAACTACTTGGATATCAACTAAGGCTCAATGGCATAACAAAGAGACAGTTCCACTATCCTACAACAAGGTATGGAAACTGGAAAAATGCCCAACAGGAAAAACAAGCATGGAAAAGCAACCTGAGAACAAATTAAATTACTCTACTCACAAGAAATAACCTCTACTAAAGCAATCAAGCAAAGCAGACAAACATCAGGGAAAAAACAGGAATCATGTAATACCCCGTTCAAGGGTATTGGTGGAATTTTCACATAATATTCATTAACATTATACGGAAAGGCACAAACCACCTACCTCGATCCTAGGAGATCGATATACGTGAACTTCCGCGATAGATTCCCTTTAGAATGATGAAGATATGATAAAACGCACAAAAATTTCATCCCATGATAACTTGGAAACGTGTTGGAATCAAGAAACAAGACTCAAGAAGAAGGAAGAACTCACCACTACGATTCCAACACAACTGACTGTACTCGAATCGGAGAACTGGTGGTGAAGAGGGAGTTCATCGAAGATTTGGCCATACAGGTCGCTCTTGGTCGAACCAGACCTAGAAGAAGACAAAAATCGTGATGAGGCGCGAACCCGGCCTGTTTAATGAAAAAAATAAAGTACACGGCATGTACTTATTGATTATATGGCATGTACTTCAGTTTTCCATACTCTGAATTAATCGGCCTCCACCTCGCCTTTACACACCATGTGTGTGGCCCAGACACGGCCACCACACGACTTTGAGCGAAAAAGGGAGTACACGGTGTGTACTTCAAAAATTTCCAGAAAGATAATTTTTTATCAAAAACTCCAGAAAAAGGAAAACTTACATGAAAAAAAGATCTGAGTTCTTACAAAATACAACATCTTTATTGAAAACTTCCTTTACATGACCACTACATTCCCTCGTACTTTGCATTGCATGGGATAACCTGAGTAATGCATAAGAAATGGGTGAGCTATAAAGAACAGTAAGGGAATAAACACGGAATACATGAGGAGTAAAATACATGTTAGAAAATAGGAATATCAATAGAGAACAAGATAATCATGAACATAAAGACATGATAAATCATGATAATCATAACATGGAAATGTGGCAACAACACTCAACATGGAATTAGCATGAGCAAAGGCTCATTGCACATAGAGTATGAGTAAATCCTCATTGCACATGAAGCACGAGTAAACCCTTATTTCACTTGAATTAGAATGATTCAACACTCATTGCACATGAATTATCATGATACTATACTTTACGCAATGCATTGGAGCGCTATATGGGCCCACCCTTCTTAAACATTTCATTTCATGCATAAGTGTGCCACATGGATCATAAAACATGGTTTCATAAAACATAATCATTTATTCCATGATAAAGGAACGTGGAATTCATACATGAAACTTTATAATCAATAAGTAAATTTGCATAACGGAGAATACCCTTGATGGAGAAATGGGCATGGTATTCACTACACAATGACATTGACTTAGAAAATCAGTGTGATTTCGGTAGCGTAACGGCACATAAAGTTTCATAAAAATGGTTGATGAGAGAGAAATGAGTTACTCATAATATATACATGTAATGGAGAATAAGGAGGTAATATAGATAAATGTACCAACAATTGTAATGTAATTTAGATTCAAGATACAAAAGTATTGCTTGAATGTAAAAGAGGAGAGAGAAGTTCCTTTCGGAATTTCGGCATAGTAATGGGTGTACATGGGAGGCATTTAATGAGAGAGAAAGGGGTCTCCAATCATTCAAACATAAATAGGGAAGTATGAGAGAGGTTAAAAACCATACCCCAACCATCATAATTGAAATTAAAAGGAAAAAAAAACTTAAAGAAAATTGGACAAAAATGAGAAAGGAAGAAAAAACCCTTACTTGGAAGTGTGCTTCCAAAGGCATGAGAGAGGCTTGAGAGAGGATTTTTGGGAGCTTGGGGAACCTTGTGAGGATTCTAGTTGGGCAGATGTTGGATGAAATCCAAAGGCTTTGAGTGAGGAGGGAGTGGGAGCTTGGGTGGGTTTATATAGGAAAGGTGAGGGAATTCTTTATTATTTAGGTTTGGGACCCCTTATATTAAATTAATCCAAACCACAAATACTCCCATGGTTTTTGCCCATGGTTTTTGGAAAAGGGAAGAGGAATACAATATTTTATAAGGCCAAATTCCTAACTTCTTAAAATAATATGGTTTCTTAGGTGGAGGTGAGTCACACTCCCATGGGAAACAATTTAAAAAAGACAATCTGTTTAATAAGTCTTGAAGGGTCCATTAATGCTTTGAAAAGTAAGTCAAAAAATCCCAAAATTACATTATTTTAATTTTAAAACATATATTGGCCGAAAATAAAGCTTATAGTGTCTTATTACATCACTATTTGGTCATTATGAAGTCCTAAAACACATTATGTATTTAAACTGTATTTAATTTTTACCCAAAAAATTGACTGTCTTAGAAAATTTTGAAAAATTCACCATTGGATAATTTTGACATCCTAATTCCAGAAATAACATTTATTTTATCTAAATAATTTTTTAAATATGTTAATTTCCACTTTTAAAATAAAAACCGACATTTATCGAAAATTCATGTGTTTTGACAAAAATGGCTTCCAAACCTAAATAAAAATTAAAATTGCATTCATAAAATTATATGATTATTTATATATAATAAAATTAATTTAATAATAATAATAATAATAATTTATTAAAATATTATTTAATTCAAAAATCCATTAATTTAATAAAATATAATTCGTAGTTAAATAATAACAAAAAACACTATTTGCACTTTAAAAACTATTTACAATGTATCAATAAGGACAAGAAATTATATTCATTATTATATACAAAAAATATTTCACATGAACATAGTACTAGTGATTTGTTACATAACCCCTTAAAACAGCGGCATAAGACCTAAGGGTAAGGTGTGCAATGGTGATAGACTCTTGGGGTGGCTCAGATAACATCGCTTGAGTGGTAATCTCTATCAACATCCACTTTTCCCGTAGACGGTCCCGTTAGAGCTTGACATGATGAAGCTTAGCTTGGGCTTGGTCAAGAGTGAATCCCAATGATGCCACCTCTTTTCTGAGCTCCAATAATTGGGCTTTGTATGGAGCAATTCTACTGGATGAGGCCATCACTTCTTTTGTCTGAGTAAATTGGGTTCGTTAATGCCTTATATTTATACTAATCATTTGATCAATGTTCAACGGATATAAAAGTAACGGTCACAATTATTTACATAAAACCAAATAAGTTGACATTTTATATAAATGTTTTACATAAAGAGACATTTAACTAGATCAAGAGGGATTTCCATTAATGAAACTTTGGTTCGTTACAATATTCCCCCCTTAAGATATTTCTCCCTCAAAATTTCCTTTTTCCCACACTAAAACTGATGTGGGTAACTCAGCTTCATCATTTCCACCGATACCCAAGTCGCTTCTTCAAACTTGTGGTTTTTTCACAATACCTTGACAAGGGGAATTGTCTTATTTCATAGAACCTTTTCTCTTCGATCTAAGATCTTCACTGGTTTCTCCTCATAAGAAAGATCATTCTCCAACTATACCACCTCAGAAGAGAGTACATGTGAAGGGTTCGGTATGTACTTCCTTTAGAGGGATACATGAAAGAAATCATGTACTTTGGCCATTTTAGGTGGAAGTGCTAGTCGATAGGCCACAACCCCAACACGATCAAGAATCTTGAAGGGGCCGATGTACCTTGGACTTAACTTCACTTTCTTTCCAATCCTCATGACCTTTTCCACGGAGATATGCGTAGAAAAACCATGTCTCCAACTTTAATCTCAAGGTCTTGTCGACGATTATCTGCATAACTCTTCTGTCGACTCTGGGCTGCCTTGATATGATGCTGAATGGTTTTCACCTTCTCCACCATTTCCTCGATCATTTTTGGTCCAAGTAGCATACGTTCACCGACCTCATCCAAACATGCCGGTGTTTTGCACCTTTTCCCATACAGGGCTTCATAAGGTGCCATTTGGATACTAGAGTGGAAACTGTTATTATAAGAGAACTCAACCAGAGAATGATGTTGATACCATCCTCCTTTAATGTCCATTGAGCATGCTCTCAACACGTCCTCAAGTGTTTGGATAGTCCGCTCGGATTGGCCATCAGTTTTAGGATGATAGGCTGTACTGAAGTTCAGTTTAGTATTCAGAGTTTGTTGAAGACTCTTCCAAAACATCAAGGTGAATCTTGGATCTCGGTTAGACATAATAGATAGTGGTACTCCATGCAGCCTTACCACTTCCCTGATATATATTCGTGCCAGTTGATCCAATGAGAAGTCCTCCCTAATAGTAATGAAGTGTGCAATATTTATAAGATGATCCACAACAACCCATATTGCATTGTTGCCTTTGGATGTCCTCAGAAGTCCGGTGATAAATTCCATGGTGATATTATCCAATTTCCATTCTGGTATGGGCAATGGTTGCATCATCCCCTTAGACTTTTGCCACTCTGCCTTCACTTGGTGGTACGCTAGGAACTTTGATGTATATTCAGCGATCTCCTTCTTCATATTATCCCACCAAAAGTTTTCTCGGAGATCTCGATACATCTTTGTGATCCTTAGGTGAATAGAGAAATTTGAATTATGTGCATCATCCAAAAGTTCCTTCCTCATATCCGGACATGATGGAACACATAGTATTTTCCCAAATCGCACAATTACTTCTTCATTAACATTAAACTCCAAGGATTTCACCTTTTTGATAGATTCCACTTTTTATTGAATTCCCACATCATCCTTTTGAGCATCCTTTAACCTTTCCAAAAGAGACGGTTAAGCAATCATTTGTGAAATGATTGATGATGTTCCCTTCTTTATGATTCCCATGTCCATATTTATCAAGTCTAAGAAGATTGGATCCTTCTCAATTATCATCATTGATAGAATCGCTGGGTCCTTTCTACATAGGGCAACTCCCACCTTGTTCGCTTTCCCAGGGTGGAAATGTATTGAACAGTCATAATCCTTGATGAGATCTATCCATCTTCTCTGGCTCATATTAAGCTCTTTCTGTGTGAATATATATTTAAGACTCTTGTGGTTAGTATATATCTCACATTTATCCCCATAAAGATAATGCCGCCATATTTTCAAGGCAAAGATCACCACCACCAACTCAGATCATATGTTGGATAGTTTCACTCATGGATTTTCAACTGCCTTGAGGCATAGGATATCACTTTATCATTCTGCATCAGCACACAACCTAAGCCCTTCTTTGAAGCATCACTGAATACCACCAAAATTTTCCCACTTGTGGGTAAAGTGAGCACGAGAGCAGTGATAAGACTCCTTTTCAACTATTTGAAGCTTTCTTCACATTCATCACTCCAAGAAAACTTTACTCCCTTTAAGTTAGCTTATTAAGAGGGTTGGAAAATCATGAGAAATTTCTCACAAATCGTCGATAATATCCAACTAACCCCAAGAAGCTACGGATATCTGTTACCGATGTTGGACTCGGCCATCCCTTAATTGCATCTTTTTTGGAGGGATCCACAGATATCCCATTTCTTGTGATGATATGGCCCAAGAATTAGAACTCCTTCAACCAGAACACACACTTTTTGTACTTTGCATAGAGCTTCTCCTTGCGCAAATACTCTAGTACAGTTCTTAAATGATCCTCATGATCCTCCTTGGTTTTGGAGTATATTAGAATATCATCTATAAAGACTACCACAAATTTGTCTAGGTAATCTCAAAAGAATATATTTATCAAGTCCATGAAGATTGTTGGAGCATTGGTGAGTCTGAAAGGCACTACTATGAATTCATAGTGCCCATATATTGTACGAAAAGTAGACTTGGGGACATCTTCCTTCTTCACCCTTACGTAATAATATCCCGACCGCAAGTCTACCTTGGATAAGTACTGGGCTCCACGTAGCTTATCGAACAAGTCATCGATCTGTGGAAGAGGATACTTGTTCTTTATCGTGATTTTGTTAAGTTAACGATAATCGATGAAAAGACGCATTGACCCATCCATCTTCTTGACAAAGAGGACTGGTGCACCCCATGGTGAAGCACTTGGTCATATAAACCCTTTATCCAGATTCTCCTGTAGTTGTTTCTTAAGATCTTCAAGCTCCACGACAGCCATTATATATGGAGTCTTGGATATTGGTAGAGCTCCTGGTATAAGTTCAATTGAGAATTCAACACCTATTTTAGGAGGAAGACCAGGCAGTTCCTCTGGAAACACTTCAGCAAATTCCCTCACAATAGGAATTTCCTCAAGGGTGGTTTCTTCCTTGGACTCAATCATCTGAGCCAGATACACATTCTCATAGTGCAGTAATATCCATGCTTGAGATTATGGAGCTAAAGGAGATTCATCTTCCTCCTTACACTTGTAATGAATTGGGGGTCGATTCTTCATATAGAGTGTGATTTCCCTCTCCTAACGATTTATGTTGGATCTATATAAGGAAAGCCAATCCATGTCAATAATTGCATCAAATTCCACCAGAGGGAGTATAATGAGTTATTTTTGGGAAATTAAATCCACAGATTATAACAGGGGAGGACTTATATTCATGGGATGCAATGATTACCCCATTTATCGTACTCACCGACATCTTCACTTCCATGATTTGTGGTGGTGCTGGGATTGTTCTACTAAACTTTTGAGATATAAAATAATTCGTAGTACCTGGATCAAAAAGTAAGTTTTCTATTCTTGAATGAATAACTAGCGTACCTGTCACCACTTCGTTGTCGGGGTTCACTTCAGTAGAATTGATGGAAAAAGCTCTTCCTTACAGCCTTGGAGGTTGTTGGTTGCCTCCAAAAACCCTTGTATTAGGGCACTGATTTGCAAGATGCCCCAATTCTTTGCATTTGTAGCAATGAACAATGTGTTGAGGTTTGAACGAAGCATTATTATCCTTTGTCGCATCCACGGGTTATTCTTGCTGACAGTTAACAGCTAGGTGCCCTTCTCTTCCACACCTAAAGCATTTCCTCATCCCCTTGATGAAATTTCCTGGGTGCTTCTTTCAACACTTTTGTAAAGTGGGGTGCTGGATCTCCTTAGCACCGTTGGATTTATCCATCGGACCAAAAAAATTGAAGTCAACCTTATGCTTCTTGTCCCCATGATACCCCTGTGATTCCCCGATCTCGATTTCGACCTTGAGGTCACATCGGACAATTTACTCATAGCTTTTGAAGTCACGGATCGCTAATGCTTTCCATAGGCTAGGATTCAGCCCACCAAAAAAGTATCCAACCTTGCATTCGGGGGTAACAACAAAGCCGGAAGTGTATCATGCAAGCCTTGTGAAGTTTTCCTCATATGCACTAATAGATTTTTCGTCTTTTTTCTTTAGGGAAAGGAAGTCTCTTTCCATATTAAGACGGAGGGTGTGTGAAAAATATTTATCAAAAAATATCTTCCAAAAATCCTTCCATTCCAATGCCTCGATCTCCTCCTTAGGCTTCGTATTTTTGATCAATGTCCACCATTGATCAGCTTCACCCTCCATACGATAAGCCATCAGGAGAACCTTATCTTGTTCAGAACATTGAAGGATGGAGAAGATCTTTTCAATGAAGTTGATCCATTGTTTAGCGATAATGGGATCAGATGATCCACTAAAAGTAGGAGGCCTTTGTCTCATGAAGCTCTCTATAACGGCATGTTCTTTCTTAGGGGGGGTTGAACGTTCCTCTTGACCCGTGTTTCTATTCAAAGCTTGAGTTAGCTGAGAGAGAAGCGTGACAAATTTTTCGATTCCTGCTCCCATTGGATTGGGCATCTCATTAGTACAATCATCACACTAATATTCACATCGGTTGTTAGCCTGAGTCCTCATATTACTGGCCATTGGCTGAAATAAAAGGAAAGTTAGGGGGTAACACATAAAAGGTAATTAAAAGACAAAAGTTGATGACTTATAAATAAACTTTTATTTCCTTAACTCATGAGTCTATAGGCTTTAATCTAGGTTTTCATGATCTACTTTCTAACATATATTATTAGGGGAATTTTTTTTAATTCCCTTAGTAAGGTTTCATACTAAGCTTTTGAATTTATCAAAACCTATCCCCTGGGAGTGTCATAACCAAGAGTGCAGCAAGGCCCGTTATCGTGCACCAGTTCCCATTCGAGTCTAGCTCAAAGCGGTGTTTTCAGGTTTTACCCCTAGGATACATCTGTTCCAAAGCCGCCTATACCTGCTCGTATCCAGACAAGGATGTATTTTTTTAAAAAACCACTTACTAAGTACATACCAAAACTTAGGGATGATTTTATTATACTTAGTCTTGTCTCTAAGGCTTTACTATGATTTTGTAATCCTAATCCCAAAAATAACTAAACCTATCCTCTGATACCAACTATGACAACCCTGACTTTATTACAAACATAAACATGATTTATTACATAAACTATTCACTTGATACAACATGGAAGATTGAGAGATCTAGTGTCTTTGGGGCTTAGGATCATTAAATAACAACTTAAAACATGAAATACAACATCTTTATTGAAAACTTATTTTACATAACCACTACATTCCCTCATACTTAGCATTGCATGGGATAACCTGAGGACATGAATAAGGAAAGGGTGAGCTATAAAGCCCAGTAAGGGAATAAACACAGAATACATGAGGAGTACATTACATGTTAGATAATAGGAATATTAATAGAGTACAAGATAAACATGAACATAAGGACGTGATAAATCACGATAATCATAACATGGAAATGTGGCAACAATACTCAACATGGAATTAGCATGAGCAAAGGATCATTGCACATAGAGCATGAGTAAATAATCATTGCACATGAAGCATGAGTAAACCCTCATTGTAATTGAATTATAATGTTTCAACACTCATTTCACATGACGTATCATGATACTATACTTTACCCAATGCATTAGTGCGCTATAAGGGCACACCCTTCTTAAACATTTCATTTCATGCATAAGTGTGCCACATGGATCATAAAACATGGTTTCATAAAACATAATCATTTATTCCATGATAAAGAAATGTGGAATTCATACATGAAACTTTATAATCAATAAGTAAATGTGCATAAAGGTGAATACCCTTGATGGATAAATGGGCATGGTATTCACTACACAGTGACATTGGCTTAGAAAACCGGTGCGATTTCGGCAGCGTAACGACCTGACATAAGAATTCATAAAAATGGTTGATGAGAGAGAAAGGGGTTACTCATCATATTTACATGTAATGAATAGTAAGGAGGTCATATAGATACATGTCCCAACAATTGTAACAGAATTTATATTCATGATACAAAAGTATTGCTTGAATGTAAAATAGGAGAGAGAAGTTCCTTTCAGAATTTCGGCATAGTAACAGGTGTACATGGGAGGAATTTAATGAGAGAGAAAGGGGTCTCCCATCATTTAAACATAAAGAGTGCAGTATGAGGGAGGTTCTAAACTATACCCCAACATTCATTATTGAAATTAAAATGGAAAAACAACTTAAAGAAAATTGGACAAAAATGAGAAAGGAAGAAAAAACCCTTACTTGGAAGTGTGCTTCCAAAGGCTTGAGAGAGGCTTGAGAGAGGATTATTGGGAGCTTGGGGAACCTTGGGAGGATTATAGAGAGAGTAGGTCAGAGGTTGGAAGAACTCCAAAGGCTTTGACTGAGGAGTAAGTGGGAGCTTGGGTGGGTTTATATAGGAAATGTGAGGGAATTATTTATTATTTATGTTTGGGACCCCTTATATTAAATTAATCCAAACAAAAAACCATACCATGGCCCATGGTTTTTGGAAAAGGGTAGAGGAAAACAATATTTTATAATTACAAAGTCCTAACCTCTTAAAATAATATGGTTTCTTATGTGGAGGTGAGTCACACTCCCATGGAATACAATTTAAAAAAGACAAGGTGTTTAATAAGTCTTGAAGGGTCCATTAATGCTTTGAAAAGTAAGTAAAACAAACCCAAAATCACATTATTTTAATCTTAATACATATATTGACCGAACATAAAGATTATAGTGTTTTATTACATCACTATTGGGTCATTATGATGTCATAAACACATTATGTATTTAAACAGTATTTAATTTTTACCTAAAAAATTGACTGTCTCAGAAAATTATGAAAAATTCACCGTTGGATAATTTTGACATCCTGATTCGAGAAATAACATTTATTTTATTTAAATAATTTTTTAAATATGTTAATTTTTACTTTTAAAATAAAAACCGACATTTATCGAAAATTCAAGTGTTTTGACAAAAATGGCTTTCAAACCATATTAAAAATTACAATTGCATTCATAAAATTATATGATCCATTATATATAATAAAATTAATTTGATAATAATAATAATATTTTATTAAAATATTATTTAATTCAAAAATCCCTTAATTTAATAAAATATAATTCTTAATTAAATAATAACTTAAAACACTATTTGCACTTTAAAAAGTATTTACAATGTATAAATAATGACAAGAAATTATATTAATTATTATATACAAAAAAATAATGTACATAAAAATAGTACTATGGATTTGTTACATAACCCCTTAAAATAGCCGCATAAGACTCAAGGGTAAGGTGTGCGATGGTGACATACTTTTGGGGTGGCTCAGATAACATCGCTCGAGTGGTAATCTCTATCAACTTCCACTTTTCCCGTAGACGGTCCCGTTCGAGCTTGACATGATGAAGCTCAGCTTGGGATTGGTCAAGAGCGAAGCCCAAGGATGCCACCTCTTTTCCGAGCTCTGATAAATGGTCTTCGTATGGAGAAATTCTACTAGATGAGGCCATCGCTTCTTTTGTCTGAGTAAATTGGGCTCATTAAAGCCTTATATTTATACTAATCATGTGATCACTGTTCAACGACTATAAAAGTAACGGTCACAATTATTAACATAAAACCAAAGAAGTTGACATTTTATAAAAAAATTTTACATAAGGAGACATTTAACTTTATCAAGAGGGATTTCCATTAATGAAACTTTGGGTCGTTACAAAAGAATCAATGATACTGAAGCTATAAAGGGATAGGGATCGATCTCCATGTATCTCAATACCTGTGTCCACCAATCATCATCATATGAAAAAAAATAATTCTTATATTTAATATTTTTTATGAAATTTATTGATCATGGTACACAGAGCATGTAAATCCCATATATCCTACTTATATGTTCCCAATTATAAAAGTATATATAAGAATACTCTGTGAATAAATCACATACAATTTAACCTTATGAACAAGTACATCACATGCCCCTTATCTAAATAGATAAGAACATCATATGTAATATTTATGTGTGGATGCACACTCCACTATCTATCTCAATTGAGGCACCATATTTCATAAACATCATATTATTGGAAAATATTATTTTTGTTTTGATCTAACAAAAAAACATAATTAAAAATATACCCAAACACAACTATATTACAATCGATGTACTATATGTAGCGGGCCATCCATCACAAATAAATAATATCATTCTTTGTTTTGTTCAACATGAGTATATTTTGTATCTATATAAAATAATCCTACCCATTCTAACCTTAAAATTTCATTTTAATCTATACTACTGTATGACGAATATTGGTTATGGATAACTCAAAGTCTTACTTTGAGAGGTTAATTATCATCACACTTTATGAAATTTTTATCTATATATACATTTATGTAACCAAAACAGAAGAATTATAAAGTGGAGATAGAATTTTATTATAATACATTTTCATACCCTTAATCATTTTTAATAATATTTAACAAGACTAACATAATAATCTCACCACCACATAAAAATTATAAATTTCAAACCAGCCTTCTCTATGATTCAATTTTATGGGGTTTGTTATCTTATTATATCATATGTAATTAATATTACATATTTATGTGACCATATGATAATAACCTTATCACTAAATATTTATTAAGAAAAGTTTATGAAGTATGTATGTTTTAATAATGGTTATATTTAAGAATCTTAATACTAACATTTAACTCTTTGAACACATTCATACTTCTTAACTTCATAATATGAAATGTTATGATGCCAACTTTTAATTTTACTGAGAAATTCATCTATGTTCATCATCATAATCCTTAGAACTCTTTAAATAATAAATTTTCCATGAAATTATTCAAAAAAGTAACTTTTACAATACAACTTTACCAAAATATCCTAAACACTTTCCGTATAAAGTGACATTTACTTTATTTCAACAAAAATGTAACTATTTCCATATTTTTTATCACCATACCCTAAATTAATTTTGGATTCCAAGATTAATTCATTTTATAATTTGACTGGTACAATCCTATAGTGATATCCATATATTAATGATCACTAAATTTATCTCTTTACATTTTTTTATTGTCACATATCCTAAACTCTTTAGGATACTAAATGAAGGAAAAATTTACCTTATACTTATATAATACTATAGGAAATAGTGATATTGAATTTTTAAATGGAAACTAAATGAAATATATTACATTTTTATTTACTATCACATATCCTTCAAAATTGAATAATTTATTTTTATAACACCTATACCTATCAGGGAAATTCCATGGAACTTCCTAAAACATCCTTTAGGTATCTTGAATAATCTTGTTATTTAAAATTATTATTCCTATTTCATAACAACCCTAGGTAGAAAGGATCATGATTTTATTCTTGAATAAATATAATTGAGCCCTTCAACTATCTTCTCTTCACATGGTTTGTACTTTTACCCACCAATATTATCCATTCTATACTAAAACATAGACATCACATTCTTATTTAATTTATCATCAACTATTTGAGAATATTATGAAACTTTTGGTGAATTCATTCATATTTTTGAAACATTTTCCTAAATGGAAACATAATTAATTCCTTAACTAGACCATACATTTTAGTCTCTCATAAATCATATTAAAAATTTAATCAAATCATAAACTATGTTTATCAAAAACACACATCTCATTTAATTTAAACCACATTTTTTTACCTTCTCCACTACATAGAAAAATGATAAAAATACACATCTTATGATGTATTAAACTAATATAGATGCATTTAAGTCTCCAATGTAGCATCAACCTTGCTTCATCACTTAGACAAAAAATTAAATACTGATAGTTCATTTATTTCATTTGATTTTAAAATTTTATCCTGTATATTCAAAAAAACTCATAAAATATATAGTTGGTATCACATATCATTTAGATAGAATAAATGAATTCTATAGCATTTATAAATTAAGGGTATGCTTCATGTGGATTCTTTCATCCTTTAAAATAATCTGAACTATTTTTTATCCAATGGAAATTTTTTCCACAATGATATCATTTCCCATATTTCTTCTTCTTTTGCTTAATTGGTGATATTGACTATCTAAAACCTATTTTATTCTCCTTACGGTCAAGAAATTTACCTTTATCATTTTTTACCATAAACATGGTACATGATCTTGGACCACCCATATCTTTCCTGAAAATCTTCAACATGTAAAGGACATATGTAAATGTTTTATTAATTTCATCAATTTTTTAATTCATAATAAACTATCATATCCTTTTACATAGTGATTAAAAAATGAAATCTGTGGCCAAATAAATCTCAAGAGGTGATCCTAGCCTATCCAAGTCATTTATATACTCAATAATATTGAGTACATGAGTTGAAACTTAGGTTCATTCCATTATCTTGAATTGAAAACAATCTTTAGAAACTTCATAACATTCATGTTGTGTTTTGTTCTAATATATCATTCTTAGGATATCTATCATTTGATAGGAATCTGGGGTCTCATGTTGTTAGAAAAATGTAGACTCTATGGTAACTAGAATGAGTGTGGTTAATTAATTTTCATATTTTATATTAATTTCATAGTCATCTAAATCCTTTAGTTAAACAACTTCATTGGTTTGTTTTTGAGGAAGGGGTTGTTCCAACACGTAGAATGTTTTTCTTATTTGAGAAAAATTATCAAATTCCTTTACCAGTTGAGGTATTCACAACAATTTATCTTTTCATTTTCAATGATTTATCTCAAGGTCATGTTTTTTGACGATTAAATTTATGTAAAATAAAATATTTTATCATATGCGTATCATATTTTATTTAACCACTTAATAAATAATTTTATTAAATTATCTCCCACTAAGATGATGACCCCATTTAAATTCCATCATATCCATTAGTGGGGTATGATCTATATTTCCTTAAGAAATGATTCTCCTAGTGTGTTCATATCACCACTTAATTATTTATCTAGGTGCACTTCCCAATCATAACAATTTTTTATCTTGGAAAGTTTATTGAAAAAATATTTATCCAAATCAATAATATGTATTCACTAAAATCTATTTCTAAAGTATCTTTCCTAAGGGTTTCCCTACTAAGTGTAACACAAATAAAACACCCATAAAAAATTATAAAAATAAAATATAGAGCCACCATTCTAGGTTAAAACCTTCCTAAGTATTACCCCATATTATTTATTACATCATTTCCCTAAGAAAGATAATTTAGGAGAACCCTATTAGGATAGAACCTAGATAGTTGAATGATTGAGGTATTGATAAGCACTACTTTAGAAGGAATCTCACACTTATTATTTGAAAGTGGTTTTAATCTCACCATATTATCTCATGTTATTCCTCTTTATGTATAAATGATTGAAGTGATTTAATTTGGAATCATATTCCCTATACCAAATTTTTTTATTGAAACCAAATAGTTTTCTAACCCTTTACACAACCCACATGTTTGTGGAAGTCACCAAAATTAGAATACATGCATATTAATAAATATCTTATTGAGTCTTATGGATAAGGTACATGAAATCTTCTTGTAAAGCTAAAAATTTCTATATGTTCAACAAATATATATAAGTATGATGATAACAATAGATATCCAACCCCATCCATCATTCCAAATAAGGTATAAGCCTCCTGGATGATAGGTAGTCTAACCTCAAGTCCTTATAATTAGGGATACTTTACTCAAGATAGAGGCCAATTCTTCTTAACTCTAAAACTAATATGTATAAACTATATTTGATAAATAAGTTCAATTTTATAACTTCAATTACAATCTAAGTTCAATTTATATATAAAACTAAGTTTATTTCATACCAATCATGTAATTCTAGGCTTCATCTTGAAGCATTTTAAATTTTAAATTTTATAATACATCATTCATAATATAAACATTTTAGAACTATGAATAAAATAAGGAATAACCATTAAAAAATGTACAATTCAAATATTTAAACATGAGATAAAAATTTATGTATAAATCATAAATAAAATGTAATTATAAAACTTTTTATAGATTACATAACATTATAGACATTACATAACTTTGAATATAAACTCTTTATGTCCACTTTAATATTAAATCTTTCATATTCCTCATTATGTGGAATTCTATCATAAATATATGACATTTTATGAATTATAAACGATTAATAATCAAATCTAAAATATGTAAACATTTTTACATAATCTAATCTAATATACTTTACTTTAATTAAACTATGACCAAATCAATAATCAAAAGTTATTTTGATATAGTTTAAATAATATCCTAAATATGTCCCTTTAATTTAATAAATTCAAATTAATTAATATAAACATTTTTATATTTTGATCTTATTTATATAATTTATAAAATATTAAAAATTACCCGTTTTATGATTATAAAATAAACACTTTTATTTATTATCTATAAAATATTACATATAAATATGTTAAAAAGTATTTCAAGTATTTAATTTTATTATTTAATGAATATTTATTAATAAATTTTTCAGAATAACTTATTATTTAATCATAATACCTTTAGAATTATTTTATTTAAATAAAATTTTATTAATTAATAAATATCCTTAAAATACTTTTTTACTATAATTTATAAACTACTTATAAATTTTTCAATTCATTTCAAAACTATAAAATTAAAAAAAACATAGTTTTTATCATCACCAAAGCATGAGCTAGGTTGTGGTGAAACATGTGGTAACCTACCTTTACGTAGCTTGGCTATATAATGTTAAACTATTTATTCTAGGGAATATAGTATGCCATGTGTTCTTTCTAAAGTAGTTTTGAAGAACCGCAACACTTGTGTAAAATAGAATCCACCCCATACCCTGGAGAATTCCATATGGCTATTCTACATGTGTTAACACTTCTAATGAATAGAAACGACCGACCCTATAGCATTGTGATAGGATGGTCAATGCATTTTGACATGAAATATGGTGATATGTTCTTTAGTGTTATTAATTTCTCAAAAAAATCATAGAACTAATATAAGGTCTCACTCTAACACCACTATTGGGTTTTTACAGGGTTGATTAACACTTAGTCGATGAATCATAAGAATAATTAAACACATATAAAGGATTTCAATGAATTAAATATAAAAGTATGTAAAAAATGGAAATGATGGAAACCTGTATGAATGGATAACATTCACTGAATAATCCTATGAAACCATCTGGATATTCATAAAATGTGTTTAAAGAGGACCAAAAAAGTGGCAGAAAAAAACAACCAACCTCTATAAGTTATCATGGGTCTAAAATAATCATTCATCATACAAAAAAGATTCTCAATCACCCATGGCGTGCTAGCACATCAGATAACTAAGGGTAAGGAATAAGATAAATTCATGCATATAATAATTTCTTCCAATAATTAAGAACAATTTCACACCGTAGCCATGAAATATAAATAGATTTATATATTCCTATGAATTCTCCATGACTATTGCTTTTATTAGCTCATGCATTGCAACACATGAGTCATTTCCTTGAACATTTCATGTATAACACTTCATAACATAAAAACCCCATAATTACATAATTTATGACAAGTGTTTCACTTTATTAAATTCCCATTAACTTATAGTTTTATAGTTCTATATAATTAGAAAAAACCATTACGGGTTTATTATGGGTTTTATAGTTTCATAGTTTAGGATAATATATATTGTTACCCTTGTTTTGATGATCAGACAATCATGTTTATTATGGGTTTAATGGATTCACTATTTTAAGATATCATTTTTTAATATAAGTAAGTCTGGGAAATTTTGTATAAGTATAGAAATGACTAAAAATTGAAGAAGATACATTGCAATAAAAGACTCACCATTGAAGATTAGTCACAACAAGAAAAGACTCACCATTGAAGATGAATCACCAATAGAAAAGACTTACTATTAAAGATGGGTCACTACTAGAAAATACTAACCATTGAGGATGATTTATCTCCAATAATGTCTCACCGCTATAAAAGAGTCACCACCAAGATTGAGTCACCTCTAGACTTAACCTACTACCAGAAAGGAGTCACCACTGAATATGACATACCATCAAATAATTCACAATTTAGATGATTCAACATTGGGTCAAGTCACCACTAATATGAGTCACCATTGATATGAGTCATCATTAAGACAATTCATCATTGAGATGAGTCATCATTGAGATGATTCACCCCCAGAGATGAGTCACTATTGAGACGAGTTGGCAATGAGATGAGTAACCATTGATACAAGTCACCTTTGAGATGAGTCACCATTGAACATGAGTCATTTCCAGACCTGAACTCCCATTTGATTACATACCACCAACATAATTCACCATTTCCCTAAGTCACCATAAGATATGAGTCACTATCAGAATGATCCACCATCTCTATTATACGATATTTGAATTAAATACTTCTAATGGTTATATTATTGAATTTAATGCTGAGAATTATTTTAAGGGTTATTCTTAAACAATTTTAGGGAAAATTAAATATTATGTTAGAGTTGAGTATGAGGATGGAGTATACCTGGATGATTGTTCCTAAAATGGTTTCTCTATCCCACTTTTCTATATATTTAAAAAATTTACCATAATGCGTTATATAGATGGATGCATGTGTGTTATACATGTGAGAGAATATGATCAAGTCCTCCACTTACTAAATATCCTTACATGAAGAATTATTTTTTGAAATTGACTATGGAATATTGGAGAATATTGAATATATGATTCCCTTGAAATAGTTAGGAAAAGAGAGAGCTTATGATTCTCTATTTTACTGAATTTTCAGATAAATGAATTGAGCTAATCTCCAATCTACATTCGAGGATACTCAAACTTTCGGATTACATAAAACAAAGAAAATATATCTTTTTATCATATTTATACTTTCCAATTCTATTTCTTGTATTTAATTTAGAGATTTTTTTTGTTTTTTCTTGTTTTTCAACACACACTATCTCATACAATTTAACTAGAATATACAAGATATCTTCTTCATTATCATTACATTTTTTACCCACAATGATGTGTAATAGGTCCTTGTGTTTCCTGTGTTTATATTATTCCTAGGGTTATTGTGGAAGAGGTCTCTATGTGGCCTGGATAACTTGTAGCTATTGTATTTACCTGATCTAGGTTGTGGATTAAGATTATTTATATAATATACTTGACTGTGGGTGGTTTCCAAGTAGAGGGGATTATGTATCATATTGAGACTAAACCCCTTGATTTAATCCTAATGTGTGTTTTTGTTTTGTTTCATTTCTAAGATTCAAACTGAGCTTTTTCAAACTTTAAACAAAACAAATACTTTGATAGTTAATCTTAATTAGTTTTTATATAGGTATTTTATTAAGTATATTGATTTCAAAATTTATAATAGTTTTCATATTATTTTAATTGAGCACAAATAAAACTTTGAGGAATCTTTTAATACAATATAAATTATATTGATATGCTATTTTGATTAACTTGGAACTCTTAATTGAACTAGGAGATTTTAATTGAACTAGTTTTTAATAGAAAATTTTATTTTGATCTAAATTCACCTCTGATTGAGATACTCACTCCAACCAACATTTGGTATCTGTGGTTTTCTAAATATTTTCAACCGTGACTTTAGTCATGTTTTAAATATCTTAAATTTTTGTTAGTTCTAAATTTAGTTTTTTAAATGGATAATAGACAATACAGTTCTGCTACCAAGAAACATCCTTTCCTTAATGGAAATAACTATACTAAATGTAAAATAAAGATGAAAATTTATATTGAAATTATGAGTTTTGAAATATGGTCTACTATTGAAGATAAATATCAATTACCTATGACTTCTAGGAATAAATGGGATGATGTAACTAAAAATACATATAAAAACAACTGAAAATCCTTATATTATATTAATTGTACTTTAGATGATCAAGAGTTTAATATGATATCTTCTAGTAAAAATCCACATAAAATTTGGGTTACCTTAGAAATTTATCATGAAGGAACAACTAATGTGAATGAAATGATATTGAATAATTATAAAATTAAATATGATACATTCAAGATAAAACCTAATGAGATTATTTATGATATGTGTATTAGGTTTAGTGAGATAGTGAATACAATGATATCTATAAGAAATCCAGTTTCAGAAAAAAAATCATGCATCTACTTAGATATATTCTAGATAGAGAGAGGGAAACATCATTTCTAATAAGATTATCCCATGATATTAAAAAACTACTGATCAATGAATTGATTGGGAAGTTAATTATGTATGAGTGAGAGATTATGGTTCAATAAGAAGAGGATTATGAACATAAGAGAAATTTTGTAGACTTAAATACTACTACATAAAAAAAATAAAAAGTTCCATATGAAAGCTCCAGTGATGAGGAATCACCATATGGTGGTGATGAGGAAATGACTTGTCACGAACCAACCCGAGTCGACCCTGAACCGGTCACCCGAGCTAGTCTGAAGCAAGTTTCAAAGGGGGTTCCCGATCCCCACGGGCTGACAACTAGTGTCGGGCATCAAGAGTAAACAGGTGGGAATGAATTGGCCCAAAAGAAAATAAATTAAGCAGTGGAAATAAATAAATAGAACAAAAGAAAATAAATAAAGAACAAACAATGCTACTAACCTGACCATGACCAAAACTCCACATGACCCCGAGGATTACTCTCCAATACCACAACACAACGTCGCTCAAGGCGAACAACTGAAGCTGGAACCTGCAACATAACTAAAAACAAGAAAACACTATAGGTGTGAGTATTAAAACTCAGTAGGTAGGCCCGACTAATTCTATTACCAATGCACAAACCATTAAAAAAATAATTTATCAATTCTAGGTTTGTACTAAATTATATAAAATATGGTTACACACACACATTCATTTTTAAAAAAAGTAACAGTCCACTGCCCATTTTAATTTAGAATAAGTTTAATGTTGAAAGAAACAAGTGATTTTCATTTTAAAACATTTTCCGAACAATTTAGAGATCCAAACATCAGTTGTCAGTCAAAATGAGAATCACACACAACACACAACACACACTAAGGGCAATGGAAAAAGTGGCACACAGGGGTCAGCAGCCGAACTCAACCTATCAATCATCCGCCACATACAAATAAACATTGAAAGAAACATGGGTCGAACCTAGGAGATCGTGAACAATCCAGAACATACTATACATCTGACTCATCCTGAAGGCATGCCCTAACTCGATGACGTCATAACGCCCATACTACTACCCGGTATATCCCTGCATGGCCTAACCGAGGGGCCAAATCCCCATAGAAGCAATAAATCAGTATTCCCTTGCTATGGGGCCACTAGCCAGTGTGTATTATAAACTAGTGCAACAATCGTTCTCAGAAGATTCACTCACTATTCCAGGTTCCCATGTCAACACAAGCAATAAAAAAAGGGGTGCATCCACAATGTAAATCAATCAGTCACGATTCAAAAACATCTCATAAAGCTCATGAAATCAACACACAACAAAGATCACCCCTGAATGGGGTTTTCCAAACCAATTTATTTTATTAAAGTGCCAAACGGGCCTTCACCAATTTTAAAGCAAAACCTCATTTATCGAGAAAACCCAAAACACTTGTTCAAAAGAAATCACTTATCTTTAAAACTATAAGTACATTTGAAACTCTGTGAATTAAGTTTAAAGGCCAAATGGGAATTCTTTCAATATTGGGTGCCTGCTCGTCAAGAAAATATTTCAAGTGGTCGATATAAAATAAACGACTCTTTTCACACCAAATAATCATTTAAAAATTAATTATCTTATTTTATTTATCATTCATTGAAATTAATAAAACATCAAGCAATTAACAAATTCTAAATTTAAAGATGAGTGCAGTGGGGGACCTACCTCAGCTCGTTTTCCAAACATAAGGGCACGTCACGCCTCACACAGACGCACAAGCACGCACAAGCCGATGATCTCGGTAATGTGGGGTTACCCCGCCAACGCGCTACAACCAAAAAGATAAATAAAATAGATGAACACGGATTTAAAATAATCCAAACGAACAAAAAGTGCAAAAGAATCATGGCGAAACATTTTTAAAACACAACTTGCATTATCTGTACCGTTTAATAAACCACTTTAGACTTTATACAAAAATTTCCAAAAAGTGACCCATGGCTTACGCACCCAAACCCCTTCAAAACCCTCTTTAGTAACTGAACATACACAAATCTGCATCAAAAACACAATTAACCCCACTTGAGTAGATTAATAAAACAACTACACATTTAAATAAACAATTTTAATTATTCATAAAACATCCGCAAATGGTAAAACCAATATTCTGATAAAAACATACTCAGTTTCACATAAGAAAACATTTTAAAACAAAATACCAAACATCAACACACCAAAACATGACTGGCACTTAACAACCAACCCATAAAACATTTTACAAAATAACGTACCTGTTTTCACACACAAAACATCACCGTTTTTTATAAAAAAACCACTTTTCAGTTTACACACACCAAAACCTATTCAAAAACATCTTTTATGACTCTCCACACATCGACGCTAAACCAAAATAAAAACTGAACCACGTATAATATTTATTAAACTAGTTAAAAATTTATAAAACAATTTTAATAACATTGCAAGCCGCCAGTTAAATGTCACAGACAAAGCGCAAAACATGATACAATTGAATACTAACCCAAGAAGATTTTCACAAAAAGAAAACTCACATCAAATGATGAACAACCTCCCGAAAATTGTACGAAACACTGTTCTCACCTCGACTGCACTAGTGAGGAACCAAAACAGCCATAGAAAACAACCGCGGACCAAAATTTTGGAATTAAACCCTTTCATCAATGTTTTGGATAAAAAAAATAATAAAAATAATATTAATAATAAAAAATAAAAAATAAAACTCTACCAAGGGGGGAAAAGGATACTACCGAAGAGGAGGGGGGGCTGTCACCAGAAGAAGTCCTCACTGGCCAGAGGGATGCCATAAAAAAATATCCAGGGAGAAAGGGGGGCATGTCGGCTCGGGAATGGAGGGACGGGCTGGACGGCCGACCGGGATGGGTGCAGGCGTGATGGAGGTCGCGTGTAGGAGGCAAAGGCGCAGTGGGTGCTCAGTAGCGGTGAAGCTGGGTGCTGAGGAACAGAGCAAGGGTGAGGTCTAGGAGAGGCTGCTGCGGAATCCGAAGGCACAGAACAGGAAAAGAAATGGGGGGTTGCGGCAAAGGCGGTGGTGTGACAAGAGGCGCTGCTACGCAGGGGGTAAACAGGGGGGCGAGAGCGGAGGTGGTGCAAGCGGGAGCCGGTAGCGGAGACTTCCTGCATTGCACTGCTAGGGGGCGGCTCGCACGCGGCAGTGATGAGGCAATGAGAAGTGCACAGTTGTGGCGCGATTCGGGGAGAATAGGGGGAATGTAGGAAGTGCCGCATGAAAAAAAGGGGAAATGGAAAATGGGAGGGGGGGGGGGGGTCGACGGTGCAAGGAAAAAGGCCGACTAGTGCGGGATGCGGGAGGTCAGTGGCTGGGCGCGTTGGGACAAGGGGATCCAGAGGGGTGTTGTGTGGTGTTGCGGCTTAAACAGGAGGAGGGCCTAGGTAGGAGCATCGCGCGGCAAGAGGGCATCAGAACGGTGGAGGTGGAGCCGAGGGGGGGGGGGGTGCTGGCATCACAACCAGCTGGAGGTGGAAGCTGGCATCCCGGCAGGTGTAGGGATGGAACTGTGCAGGAGGCCGGTGCAGCACAAGATGGCGTTATTGGGGCCTACTCGCGCTGAGTAAGAGAGGGGAGAGGGAGATGCATCGCAACAGGAGATGGAGGCACTGTATGGGCCAAACGAGATGAAAAGAAATGGGGGCACGCTCTAGGGTTAGCGGGTAAATAAATAAAAAAAGAATACAAAATAAAACGGAGAAAAGAAAAAAAAGAAGGAAAATAAAATAATTAAGAAAATAAAAACAATAATAATAATAAAATTTTAAGTAGAATAAATAAAGTAGTAACTGAAATAATAATAATAATAATAATAATATATAGAATAATGATAATAAAATAATAATAATAATAATAATAATAAGCAATTGCACGACACTAGCGTCGGTTGCGCTGCTACCGCCAAACTTGGGGTGACCGCGCACGGGTCTGTAAACTAGTAAAAAAATTAAACGTCACCAACTTTTGATCCGGGACCCAGTTCTAACCATGACGAGAGAACCCATGCCAAGATTTTATAAAAAAATAAAAAAATTAATTTAAGCAAGTGGGTGTGACAATTCTCCCCACCACAGACACTTTCTGCCCCCAGAAAGTCACCCAGTTGAACAATGGACAAGAAATGAATTCATACCTGACTGAAACTGAAAGGAACCACACCACAAGATAACGGGAGAACACGATACGATTCTCCCCACCACAAGAATTCAACTAGAACAGAAATTTAACACCTAAACATACCACCTCGGGAGGTGGGGTGATGCGGGATCTCCCAACCGATCTAAACTAACATCTATAGCACAAGAGAAACAACACCTCTGCCAAAATTTGGAACTCTCGACTTATATCAAAGAAAGCTCAAACACTAGAGAAAAACCACCGAATAGAACTTAACCCATGAATTAACTTGAGCATTACCACCAACACCAATCCTTCCATAGGCAGTTACATTTCCAAATGAACACAGTCAAATTGAGATTAACCCATACAAGGTTCAAGCACACCTTTAAAGAATAACGTACGATTCAGAGAATCATAATTCAGACAAACCAGACTATTTGGATTACAACGAACACGTCCATCCTAACTTCATGATGAAACAATGGACCTACGACAACGCCAAAACTTTAACAGTGGAAGAATGAGAACAGAAGGACTTTAAATGTTTTGTTGGAAACATGGAACACCAAAACCTGAATTGAGGCTTCACACCCTTGGAAACTCTTGACTGCGCGCGAGGTTCACCCCAAGACCTGTGGCTGAGGCTCTGCTGGTTGAAGCATCTCCTGCCTCATAGTCAGGCACTGGAATCTTCTGGTCACAGTGTCTCCCCCAGACGACGCTTCCTGCAAAACTTCCCTAGATGACCTAGAAACCTGCAATGATGGCACGTCTTCAGAGGGGTGTGACATGGTGGCTCGTATGACCTAAAAATCCATACTGACGGTACACAATTAGGCGGTCTGACGAAATGGAAGTTAGAGACACTACAAGGAACTCTTTATAAACAAATTTACCTGATACACTCTGGTCGTCAGATGGGGGACCTTCACGAGCAACCGAATATGGTGGATTGCCAACCATTTGCACTCCGGAGACCAAATCAGCTAAGAATAACTCATACAACAACTTCTCAAAAGTGGTGCTACCAAAATGGATGACTCACTCCTTGACCTCTGGACGAAGAACCTTGATGAATGGGGAAGTCTTCATCAAGTCCTGCGATACTACCCCCGGAAAAAGAGATGCAAGATCCTTGAAAGGGTCAACATACGCTTTCACCATCTGCTTGCCATGTTGAACACGCATGAGCTCTTCCATTTTCTCCATCTTCGCCTCCACAACTATAAAACATTGAACGAAGAAGGATTTGAAGACATACCACATCATCCCAACTTGCAGTAATGGCGGGGCGAACAACTCTTACTCGTCTAGAGCTGGACCTTTGAACAAACCCAGGACAACATTAACTGGAACAGTTTTGGGAGTTCCCAATACCCTGAAGATGCGCTCGACGTCTTCAAGTCACTCCACTATCTCTAACAGACTCCAATCACCATAAAGGATAGACAACATCCGAGAAGGACCAAAAACAAGGCATGACTCATAAAATCTCTGGGGACCTTTCTGGGCGGCGTTTCTGAAGAACAACATATATAACACCAAGCCGAAACCGATATCAATCGAAGCAACATCAATGAAGCACCCTAATCCAAAAACAACCAGCTCAAGAAAAACCAAACAACCACAAACACAACCCAAAATTCCCTGTCCAAAATTCTCGTTCCATTTTAAATTTCAAAACCACCCTTTTTTTTCAAAACCGCTTTCTTTCAAGACCACTCTCCGAATACCAAATCTACTTTTCAAACCAAAATCACTTCTCAAAACCATTTTCCTCTTTAAAAGCCATTTTAGAAAACAAGGTCAAGCCTTTAATTTCAAACACACCCAGGTAATCTCATAAACCGTTGCACATGTCCTCATCTAGTTTCATTCATACGCACCAACACGCACTTTCCACACATCCTCTCACATGTACAAACGTTCATAGGGAGTACCTGAGGTTCCACCCCAAACCATTCTTGACAAATTTCAAAGAAAACAACAGCTTTGAAAACCAAAGTCTTTAATTTTTAAAACCCATTTCATAAATTTAAAGTCATTTAAAATAAATCAGTCTCATTTTCGAAAACTCTTTTTCATTTCAATAAACGCACTTACACCAAAAAGAACGAAAACAACACTCAACTTACATCAAACCACTGGAGTGAGGGACTAGCAGTCACACTTAACATGATGAAATGGTAGTGGGCCATACCCCATGTTAGCGTCAAAAACTAGGAGGAATTCAAACCATGTACCCGAACTCCACACGGGTCACTACTCCATGTGAGATCACGATGTAACATCGGTTTACCTCCATTGTCATCCCTCAACCAAAAACAAACCAAAACAAAACAAATACTCAATTCCCTGACTGTCCATGGCGACTCGAGGTGCAGAACAGGTGAGGGTTCTTGACGTCCTTCCCGTACCTACCTCTAGAGTCCCGAAAATCCTAATCTCTATCTACCAGACACCCCAAATAACAAGAACCTCCTCTGATACCATTTTGTCACGAACCAACCCGGGTTGACCCTGAACCGTTCACCCAATCAAGTCCGCGGCAAGTCCCGAAGGGCGTTCCCAATCTCCACGGGCTGACACCTAGTGTCAGGCATCAAGAGTAAATAGGTGGGAACTATTTGGCCCAAAAGAAAATAAATTAAGAAGTGGAAATAAATAAATATAACAAAAGAAAATAAATAAAGAACAAACAACACTGCTAACCTGACCACGACCAAAACTCCACATGACCCCGGGGGTCACTCTCCAATACCACAACCCAACATCGCTCAAGGTGAACAACTGAAGTGGAAACCTGCAACAGAACTAAAAACAAGAAAACACTATAGGCGTGAGTATTAAAACTCAGTAGGTAGGCCCTACTAATTCTATTCCCAATGCACGTACCATTAAACAAAGAATTTATCAATTCCAGGTTTGCACTAAATTATATAAAATACAGTTACACACACACTTTCATTTTTAAAAAAAGTAACATTCCATTTCCCTTTATAATTTAGAATAAGTTTAGTGTTGAAATAAAAAGGTGCTTTTCATTTTAAAACATTTTTGCGAACAATTTAGAGATCCAAACTTTAGTTGTTAGTCAAAAGGAGAATCACACACAACACACAACACACACTAAGGGAAATGGAAAAAGTGGCACATAGGGGTTAGCAACCGAACTCAACCTCTCAATCATCCTCCACATAAAAATAAACACTGAAAGAAACATGGGTCGAACCTTGGAGATCGTGAACAATCCAGAACATACTATACATCTGACTCATCCTGAAAGGCATGCCCTAACTCGATGACGTCATAACACCTATACTACTACCCGGTATATCCCTGCATAGCCTAACCGAGGGGCCCAATCCCCATAGCAGCAATAACTCAGTATTCCCCTGCTATGGGGCCACTAGCAAGTGCATATTCTAAACTAGTGCAGTAATCATTCTCAGAAGATTCACTCACCATGCCAGGTTCCCATGTCAACACAAGAAATAAAAAAGGGGTGCATCAACAATGTAAATAAATCAGTCACGATGCACAAAAATCACATAAATCTCACACAATCAACGCATACAAAAGATCACTCCTGAATGGGTTTTTCCAAAACAATTTATTTTATTAAAGTGCCAAACAAGCCTTCACCAATTTTAAAGCAAAACCTCATTTCTCGAGAAAACCCAAAACACTTGTTCAAAACAAATCAATTATCTTTAAAACTAGAAGTACATTTGAAACTCTGTGAATTATGTTTAAAGTCCAAACGGGAATTTTTTCAATATTGGGTGCCCGATCCTCAAGAAAATGTTTCAAGTGTTCGGTATAATATAAACGTCACTTTTCACACCAAATAATCATTTAAAAATTAATTATCTTATTTTATTTCTCATTCATTAAAATTAATAAAACATCAAGAAATCAACAAATTCTAAATTTAAAGATGAGTGTAGTGGGGGACCTAGCACGGATCGTTGTCCAAACACAAGGGCACGTCACGCCTCGCACAGACGCACAAGCACGCACAAGACAATGATTGTGGTAATGTGGGGTTACCCCGCCAACGCGCTGCAACCGAAAAGATAAATAAAATACATGAACACAGATTTAAAAGAATCCAAATGAACAAAAAGTGCAAAAGAACCGCCCCGACACATTTTCAAAACACAACATGCATTATCTGTACTGTTTAATAAACCAATTTAGACTTTATACAACAATTTCCAAAAAGTGACCCACGGCTTACGCACCCAAACCCCTTTAAAACCCTCTTTTATAACCAAATGTACACAATGTTGCATCAAAAACACAATTAACCTCACTTGAGTAGATTAATAAAAAAACTACACATTTAAATAAACCATTTCAATAATTCATAAAACATCCGCAAATGTTAAAACGAAGATTCACATCAAAACATACTCAGTTTCACATAAGAAAACATTTTAAAAGAAAAAACACAACATCATCACACCAAAACATGACTCGCACTTAACAACCAACCCATAAATTTTTTTACAAAATAACGCACCCATTTGCACACACAAAACATCACCACTTTTTATAAAAAAACCACTTTTCAGTTTACAAACACCAAAACCTATTCAAAAACATCTTTTATGACTCTCCTCACATCGACGCTAAACCAAAACACAAACTGCACCACGTATAATATTTATTAAAGTAGTTAAAACTTTATAAAACAATTTTAATAACATTGCAAGCCACCAGTTAAATATCACAGAGAAAGCGCAAAACATGAAACAATTGAATACTAACCCAAGAAGATTTTCACAAAAAGGCAAACTCACCTCAAATGATGAACGACCTCCCGAAAATTATATGAAACACTGTTTGCACCTCGACTACACTAGTGAGGAACCAAAACAGCCCTTGATAACAACCTCGGACAAAATTTTTGGAATTAAACCCTTCCATCCAAGATTTGGATAAAAATAATAATAACAATAATAATAAAAATAAAAAAATAAAAAATAAAACTCTACCAATGGGGGAAAAGGAGACTACCGAAGAGGAGGGGGGGCTGTCGCCAGAAGAATTCCTCGCTGGCCAGAGGGATGCTGGAAAAAAAATTTCCAGGGAGCAAGGGGGGTGCGTCGACTCAGGAATGGAGGGACGAGCTGGATGGTCGGCCGGGATGGGTACAGGAGTACTAGAGGTCGTGTGTAGGAGGCATAATCGTAGTGGGTTCTTAGCAGCGGTGAAGCTGGGTGCTGACGAGCAGAGCAAGGGTGAGGTCTAAGCGAGCCTAGTGTGGAATCCGATGGTGTGGAACAGGAAAAGAAATGGGGGGTTGTGGCAAAGGCAGTAGTGTGACGGGAGGCGCTACTGCGCAGGGGGTAAACAGGGTGGGGGCGACTGCGGAGGTAGTGCAAGCGGGAGATAGTGGAGGAGACTTGTTGGATTTCACTGCTAGGGGGCGGCTCGCACGGGGCGGTGAGGAGGCAATGAGGAGTACACAGAAGGGGAACGATGCGGGTAGAACAGGGGGAAGGCAGGGAGTGCCACATGAAAAAAAGGGGAATGGGAAAATGGGGGGGGGGGGATGGTGCAAGGCAAAAGGCCGACTGGTGCAGGATGCGGGAGGTTAGCGGCTGGGTGCAATGGGACAAGGGGATCCGGAGGGCGTTGTGTGGTGTTGCAGCTTAAACATGAGGAGGGCCTGGGTAGGAGCGTCGTGCGGTAGGAGGGCATTAGACCGGTGGAGGTGGAGCCGAGGGGGGGGGGGTGCAGGCATCAAAAACAGCTGGAGGTGGAAGCCGGAATCCCAGCAGGTGTAGGGAAGGATCTGTGTAGGAGGCCGGTGCAGCACAAGAGGGCGTCGTCGGGGCCTGCTTGCGCTGAGTAAGAGAGGGGAGAGGGAGGTGCATCACAATAGGAGATGGAGGCGATGTATGGGTCAAACAAGAAGAAAAGAAACAGAGGGGGGGGGGGAGATAGGGTTAGAGGGTAAATAAATAAAAAAAGAAGACAAAATAAAACTGAGAAAATAAAAAAAAGAAGGAAAATAAAAGAATTAAGAAAAGAAAAACAATAATAATAATAAAATTTGAAATAGAATAAATAAAGTAGTAACTAAAATAATAATAATAATAATAATAATAATAATAATAATAATAATAATAATAATAAGAAATTGCACGACACTAGCATCGGTTGCGCTGCTACCGCCAAACTTGGGGTGACCGCGCACGGGTCTGAAACCTTGTATAAACATTAAACGTCGCAAAATTCTGATCCAGGACCCAATTAAAACCATGGAGAGAGAACCCGAGCCAAGAATTAATAAAATAAAATAAAATAAAATTAATTTAAGCAATTGGGTGTGACATGACTCATCTATCTAGAAGGTTTAAAAAATTATATAAGAAGAAGAAATTATTTAGGAAACTGAGAAATAAAGTAAATTATGATAATAGTGGGAATTAGAAGAAAGATTGGAAAATAGATTATAATTAAAATTACATTACCTATTATGAGTGAAAAATAACATGACATATTAAGGATGGATATCCTAAGATTAAGTAAAAAAAGGTATGATGATTGGGATATAAATTATAAGAAAGACATAAAAGCCACCAAGAGTGCCTCTGAAGATAGCTCTAGTGACTCATACAGGACTCATGAAGAAAATACTAAAAGAGAAAATTTGTGCTTTATTAAAAGACATATTTTATATACCTAATTTATCTTTCTTAAATAATTTAAATTGTTTTGGAGATGAAAATAATGATGAAAATATGTAACAAGAAGAAATAATTGAATATTGAAATATTCTGGAGGATACCTTCAATGAGCTGAAAGATAAATATAAAACCCTAAATAAACAATATGATTTATCTACTAGTGTTAAGTATGATTTTTTATATAAAAATAAAATAATGCTCCATTTTTAAAATAAAATATCGACCTAATGTTTTAAAATTAGAAATTAATGAAAGACCAAGATAGGATTACTAATTATATAGAAACTCTCACTCAATTATTATAAAAAAAATTACTCCAAAACATATTACTGTTCTAGGTTATCCACCTAGAAAAATAACAATCATTAAGAGGAATTTTCTTCCTAAATAATATTCTATAAATTCTACTACTAGTTATTATTTAACTGGACCAAATAATGTATTTATCTCAAATAGTTTATAATATTATTATAGGAAACCCATTAATAAAATGTGGGTTCCTAATAACATTTACAGGCCCAAGAAATTTTGGGTACCAAAATAATTTTTGGAATGAAACTATTTTAAAGGGAACCTACATGAGTATATCTTGTAAACATATTTTATACTTGTATAACTATTGTTTAATACATATGAAAAGATATTACTCAAGATTCAAGATCATAATAATGGTTTGTAGTGGACATGCCACCTTTGGTGTTAATGATAAATAGAAAATAATTTGCCTTGTCCAAATAAATAACTCTAACTCAGTTTGAATTTATAAAGTATTATTTTTTGAGGGTTTAAAATAAAACCTTCTTAGCATATCATAGATTTGCGATGATGGTTTTCATGTTAAATTTTAAAACAAATATTGTTTTGTTTTTAATTCTAAAAATTCTATAGTATTTACTTATTTGAGAAATGGAAGTGTGGATTCTGTTAATATTGATTATTTATTTTCACAAAACATTTCTTGTTTAAGTGCCTTTCATAAGGAACATTTACTTTGGAATAGGAGACTAGGCCATTGTAATATTCACTCATATATATATGTTACTAGGAAAGGTATAGTTAGAGATCTACACAAACATGAATTCCCAAATGATAAAGTTTGTAACCCCAACAAAAATGTGAAATAACAAAATATATATTTCAATCCAAATAAAGAGGTTTCATCTTCTCAACCCATATAATTAGTTCAAATGGATTTTTTATACCATCTATAGTTTCTAGTTTAAATGAGAATTACTATGTATATGTTTTTGTAGATAACTTTTCTAAGTATAAATGGGTATTATTTTAAGCTCACAAATGTGAAGCTTCCTCTCACTTAACCATGCATGAAAAATCTATATAGAACCTAAGTGAACGTAGGATTGATACTTTAAGAAGTGAACATAGAAATGATTTTAAAAATCATGAATTTAAATCCTTTTTATCACAAAATGGCTATATTTATAACTTTTCTACTTTTAGGACCCTCAGTAGAATGGAGTTATTGAATGAATAAATATGGCCCTTTTGGATATAGCCCAGAAAATGAGTGATGAATATGATTTTACTATATAATTTTAGGAAGATGCTATGAATATAAACTGATATATAATAAATAAAGTTTTAATTAAACCTATCTTAAAGAAATAACCTTATGAACTTTGGAATAAGAGAAATCATAAGGTTAATTAGTTTATATTTTTTTTGGTTACAATATATTTATACTTAAAACTAAGGATAATCTTAACAAGTTTTCCTCCAAGAAAAATGAAGTAATTTTCCTTGTATATTCAACTTCTAGTAAATTCAATAGAGTGTTTAACAAAATAACCAAGTTTATGGAAGATTCTATTTATTTCAGGTTTTATGATACATATCCTCAAGAGACTAAAACACCTTTAGGTAATATTTAAGATGAATTATCAACTTTGAAAATAAATTTCAAACCTACAAATATTTATTTAAAGAATAAATAAAAAACATTCGGTTTTGAGGAACTTCTAGAACATGAACTAGAACCCACAGATGGTCATGAGGTAACAATCCCATCTTTTTATAGATTTATTAGGATTCATAAATAAAAACATCTAGATGTTATTTTAGGATACCTAGGTATAGGTACAAATACTAGATATTATCTTAGAAATCATGATAAACATCATCCATTCTTTTCACAACTTGAACCTAAGAACATCACTGATGCAATAAATGATGAATTTCATATAATGGATATGTAATTAGAACTTGATAAATTTTAAATAAAAAAAGTTTGTAATTTTTTGATATAACTAAATACACCATATCTATAGGCAGTAAATGGGTGTTTTAAATAAGTTTGATGAATCCAACACCATAGTAAAAAATAAGCCTATACTAGTTGCCTAAGGGTATAGTCAAGAAGAGGTCATAGACTACAAGGAATCATTTTACCTAGTATCCATAATTGATTCTATTAAAATACTGATTTCCTAGGTTGCACATCTGATTCCAAACTATATCAAATGAATGTAAAAAATTGTTTTATTGAAATGTTATATAATTGAGCATGTTTCGTTGGAAAACCCTATGGATTTAGAAACCCTCATTTTTCAAATAACGTTTTCAAACTAACAAAGTATTTATATGGTTTAAAACAAGATCTTAAATCATGGTATGATAGGTTTAACTATTTTATTATTTCTAATGGGTTTTCAAAAGGTATAACTAATCCTACAATGTTTATAAAAATATTTTCAAAAGATGTTTTCGTTTTTAAAATCTATGTAGGTGATATTATATTTTAATTTTCTAAAAATTATTTATGTATTAATTTTTCAAAAATGATGAAAAATGAGTTTGAAATGAGTTCAATGAGTGAACTTAAATTATTTATTGGTTTTCAGATTTTTCAAAATAAAGAAGGTATTATATTAAATAAATCTAAATATACTATAGACATTTTAAAATGTAAAATGTGTATCATGTATTTATATAGTTTTACAAAACTAATACATTGATCGGTACTTTGGAATTTGAATCTTGTATGTTTTATTATGTAATAAAGTAAGGCACCAGCTCCAGGCTACTAGGGTCAGGGTCAATATAGTTGGTATTAGAGGAGTTTAATATAAACCATGGGAACTATATTTAAGAGAACATAGATTAGGTAACATAACTCCTTGATAAAATTATAAGATATTCATATAATAATATCTTATAGTTTTTGTAAGGAACATATTCTGTGTGTTTTCCATGAAATACATCCCTTTATGAATACTATAAGTGGATGTGGTTCTGGAATAGAGTTACCTAGGGGTAATAAATCCAGAAAAGGTATATTTGTCTAAGCTTAAGTGTTTCCCAGTAGATGAAAATGATCTTTACTGTACACTTGGTTTGACACTCCTAGTAGATCTTCCTAAGAAAATGCACATTTTCTTTAGAAACCATTATAAAGGATTTTAAAATAAATCTATCCTGGAAAATACCAAGTTTACGATTCTATGACTAACAATGTGCAATTTTTTTAAATTATGAAAAGTTTCACACCATATTTTGAATTATATATTGTTATTTATAATTCATAATTTTATGAGAAAGTCCACTATATTCCATTATTTAGAGATGGCTCCCAGAACGAAAAAGGGTATCAATATGCATTGACAACGTCAATATTACAATTATATATATTTTAGGCTAGCTTAATCATGTTATGAAAAACAAACTTGCCCAAATGGAGAAACCTATTCCAAAATTATATTCTTTTATACTAGATCGATTTAAAAGATAGAATCCCCAATGATTTAGTAGGACTAGTAATCCAGTCGTAGTTGAGCAATGGATTAAGTATCCGAAGAAGATATTAATGGAATTAAGATGTAGTTAAAAGGAAAAAGGTTACACTTGTAGTGTATTATCTCAATGATGATGCATATCAATGGTGGTTGTTGATCTAGAATACTAGGAATGAAGAGAAAATAGAACTCACAGAATGTAATGATTTTAAGGATACATTCTTTGAAAAATATTTCCCTCATGAAAAAATGTTGAGATGAATAGAAAGTTAAAAAAATTAAAGAAAAATTAATAAGAAAATTTTCATATTTTTAATCTACCATTACATGGTTAGTTAGGTATTCTACAGATTACATACACAACATGGAGTGTAGGATCAAGAATTTCTTCAAAGGGCTTAATCCATGTCACTCTAGGGTTCGGGTCTCTCAAACAGTATAATCATAAAATGAAATAGTTTTTTGTTCCATCAATATAGTGAAGTTATTCTCTAGATCCTATATATTTAATGGAATCTAATAAAATAAGAGGTTATCTGAACACCATGAAAAATGAAATGCATCAAATAAGAAGAAGAAGAAATTTAAATCATGTGAGAACTGTGGATTGAATTAGCCTGGAAAATTCTTGAAGTTCATGAGTGTTTGTTATAATCATCGAGATAAGGTTAATAATGTTAAATAATATAAGGGAAATAAGTAAACAAATTATATTCAGTGTTGCAACTATAAGGATATGGGGAACTATGCAAAACAATATCCCAATCATCATGGTAATCTACCAAAAAAGTGGCCAAGAGGGGTTGTCCAAGCTCATATGATCTCTACAGTTTAGGTATAAGTACATAATGATGTTTTAGAAGGTACATTAAAAATATCTTAAATTTAGATAATTCTATATTTGATTTTGGATCCTAATAATATATTATACCTACAAAATTTTCTAAAAAAATTAGACATTTCCATTTTGATTTAATAATGGAGTTGTCAGTCAAAACTCCTAAGGGAATTCTAATTGCAAGAAATATACATCAATCGGTCCCCATTATGAAACATAAACATGATTTATTTTTCAACCTTTTATCATACCTAGGTTGACTATAATATAATCTTTAGTATGGACTAGCTTTCAAAATGTGATGAAAAAATTTATTGTAATAATAATGAAATTATGATTTTCAAGGTAGATGTAGATTTACTTGTATTTATAGAATATACTTAATCATCTAAGTCTTATCTAGATCCACCCCCAACAGCACTGCTGAACAAGATTCTAGAGGTATAAGAGAAAAAAATATATGGATGGAGAAGGTAATAATCAAATTGAATATGTAACTATTGTACATGAATAAATTGAATTATTTCATGAGGAATTACCTATACATCCTCTAGATAGGGATGTCAAGTTTTCTATTGATTTAATAATTGATGACATACTAATATCAATGACTCCTGATAAAATGACAACTATGGAATTATTGGAGTTAAAGAAATGAATATAGGATTTGGGGGATAAGGTATTTATTTTCCCTAGTGTTTCACTATTGGGAGATCCCATTATATTGATTAAGAATATATATGGATCCATGAGGCTATACATTGACTATAGGGGAATAAATTTTATTATAATAAAGAACATGTATCTTTTCCATACATTTATTACTTATTTGATCAACTTAATAAAGCCCAACATTATTCAAAGATTAACCTTAATTATAGTTATCATCAATTACATGTAATTAAGGAAGGAATTATGAAGACATATTTTCAAATTAAGTATGAACATTAATAGTTTACAGTAATTCTGTTTGGATTAACTAATGAACCCTCTATTTTTTTAATATAATTAACATAGTATTCATTGAATATCATGATGATTTTTTGATATTAATTGATGATATTTTTGTGCATTCTAAAAGATTTTAGGACCATGATAATCACTTATATATTATTCTTAATACTCTCAGAAGTAAAGATTTATATAGTAAATTTTAAAGTGTGATATCTTGATTTAAGAAGTTACTTTTCTTGGCTCTATCATCTCAAAGGATAAAATCTCAGTTGATCCAATAAAGAAAAAGGCAATTGTAGAATTGAATACACCAACAAACATATTAGAGGTATGTAGTTTCATCAGTTTGGAAGGTTTTTATTGGTGATTCATTTAGAATGTTTCCTAGTTAGATAGACCATTAACAAATATTACACATAAATGGGTTATGTTTATTTAGAAAAATGAATGTGAAGAACGTTTTGATGAACTAAATAAGATTTTGGTCAATTCTATGATTTGGAATATAGCATATATAAGTGATGGGTTTGTGATATATAGTGATGAATTAAATAAGGGACTTGGTTGTGTCCAAATAAAAAATGATAAAGTTATTATATATGCATTAAGGAAATTTAAGAATAATGAAAAGAACTACCCAACACATGATCTTGAGTTGGTAGTTATAATATTTTATTTGAATATATGGATACATTATATCTATAGTGAAATGTGTGAAGTAAAAAAGGATCATAAAATCCTAAAATATATCTTTTCACAAAAAATAGATCAACATGAGGCAATGAATATGGATCAAGATACTCAAAGATTATTATTTATCAATACGATATCACACAAGGAAATAAAATATGGCACCAAATGAATTAAGTAGGAAAGATCATAGATTTATGAACCAAATGAAGATTTTGAGGGATCCTATGTTCATGGATTCCAGAATGATGTATATAAAAATTACTAATGAAGGGGGTACAACAATCATTTTTACAATGATTGTGAAACTATATTTACTAGAAAATATAATGTGTTATCAATATGATGATGAGAACTTTCAAAAGAAAATGAAATCCTTGAATTATGAGAAAGTAACAGAATTTTTTTATTAATATGGTGTTATTAAACTTTGATAGATATTATGAGTTCCATACATACCTGAACCAAAAATATAATTGTTGGATGATTCATATATCTCAAATTTATCTATACACCTTGAAATCACAAATACATATTGGGATTTGAGGGAACATTTTTCGTGGGATAACATAAAGTGGGAAATTTGATGATTATGTGTCCATATGTTTGAGTTTTTTAATAAGTGAATGATACGAGAAAACATCCTAGAGGAGTCATGAAATCTCTTTCACTTACTCTATTGAAATTTGATGACATCACTATGAACTTTGTCAAAAAGCTACCAAAGGTTTCTAGAAAGAATTATGCAGTATGGGTTATCATTGATCATATGAAAAAATTTGTACATTTACTTTATATAAGTAAAGACTTACCTATTGAGTTCCCTATAAGGATTTTTGTTGATGATGTTGTAAGAATTCTTGGAGCACCTATTTCAATTGTGTGTGATCATGATCCCCATTTTATATAGAAATTATGGAAGATTTTTTAGAAGGATATTGATATTGAGATTTATTTGAGAACTTTCTACCATCATCAAACTGATGGACAATCTAAATGTACTATTCATAAAATGTAAGAAATGTTTAGTTCAGGCTCACTTTACTTTCAAGGAACGCGGGTTCATTATTTACCTCCAATAGAGTGTCCCTATAGTAATAGTTTCTATTAAAATATTCAAATGGAGCCGTATGAAGCATTATATGGAAAGATATATAGTACTCTTTCTAGATGGGATAAAGTTGGTGAAAGTAAAATTTTAGGCCTAGAACTTGTTTAAGAGACAACAAAAATTGTAAAGTTTATTTGGGGTCACATTAAACTAGCTAATTGTCGGAAAAATAAGTTATGTTGATAATTAGAGGAGGGATTTGGAATTTTGAGTGGGAGATCAATTATTCTTGAAAGTATCTCTATAGAAGGGTGTTATAAGGTTTGATAAGAAAGGGAAACTGATCCATATTAACATTGTAACCTTTTAAATTCTTTAATTAATTAGAGTTTTATCTTATCATTTGGAAATGACACTATGAATCTCAAAAGTACCAGTTGTGTTCCACATATCATTATTAAGTACATTCCAGAACCAACACATGTGCTCATCTATGATGAAATAGAAATGGAAAAGGATATATCTAACTATGATTAACCAATTCTATTTCAAGAAACTAGATATAAAGTATTGGGGAATTAGAAGGCTCATCTAGTAAAGGTATATTGGAGAAATCTCAAAGTGGAAGAAGTAACATAGGAACCAGAGGAAATTATGAAGAATAACTACCCTCATAAGTTTTGAAGTTAATATCTAAAAAATAGAGGGTTATTTCTTAGGAGGGAATAATGTACCACCCCAATAATTTACAATATACTTCTTTTAGAATAAATTTAATTTCATTTATAGATTGTGATGCACACAACACTAGGTTTAAACAAAACATTGTTTAGTCACGCTTTGCAAACTTAATTTAAAATTACATTTTAACACTCATAAAAAATTTATGTGACAAAATTAACCTCATTTTTTAAATTATAATATAAAAATTATCTTAGGGTGAATTTGTGGGATTTTTCTAAAACGTTTTACTATTTATGAATAGTAAAAATACATAATTTTAATCAAAAATAGTCTTTCTGTTAAAATTATTTATCATTTTAAAATAAATTTTGAATTTATTTTAATGTAAAATTAGTTCTATTTTGTATCAATTAATCAAATTTATTTCATTTTAATAATTTCATATTTATTTTTCATATACATAATTTCTAAACTTTTTGAACATTTTCTCTTTAAAAATCATATTTCTTATTGTTTCTTTGAGATTAATTTTAAATTAAGTGTTTCAAATTTTATGAATTGAATTTTGATAAATGAATTAAATATTTTAGATAAAAATAATTTATAATTTCTCATAAGTCCAACATAATTTTTGACCAAAATTAATAGTGAATGCACTAAAAATTAATTATCATGTTTAAGGTAAAAATGGATCTACCAGGGGGATTAAACTAAAAAAATAAGGGTAAAATGACATATAAACTTGTATAGAAACTAATTACAAAAAATATTTTGACCATTACACATTTAAGGTTTGATAATGGTCCATTTTTACCCTTTTGACACATGAAAAATGTAGGAGTACTCAGTTCGTTTCAAAAATACAAAGTGTGTTTTCTCCCCCACTTATAAAAGGATACCCCTCTCCCCTATTCACACCTTAAAAACACTTTGGTTCAGAAAATAAATGACCAAAACACTCCCCCACTTTCTTAATATCATCCTAGAATCATTATTTTGGATATAAATCCTACAAATAATGGGTTTAGTTCAATCCAAGGGAAGATACCTGGAGAAGAGGTAACGTTCTCCAATGTGATTCTTTATTTTATTTCATTATCCAACTCATTAAATTTTTATTAAAACATTATGATATAACAAAATCAACATATTCCATATAATTGGATGCTTTTAAAATAATATCATGACCTAAATAACCCTTTAATTCCATTAAATTATTTATGAAATCATTTTTTGTGTGTACAATGAACTATCGCCACACGAACCAACGTTGTTTATTTTTTACATTACCACATTTCACAGTTGGGTATGATGATTGATATAAAGTATATATATGAAATTTATAAAATATTTATACCTATAGAGTCATTATATCATATATAATTTATTTTTTTCTATTTTTTAGGATACATGATAATGTCACTCATGTGTACGGTGGACTACCTTCTCGCAAAGCGATGTGTTTCATATTTCACTAATGCTTCACATAAAAGGTGATAAAGACAATGTTAATGATTATATATGATATACATGAAGTTATTTTTATATTCATGATATATTTATAATTCTTTAAAGATAATATATATCATTTTATTTAATTCCTTTTCACTCACATAAATATGATAACATCATTCATGTATGTGTGGACTACCACCTTCACAAAGAAATGTGACTCTCTTTTCATCACTATACCACATGGATGATATATATAAGTATATCATATGGTATATATGATATTATTTTTATTATTTAAAGGTAATATATTACTTAATTACTTTCCATAATTATCATTGAAAAATGGAAACATTACTCATGTGTACGCACGACCTACCGTGTCTATGATCATAATGTGCTTAATTTTTTATAACCATCATTCATTATTTGTTTTAAAATTATAATTAATGTAAAAATATTATAATTATTTCCTGAATATTATTAAGTATATGATGTAGATATGTAATTTACAAAATAATCGGAACTTTCAAGATGAAACATGCATGATAAAACTATGTGATTAACACATGAAATAATGAAAATAATGAAAAATTACTATTTAATGGAAGAAAATATGTTATAAAAGGATTATATATGATATTATAAATATTAGTGTGTATTTTTTATATGTTTATAAATTTTTTAAAACCACTATACACGAGGTTAAAAAATGTTCAACCAAAAGGGAGCGTAAGGTATAGAATTTCATCTCTATTTACACCCCATTGATACTTATTTGTTATTATGAACCAATTAACATTTATGTAGTCTATATAATTATTATAAGACATGTAATATCATGAATAATTTATTATTCCTAGTATTTTCTGTTTTAATTTGACTTATTTGATCCAATGGGATTTACTTGAAAATTACCAAATGTTTAGAGTTATTATACAATCCCACTTTCTTTTGTAATTATTCACTTTAGCTTGAAAAAATTACATTATTGTAATAATATTTCATTAGAAATTAAATTTATATTAAATATATATATTCTTGTTTTATAGATATTATTATTTTCTAAATTTTATACTATTTTTACTTATGGTGTTTACTTTGAAATTAACTTGATTAATAAGGGAAATATTGATAAATCCTTATCCATTACTTAATATATATACTTGATTATAAGGAACATTGTCTATGAATTAAATTGATCACTACAAATATGATTAATTATTTGTAAATTTATGAAATAGGTGGGTATAAATTATAGATATCCCCTAGTTTCATTATTATCCTCATGAGGTGAATCATTTGTCCAATCAGATAGATTTTATATAGTATATTTTTAAATCATATTTTGAAAGGTCTTGAAGGTAACAATATCATTTACCTAGGAAACATTATGTCCAATAATTAATAATTTACTTTATTGAGAATTCATTTGTTGTTATTATCCATGATATTTTCATTATAAAATTATATATGGTTTCATTTTATTCTCAGTTTATTGATTAAATGGAATGTGTTTTTATTTATATACCTTTCTATATTGATTCTTCCTTATCTCAGCATGATAATAAATTTATTTAAATGGAATTTGTGTTCAGTTATATACCTTTTGAAACTCATTATACTTATTGATTCATGATAAATTCCATTGTATGTAACCCTTACTGAGATGTGGAGTTCACCCTTATTTTGTTTCCTTTCCCCAAGGTATGAAGAAGAATTTAGGGAATGAGTTTTCATGGATGTAATTCAATTATTTTGTTATGTATTTTATTTTATTTTATATTTCCAATGTATAGTGGGTATCATTTTTATATCTAGTTTTCATAAAATACTAAACAGATCGGTCCTTTCATATTTGAATCTTGTATTTATGCCAATTTAATAAAGGCACTGTCTCTGGCTAATGGGGTTGGGTTGCTATATATGGAATTATAAGAGTTTAGTAGAATGGTTGGGAGTAATATTTAGGAAAAAGTAGATTATGGAACATAACCCTATGATAAAATTAGAGGATAAGCATAGAATAACATCCTATAGTTTTGGTAATAATGATATTATATGGGGTACCATAAAAATACATCCATGTATCGGTACTAAGTGGATGTGGTTCCTACATAGAGATATATAAGGGTAAAAACTCTAAAAAATGAGTGTTGGGATTACCTAATTAATTAACCGATACATGACAAAGATCCATTCTGTGCACCTGGTTTGACTCTCCTAGGGGATATGCTTTTTAAAATTCACATTTTTTTACAAAACCTTAGGAAGTATTTAAAAATAAATATATCCCAGAAGAAACAAAGATTATGATTCTAAGACTAACAATTAATAATTTTTTTAATCTATGATATATTTTACACCATATATATAAATATAAATAAACAATTATATATATATATATATATATATATTATGATTTAAAATTCATAATTTTAGGATCTAATCTAGTATATTCCATTATTTAGAGATGGATCCTGGAAGAAATAAGGGTATCAGTACTCATGGACATGGTAGAGATTTTCCCATTGAGGAAACCAATATAGATTTTATTGGAATGTAGAGAAATATGGATATTTTAAGAAAAATTAATATATTTAGGACCAATTACCTTTCTTTGATGGGGAAACCTATTCCAAAGTGACATTCTCTTATGTTGGATCTCTTTATGCGATGGAATCCCCTATCATTTAGTGGGACTAAAAATCTAATGGTGGTTAAGTAATGGATTAAGTCTTTAGATAAGATATTCATTACATTAGGATATGATGAAAAGGAAAAGGTTACACTTGAAGTGTAATGTCTCAAAGGCAATGAAAATTAATGGTGTTTATTGATCCAGAACACTGGGGATGAATAAGAAATAGAGCACATGGAATTGAATTATTTTAATGATAAAATATTCGATAAATACTTTCCTCGTGAATAAAAACCCAAGCTCAAGATAAATTTCATTATCCTAATTTAAAATGAAGAAAAAAGTGTGTGGAGTTTGAAGATACCTTTATAGGGTTATCCAAGTATACTATGGATTACATACGCAAAAAAGAGTAAAATATTGACTATTTCTTTGAAGGTATTAAGACATGTCTTTGAAGGGAACCGATCTCTCAAAACTTTTCATCATATGATTAAATAGTTTTATATGCCATAAAAATAGAGAAAGAATTATCTAGATGCAATATATTCAAGGTAATCTAATAGAATAATAGGTTATTTGAAGAAAATGGATAAGGAAATGTGTCAAATATTAAGAATAATATAAAGAAATTTCCATCATGTGAGAAATGTAGAAATAATCACCTTGGGAAAATTTTAAAGGGATTGTGAGTTTATTTTAATTATGGTGAAGGGGTCATCATATTAAATAATTAAATGGGAAGAAGTAAAAAACTTCTATATTGTTTTTCAAATATAGGGAGATAAGGAACTATGTATACAAATTCTCCAAGCATTAATGCAATCTACCACCGAATAGGAAAATGGTAGATGACCATGTTTATGTGATCCCAATAGATGAGGTAGAAATACCCAATGATATGGTGGAAGATACAATAATCCTATCTTAAAATTTATCTAATACTTTAGTTGATTCGGAATACTCATAATCTATTATATTTACCTAGTTTTAAAATAATATTATACATTTCCTTATTGATTTAATAATGGATTTGTCAATCAAAACTCTAAAGGGAAGTCTTATTACAACAAAGATGTATCAGGTAGTCTCCATTATGAAACATAAATTTTATTTATTTACTGACCTTTATATCTTACCTATGGTTTAATTAAATATAATATTTGGCATGGAATTTAATTAAAAATATGATGAAAAAAATTATTATAATAAGAATGAAATTAGGATTTGTGAGGAATATATATAATTAGTTATCTTTAGACAAGATACATAATCATCCGATTCATATCTATATCCAACCCTAGTAGCTCTTCTAAATGATATTATTATATAAGAAGAGAAAAAAAATCTATGGATTGATAAGGTGATCATTAAATTTATTATTTATCTATTATACATAAATAAATTGATATATTTCCCAAGGAACTACTTAGATATCCCCAAATGTTGGATGTCAATTTTCCATTGATTTAATCACTAGTTCAAGGACAATGTCAAACAATCCCTATAGAATGGACAATGTTGAATTAGTGGAGTTAATAAACAACATGATTATTTGGTGGATAATGGATTTATTCTCCCTATTGCTTCACCCTGAGGTTCCCCTATTCTTTTTTCCAAGAAGAAATTTGGATTCATGAGGATGTTCATTATAAAAAAATCAATTCCATTATAATAAAGAACAAGAATCTATTACCTCACATTGATTACTTATTCAATAAACATCATTGTGTCTTATATTTTTCAAATACTGGCCCTTATTATGGGTATCATCAATTGTGATCAAATAAGGAATAAATTTTGAAGATAACTTTTTTAACGAGGTTTGGACATTAGAGTTTACAGTAATGCTATTTCGATTAACTAATGCACCCTCTATTTTTATTGATCTAATGAAGTGAATATTCATGTAATATCTTCATGATTTTTTTGTTTTATTTACTGATAATATTTTGGTGTATTCTAAAATCTATAAAAACCACAAGAATCACTTAAATATTACAATTAATACTCTTATAAAGAAAGGGTTGTATGAGAAATTTATTAAGTGTGTTTTTTGGATTCAGTAAGGTTCTTTTCTTATGTATATAATCTAAAAGGATAGAATCTCAGTTGATCCTTTAAATAAAAATCCAATCAGAGAATGGACTACACCAATGAACATAAATGAGGTATATAGTTTCACTAGTTTGGATGGTTACTATAGACGATTCATTCAGATTTCTCCCAATTGGCTAATTGATTAACAAATCATACAAGTAAAGTGGTTATCACTATTTTAAATTTACCCTATACCCACGATTTGAAACCATGGGTATATAGCACAAAACCATGGGTATAGTCTATACCCATTATTTTAAGGAACTATGGGCAACTGAGGTGTCATTATAGACCTAAGCTATACCCACGATTTGAAATACCTACACCCACAGTTTTCAAACTTTGGGTATAGTCTATACCCTCAGTTCATAAAACCATGGGTCCTCAAAGTGTGGGTATAGAAATGACCTATACCCATGGTTTAAATTTTTTTATACCCATGGTTCTAAAACTATGGGTATATGATTAAAAAAACTCGGCACATGGGTTTCGAACATTCTTTGCCTCTACAGAACTAAAGTCCTTTCCCACTACACCATTTATAATTATGTGTGTGTGTATATATATATATTTATAAACTATTAGTATAGGAAAAAAATCATGGCAATAGGTTTTTCCACTTTATTTTTTCGTAATTCAAACATATGGGAACCTATACCCACAGTTCAGTAAAACCATGTGGATAACTTTCGAGAGTAAAACCTATAGCCACAGTTCTCCCAAATCAGGGGTATAGGTGCCCCCATACCCATGGTTTTGTGAGAACTGTGGTTGTAGGTTTTATTCAGGAATACTATCCCCATTTTTCATTAAAAATGAGGGTATAGTCCCACCTATACCCATAGATTAGTGTAAACCGTGAGTATAGGTTTTCCCGCAGCATTCCCACCAATTTTTTTTTCTTCCCACACATACGCAAGAACCATATTTCCACAATTTAGAATGAACAATGGGTATAGGTTAAAAAATATCACCTATACCCATGGTTCATGAAAACCATGGTTATTGGAATATTTTCCAGTAGTGTATATTAGTTTGGTAAAAGGAATATGAAGAAAATTTTGATGAACAAAAGAGGAGATTAGTCAATTCTCTGATTCTGAATCAACCATCTAGACATGATGGGTTTGTGATATATTTTTATTCATCAAATAAGGGACTTGGTTATATCCTAATGAAAAATGATAAAGTTATTTCATATGCATCAAGGAAATTAAATACTCTTAAATAGAACTACCAAACCAATGATCTTGAGTTGGAATATATAATTTTTCTTTGATTATATGGGGAAATTATCTCTATGCTGAAAGATGTAAAATATATATGAATCATAAAAGCCTAAAATAAATATTTTCGTAGAAATATCTCAGTATAAGGAAAAAGAGATGTCTTGATCTACTCAAGGATTTTTACTTCTAAATACAATACCACCCATGGAATGAAAATAAGGTAGCAGATGAATTGAGTGGGAAATATCACAGAGTTAATACCCAAATGAATATTGAGAGGGATCCTATGTTCACGAATCAAGTAAACATGGATATATTAATTATTATGGAAAGAGATACATCACTTAGATTTCAAGTTATTATGAAACCATATTTACTATAAAAGATAAAGAGTTCACAATCTGATGATGAGAACTCTTAGAATAAAATTAAAACCACGAATGATAGAAAATTAGTATAATTAATTTTTGAATATAGTGTTCTAAAATTTTGAAATAGATTATGTGTTACATATACAAATGAACTTAAAAGTTAATTGTTGGGTGATTCTTATAGATTAAATTTATTTATACACCACTGAAGTACAGATATGTATAGGGATTTGAGGGATCAATTTTTATGGGATAACATGAAGTGGGAAAATATTGAGTATGTGTATAGATGTTTGGGTTCTCAATAACTGAAATCTATGAGACAACATACTAGATCATTTAAACAACCACTTCCAATTACTATGTGAAAATGGAATGAAATCACTATGGAATTGGGCATAGGACTACCAAAGACTCCTAGAAAGAATGATGCAATATTGGTTATCATTGATCATCATACCATGTATTCACATTTTCTATCAATATAAAAATATTTACCACTTATAAACCTATATAAGATCTATATTAATGAATTTTTAAGACTTCATGGAACACCTATTTCAATTTTGTATAACCATTATTACCTTTTTAAATCCAAATGATGAAAGAGTCTTCAGAAGGATCTTTATACTGAGATTCATTTGAGCAATTCCTACCTTCCTAAAACTAATGGAATGTATTAATAGACAATTAAAATAAGGTAATAAATATTTTAGTTCATGCTCACATGCTTTCTGGGTATGTGAGGTCAGTATTTACCTATTTTAGAGTTTTCCTATAAAAATTGTTTCTATAAAAGTATTAAAATGGTGTTTTATGAATAATTATATGGATAAATATTTCATATTACAACCTGTTGATATTAAGTTGGTGAAAGGTAACTTTTAGTCCCACAACTTATTGAAGATACAATAACAAAGGTAAATTATTTTTAGGATAACATTAAAGTAGCTCAAAGTAGGAAAAACATTATGCCGATAATCAGAGGATGGACTTGGAATTCCAAGTGGAATATCATGTTTTCTTGAAACTATATACATGGAAAGGTGTTAAATGGTTTTTTGAGACATGGAAAATGAGAACTTAGTACATCATACACTTTGAAATTCTTGAAATAATCGGAGTTATCTCTTATCATTTGACAATTCCACAAAGCCTCTAAAAAATACATGATGTTTTCTATATATCATTATTAAGGAAGTAAATGCCAGAACCAATGCATGTTCCCACCACTGCTAAAATAAAATTTCAACCTAATTTATCTTACTATGAATAACCCATCCATATTCTTGATACTAGATGTCAAGTTTTAAGGAATCAAATGACTCCTTTAGTAAAGGTACTATGATGAAATCAGAAAATGGAGGAAGTAATGTGGGAACCAGAGGATGTTGTGAAGGAAAAATACTTTCATTTGGGTAGAAGGTAATATCCAAAAAAATTAAAGGATGAAAATTTTTTATTTGGGAAGAATGTAACACCTTAATACTTTATAATATGCTTCTTTTAGAATACATTTTATTTCATTGATAGCTTCCAATGCATGTAACATCGAGTTAAAAAAAAAAATATTTAGTTAGACATTGAAAAATTAATTTAAAATTAAATTTTAAAACATTGAAAAAATAAACATCATTTTTTAAATTAGAATATCAAAATCAACTTTGGTTGAATTTTTGGTATTTTCTAGAAAATTTTCAATATTTCATGAATAGTGGAAAATTATGAATTTTAATTGAAAATTACATTTTTGTTTAAACTATTTATGTTGTTAAATTATATTATGAATGGATTTTAATGTAAAAATAGTTAAATTTTATATCAATTAACTAAATTTATATTATTGGAATCATTTTTAAATCTAATTTTGATATAATAACTTTATAAAGTTTTGAACATTTTCTCTTTAAAAATCAACTTTCTCATCGCGTCTACAGGATTAATTTTAAATTAAAATTTTACACAAAGTGAATAGAATATGGTGATATGGATTCATTATTTCAAATCATCATAATTTATAATTTTTAATAAGTTTAAAAATAGGTTTTTACCAAAATTAATAGTGAATTAGGTAAAAATTAATTACTATGGTGAAGGTAAAATGGGTTTACGAGGGGTTAAACTAAAAAGATAAGGGTCAAAATGACCTAAATACATTTATAAAATTATTTTATATCCATAATTTTACCATGACATATATTAGGATCTAAAATGGTTCATTTTGGACCTTTGTGCCTCTTTAAAAATGTGGGACCACTCAATTCTAAGAAGAGGTAACGTTCATCAATGAGCCACTTTATTTTATTTCTTTCTCCACCTCCTTCAATTTATATTAAAATATTTTGATATAATAACCTAATTATATTAAATATATTGGGATTTTTTTATTATAATTTAATTATCTAAAATCATCTACACTTCCATCAAATATGTTATGAAATCATCATTCGTGTGTATGTCAGACTACCGCTTTACAAACCAATATTGTTCCTTTTTATATTATCAACATTCATTGATGAGAATGATTATGGATATAAAGTATATATATATGATATTTATAACATATTTATACCTATTTATTCATTATAACATATATAATTTATTATTTTCCATTTTTTAGGATACATGATATCAGCACTTGTGTGTACATTAGACTACTGCCTTGCGAAGTGATGCTATTCATCTTTCACCAACGCTTCACATGAAAGGTGATAAAGATAAAGTTAATGATTATATTTTATAGGAATGAAATAATTATTATATTAATGAAAAAATTATCATTATGTAAAGATATTATATATCATTTTTTCCTTTTTTTTACTAATATAAAGATGAAACCATTGTTAATTTATTTGTGAACTACCGTCTTCATGAAGTGATGTAAGTCTCTTTTCATAACCACACCATATGGGCAGTTCCTCTCTTTTCATCAACACACCACAAGGGTGATATATATAATTATATAATATCATATATATGATATTATTATTATTGTGTAAAGGTAAAATATTACTTACAAATTTTCCATAACGATCATTGAAAAGTGGAAACGTTACTCACACGTACGTATGGCTTACCATCTCCATGATCGTAACATACTTCATTTTTCATAACCATAATTAATGATTGGTTTTAAAAGTATAATAAATATACAAATATGATAATTATTTCATTAATATTATTTTGGATATGATGATACTATAAAATATACACACGAACTAGAAATTTTATGACGAAACGCACATGATAAAACAAGGTAATTAACACCAGAAATGATGAAAATAATAAAAATCATTGATGAAAAGATAATAATTTGTTACGAAAGGATAATATACTATATTATAAATATTAATATGGTTATTTTATAAGTTATTAAATATTTTAAGACTACTATATTTGAGGTTAAATCACGTTGAACCAAAATGTAGCGTAAGGTAAGAAATTTCATCTTAATTTACATTTCATTGAGACATATTTGTTATCATGCACCAATTTTCTTTTATGTGGGGTATACAATACCCCTTTGACTTGAAATATCATGATTAAATCATTACTCATGGTATTTTATGTTTTAATTTGAATAATTTCATCAAAGTGTATTTGAATTGAAAGCTATCAAATGGTAAGAGTTATTGCGCAATCTCACTTTCTTTTGTGATTGTTAACTATTTTTTGAGACAATCAAATTCCTTTTATAAATTTTCAAGGGAAATTAAATTTATATTAAATATCCATATTCTAAGGTTATGTATATTACTTTTTTTAAAAACCATACCATATTTATAAATGGTGTTTAAATTGAAAGTTATTTGATTAACTAGGGAAATATTGATAAATATGTATCCTTTAAAAAACAATGGGTACAACAAAAAAAGAGGAACATGAAACAACAAAGAACATATATTGAAATTTATAGTCTAGGGACTTGACCCTAAGAACACACCCCAATCCCCTCCCCACCTTTACAACCCCATATGAGTATGGGGGGCATAAATCATTATATTTTACTCAATGGAAATATTTGATGATAAGGAATATTATTTATGAATTAATCAATTTTATGATATATAAAAAATGATTGGGAATTTTACATCTTGAATGGGGCCAAGTTATAGATATCCCATTCATGCATTATTATTCTCATGAGATGAATCATTTGGCCAATCAAATTTGTTTTTATCCCGTATGTTTTAAAACGTCTTGTGAAGGGACTTTAAAGTAAATGTATCATGTAACTGGGAAGAATGAAGTCCAAAAATTAATCGTTTAATTCATTTAGAATTTATTTATTATTATTAAATATGATATTTTTGCTATGAAATTATATATGGATTAATTTTATTATCAGTTTATAGATTATTTGGAATATGTTTTCAGGTATTTACCTTGCTAGATGGGTTCTTCCATATCTCACATGATAACAAAATTATTTAAATGGGATGTGTGTTTAGTTATCTACCTTTAAATGATGATTATAATTATTTATTCATGATAACTTCTATTTTAGTTAACCCTTAATAAGAATTTTATCTCACCCTTATTTTGTTTCCTTTCACCATGGTATGAATAATAATTATTGGAATGTGTTTTCAAGGATACAATTCATTTTTTATGTATTTTATTTTATTTTATATTACCAACATAAAATGGGTAACATGTATGTATTATATTTTTAAAAAACAACTAAATCGTCTAGTCATTTGAGACTTGTACCATATATTTATAATAATTTAATAATTTAAGGCATTATCTTCGGGATACTGGGGTCGAGGTCACTGAAAATGCCACAAGGCCTCAAAGTAGTGGGTTGGGATATATTTTGATCCAAATAAATCTATATTTCCATAGTCTTAAATTAATCTAACTCAGTATCAATTAAATTATTATCAAGAGAAGAGGGACGTACTTTATGTACTCCTCAAACATGTGGATTACCTCGATCACCCCATTTTTGGGAGTTTTCGGCCTTCCTTTCAATCAACACTCATGTATCTTCTAGTGTTTTTTCAACCAATTCCCCTCTATATTCAACATACACCATGCTACTCTCCAGAGATGAGAGGCCTTTTTAAAAGTTCCAAATAAGGAAGTGATCACTAATTTTGTCATATGGGTAGCTTGAACATAACTTCTTGAAATGATATCAGTATTCATAAATAGACTCCATGTGTAATTTCTTGACCTGAGAGATCACATTTCAAATTTTTTTGGTCTTGATGATGGATAAAATCTACAAGTAATAGACGTTTCAAATCATTCCAACATGTTACATCTTCATGTTGTAAAATATACATCCATTATTTTTCAGTTACATCAAGTGATAATGGGAATAACCTTAGTTTTAATTTATATTAAGATAAATTTATTAGTTTAAATTTTGATTAAAACACATTAAATTATTTTAGATGTATTTTGGGATCCTTGCCATAGAGGCCATGAATCTTTGGAAGAAGGTGTATCAATCCAGATCAAGGTATGATTCATGGATTTGGTATGTAATAAAAATTTATTGATATTAAATTTCTGGTAAAACCAAATTTTGAAGAGTTATATTATGTTAATTATTATTATTTTTGTCCATTGGTTCTAGTGAGAAGTTTGATTCATAAGTGATTCCAATTTCAATGTTCCTAGAATGGAGGAATTACCAAACTGTGTGAATGATGAAACTTCCCATTGATCAAGACATTCAAATTTGAGTACCAAGGATAAATTTAAAATGATGGTCAATATCTAATAGTTAATCAAGATCAGTTCATTTAATATATTAAATAAAAATTAAGTGATGATAAATATACCATAATAAAAATAAAATAAATTTGAATTTATTGTCAAAAAATGAATAGAATAATTGAGAAAGGGGAAATACAAAAGAATAAATATATAATAATAGATAAAAATAAAATTAAATGAATAAATCTAGTTAATTAAATAAAAGTAATTTCCTCCCAGAACACAATAGCAATTTGAAAGGTTTTTTAATAGGAACTCTCAAATGTTGTACGATTTTTAGTTCTTAGGTTTATTAGAGTTTCTAACTAAGGTCAATCTATATAGAGAAAATTCTTAAAACAACATATTAAAGCTACTATGAAAATAAAATAAAATAAAATAGAAATGCTTATTCAAAGTATGGGAGGTTTAATATTTATCAAAATCTAATATGTATGTTGGGTGAAGATTTCATTTCATTTCTTTTTTAAATATGATTGAAAAAACACAGTGAGAATATTTATTTAGAAAAATATTTTTTAGATGTAATAATAGATATAAATCTACATATTAATTTAATTATTAAACATTATATTTAAAATTAAAATACACTTAATTACGATCCCATAATTTTTTAACTCCAAAATCTTATGAGAATTATTTAACCACAAATATGAAATGAATTAAACCCTACTATATATGTAATGTAAAATCATAACATCCTACTTTGATTGATTTCTATAGATATGTTATGGTAAGTGGTAAATTTGGGAAAAAACCATTATATAAATGATTATGAATTGTTTTTTTGGATTCTATTTGAACTCTAAAAATTGACCTCACATTGTTTTGTTTTATCTATTAATATCACATACACAAACAATTCACACATCACTCAAACTCATGTATTTTGTGTTAATTGTTAAATTCTTATATTGGTTTATTTTAAGCTAAAAACCTATTTAATAGAATATATTAAGTAAGTCAAAGTATATTATTGATTAAAAAATGAATAATTTTATAGGTATAATTAATAATTTTAAAAACTACTCTTATGTGGGAGGTGTAGTCATCGTAGAAACATTTTAACTGTCCAAAGGTTTAGAAATGGTATAACCCAATATCATTTACACTATTGATTTACATAAAAAAAAGATAATAGGAGGAGTAAAAAATAAAATAAAATATTGAAAATATAATAAAATTATAGAAATTATTGTGAAAAAATGTTATAATAAAGAAGAGGAAAAATATATCATTTTGGATGTGATTCTATCTTGAGAGTTTCCCTCCTCCAATGGTGTATAGAAATGGAATGTCACCAATTATCCTCTTATCTAAAAAATATAATTCAAATAAAACCCCTTCCAAATAAAAAAACACACATTAATAGAGGTTAGGTATGGATAGGTTATCAATAGGTTATAATTTTGAATGATAAAATTCAGACAAATATATCAATAAAACTTGCACTGACTTGTTGAACTCAAAAACACATAAACTATATGTCATTCTACCAAGATTATTTGTGATGAATTAGGTCCTATATATACTTTCTAAAATGGGGACCAATATAAGCGTAGATTTATATGATATATACCAAATGGTGAGGTGGGTTTCAATATAGTGATTACATTCTATATTTGAATCAATTGACTATTTATTACAATCAAATGGAAGATATATCTCAGATGATCTAAATGAAAATTTTATCACATTGAGTGAGAATTAAGTTAAAAAATTTATAATTAAAACAATTAATTGAATAATAGTTATTTATAAAATAATAAAGTTTACTTTAAAGGGTCAAAATTTAAATTTTCATCATATATAAAAATGAATTATAAAATCACAAATATTCAATAAATAAACATATTTAACAAAATTTGAGGAAATTATGAAATTTATTATCTACAAAATATTAAATAAAAATGTATTTTATCAAAAAAAAGTTCATAAACAATATATAATGTATTATAAACATGATTCATGGCATAAAACATTATCATTTCAAAAGATAGGAACCATAAGAGTGAGAAATCAACATAAATAAACCCTAAACCAAAAGTTCAAGTCATATATGTGTTGAACAATCATAAATGTAGAAACTAATTATTATGTAAAGTTTAACAACTGATACCATCAGATAGTAATGGATCAATAATAAACAAATTTTTAATATTTCATAATAGATTATGCATCATCACCTATTTCCTATAGGGTATCAATCACATTTTCCTATTTCCCATAATAGATCAAGTACATCAGTTTGATTCCCATCATTATCTCATGAGATACTAATATTGAAGAAATTATTAGGAGGGAGATATAATTCCCACCCATAACATATTTATTACATTTTTGTCCTATAATATCATAAACCATTCATCATATCATAACCCATTAAAAAGGAAATGGGTTTCATAAAAATTTCATCATAGAATAACTTGAGGGAAAACACGGTTCATTAACATTTCATCAATTCACCATATAATAACATGTGGAAAATAAACAGGTGTTATAAAAATATTTTCATCATAATAATAAGTATAAAACATATAAATAAATAATAATTATGGTACAATTAGATAATATATCTAATAGAAGATAGGAAATAAAGAATTTTGTTATTTTTTATGAATAAAAATTCCACAAATGGACATTAATACATTTTTGAGAAAAATATCCATTTAATTTTAAATAACTTCTTTAATATCTAAAAAATCCATAAATGTTAAGTAATTTTCATTTAAAAAATCATTGAAAAAATTTAATGGATGCTTTAAATAATTTAGTCGTCATGAAATCAAAAAAATTACGCTCATATTGTACATGTTAAAATAAAGATTCTTTTCACAGTTTTTTTTGTAAAAATTGAAAAGTACCTTATTCAGAAAATGAAAAGAATATTCAATTTAAAAATTTTTGTAAAAAATAAAAAATGGGTATAAATGTCTTTAAAAAATGATTGGATAATGGAAAAATTTTCATTAATTTTATTTTACAAAACATGGACATTGAAGAAAAAGGGTTTTCTACTAAAGAGAAAAATAAATTCAGTTTTTCCTTAAAAATGTTATTTTGGAATATTGAGTACATTAATAGTGTAAAATGAAATTAAAACCTTTATTTTCATGAAATAACTTGAGATAAATAAAATAAATGAGTTTTCATGGATATATCATAATATTTTATCATTAGAGGAATAATTATAAGCAATCTCAACAAATAATGTGAGTATAACATAAAACCAATTACCATTTTTGTATCTTTTGAATCATAAGACTCATGAAATAAAGAAAATTATATGTATATTTATATCCCATAATTACATGAAAATAATCATAAATTTAATTCATTATAATTATATACACTATATAAAATAATCAAGTGGTGTATAAGACATGGGTCCCACATAAATAAAAGTTAGATGAAAATCCATTTTCTCCAGTCTTGAATTATTTCATATGAATTGAAATATATTATATAATAAATATAGGTTTATTATAAAATATTATTGAACCATGATCATAAATATAATTCTATATATTATTTACTTATAAAATTTCATAATTTTTCATTAAAAATTCATTATTTAAATAATTTTTTGGGTGATACCAACTTAAATTTCCATGTAAATTTTAGTTTGGTAGTTTTGGTCACTGTATTTTGATTATGGTTCTATAATATCTACAATTTTAATCAATATATAAATATTATATATATTCATTATATACATAATTTGGTTCATCTATAAAAGTATAGATAGAAAAATGAATTACACTGTTCGTAGAGACAATAGATTGTATATACGCATGAACACTGTTTCCATATTATCAACGGATGGAATAAAGGAATGATAAATAATAATTAAACATTAAAAAATAATTATTATTTCATATATGACAAATATATTAATTAAATTTATCTTTACTAACTTTCATGTAAGGTCTATTTAAAAAATTAATCACATCGCTTCGTGGGGTGGTAGTTCGCGATACACAAGAGTAACATTATCATATTTTTCAAGAATGGAGAGTAAGAAGGTATATATGATTTTATAATTCAGGAGGTATATTTATTTAATTAATATCATATAAACATTTTAAATAAATCATTATATCTAGTTGTAAGAGGTGATGATGGAAAACTAATTTCAATGGTTTGTGATGCAGTAGTCCTCCATACACATGATCAATGGTTTCATTTCCCATTTGATGGAGGATGACTTGATTATAGGTTTTTCCACTACAATAATAACATATTAGTATAAGGGAAATATTTTTCTCTTATAAAATAATAATTTAATAATATTTTAATGAGGTAGAATAATAAATAAAATATAAATGCTCAATTGATAATGATACCTCTTCTTCAGATAACCTCCTTAGGTTTACACCAAATCCATTCTAGGATCTATTCATAATAAAATAAGGACACTAGTATGTGATTATGTATGTAATTAAATTATTTGGGTAGCTATTGTACAAACTAATAGGTTTTATAAGTGTGAATAGAAGAGAATAGGTGGTTCCCTTTTATAAGTGGGGGAGATGAAATAAAATTTTTTTGAAAATAAGAAAGTGTATCCACATTCCTAAAATGACACAAGGATAAAAAATGTATCATTTAAAAAAATATTATATAATGTAGATATCTGGATAGAAAATGGGATTTTCCATGTTTTTAGGTCATTTTACCCCTTATCGTTTTAGATTGACTTCTGATAAATTTGTTTTAACCTTAACCGTAATAATAATATTTTTATTAGTTTTAGTACTTATTTTGACCAAAAATTAATTTTAAATTATTATATAATTTTAATTATTATAATTCCAAATATTGAATCAATTTTTCTAAATTCAATTCACATATGTGGAAAAATAAAATTTAAAATTAATCATACAGGCATAATGAAAAATGGTTTTCCAAATACAAAATTATTATAAGTATAGAAATTATTAATATAAAAATTAAAAATTAATTTGATTCAAATGAAAAAATTTGTTTAAGAATAAAACAAATGAAATAATTTTTATTTTTAAAAATATTTATACAATACCTAACTTTTTAAATTCTTTAAATGAAAATATATTATTAAATAAAAATCAGTATTTTTCACTATTCATCAAAAAATTAAACATTTCAAAAAAAATTCAAAAGTTAACCCTAAGTTAATTTTTACATTTATATTCTAACAATTAGTTGAATTTTTTCAAATAAATTTTATAAAAGTGTCAAAAATTAATTTTATTATACGTTCACAAAAAAAATAAAAATTTTTTTTTGAGAAAAAATAATTTTTTAAGCCGATAAAGGCTTCACTAAAAATTAATAACTTATTTAAAAATATATTTTTGTTATTTGAAACAATAATAATTAATTTTAAAAATGTGTTACTTCCTATTAAAACAACCAAATTTAATGGATATTTTATAATAGCCAACAATAATAATAGTAGTATATCACAAGTTGTTAAAATATGGTGTTGTGTGTCACAAAAGATATCAATGAAATTAAATTTATTTTAATTTTTATCATAAAATATCATGGTTTAATAGAAAATTATATAAATATCTAAATATAAAAGATCAATTTCTTCTTATAAATAATAATAATCATAATCACCATTGCTGTCATGGTCATCACTATCATAACCCTCATCATGAACATCCTCCAAAGCATCATCATCATCATCATCACCATTAAGAAAATAATCCACCCAACTATAACTAGAACCATTATTACCACCACTCAATGTATTCTATAATGATCACAATATTGACATGAGAATATCAAAAACCACATTAATATCAAAGGGAAGTGATGGATATCAATATTTCTGAGATTTCATGAACATCTTAGTGACCTTTTTAATTATTTCACACTTTTATATAGATATTTCTTAGCCCAAAATTCTTCTAAATGATCCTTTTTCTTCAAATACAATATATTTTATAAAATAAATCTATGTTTAGTAGTGTATTAGATACACAACGGAGAGTTTAAACGAAATTTGAAATATATAACCGCTATAACCTAGCCATTAAATTGGTGGGTTGGAATAGTATTTTCCACTTTAATATATATATCCTAGGACATTCTACTGAATAGCGGGAAAACAATTATACCTTTCATTAAGCATGCAAATCGACCGTTTCTCCTTCAACAGCCGCTCTGACCCAATAAATATCTTCTTCACGTTGAACTACGGTATGTTGATCAAGTTGTTGGTAAACAAACGGAACAGTCTCGGGTTCATCTTCTTCAAATAAAAACACTCCTCGCCGAGACATTTTGACAACAACTTGCCAACTTGGATCCGAAGGCAAAGTAACGAAGAATACTTGTTCCGCTTGTGATGTCAAAATGAAAGGTTCATTCTCAACTCGTTCATTATTTCTGTATAACATATAGTTAAAATTCACCAATGAAAACTGATATTGATCGACTTTACATCCACGCACTGGATCAACCCAATTACACTTTAACAATATGTACTTCAAACCGTGTGTATATACAACTTCAATGATGTCTATCAATTGACCATAGTAATAACCAGAATCGACAAAGGGACAACCGATGCCACTGTTTTGTGTTGCTCGTTTGTCGTCAACATCTTTAATGCGAAATCGAAAACCATTAGCATCAATAGCTTTATAACGACGAGCCGTTATAGATGGACCCTCAGCCAGTTGGATAAATACTTCAGGTAGCGTGGGGTCCCCTAACTCCCTCAGCTTACGAACCTACATAATTTATAAAAATCAATACTGATATATGCAGAAAGAATTAGTTTAATACTTCACTCATAATGAAAATCAATTTATACATACATAATCCTTGAACCAATCATGAAATGTCGCATAATGAGATTGTTGAATTTGCAACTCAGTCGCACGATGCATCTCTTCTTTTATCTCATTAATGTGTTTCCTGCAAATGATTACGCGATGTTTAAAAGATCAACTTATGCAAAGAAAACATGTAAAAGTTATACAAGCACATTGATAAGATACTTACTGCATTAATGGTGCAACTGATGGAGTATTGAACAAGATATATCGATGTGCTTGTATCCACTCGATGTTGTCCATATCAAATGTGGTTCCTTCTCCAACTGGACCATCATGAATCCGAGAGGGCTTATCTAATTTTGTTTCAACATCCGTAAGATATTCTGCACAAAAGGTAGTACACTCATCCATCAAATAACCATTGGCTATTGATGCCTCTGGACGAGCTCTGTTGCGTACAAATCTTTTCAATGTACTCAAATACCGTTCAATAGGATACATCCACCTGAATTGCACTGGACCAGCAGCCATTACTTCATCAGTTAGGTGCACTGTCAAGTGGACCATAACATCGAAAAATGAGGGGGGGAAAAGTTTCTCAAAGTGACAAAGCGTAAGTACAATTCGGTCCTGCAAACTTTTTAAATCACTCATTCGTTGATTTCTTAAACAAAGCTGTCTAAAAAAATTACTCATCTCAATCAAGGGCTGAACAACATTGGGGGATAAACAATCACAAATTGCGATTGGAATCAACTGCTGAAGTAATATGTGATTGTCATGACTTTTCAACCCTTGCAATGTCTTGCTCGTCAGATTCACACACTTTGAAATATTAGAAGAGTAACCATCAGGCACCTTGACCATCTTCAAAATGGAAAGAAATGTCTTTTTCTCCTCTGTAGTCATCGAATACTGTGCAGCAGGCATATATGCCTTGTTTCCCTCAGCTAACTGTAAATGCAACTGTTTCCTTAAACCCATTTCTTCCAAATCACGGCGTGCATTAACATGGTCCTTTGACTTTCCACTGACACCTAAAATGGTCCACAATATGTTATCACAAACATTTTTTTCAATGTGCATGACATCCAAATTATGCCTCAACATGTTAGTTTTCCAATACGGAAGACTATAAAAAATACTTTTCTTTTTCCAATTGTGACTGCGCTGCCTACCCGCAGCACGAATATTACGTACTGGAGGAGCCACCAAATCCTGAATTTCATATACCGTGCGAATGTTTTCTTCCTCAATCTGCGATAACATTTCGACTCCTGTCATGATCTTTGGTGCTGGGCTGAACTCTCTAGAACCATCAAATGCCACTCTGTCCTTTCTGAACCTGTGCTGGGGAGGGAGAAAACGCCTGTGACCCATGTACGCCCATTTTTTGGAATGTTTAAGCCATACAGATTTTTTACTTTTATTGCAACAAGGGCAAGCAAATTCCCCTTTCGTACTCCAGCCTGATAAATTTGCATAAGCTGGGAAGTCATTGATTGTCCACAATAAAGCTGCATGCAGTTTGAACATTTCATTCGTTTCGCAGTCATAAGTCATCACACCATCGCCCCAAAATTCATTCAACTCATCAATCAATGGCTGAAGGTAAACATCAATCTTATCCCCCGGACTTTTAGGTCCATCAATAAGAGTGGAAAGTAATATAAATTGTTGCTTCATACAAAGCCACGGAGGAAGATTATATGGAACCAACACCACGGGCCATGTGCTATGAGTTGCACCAACCATAGACTTGAATGGATTGAAACCATCTGCTGCCAATCCCAATCGGACATTACGAACATCTTTAGCAAAGTCGGGATGTCTCTTATCAAAATCCTTCCATGCATGAGAGTCTGCCGGGTGGGTTAACATGTCACTTTCATGAACTCTTTCTGCATGCCATCTCATTAAATTAGAAACTTTAGATGACATAAAAAATCTTTTCAACCTCGGTTTAAGGGGAAAGTAACGCATTTGCTTTACGGCAATCGGTTTCCCCTGTATCGCAATCTGACTTTGATGAGTCTTATTTCCCCTGTTCTCTTTCCACCTGGAAGCGCCACAAACCGTACAAATATCCAAATGAGCAGTTTCATTTCTAAACAACATACAGTTGTTTGCACATGCATCTATAGTCTCATATGTAAAACCTAAGTTCTCTGTCAACTTACGAGCATAGTAATACGACTCAGGAATCTTAGCGTCGACAGGAAGAACTTTTTTCAATAAAACCAAAAGCATGTCGAATGATGTGTCTGACCAATTATTCAAAGTCTTCAAATGCAACAACTCCACGATAAACGACAGTTTATTGTAAGAAGTACATCCAGGATATAATTCTGTTTTCGCATCATCAAGTACTTCATAAAACCTCCTCGAATCACGATCTGCACCAGAGCGAAGATTTATCTCACCGGTCTCAAGATTCTGGATGTCAATGCCTTCAGGATCAAACCCACGTACCATTTCAGTAAGCATTTCATGCATTGGATCAGTCATCCTTGCATCAACATCCATCTGAGCTGCATCTGTATTTTGACAACGAACATATTCTTCTCCATGACGAGTCCAACTCTTATAATTTTTCAGAAATCCATTAAAGAAAAGGTGCTCCCTCACAGTATCTCGTGTGAATTGATATCTGTTAGCACATTTTCTACATGGACAACTAATATAGTCACTTTCAAATCCTCTCGTGAACTCAATAAACTGCATAATGCCATTGAAATATTCTCTAGACGTTCGATTTGGAAGATCAATCCAACTCTTATCCATAATAATATCTGTATAACAAACATTTACACAATACTTATTAAATTTACATTTTTCAAATCAACTATATTCAAAATAAATATTAACCATTTTATGAACCATTGATAAAATAATAATGTAACTGAAAGCTCATGTTACCTGATTGAGCTACAAACCTGAAAGGGAGGGGAGCCGAAGGCTGTGCTGCGAGGGAGAGGAGGCAGCGAAGGGGAGCCGGAGCCAAAGGCGGTGCGGCAAGGGAGGGGACGGGCGGCGGCGGCGGCGGGGAGCTGGAGGAGAGGAGGCGGTGAGGGGACGGGGGACGCGCAGCGAGGGGGGGGGGGGTGTCCGGGGTCGGAGGGCGCCTTCCGAGGTGCGGGGAGGGGTGTCTGGGGTGTCGGGGGCCTGTCAGGGGTGCGGGCAGGGGTGTTCGGGGTGCGGGGGTGTCCGGGGTGCGGGGGAGGGGGGGCTGTCTGGGGTGCAGGGGGGCTGTCGGGGGTGCGGGGTGGGGTGTCCGGGGTGCGGGGGGCCTGTCCGGGGTGCGGGGGGGCTGTCCGGGTTCGGAGGGGGGGTGTCCGAGTGCGGGGGGGGGGGGGGGGGGCTGTAGGGGTGCGGGGGGGCTGTCCGGGTTCGGAGGGGGGTGTCCGAGTGCAGGGGGGGGCTGTCCGGGGTGCGGGGAGGCGTCCGGGGTGCGGGGGGCGGTCCGGAGTGCGCGGGGGGGTGCTGTCCGGGGTGCGGGGAGGCGTCCGGGGTGCGGGGGGCGGTCCGGAGTGCGCGGGGGGGTGCTGTCCGGGGTGCGGGGAGGCGTCCGGGGTGCGGGGGGCGGTCCGGAGTGCGCGGGGGGGTGCTGTCCGCGGTGCGGGGAGGCGTCCGGGGTGCGGGGGGCGGTCCGGAGTGCGCGCCGGGGGCTGTCCGGGGTGCGGGTGCCGTCCGGGGTGGGGGGGAGGGCCGAGAGGCCGGAGGGCGGCGGCCGGAGGCCGGAGGGCGGCGGCCGGAGGCCCGAGGGCGGCGGCCGGAGGCCCGAGGGCGGAGGGCGGCGGCCGGAGGGCGGATGGCAGGCGGCGGGGGAGGCCAGGCGGCCGGGGAGGGCGAGCGGCGGGGGAGGGCGGGCGGCGGGGGAGGGCGGGCGGCGGGGGAGGCCGGGCGGCGGGGGAGGCCGGGCGGCGGGGGAGGCCGGGCGGCGGGGGAGGCCGGGCGGCGGGGGAGGGGAGGGCGGCGCGAGGGAGGGCGGCGAGGGAGGGTTAGGGCGAGGGATCGAGGGAGAGGAGAGTGCGCGGGGGGGGGGGGGGGGGGGCGCAGAAACCCCCCGAAATTTTTTATTCAGCTTAGCGACCGCCATTGGCGGTCGCTAATGCTGACCTATAGCGACCGCCAATGGCGGTCGCCCGAGTCTGGGGGGCTCCAATGCCCCCTTTTCTAGTAGTGATAGATTTTTAGTAATTAATCAATCAATCTTTAGTAATATAATTGAATTATTAAAAAATATGTTTTCTTCAATTTTTTTTAATTTTCAGGAAAAAATATTATAATTAATTTTTGGGAATTTATTAAAATGTATTTAATTTTTTAAATCATAATATAAAAATTTAATTGGGTCATGTTTTGGGATATTTCATAAAATATTGATATTTTAGTGAACAATGATAAATACCAATTTTTCTAAAAATGTAACTTCTATTCAATAAATTAATCAATTTAAAATTCACATTATGTTTTGAATATAATTTAATGTAACAAAAGTATTATTTATTTATATTTAATTCACTAAATTTATTTTTAATCAACTTTATATTCAATTTTTGTATAAGTTTGTTTTTGTGTTTCAAAATTAGAATTTTCTAAAAACTGTTTTAAAGTGTGTAATGTTTAACCTTTTTAATCAGTTAACAAAAACCTAATGAATATTTTTTAAAATAAAATTTATGGATTATATATAAATAGATATTAATTTATATTCAAAAAATTATTATTATTTACCATTTGGTTAATATAAAATAATATTTTACTTGAATAATACACTTATTGAAAGCCCCCATTTTAATCAAATCCGTGGGATTAATTTAAAATTAAAATTTTAAAATTATATATTTCAATTTGATAAAATATATTAAAAATTTAAAATTATAATAATTTATTTTATTTAATTAGTTCAAATTATTATTTTTACAAAAATTAATAGTGAAACAGTAAAAATTAATCACCATAGTTATGGTGAAAATGATTGTACCAGGGGTTAAACTAAAACATTAAGGGTAAAAATGAAAACAAAACCTGTAAAATTTTTATTTCGTGAAACATTTATACCTTATAATTATAAGGATTGATATTGGTTCATTTTTATTCTTTTTTAATGAGAAAAATATTTTTTTTTACTTTTTATTTGAAAACATTACATGTGAGACACTCTACTCGGTTATAAATAGACACCTCATCCTCTCATATTCACACGTTAAATGAAATTTGGATTAGAACATACATATCCAAACTTATTCAAAATTTCCCTCCCCATATACTATAGTCATTAGTTTGAACATAAATCCAACCTAATAATCCTTATATTTCTTTCCATAAGAGGTTATCTGAAAGAGAGGTATTGTTCTGAACTAGCGTCTTTATATTATTTCTTCTTACACCTACTTAAAATATTATTTAATTATGAAAATATTAAAAAAAAATTCCACCATATAATTAGTTTTTATTATGTTAATTTAATATCCAAAATCCATCTCATCTTATATAAGATGAGATATGAAATTATCTTTTGTGGGTACGACAAACTACAGCCTCACGAACCGATGTCATTCATTTGAAATCATCGCCTTAAAAGGATTGATATAATTAGGGATTAAAAGTATATATATATATATATAAATGATATTTTTAATATATTTAGAAATATATAAATATTATATCACATATTCCTTTTTTTTACTTTCCATTATCTTTGGGGTATGATAACATTGCTCATGTGTACAATAGAATATCACCTCACGATGCGATGTGATTCATTTTTGGTAATAATTTACATGGAAATAAATATAGATAATTTCAATGAATATATGTGATATAAATTACATAATTATGATATTTATGTCATATTAATAATTCTAAAAATATAATATATCATTTTATTTCTTACCTTTATACTCAATAAAAAATTATAACATCATCATGTGTACATGTGGAATAACCCCAAAAAACATAGATGATATATTAACGTTTATTTAAAGACATAATATTATATTTATGATACTAATTTAATTTTATAAATAGAGAATATTTATTAATTTACTTCCATAATTATCATTGAAAAATGTAATCGTTACTCATGCGTAGGTACGACCTACCATCTCTATGAATGTAATGACATTAATTTTTCATAACCATATTTCATTATTAGCTTTAAAAGAAATATTTAAGTTAAAAATGATAAATATTTCCTAATTATAATTATTTATATGTTTAAATAATGATTTTTTTACCATAGTCAACATAGTGAAGTCGTTTTGAAACAATGAACCGAACATCCTCAAAACACCCAATACAGACTTAACTAATTAAATATTAAATTATGGAATTAAAAAGAAATAAAAAATGGTCTAAGTACTAGGTATTAAACCAGAAAAAAGTTATTAAGAAATAAATTAATTTTTTTAATCTTATTATAAAGGAGTTAAAGTACATTCAAGGAGAGTCTAGACTCAAGATAAGGTTTTTCTCATCTCACCTTTTTACCTTTGGGAGACATATGCCATATTTGTCAAATATTTTTATTTTCGGGTGTATATACTTCAAATGAATGTACTTTATGGTTATTTTAATGAAAATTATTGGTATTTACAAATACAAAATAGATTATATCTTTTCATGGGGTTTTGATCAAGATATTACCAAACCTGTAAGGGACTTCATCTTAATTTCCCTTATTTGAGGAATATTGTAATGTTACACACCTATATTATTTTATAAGGTGTATATAATACCCCTTTTTAGATTTTATATCTTGAAAATATTTTTTTTCATGATATTTAAATTTTTATTTGAAGTTATTCTTCATTGGGTCCTATAATTGAAAAGATTACTAAATTGGTAATGGAATTATGTTATAATCTCTTTTATTTTCAGGATTTCTTATGTTAAAGGTTATTTTTTTAGGAAATAATATGATTTTATTTTATTGAACCACATATATTTCTTATTCATAGGTTATAAATTTCATTAACATGGTTTATTTCCATTTGTATCATTATTTATTAAATAATAATTAAAAAAGTTGTCTCTAAGTGATATTGATCATGTATTTTCTTAAAGATCATGTATATTTCTCTTCCATATCATTATTTTATAAATTTTTTTAAAAAATATTCTTTATAAAAATAAATTATTTCATAAATATATTTTAAATTTCTTTTTATCTTATTTTAAACTGTTAAAGGATATTTCTAAACATTTTCTAAATGAGTCACTTTTGACTCCCATTTACAAAATGTTTTGAAAAGAATGTTTATTTTTAACATTTAAAAATATTTGGATTTTACCAAAATCAAGAACAGTATTTTATTTTAGTCTTCCTTTATATGTTTCCTTCTTTTTTAAAATAAAATTATTTTTATAATATTTTGAGATTTTTTAGTTTTTAAAGCGATTTTCAAAATTAAAAGGTTATTTTCCTCAAGAATGTTTTAATTATGTTTTAAGGGTTTTTAAATTCATAAATATTAAAAAACCTTACTGTTAATTTTTATCTAATGTGGATATTTTTTAATGATACCATCATCATTATTTCTATGGATGGATTAAGATTGTTTCAAGGAAAGTTTTATTGAACACATTTATTTCCCACAAGTCAATCATGTTTCAAGGAGATTATTATGGAACTTGTTTCATTTCCATGGGTTAATCATGTCTCAAAGATATGATTAAGGAGAAAATTTATTTTATATGGGTTAATCATGTTTTAAATGTATTTTTTATGGAACATTTTTCTTTCCCATGGGTTAATAATGTTTCAATGAGATTGTCATGGAACCCATTAATTTTCCATGGGTTAATCATATTATAAAAAGAATAAAGGTTGTTTCTATGAGTTTATGATGAATTTAATCCTCTATGTAATTTATTTATGTGATATTATTGGATTTTATTGATGATAAAGCATTCAACCAGATAGAAAAGGTTTATCCTTATATGGCTAATATAATGGGTGTTCTCGAATAGCACCCTGATTAATTGGGTAATTGTTATAATATCTGGATAATTATATTGAAAGTAAACCATATAGTTATTCCAATTATAATGGTTTTTAAGGGTTATATGATGATTACTTACCAAGATACCATCATGATTTTGTTTTTCTTTCTATAGGTTATTAATATTTCCTTTGATCAAGATTGATATCAGATAGCTCGTGATTGTGAATTCTAATGAATTTCATATATTAAATCCTTATGACATGTTTTAATGTTTTTTGATCATGGTTTTTATGGGTATGATTTATATTATGTTATTCTAATTCACAATGATTATGTCATCATACCCCTATACTCATCTTATTCCAATTGATTACACTAATTGTTAATGCTTATATTTACACATACCAAGCATTTGAGATCACCCCTCTTCTGCTATATTTTCCACTAAGTTATCGAGAATGATGTTAAATGAATTATGGAGTGAAGGGTTTCATATAGATGATGATGATGATCTAATGTGAAAGAAATAAAATATGGGTTATGGGAGAGACATTTTCATTTAAAGACATGGGAATTATTTATGTTAGGGTTGGACCTAATTATCTAAAACTCTATATATAAAACGTCCTTCATAATATAAGTGATCCAGTATTTTTAATTTTTATGTTGTAAGTTTTAATGGTGAAAATTAGGTCACATTCATTAGTATCAAATGCAGAAAAGTAACATTTTTGATTTTAGCATTGGAACTTTGAGTGCAGGTTCAACACATTTATAGTTGGTATCAAAGGAAAGGTTTAGATAACTTTAGAGATTATAATTTTTTCATATTAGTTAATCTTAATATATTTATGTATATCATCATAGGTATTTATGATTAATTCTAATAATATTGTCAAATTATTATACACCCCTTTTGAGTTATTAAGTCATGAGATCTTAATGTAATTAATGAAACATTAAAAGAATTTTTATTAGGTTGAAGTTTATGTAAAGATTTTGTTTAATCTGAATTATGTTTTTACATTTTGAGAATATAAATTTTAGGTTTTTAATAACATTTTTGGTTTATATGATCATGGATATTGAGTTACTTTTTGGAACAAAATTTTTATCATATGAATAACGATGAGATTGATAAGTGATTTGGTGACTAAGTGATTAGTGCTATTTCAAGGGAAGATCACCATATTAGTGTTATTGTAATATGAAAGGTATTAGATAACCTTTATGGTTAAAAAAATATTTAATGATGATTTTATTAATGTTATTTGGTATATAGGGTTATTTATTTTTGTAATGATTTAGTTTTGACATTGGGTATTATTGTTGAATTTTGGAGATTAATGTTTTGAAGGTTTAATCATTTTGTGTATTATCATACCATGTGCAAACCATTTTTATTTTTGTTAATGTATAAATACATTAGGAATATCTCGTTATACCTTTTATGGTTATGTGGTATTTTAATGTTGATTTTAGTATTTATTACATGAAAAATTCATCTTTAATACTAATAGTTTGGAGAAAAATATGAGATTGTGGTTGATATTTAAAAAGGATGAAATTCTAATCATCAAGTAAGAATATTTTCTTATTATCATTATATAGATAGAAAAGTAAATACTAAACCCAAGTAAAAGGAACTTGGAACATTTTTTTTCCTGTTACCATAATCTGAGATGATATCAATGACCTTTTTAGCACCTCTTTGTTTTATGGTTTTGTGGTTGTTAAATTTCACTTGATCATTAAATTTTGTATAATCAATGATATTTGTCACTATATATAAATATTTTGGAATTATTATTTTCATTAATTTACAAATATTTACTTCCCACCTATGTTGTTCTATTTTGAAACCTAGTATGTTTTATTCCAAATGATCTCTGTTCATTGTTTTCTCTCTTATCAAGAGGATGTTTTCTTAACCGTTGTTATGTTGCAGGTTTTCAAAATATAGAATTTTAAAATGTAAAAATTTTAATTAATAAAATAAATTTTAAATTGAGAGGATGTAATTTATAAAAGAGATTATGTTGTAACATCCTGATATTTTAGAAAAAAAACTATGATCGATAGTGTATTTGACGTGCAACCCTCATCTTAAATGACCCATGAAATATTTGATAGTTATAACCTAACCATTAAATTTGTGGGTAATAATAGTAAAAAATAATTAATGAAATATATTTATATATAAATTAAAACTAAATATAAATTATTGATATATTTTTAGTAAATAATCAATCAATTATTAGTAATGTAATTTTATTCTTCAAAAACATGATTTTTTTCAAAAATGTTTTTTATTGCTTTGCATGAAAAGAATATTATAATTAATTTTGGGATAATTTAGAAATTTTAATTTATAATATTCAATTATTTTTTTAAACCAGAATATAAAAATTTACTTTGAGTGAAATCTTGGTATTTTTAAAAAATTAATGATTTTCATTGAATAGTGAATATTGCAAATTTTCTAAAAATGACATTTCCATTCAATAAATTAACCAATTTAAAAGTCCCATCATGTTTTGAATATGATTTAAATTAAAATAATAATTATTTATTTATATTTAATTCACTTAATTTATATTTAGTCGACGTTATATTTGATTTTAGAATTAGTTTATTTTTTGGTTTAGGAGTAAGATTTTTTTGAAAACTATTTGAAAGTGCATAATGTTTCTCATTTTTAATTAATTAAAATTATTTAAAATGATGAGTGAGTTAAATGAAATTTATATATTATATATAAATAAATATTAATTTAAATTAATATATTTATTATTATCATTCATAGAGTGAATATATAATCAACTTTTTCTTGAAAAATACACCTCTTAAAAACCAGTTTTTATCACATCTACAAGTTTAATTTTAAATTAAATTTGGAATATTTTATGAATAAATTTTTTAAAATGGATTAAATATTCAGAATAAAAATAATGTAAATTATATAATAAGTTAAAATAATTTTTTTTCCATAATTAATAGTGAAAAGAGTATTAATTAATTACTGTAGTTAATGTGACATTTGTTTTATCGAGTGTTAAACTAAAAATATATGATTATAAAAGACCTACAACTTTTATAAAAAATATTTTATATATATATTTTTACCTTATAATGTATAATTCTCTATAATGGTACATTTTTTAGACTTATGGCATGAGAAAAATGTGGGTGTGACGGTTTCTTTGAAAAAATTAAAAGTATGCCACTCACCTCACTAATAAAAGGCCACACTATACTCTCTTATCCACACCTTAAAATCATTTTTTTATTAGGAAAGAACATCCCAAATGTATTCCTTAACCATATACAGACATACTATATCCATTATTTTAATCCTAAATCCATCCTAATAATTGTTTTGGTTCTTACCTAAGGAGGTTGTTTGAAAAGGATATATATATCATGCTTAATTGAGAATATTTATTTTATTTCTTCTTCCAACTCATTAAAATATTATTAAATTATAATTATATAATAAAACAATTATATAAAATATATTTATATGTTATAATGCTAATTTAATAACATAAATCATTCTACTCTTCCATCAAATGGGATATGAAATCATCATTCACATGTATGGTGGACTACTGCCTCGTGAACCAATGTTATTCATTATACATCATCACCTATTATGGATTGATATAATAATAGATTGAAAGTGTATATATATATATAATATTTGTACAATACTTATACTTATGTAAATATGATATCACATATTCCTTTTTACTTTCCATTCTGTGGGGGTATGATGATGTCGCTCAAGTGTACGACAGACTACTGCATCGTAAAGTGATGTGATTCATTTTTCACCAAAATTTTACATAGAATGTAGTAAGGATAATGTTAATGAATATATGTGATATAAATGGAATAACTATGATATTAATTAAATATTTATCAGTCTTAAAAGATAATATATTAGGTTATTTCTTATCTTTCCACTCATTAAAAAATGATAACGTCATTCGTGCGTACGTGTGGATTACCACCTCCACATAGCGATGCAACAAAAAAACATTGATGATATAAATAAGTATTTTTCAACAAATAAAATATTATTTAGAATATTATTATCATTATTTAAATATAAAATGTCACTTACCTTATTTTCATAATGATTGTTGAAAAATAAAAATAGCACACATGGCTATGTAAAACCTACCATCTCAATAATTTTAATGTTGTACATTTTTCATGACCATATTTAATGATGTTTTTAAAAGTATAATTTAAATAAAAATATTATAAATATTTCATGATTATAATTATAGATATGTTTAAATAATAACCTCTTTATTCATAGTAGACACACAGAAGACTTTTTGAAATAATGAACTGGACTTCCTCAAAACACATGACATGGACTTAACTGATTAAATTTTTTATTATTTAATTAAAAATAAATAAGTTAAATGATTCAATTATAATTCATTAAACATTTAAAATATTATTAATAAATTAATTAATTTATGTAATATTATTATATATTATTTAAAGTACATATAAGAAAAGTATAGACTCGAGGTAAGGGGTTTCTCTTGACTTTACATCTATGATCATATTCAATATTCACAACTTATTTTTATTGTGTGGTGTGTATACTACCTAGTAATGTATTTTATGATTTTTTTGATAAAAATTATTGGTATTTTTAAATCTATATTAGGTTCCATCTTTTAATGGGTATTTGATCAAGACATTACCAAAGCTGCAAGGGACTTTATCTCAATTTCACTTTATTGAGGCATATTGTAATGTTACATACCTATATTATCTTATGATGTGTATATAGTACCCATTATAACATGTTATTTCATAAAAATCCTTATTTTCATGATATTTAATGTTTCATTTGAATTTATTATTTTCTGGTTCCTATGATTGAAAATATTACGAAAGTGTCAAAGGATTTATGTTACAATATCATTTATTTTTGGGATTATTGAATTTGAAGGTTATTTTGGAGGAAATAAAACACAATTAATTTATTGAACAAAATATATTTATTACCAACAAGTTATGAATGTTTTTAGTAGTTTTTATTTATATTTACTTACTTACTGATTAAAGATACATAATGAAAGTCATTTTTTAGTGATACTGATCTTGTATTTTCTTTTGATCTGGTATATTTCTCTTCCATATCCATGTATTATAAAAAGACTTAAAAATGTTCTTTATAAAAATAAATTATTTCCAAAATCTATTTTACATGGTATTGGACCTTATTCTAAAATGTTTAAAAATAAAATGTCATAAAAAAAATTAAAATGAGTTACTTTCAAAACCTTTTTATGCTTTTTTTGAAAAGAATATTTATTTCTAACATTTACATCATCAATATATTTTCATGATATCATGAAAATTATCTTCTTTAAACACCCTTTATATATTTACAAGGTTGTTTTCAAAGAACATTAATGTTTCAATATTGATTCAGTTTTTAGTTTTCAAAGTGATTTTCATAATTAAAAGATACCTCAATAATGCTTATATATTTTTTTAATTTTTATTTCCTTCTATGAACATAAATAAATATTTTTGTGAATTATTCTAAAATAGGGATATTTATTAATTATATCATCATCATTATTTATCTATATAGATTAATACCATTCCAAAGATATTATTATAAAACTAGTTTCCTTTCAATAGTTTAATCATGTTTCAAAGAGATTGTTATATAATCCATTTCTTTTTCACGAGTTAATCATGTTTTAAAGACATTGTTATGGAGAAAATTTATTTCTCATGGGTTAATCATGTTTTAAAAAGTTATTTATGGAACACATTTTCTTTTCCATAGTTTAATCATATTTCAAAGATATTTTCATGTTTCCCATTTCATATCATTGGGATAATCATGTTAATTAAAGAATAGAGGTTGTTTCTAGGAGTTTTAGATGAAATGGATTCTCTATGAACATTATTCGTAAATAGTAATTGGAATTTATTTTTGATCTTGTGTGCACCCATATAGAGTTTCAATGCATTGGGTAATGATTATATTATTTTGAGAATTATGTTGGAAGTTATCCATATGGTTATTCCAATTGTAATGGTTTTATAAGGGTTATGAGATGATGATTTCCCAAGATACCATAATTTATTTTTGATTTATATGGGTTATAAATGTTTATATTGATAAATATTGATATCACATGGCTCATGATTATTGATTCTAATAACTCTTTCCTATATTAAATCCTTATGTCATGTTTTCATATGTGATGATCCATGTATTTATGGGTATGATTTCTCTTATGTTACTCTCATACACTTTGATTATGTAATCATACCCTAATACTCATCTTATTATTACTGATGACATTCAATTGTAAATTCTTCTGTTTAACTTTGTTGATAATTTGATCTCACTCATCTTATGTTTTTATTTTTATTAGGTTATCAATAATGATGTTAAATAAATTATGTCTTGTAGTGTTTCATATATATGATTATGATAAACTAATGTGAAAGAAATAAAGGATGGGTAATTTGGAATAAATTCTCATTTAAATTCAAGGGTATTGGTTATGTATGAGTTTTTTATAATTATCTAAAACTCTTAACCAAAATGTTCTTTGAGAATGAAAGTGATCAAACATTTTACTTTAGATTTTGTATGTTTTGTATGGTGAAAATTAGGCCACATTAATTAGTATCAAATACATATTTATAATGCTTATGATTTTATTATGGTATCTAAGAGTGTGTGTTTAGGGATTTTATACATTAAAATCGATGCCACCTGAGGATTTTGAGTTACCTAAAGTGACCTAATCCTTGTGGGGATGATATTATTCTAAAGTATACAATATTCCCTATACTAATTATTCTAACCACATATCTACCGAAAATGATCTGTAATAAAAAATATGTCATCTATATTATTATAATTGTCTTTTAAATCATGTTGTTGGAAATATAAATTAGATATTTAGTTATGAAATAGATATATAAATTTTAAATTATTAGAATAATATGTATAATATTTTCATGCATATATTCATTAATATCTTACATGTGTTTCTTAATTATTTTCAATTAAAACAATTTTCTTGAGGTAGACACCCTTCAATGTTCAAAACTTCCTTTTATAAATGAAAGTTAATGTAATAAACGTTATTCAATAATTATTTATTACAGAAAAAATTACCCATTCTAACAAATATTTAATTGAAATTAACAAACAAAAAATTGAACAAAATTTCAGTAAAATGAATCTTATCATCCACACTTGATTGGAATTGAAATATATCAAATAAAATGAAAAAATGTGATCATTTTGAATAAGGTATATTCATATTAGTTTTTTTCCTATTGGGTAAGGTTATATGGGTTTAATTCATTTTAGTTATATTCATTTTTATTCATTTTATATCATCAAGACTAGGTTGGGGTGAGTTCAGTTTGAGTAAAGACTATTTATGTCAATTTCGAATGTTTAGATCTATTTCATTTTTTTTCGGTTTAGTTATGAATAAAATATTTTAGCTTGATTTAGTTTGGGTTAATATTGTTAACTTTAGTGTGGGGAATTTTAGTTTAGGACATTTCTGATTTATTTATTTAATTTTGGTTTAGTCTATAGGTTTTTTTGTGTTTTTTAATTCAATTATTATTTGGATAGATCAATTAAAATAAATATGGTTTAGTTTAGTTCAATTTTATTCATTATGGTTTTTAATTTGGTTCCATTTGGTGTAGTTCTATATAATAATATTTAGATTGAATATATATATTGTAATTGTTTAGTTTAGTTAAAGTTTTATTATATTTAGTTTAGTTTAATTTATTTTTATTCATGTCTAATTGGTTTAGGCTATTAGGGTAAGTTTTCTCTCTTTTAGTAATTTTTTTTATTTTTTTGTTTGAGTTGGATTTTTTTCGGATATAGATAGTCAAGTTTATTTATATTTAGTTTCGTTATATTCCAATCAGTTTAGTTATATTTTATAGTTTACATGTTTATATGTTCATCTTAAATGAATTTATTTACATGTTTACTTGTGAATATTAATTAAAATTAGGTAAATGTTAATACATTGAAGAGTTTACATATTTATTTGTAAATATTTTATATGATTTCTTATTAATGTAGATTAAATTTTTAAATTTTTATTTGTTAATATTATGTGAATTTATTTTCATGTTTATATGTTAATATTATTGGATAATATTTATACTATATAAAGTGATAAATTTAATGATTATATCAATATATTTATTATATTTATATATTTAAAAATTTATATAGTTTTTATATTAATATGTATTCTATATTTTTATATAAACTGCTAGTTCATTAATAAAATTAATATTTTATATTTTTAATCTCTATTGGATTTACACTGACACTAATTATTTAATTGATTCTTGTATTTAATGTGGTTTGAATGGTTTCTCTATAATGTTCTCTTAGTTTGGTCAACCTTAGAATATAATTGGATCCTTATTTACTGAATATGGTTGTTTATAAAAGTTTTCATGAATAGAAAATTAATCTCAACAACATACTGGTCATATTTTTTAATAATAATATAACATGACTTATTTTTAATAATATATCCTAACATATAACTAATATCCTTGATCTATGATTTATTTTTTAAAGAATCATTAAATAATCTAGACCCCACTTGAGATAATAGTTTACAAAAAGGTTAATGTCCTAAAATACTTTATAAATAGCTTCCAAACTATAAATAGGTTAATTTTTTAAATTTATTTTTAATTTATTTGGTTTATTTTAGTTTGATTAAGTATTAGTAGCTTTCAATTCATTTAATCTATTTTGTTTCTACTCTACTTCATTCCATTTAGTGAGGTTTTGTTTAATTCATTTTTATTCAATTTATGCTAGGTCAAGTTGGTTGTGTTTGATTTATTTCAGTTTTTTGAGCCTATTTAAGTAGTTTTGGGTTTGTTTATGTCTATTTAGATCAATTATTCTTGTTTATTTTTATTTTTTATGGGTCAAATAAATTTAATTTAGGATGGGTTAGTTCTTCCTTAGCATAGTTGGTTCATGCATATTTTTTTGGTTGGTTTCATTTCAGTTTACAAAAATTAAATTTACTTTTTTTATTTATGTTGAGTCATGTAAGGTATGGTAGGATTAATTTGGTTTGGATTAGTCATTTTAGTACCTAATTAAACTCAATTATACATGAAAAATACATGGTCTCTGTCATGATTATGTAAAATAGTTCATTCCAATGTATGGATATACATCATAACACACTTATAAGTTTTTAATTTCTTTGTAATAAATCCAAAAAATAGGATTCAATAACATGAAAGAAAGCATTAATGAAAAAAAATAATTTTTAATCAAAAATCCATAAATTGGAATAATACACTAAACTCACATATCTTCCAATAAGTAATCATTTTATAGTACTTTTTTACTAAAAATCATTGTGGGTTGGTATACCCTCTAAATCTATGAAAAATATACAAGACCAATAATTTTATAACTTATTTTTATATAATCTAAATAGGTTACTTAATTCCATAAATAGTGAAACCCTTATATCCCAACCATTAGGAAAATTATTGTGAACCTTCTATGAAATTATTAATTTATATAAATATAATCACAGTATATAATTTAATTTCACAAATTTTCTTACGTATAGTTGATCCCATACATTATCCATGATTTAATCTCTAATATATCTCTAGGAGACTGGTTTCCTGGGAATTATGTCACTATATTTAGAAGTCAACATTATAAGAAACCAACATTCTTTATTATATTTACAAAACATTTTACTACCTTCACTATACTCTACCAATACCATTTTTGGTTGTTCTATACTTTGCACATGTGATCACGTGCACACCACCTAATTATAGTAGATCTAGTTATAAAAGAATAAAATTAAAATTTTAAATTAATATATGTTACAAAAAATATAAACTATAGATACAAAATTTACCAGGGTTGTGTAAATATTCATAAGGTGGGATGATCATTAGGCTTTGATAGATCCCTAGACTATGAAGGATTGGTAAGAAATGTAGTGTTAATGAGGTCTGAAGTATTCTCATGATAATTAGTATGCTCATGATGATTAGAATGTACAAGAGTAGAAGTCAAAGGATAATGAACATAAAAGTCAATAGATAATAGAGAAGTTGAAAATGGTGGAATCATTGGATTATATTGGAAAGGATAATAGGGATGAGGTGTGGGATCTATCACCAGATAGCAAAATGGTAGATCAAAATCATAACCAAATGTAATTAGTGGAAACAACACCGAAAGTTTGAATATTACTTGATCAACTAAGGTAACTATGGGATGAGAATATATGCTAGATGGAATATCAGGTGAATGGTTTGTGTGCACTCATATATGATGAGTGATGTGAGTAGCTTTAGTACCCCCCTCAAACTGTCAATATGGTCACCACTGTTACTAGATTTTCCAGAGAATAATTGTCTCTTGTATGGTAGTTCTTGATTAAAATTTTAAACAAGTAATTACATAATATTATATTTTATGTAATTTACACACACACACATGTATATTTTAAATAATATACAGACATTGAGAACCAAAGGATAAATACCCATCTCTATCATGCATTGATTAGTTTCATAAATTATCTTTTGACGTATCTATTTGATATTTTCCATTTCCTATACTATAAAATAAATAAAAATTTAATTAAAAATTCATTACTAATTGGTAATGAAAATAAGATATACGAGATAAAATGAAATAAACAAGGAAAACAAATTATCAAGAAAAATAAGGGATATGTAGTGACATGAAATAATCATGTCATATTTAGTGGAAAGGAAAAAACATAGAATGTGTTTCATAAAATGAACAATTCATACTAATTATTATGATAAAGATGGATAACATATGGACTTTTTCTTATATGTTCAATTCATTCCAACTCATTTTGGGTTAGGTTGAATAAATTTTGATTATTTCATATTGGTTTATTTATATTCAATTTTTCATTGGGTTTGGTTTGGTTTGGTTTAGGATTATTATGTTTAACATAGTTTGGTTTAGTCTTTGTGATTTTAGGTTGTTTTGGTTTATATTTATTTGATTTAGATTTATTTTGATTAGATTTGGTTGTCTTATCTAATTTTATCTCTAGGTGAATAATTTTATTTCATTTTTCATGAATGTTGATTAATTTATATAATGATATGTTTTTGTTTTTTTTCATTATTTATGTATTCATTTATTATTTCATTAAATAATTTATTTATGCATATTTAATTTTTTGTATTTTTTATGTTTCCCATTAATGAATTTATTTATATAGGTTGAGGGAAACTTATTCTTTATCCTTTTAGGTATTTGTATATATATATATTTATATATTTTATCATATATTTGTTTTTTAATTTTTTTGATTTCATTGTGTTTCACTTCGTTCATTTCAGTTCATTTGGGTTAAGTCATCTGATCATTTTTAGTCATTTGGATCATTTTGTTCATTTGGCAACGCCATTGGTTTTATTTTTGGGTCAGCTTGTAGTACCCTCGGTTTCTGGTATTTAACCCTTAAAAAATGCTTTTTATGCTTATAAAGATAAGACTGATGAATTAGAGAGTCGGGAGAACTTAGAATGATGTTTTGAGGCAAAGTGGAAGTCGCACGGGCGGCGCATGGTTTGTCTAACCACGTGGACAAACTGTGCGTAGTTGACACTTTGGATGAAGTGGCTCCCTCACGGTTGGAGCATGGTCCGGGAGACCATGTGAGGAGGCCGTGCGAGGGTCTGCTGAGGCAATGTCTAATGCATGGTTAGTTCACAGTTTTTCAAACCATGCGAACTAACCATGCAGTCACTTAAATGAGATCCTTAAAAAGTGGATCAAACACGTTTTCCTTCTAAATGGATTGTTTTTCCTCCTAAGCGGCCATAACTCGAGATCACTCTCCCTTGAAGGTAGGAGAACCTGTCCGAAGAGTTTTGAAGGAGATCCGATGGCTTTCCTTGGTGTATCAAATCCAGATTCTTGAGGTATGTGATCATTCGTCATCATTCTTGATTGGTTTCTTAGATATAATTCTCCAATTCTCTTGGTTTCTTAGATATATGCTAGTTATGGGTAGATCTAAGTGTGTGGATGCCAAATATGAATATATTTGGTCTTGGTATTTCTATGAAATTATATCTAAGGAGGTTTCTTGAAGAATCAACCTGGTTTTCTTGTGCGTTCTTCGTTCGTTGTGGTTTTCATCAAAACCATCGAGGTCGAAGGCTTCTTTCTTGACTCCACTGAGTAGATCTGATTAGAATTCTATCAAATTGAATGTGTAATGTTTAATTGATTATGATTTCTATATATATATGTATATATATATATATTTTATCATATACTTGTTTTTTAATTTTTTCGATTACATTGTGTTTCACTTCGTTCATTTTCGTTCATTTGGGTTAAGTCATCTGGTCATTTTTAGTCATTTGGATCATTTTGGTCATTTGGCCATGCCATTGGTTTTATTTTTTGGTCAGCTTTTAGTCCACCGGTTTCTGGTATGTAACCATTACTTAATTATTTTAATGGTTATAAAGTTAAGGGTTATTAATGATAGAGTAGGGAGAACTTGGAATGATGTTTTGAGGCAATGGGTAAGTTGCACAGGCAGTGCACGGTTTGTCTAACTTTGCGGACAAACCATGCGTAGTTGAAGCTTTTGAGGTAGTGGCTCCCGCGTGGTTGGATCATTGTTCGGGATACCGTGTGAGGAGGTCGTGCGAGGGTCTAACGAGGTAGTGGAAAATGCACGGTTAGCTCACGGTTTGTCAAACCGTTCGAACTAACCGTGCATGCACTTAAATGAGATACTAAAAAAGTGGATCTCACATGTTTCGGCCTCTAAATGGCTTGGTTTTTCTTATAAGCGGCCACAACTCAGGATCACTCTCCCTTGAGGTAGGAGAACCTTTCCCAAGAGTTTTGGAGGTGATCCGTAGGCTTTCCTTGGCGAATCAAATCTGGATTCTTGAGGTATGTGATCGTTTGTCATCGTTCTTGATCAGTTTCTTAGATCAACTTCCCTTATTATTTGGTTTTCTTATATATACACCCATTATGGGTAGATATAAGTGTGTGGATGCCAAATATGATGATATTTTGTCTTGTTCATTCTAGGAAAATTGATCTAAGGCAGGTTGTTAAATAATCAACCCGGTGTTCTTTTGCGTTCTTCGTTCGTTGTGGTTTTCGTCAAAACCTTCGAGTTAGGATACTTATTTCTTAACTCCACTTAGTAGAACTGATTTTCATGCTTTCAAATTGAATTTTTTGTGTTTAATTGATTGTGATTTTGTTTTTGAACACTTTTTGGAAACCTTCTTGAGTGATGGTTATGAAATATAGAAAATTGGGGATTTTGAATGAGTGCTTTTGTTCTTAATTTTAAAATAGATATTTTAAAATGGGGTTTTCTAGAATTGTGAACCATTGTTTGGTTTAGATGTTTTCAATAATGGGAGTGTTTTATTGAAGTAAAATGACTATTTTGAAATTGGTTTATTCTTTGGTTTTCAATAAATGTAAAATTTTATTGAAATTATTTGAATTGGTTGAACACAATTGGTTTCTAACATGATGGTTGTGTGTGTTCATGGGCACGTGGGATGGATAAGGGTTATGGTTCTACCCCATCATTAACAGGATGGATAGGGGTTAGGGATCTCCCCCATCAAATAGTGCATGTGGGACGGATAAGGGTTAGGGGTCTCCCCCATAATTAACTGGATGGATAAGGGTTTGGGCTCTCCCCTATCAATTGGTTCACTAGGGATGACTTTGTGAAAGGATGAATCACCACTCACGAGAATAGGGAGATATAGTTTACATGAATGGTTGGTTGTTTGGATGTCAGAAATGAATTGGGTATGTCAAATGAATGTTGAGAAATGTTTTTAAATCTTGTTTAGTTATTTTTTCTGAAAAAATAACTTGTTGGAAAAATTGGTTTCAATTACACTTGTATGATTTTGGTTATAAATGATTTTGGAAACTTGTTTATATTTGGTTCTAAAATATTTTTGTAAATTGTTTTATATAAATTGTCTTATATAAATGTGACTAACTTTTCTATCCTAGTGGCATGAGTAGGGAAGCCATTGTGGAAAACCTACTGAGTTTTATACTCACCCCTACTTTGGCACTTTGGTGCTTTTGAAGATGCTATCTTCTGGGACAGGGGAAAGGCAATGTTTCACACATATTTAGCCCCACCTCATGACGTTTGGGATGTTCGGTGATTGTGGAGTTTGAATGTTGTGAATCATGGAGTCTTATGGTCTTTTGAGAGTCTTGTATTGTTTATCCGCTGTGTAATTTGATACTTTGTTATTCTTCTGCTATTGCATACATGATTTTTTTGAGATACATGAAGATTTTGGGTTGTCTTTCATTTGTTAATGAATCATATAGTGGTTGTTTGGTTATGTTTTGTAGGTTTATTGGTTTACTTCTTAAATGGTAAATCATCCCCCACTTGTATTTGAAACACTTAGGCATATATTGCGAGCCTTTGGCATCTTGGGGATGTCACTTAAGGTCTAGTAATAACTCATTGTACTCTCAAGACAATGAGAATTGTGGGCCATTACAGAACTAATTTGGCCATTTAGTTTTTTATTATGGACATTTGGTTAATTTTGGGTTAGTTTATTTGGGTTATTTTTGTGTTAGGCCATTCTGTTAATTTTTTCCATTTAGTTTAATTTGGTCCAACCTAGGGAAAACCAACATCTACTCAATGGAACTAAACTTAAGAAACATAAATGAAATGAAATTATATGAATTAAATTGAATTGAGTCAAAAAAAAATTGAATAGATATAATGAAAATCTAATTAATTTCAACTAAAATAAACAAAAATAATCCAAACTTAATCTTTCAAACTGGAACCCACATGAAAATTTAATTAATGTGGTTTTGGATTATTTAGGTTTGTTATGGTTTATTTATATTAGTTCGTCTCAATTTAAGAGTTCTGAATCATATTCATTGACAAGTTTATCCTTTTTATATGAAATAAATTATCATGTGACAGAAACTTTGTATTTTTATATCATTCAAAATAAATAAATTTATTTATTTACATGTACTACCACACCTAGCATTAATCGAATATTAGAAGTGTGAAATTATTTAATAGTTATACTATAAATAAATTGTATTAGGATGTTTATAGGTGAATATCAAAATTTTAGTGGACATTATCTGAACCTATTTAACTGAATTCTAAATCTATTTTATTGGATTTTAAATTTGTTTTGTGATTTTTTGTGAAATTTATTTATATCTATTTTGACAAATTATATAAAATTTAATCTATTTAAATCTATTTAAACCACTTAAAGTGACTTTTAAATATTTTTTAATTCGTTTTAGTGAAGTTTGAACCTATTTAAATCTATTTTAGGAACATTTAATGAATTATAAAAATATTTTATGATAGGTTATCTATGAATTCTATTTGGTTAATATTTACTACAAATTTAGACCTGTTTAAAACAATTTTAATTCAGTTTTAGTAATAATTCTATATGAATTAAGTTTATTAAGGCACGTTCTTATTCATTTTACCAGTTTAGTGTTGTTATTTATATAATTATGATAATTATTATCAAAAAATACTTGAAAATAACATTGAAATGACACACACATGTTATTTTAGTTTGGAGTAAATTTAGATGTTATTAATGATTATGCGAAATATAAAAACAAAAATATATTAAATGGGAGTGGTGGAAAACAATATTCATTATAGATAAATTATAACATTAGGACATCAATTTAAAAATAATAAATAGTAAAAATAAACTAAATAAATTAAGAATATAGTGAATGAAGTTCTAAACAAATTATAAATAATTTAATTAGAAGAATTTATAAAATGATGTTGCTTAAGTTAAACTATGAAAATGATAATGTTCAAAATAAAAATCTAAAAAAACCATGATAAAGGTACATATTGTTTGATATGTTCTTTCATTACTATATAAACATTGAAATGATCAACAGTCATAGTAAAAATATAGCACTTATTTGTTGTGAAATTAAATAATATAGACCAAAAGAATGAGAATATTTATAGTAAATAGACTCAAACATTAAAAATTTTAATATAGAATATTAAATTTGAGAAAATTCAAACATTAAAGTTTAATATTCTTAAAAAATTAAGTTTTTATTATGGACATTATAACATAATATATTTTAACATTATAATTTTTAAATATATTAGTGCATTAGTTCTTGATAATTAAAACATACAACATGTATGAATGTAACTATATAAATGTTCCAATACATTCTATAATAATAATTAAGATATTGTAAAAACTATAGAGGATATATAAAGTATGAAAAAATATATTGTATTGAAAAAAGATAAAAACAATAGTTATAAAACATTTTTATTGAAATGAAACTAACTAATTTGAAAATGTTTCATGTAAATAGGAGAAAAAACATCATGATAATGGTTATAGGATGAGTTATAAATTTGAAATTATATTACTATCAATGTTAAAATATTCAAAAAGTAATTTATTATTATACAATCATGTAAAGATATTATAAAAATATACATAGTGTTATATGCAATAATAATTATTAAAAAGTGAAACTTCTATAAGAAATATACATAGGTAATGGCATTTTCAATACAAAAAGTGTTTTTACAGGTAGAAATATTATTGGAAATATAAAAAATAATCTATGTTGTTAGTAATGTTTAAATGTTTTAATGAATCTCATATTTAAGTAACAAACCTGGATAAAAATGTTATTGGAACTATATTAGTAGCTTCTGAAATAAATACAACATTTATAAATAATTATGTAAAACAATATATTTAAATACCATTGATATATTAATATAATATATATTTTTAACTATTTTTAATAGACATAAATAGGTTTTTTAAATGGTGATATAATTTAGGAATTATTCAAAAAAAAATTTATTTTTAACATGAAATAAATTCCATTAAATGCAACTAAAAGAAGTAAAAATAAACTAAACATAACCATTCGCGATGGAACCAACATGAAAAAATGTGAAACTTCTCAATATAAATAAAATTAAGTTATATTAAAGTAATATGATAAATACCCACCTAGAAGATCAATGTCAAGCTAAACTAATTGAATCGATACAACGTATGGTTGATTTTATATATCACCCACCACTCCTTCAGGTTCACAATAAAGTTTTTTTATTAGAGTATTTGATTCATCATATGAAATATATTTATCAAGGACAATGGGGTTAAAAATGGTATCAAATTTATCACCATTATCATTAAATATATGTCTTGGGATCACTTCTGAAATGACATTGAATTTTGGTATTTTAGGATGTTTCACATAAAACACTTGTTTCTAGATTAATTCCAAACTATATGGATCATCAGTAGCTAAGAAGTAGATTATTTCAATAACTGAAATTCTAAATTTATTGATAAATATTCTTATTTTTTTATTGAATCAAACCACTTTTATTTATTTATAGAATATAAACCAAAGGAGTAATAATACTATATTAGTAATTTATGAATAAATATATAATATGAAACATTTTCATATTGAGGTAGGATATCTGATGAACTAGCATAAAACTCCATCACTATAGTTAACATAAGACCATCAATTTTTTTTCTCATATTTTGTACATGATTAGTTAAGAAAAAGTTATACCGATTGATCACCAGTGATTTTCTATTATGAACCAAATTATTGGGAATAAAAACAAAGCTCTTATTTATTTATAGAGAGCGTTAGAAGGTAATCACATTTTCTAAAATATATATTAATATTAAAAATAAATTAACATTTATTGTTTATATTATAATTGAAATGGTCATGCCTTTGATTTCAATAATGAATGAAAATCATTACTTTGAAAATTCAGTATCCTTCTCAAAGAAATTAATGTTGAATTCTACTTATAATTTATTTATATAACCTATATAAAAAGAGCTATAAATTTTATGATATATATAACTATTCATTATGAGATATTATATACCTGATAAAATTACATAATTGATGTAGTTATCAAAAAAACTTAGTTATCCAAGACTATTCCATGTTCCAACTCACAATATTCAAGGCTCAATGTATATACTTTATATAATATAAGAATTCCCCCTATTTTGGGAAATGTGATAAAAGTGGAATCAATTTTCTTATACTACACATATTTATTTCTCATTGTATGATTACTTATAATGCTCACATAATCCAAATATACAAAACAAAAATCTATAAATTATTGATCCAAATAAATATTAACAATAAAAACTTTTGGATAATTCCAATTACTAATATAAAAATTCATTTTGTATATATTTATTTCAGTTGGATACATCCAATGAAAAGAAAAATGTTCCCCAACTTGTATTTTAATGGGAAGATGAATAATTATATTCCAAATGAAATTGAAAAAATATGGAGGAAACTTTTTCATTATCATGCACAAAATTAATGGTTTCTATTCCTTTCTTTTTATCATGACAGAATTAAAAAACCACTTATAAAAAAATATATAAAAATGGAACAATAAAATAACCATCAACTTTAAATTATTGGAAAGTAAATTAGGAATTGTTATTATAGATAATTTATGATGAAAGATATGATAGTTATGATTTTTCAAGGACTTCAGTTTACATCACTTATGTTGACCCATTTAGGTATATTTCATTAATATCAATCAGTACCATTGATTTACTTTAGTACTTCTATAAATTGATTTTCTATAAAGGTTTTATAAAATAAGAATCAAAAGGAAATTTCAAGATTTTTTCATTGATACAAATATGATTCAGTTTTATTCTGATAACCCAGTCCACCAAGTCATGAAATGATCATAAACCATATTTACTCTTCTAATTTAAATTTAGAAGTATTGAAATCAATATTTCACATATATGGTTTTCAATCGGAATTACATCTAAAAAATTATGTAAAACATTAGTTGACCAATAAGGAAAGTAAAAGTGAAAAATTTTATTCTTAAAATTTTAATTAGATTCAGTGGAAACATTATTCCTATATTTAGATTTAATATGACTTTTCAAGAATGAAAAAATGGAACCTTTCAATTAATTAAGAGTGTTAGTTATAAAAATTCAATGATGTGGTTTCTTTTTCTCAACGATATTTTTAAACCATCAATGATTTATCATGTATGGTTGATCCATTAGAAAGAATCATTAATGCCCCATGTAACTAATTCTATGATGCCATTTATGTATTTTGAATCATATATTCTTCATAAAAATTTGAAAATATAGGTTACCATTCAAGATCTAGATATAAATCAATGTATACATAGGGAAATTAATTTTCATCTGTATAAGTCTATCACACATTTTAATCATGCATTTCAAATAATCATCATATATACACAAACCCAAATTAAAAATACAATTAAAATATTTTATTAAATGTTTCAAATAAAAATATATAAGGTAGAAATATTTGTATAATCAAGAAAGAAAACTACCCACATGCTCTATGAAGTAAGAATCTGACCAAGTGGATTAAAACTATCAAATGATATGCCCAACATGACATTAAAAACATCAAATAAAAAACCTAGATAACATATATAAAATATCGTTCATGATAATAAATCTATTGGATGAACTAAATCATATTTATGCTTAATTATCTAAGCATCATTCCATCATATATTTGTTGATATTTTTTCATTAATGGAAGCATTTTTTAGTCTAATAATTAGGGGAATGTTCCAAATTAATTTTTATGGAATAGAAGATAGTGTTAAATATATATTTGGATTCCATAAATATGTAACACATTCCTTATAATAATTTAATACCATGGTTTCCTCCCAATATATTCTATAATATTTTTGAAATGCATGAGTTTAATTATTTTAAAATAAAATTTGATTTTTTAACTTCCATTCCATAATATTATTTTGGGAAATATTTGTATAATTAGAAAGTAGGTCCTTCAAAAAGGTAAGAAGATAATTGATGAGAGTATTATAAATTTCTTAAATTATTTCCCCTGATACTATTATATTAAAAATAACAACTTTTTAACTTTATCACATCCCCAATAAATATGATTCCTTTAAAAATCTATCAATTCTATCACTCTCCCAGCATTATCATTTTAATTAGTTAAATCATGTGTTCTCATATCATTTTATTCTTGAATTTACATATTTTTTCACTTGATTATTAATAAATAGAAATTGGTCAAATATAAAATTATTTTTTCCCATCAATTTAGTTTGACCATGAAGAGTTTGATATTTATTTTTTTTATCCGTTGAATAGTTTCTCTAAAAGCCAACTCTTTTTATGGTGGATAACATATTACATACTAAACTAATCCGTCCAACACAATTATAACATGGGTAGCATATTATTCCTCTATATCGAGCATCATAAAATGATAAATCTAAGAAAAATATAACTTATTTTGATACTTGGTTCAGATTAATTTAGTATCATACATATAACTTCTCTATATTCGGTTATAAAAAATTTATGTTCTAATTAAAATTAGTATAGTACACTAAAATTAAAAAATTTATAATAATAATGAATATTTTGAATTCATATTATGAAAAAATAATTCCATAATTGGAAATAATTTTCTTTGTCATGGTAATAATTTATGAAATAAAAAAATTGTTCCACATGACATGAAAATCATATCTTTGATATATATGTTTTTATCTAGAAAAAAATTTATAATACCATCATGAAATAATTCAATATTACATGTATATAGAATGTATCCAATAATATAATTCAAATACTACTTTAAATATTAATTTCATCAATTCATTCTATTAGATAACTAATAAAAGGATAAAAGATAACATATTCTATTATCAATGTATACTATTATCAACCTAGACAATGTATAAGAACTAAAATATGAAAAAAATAACAAATATTATTAGATTGGGTAGAGGCAGTGAGTGAATATTAAATAAAAAAAATTAATTAGTAACATGTTTTCTTGAAACATTTCAGAACATGCTAGATTTAAATTAATTATACATTTTTAATCATCGATTAATTAAAAATAAACTATTAAATAACTAATTTCAAAAAAACCCCAATACGTTAAATAGAAACTAAAAACTATTTCAATGATTAATTAGATAATCCATTAATATATATCAAATTAAAAATAATTTCACAAATTATTTAGGTAGGGATAGAAAGTAACTAAATTTTAATAAAATTAGTCAACTATGATCAAATTTATTACACAATACTATATGAAATATATTCTAAAAAACCGCAGTTAAATGAATGAAGAAGAATGGTTACCTAATGGGATATAGGAAATTGTTTTATACCTAGATAAAAATTAAAATTATGATCGATTGAATAGAGAACGGGCATGAAACTCATTGATTTGATGTTGAAGATGAATCAAAACAAGAAACCAATGAATGAGTGGAGATATCCTGGGGGAATTGAGGGGAATATATCATATGATTAAGGGGAAAATTTTTGAATGTGGGGGAAGGGGTGTACACATGCCACATGTAAGGAGTAAATATATCAAATTTTTAGAAAAATAGTTTTTATATTCAACTATTTACCAGTGGATTTTTGAAACCATTAGTATTGGGTCTCTGTTGTGAAGCTACACAAATTTTTTGTATAATCCATTAGTATATGGTCCACTATACCCAAAATCTAAAAAAGTTATTGGCATTGAGTTGTGGGTATAACCAATAATTTCATTAGTGTATATGTTTATGTGATATAACTATGAATAAGAAATAAGAGTTATAAATTCTCACATCAAACCAATCTACAATCAACTCAACCTGAGAAACCAACATAGAATAATCTTCTATGAAATTTAAATCTAATTTTAAATTACTTTTCTACACCCACTCAACAAATAGATTAAAAATATTAAAGAGAAACCAGGTTTATCAATATATAGATTAATTCTCCCAATTTTAATAATTAAAATTAAATGGAAGAGAAGAGGAAGATAATAAAACATAACTCAATGTTGCGAAATGGGATGTGTTCCCATTTGCAGCTTCAAATTATCAAAAGGTTTAGTTGAACGTTTTTTATAAAAATATCAATAATCTAATTATTCGATGGAATAAATTTCATCTTTAATGTTACTTCAAAAATATTCTCCATCATGAAATGATACTTAATATTTTTGTGCTTTGATATTTAATGTTTCATTGTGTTCTTGGATAGATTTATAGCACTTTTTCTAGTGCATCAGACCCACAATCCATGTTTTGGAGATAAAAATATATTATTTACATACCATATTTAAATAAAAAGTGATATGGACTAATATAAACTTATATATATTTTAATAATATAAATATTACATCTCATAATAATCAAACAATTATAATAATGGAAAGATTAGTGTTTTTGAGGACTAGAAGCTTAAGAAAAAATATTTAAAAAAACATGTACATTTCTAAATAATTGAAACACACAAGCTTCCCTTATATACATGTCATATCTCATTCCCATCTTTATATATTGGGGTATAGAGAAGATAATAATGTGGTGAGATGAAATGGTCATTTAGGGAAACAATTATCAACAATACATCAAGGAAAAGATTATAAGAATATGAGATACATGAGCATGGGAGAAATATCTTATGAAAAAGAACATGGAACAATAAGGTTTGTAAGAAACTCAATATAAATGACATATAATATCAAATGATCAAACATATACCATGGAATAAGAGTGTATAAACAGGAGACAACAAACATGAGCCACTGAGTATATCATAAGAATATAAAATGAAACATGGAATTCCATTTAATCATAGCATAATAAAAAATTATGGAACAAAAATAAGAACAATTAAATCATAACAACGTGAGTAAATTCAGTCAATCCCACACATTTTGGTATGATAAAAAAAAAATACTTTCTTCATGTTATGGAAAAAAATGTCCACACTTTATGTTGTGAAAAAATAAAATTTTGATGCATGGAATCACTATCTCATGAGAAATAAAACCGTTAAAAATACATTATACGGCCCTTAACATCACATATTGATAATCCATAAATGTGTTCCACCAGAATCTTAAAAAAAATAAATCTTTAAACATAAAATAATTAACCCATGAAAATGTTATATGTGTTTCCTCATAAGATTTTCTATAACATTCCATTAACTGTTCAAAGAAATAAGGTGGATGGTCGTATTAAAGCAAATCCCCAATGTAATATATAGGTCATTTAAGGATGTTTACATACTTAAAAATCACCCATTTAATATTATTTAATAAATAATTTTCAAAATAAATATTCATTTTCTTGAAATGGTTGAAAACTCTTTAAAAATATTTTATTTAAAAAAATTATTTTATTTTGATTCTTTTGTTAAAGAACATCCTTCAAAATAAAATGTTTTTTTGAAAGAAAAAATTATAAAAGAGATACTATTTAAAAAAACTTTTTTTAAGGCATAAAACCATTATATACATCTTCCTTACAAACATATACATTTAAAAGTCCATTTTAAAATCAATAATTCAATTTTAATATCAAACTTTTACTTTTGGAAATTATAATGATATTTACTTTTCTTTTAAAAACAATTAAGAATTAAAATAGACTGGAAAATTATTTTTAATCATATTAAGGATGCTTCATAAAGATAAATTCTCAAAATAGAGAAATAAAATGAAAAAGACTTTTTAGAAAATGTCTTTAATATATTTGTACAATATGATGTTATAGATTACATTTAAAATTCATTTCAAAAAATTTGAAGTGGAAAAATTTGGAAATCATTTATTTTTAAAAATAATTTTCAATAATATATAATTTAAAAATATATGAATGGGTTTTAGTGTAAAATTTATAGTGGAAGATAAAAATTACAGTCAGGAAAGGAAAAAAACTTCATCACTGAAAAATATATATTGAATCCAACTTTATTAAAGCAGTGATAAATATATTTGAATAATAGATCATTGAAAAATATATAAAGGGTATTTAGTGAAAAATGTATAGTGGAGGATAAAATTCACAGTCTGAAAAGGAAAACAATTTCATCATGTAAAAAATTACATTAATTGAAACCCACATCATAAAATGAGGGGTAATTTTTTTTAGAATATTTAAAGAAGAAATTTAAGATAAATAGAAGTAAAACAAAATTGGATTTAAAAAAAAATAAGGAATTACATTTAGAGGAAGGGTAAATAGGTATGTGGAAGATAAAGAGCTCATTTGTATATGATGGGAATTATTATTAACATCATCAAATTTTATGAAGAAAAAAAATTCATAATTTTTATTCCCCATAAAATAAGGAGAAAAGTGTTATAATATCATTATATAATAGAATAAAAATACCATGTTAAAAAATTGTAAAAAATGAATCATTATTACTCAATAAAAGAATTTGAGTAAAAAAACCCTTACGACTTCTATAACATTTGATCCAAAACCTATTTAAGAGAGAAAACATGAAATGAAACTTTAAATACCCTTAATAAAGATATAATACTGATATAATATTTCATTTAGGTAACACATACACCATATAAATAAAAATATGTTCACAATACAAAACCTCTCTCCAAAAAGGCAATTTGATAAGTAACCCTTACCTATTATTCATGCTTAGTCGAACACAGTCTAACTTCATATATAAAAAAATGCTCTTAATAAATTATTTCATAATTTTATATTTATATTATAAATTTTATAATCTTATATTATAAGTATTTATTATATATTTACCATTTAGTTATATTTTATTTCATTAATTGGATGTTTTTAATTTTAAATGTTTTTCACATGCTTTGTAATGTAATTATTGATATCCATTATTTGAAGAAGATTTTATCATTTCTATATTATTTATGTTTCTGAACAAAATGTTTTATAATGAGTTATAAATTTTCCATTTCAATCCATGATATTTTTATTATGGTTTTTGGATATGAAATTAGTGGCTTTCTTGTTCTGGTGTTTTTTAACTAAGAAAGGGTGGTATATTAAAAATAAGTTATATATTAATATAAAATTTCAGAAACCTTAAAATAGTTATTTGATCAATGATTTATAATAATTACATTATATAAGTTTTCATATCCATCAATGATATAAATTTATAACATTGTTCATGTTGGTAGATAAACCGAGACAAATAAGAACATGTTATAATTGATGGGTGTGTATGGTTAAGAAAGTGATTCCTTTATACTAATATAATTATTATAAAATTATAATGATATTATTTTTATTCTTTAAGGTGGTGAATAATATTATATGATATTTGGATAAATATTAAATTTATATATGAAAAATGAAATATGTTGCTTCATGGAGGCGGTAGTTTGCACTTACATAAGGGTGTTGTTCACATTTTCCTTAGAACGTAAAGATGGTAGGAATTAATTTATATTTTAAAAATATTAATAATGTTTTCAGTATAATTATTATTCCTTAAATACCCCATTTTAACCAACCATTTAATTAAGTTATGAATAATGGATCACATTGCTGATGGAGGTGTTAGTCTTCAGTTAACACAAGAGACATTTTCATTTTTTGAATGGTTGGAAGGAAGGTATAAAACTCTTATCTTATTAACATAATAAATGTTTTGAATAATTATTGAATTTATATAATTATTTAAAAAAATTATGTTATATTCATAGGAGGTCAACTAAGAATGAAATGAAAAGTAGTGAAAGGAGTAATTGAGAATTTTTCCTTACTCCTTAGAAGATAGTTTTTTCAAATTGGATTATGATTTTTCAAGGTGGTATTTTTAGAATAATAGAAACTATATTATGTTTATTTGATTGTTGTAAAGTTATTTTTTACTATTTTTTTCTAATCTAAGAGTTTCTTGGTGTGAGGAGAAGTGGGGTGGTGATGAATCCTTTTATAAGAGAGTGTATTGACATTTTTCTAATAATATAAATGTTCAAGTCACTATTAAAAAGTCAATTGGATCTAATAATAAAAAATAATGGGGTTAGGGAATGGGTAATGTAATTAAATCCTTAAATATACATTTTCAAAAATGTTCCCAATATATTTTTAATAATTTTACTCTTATATTTCTCAGTTCTATAATTTTTGTTTTTTACGGTGGTAATTGTTTTTAACTATGTAATTTAACTTTAATGCCTAAAAATAAAATGGAAATTGTTAAATAATTTACAACTAGTTTTAAAAATTATTAAATCAATTTTGTAAAATAAAATTTGTAAGGGTGATAGAAATTAATTTTTATATTATTTCATAAGACACGTAAAAACCATTTTTAGAAAAAAATTTATTTTAAGCCTAAAAATTGTGATTAAGATAAATTTATCAATGTTGTTAATTTTTAGAAAATTATTTAGAATATTATTAACCAAATAATAGTTATGTGGTTTTCAAGGTAATCTGAAACTAAATTATACATTGTTGATACTTAGTTAAAATTAACTAACCCCGAGTAGTTTTTATTAAAGTAAAATGTTACTTATGTTTCCAAAATGTTAAACCTGGGTTTTATAATTTAAAAATTTTATTTTTAAATTACTTATTTTATTTTATAAACATATATTTTTTATATTAGAATTGTTTTATGAAAATTAAAATCACACTTCTATTATGGTATGGTCATAAAAGTGACAATATTTACATAATCAATAGTTTCCACTATTCACCCAAAAATTCAACCTATTTAGAAAAATAAAAAAAACATCATCCCAATATATTTTTTAATTTATGAATATAAAAATGAATTTAATTTTATAAAATTAAAATTATGAAATTTATAAATGTAGTTTTTAAAATAAAATACAAAAGATATAAAAAATTGACTCTTTTTTTAAAAAGAATGACATTTTTAAGAGTTCGGAGTACTATTTCATATCAATTTATAATTTAAGGAATGATAATATATTAGTTAATAATTATATTTTAAAATCGATCAATTTAATTTCTTATGATAAAATTTGAAACAATTTAAAAAGTTATTTAAGAAAGAATAATCTTGTTTAATATCGATATATATTAATTAATTATCCTATAAATGGGAACAATATTAGTTGAGTTATATATTATTTATTTATATGATATTTATTAATATTTTATTTTTATTAATAATATTCAATAAATATATCATTACTCATTTTATTTTGTTGTTGCATTTTCAGAAATCTATCAAACAAATTATATTTATTTAATGAATATATATATAGTAAAATCTTGATGTGTTACATTCCCCTATAAATAAATTTCAACCTAAAAATTTTAATTACCACCCACTAAGAAAAATAAATAATGGATATATAAGATATAAAAAACTCAATATGTAATTTATAATGAGATATACACATCGCAAAATTAGATACAATGAAACTCATCATTTCTCACATAATAGAAATGAAATGATATTTTCCTTTTCTCAATAATTTTTACCAAATATTCTTCATTTGCTGGTTATAGAAGTTTTTAGGGACATACCTATCAAAATTTCACTTTCATGATCCCATTTCCAAAAAAAATTTAAAACCAAAATGGTTAAGATAATTTCTAATAATCATTTGAATATGAAAACACAATATAAACATATACTCTCCCATGAAACCTTCATCTCAACCAATGAAAATTTTAGTTCTACTATGACAAACTTGAATCAACTTATTACACTCTTTGTTTAATACTTGGGTATTAATAGTAATTTTCTTCCCATTCTCTCTAATCATATGGTATTGAAATTTTTTATTGATGTTTTATAGAGGAAATGTGATTAACCAAATCATAACCCCCCATGGGTGTCAAACCAAGATTGCATTTATTCCATTTTTCATGCATCGAGTGATGATTGAGTTAACACAAAAATATTTCCCATTCATGGTTATTAACCATAGGTACATATATTCAAGATTCTGTATCCACATATATTATCCACATAGGTATTTGATTTACAAGAAAACTACATGTTGTTTACTTTATAAAAAATATTGGATTTTATCCTATACATATAATTATCCAAAGGGGTTTCAATTATATTCTCCCATTATAATCCACCAAAAAATCTAAAATAATCCCAAAAATAACAATACACTTCTCTGATTTGAACTAACATTCTCAATATTTATACTCTTATATTTCGTGTTAAAAATTCCTTATTTACACACCATATTTGAATACCAAGTGAGATGACCTATGCTAAACATATATATATTTAAATAATTTAAAAATTAAATTTCATAGAAAAAATCGTATAACCTACTAAAGTGATACCATAATTAATCTTGACATGGATTGAAGGGTTTTCTAGATTCCCATGAGATAGAAGCTAGTTCCTAAGAAATTATAAACTATCAAGAGGGAATGATTTTTCCTTATGAATAACTGAAAAATATAGATGATGTGGATAGAAAATGAAAACATTTAGTATAAAAAAATACTAATCAAGTAAAAAACAATATAAGTAGATAAGTTCAAGTCTCATAAAGAGTAATAAACCAAAGTCATGACATAACTATCAAATACATCACAATAAGATCTCCTTATGACAAGTAGGTCACATACTCCACTGGTCACTGCTTACTCCCAAGCTCCTATTATCATAAACACCCATGATCTACTTGTGGTTCCTTTCCTTTTCCAAGATCTAGAATAATAAATTCTAAAAAAACAGAAATGAAAAAGTAGTTTTTGAGAAAAAAAATCCCAATAAGATCCCACCAAGAATTCCAAAATTAGTCCCTATCAATTAAAACATGCATGATAATTTCTAAATAAAAAATTAATTTTAAAATTTTCATAATTCATCATAAATCATGATTTAAAATCATTTCTAAGGTGAGTATACAATATAAAAAAACCATTTTTGTCAAAACAAGCATGAATATGAATTTATAATAAATAAAACATGATTAAACTATTTCTTCAAAATTTTGAATGAATAAATCAATTCCAGGAGTTCATTTTCAATCATATCACCTTTATTAAGAGTTATTGGGTTAGGCTAGTATATGGATTCTCACACTTTATAGTGAAATATATTCATAAGTTTGTATAAATTCTTAGATCTACATACTAGGGGGAGTAGAATAATTCTCAAAAGAATGAACTGATTACCTTCATCATAGTATAGTTATCATTGTGATCATCCATCTATTTCTAGGTAGAGATAATAAAATCCTAGCTTTTGTTCCTACCACCTAACTACCTAGGATCCCATGTTATTCAAGTAAATATAGCATATAAGTGGGATATATTTCATTTCAATCAATCTTAGATCACTTAGATTAACCATTTAAAATCATCCCAAATGTCATGTTTCAAAACATACAATTTCGTTTAAAAACAATATATGGTTTTCATAAAAACTCATGACTTTAAAATAAAATTCATATAACATTTCATGCCATCATTTCTAATGAATCATTATCAAACTATTTCATAAAATAATTCATTCATTCCAAATCAATATTTTATAAATCACTATATTATTTGAAAAACCATAACCAAAGTGGTTCAAAACATACATTCCATTTTTGAAAACATATTTCAAGTATTTCAATTTATGATTTCAAAAAACAATTAGAAATCCATTTCAAATCGATGCAAAATAATGGTTTCAATTTATAGGGATAAGATTGTAGAACCTCCTACCTCAATCAAGGTATCATCAAACACTCAACATGGGATTTATAATAGAGATTCAAAATGATATAATTAATTAAGTGATGATACTAGAATCACAAAACAGACATGAATATCTGGATCCATTAAAAAAACAATGATCCACTACTCTTAAAGAAAGATATAGAGAGGAGGAAAGGAGAATTCATGATCAAATAAACATTACACTAATTAGAAGAAATTCAACACATAAAAATACACTTTAGTTAATGTAGTTTCATTGTTATAAGGACCAAAATTTACTCAAGATATGATCTAAGATCATTTGGGTCGGAATTGGTTTGAGGAAGATGTTTTTATAATTGAAACAAAGATTAATAGGAAAATAATTATCATATGGTTGTGCTGATTTTACCTAGAATAACATAATCTACTAGCTGATTGATCCTTGAATAATTTTAGTGATTTTGGAAGTCCCACCAACTAGCTGTTGGGATTCTAGTAGGAACCGAATTCTACCATAATTCCAAAGGCTAAGTATTGTCCTTTTTATAGGTTGAACCTAATACTATCCTTCCACTAACTGGCTGATGGGCTTAAACGACTAGCTGGTGGAACTCTTATATCTATTTTGGATATAGGCCCCTATCCACACCCATGAAAAACTCTTAGACACCTCCCAACCTCCCAATTATGTATATAATCAACATCCACAACTCTAAAAAAGACTAAAAAATGTTAACAACCAAGAATAAATGAGTACAAATATATATCAACATATATAATAAGAATATTCCAAAAACCAAGTATTGTTCCTAAAAGATAGAGTTGGGATGGTTCTTTAAACCAGAAATTCATTTTTCCCCCAGAAAGCCTGTTAGGAAAGCTAGTCCATAAAGAGATGATAAAACTTATCTCTCATCAACAGCTCATATTACCATATCTTAAGAGAATATGACCTATTTTTATAAAATACTAGAGTTAAAGATATGGAATTTCGATTAAAAACCTCATATAAGAAGGAAAATATTGAATTAGGTACTCAATCAAAGACATATCAGGTTCCACATGATTGTCCTCCCAATTCAAAACATGATATAGGTTTGAAAGAAATAACACTTGAAACACATCATAGATGAATTTAATCAAATTTGTAAAATACAAATTGTAATCCACCTTCCTAAATTTCTCAACAATCACAAATTAACCCACATATCTCAGTGGAAACTTCCCATGTTTTCCAAATTTTTTGATGAACCAACCATGGTGAGGATAAAAACAAATTAGTATCCCTGAAATCATTTAAAAATAAATAGAAAAAGATCACTATATTACTTATAATGAATTGTATTCATAACTAATATCTACAGAATCTTTTAGATCTTCACTGTCATCTCGGAGACCAAATCATGTACTACAAGGGAGATTCACCAATATCTAACTAATATAGTTGATATTTACAAGACTGGCCATACAAGACCTCAAAGGGTTCCTTATTAATGGATTTTTGATAGATTTTATTGTAGAAAAAATTGACCTATCCCAAATTGAAATTTTGAGATCCTTTAAATTCAATTACACAAGTATGATGTATGTCCACATGAATTTTCATAAACTATCCTATATGACCATCTATTTGAGGATGTTACATCATGCTCAACCTAACTTGGGTTCTAATCTCCTCTTAAAGGACTCTATAAATCTCTGATGTGAATTGGGGATCCATATTAGAAATAATGGGAGTGGGAAAACCATGAAATTTTATGATCTCTTTGACATATTTCTTTTTGAAGTCCTTAACTATGGTCACATCACGAATGGGAATATTGTGAGCCAATTTGTCCAATCATTTAATAAAAACCCAAATCAAATTATTTCCTCATGTAGTATATGGAAACCCAACAAAAATTTCTATTGATCTCTCATCTCCCTTCCAAGTAGACATTGGAAAGAAACAAGGCAAACCCAAAGACTTATGATGTTTGTTCTTATCCTATTAATATGAATAATAATTAGAAAAATAATCCTTGATGTCTTATTTCATAACTATCCACTAGAGTCCATTCCTTATAACATAAAACATCTTCATCATGCCTAATTGAAACTCCCACAAGGAAAGATGACAATCACCCAACATAGAATTTCTTGTAGGTGACAAAACAATATACTATTTCCTAAAGTAAAGGATACCCTATGAAGATATATACCATTCACTAATGCCCTCCCCACCATATAAAATAGCCACCATTCCTCAAAAATCATCTTAAAGCTATTTATCGTAGAGGATCATCTTGAGAAGATAATAAGTAAACCAAAATCCAGATAAAAAAACTATGTCCCATCCTCTGTGACTCTCAAATGCATGAGAGAAAAGAAATCCATGATATTCCATCCCTATAATGATTTTTTCATGAAATGGGATGATAGTTTCCTTCTCACATTATCAGTAAAAACAATCCCCTTTCCTGAGGAGTATGAAATTTCAAATTCAAGTGATTTTAGATACTCAAATAATCACCTTTGATGGTGATTAAAATATATTTTTGAGATGATATAACTCAATATTTTATGTTCAGAGTAAGAGATAAACCTCTCTCAAAAATTTGATGTTAATAACTCTTAATATAGAGCATCACAAATGAGAGTTGGAGGTTAGGAGTGGGATCGTTTTTTTATAAGGTCTATGTTAATGAGAACTGTAAGCTTATATGTGATCACCCTGTATAAGAATGAAAACCAAACCTGAACTAGATGCATAAAAAAATAACACATAGCCCTACCCAGCCTATAGAAGAGTGAACCCTAGTGTCGAGGACAAACGATGATTAAAGTACTTAAATTAAGGATACCATTTTGAATCCCATAAAAACATTACTCCCTTGTGAGTGTGAGATTCCAATGGAGAAGACAAAATATAGAAATCATTAAGGACTGGTTGTAATACACCTAAATCCCAACCACCTCAGAATCTCAAATACATTCTATGATTCTTACCATGACTTGAGACCTATCACCTTTTTTGGATCAATTGAGATACCATGTTCCAAGACCACATGCCCCATGAACATCACCTCTCGAATCCAAAATTGGGACTTTGATAGTTTGGCATAAAGTAGGTCATTTCTCAAGATGTCTATAACTACTCTCAAAGAATTATAGTATGGGTGTAAACTATTTTTTATCAGTTATTTAAAAAAGATATAATATTTTTTGAGAAAAAAATTTAATAATAAGATACTCATAATGTCCATACCTACTCCTAAAAGTGGTCATCAAGAAATCATACTCTTTGATCCAATGATTTTAGTAACAAGACCAAAGAAAAATATTAGATAACCACTTATCCCATTTCATTTGATCAAAAAATATTTAATATGGGGGAAAATATTTTTTATTGATCATAACCTCATTGAGATTTCAGTAATCAACTCATAAGAATAGGGTTCAATCAGGATTCTTGGAAAAAATCATTGTTAATACCTAAGGAAACACACTGGGTCAAATGAAGCCTTCTGACAAAAAATTTATACAAATAATCATTGAACTCCTTCAGTTCAGCTGGTAATGTATGACCATAAGGAAGAGATATGGGATGATAATCCAACACAAAGATAATGGAGAAAAATAACTCTCTCTTTGGTGAAAAATACAAAATATCTAATGGAGAAACATCAAGAAACTCAAGAGCTATAAGAGTTAGATCACCACATAATGATTTCTACTATAGATCAATGTCATACATAGATATCATACTACTAAACTCTATAAGACAAGGTCTATCTTGTATATACATTGAGTCTAATTTATACTAAAAAACATGGAACTCCCCATCAAGGGTAGTAGAGGAGATCCACCAAAGACAATTTTGAATATGAAATTTATGATCCATCAACCAGCCAATCCTGAGACTAATTACTATAGGATTCATATCTTGAACTAAAAATTGAATGATGAGATTTATTTTTGATAAATAGAATGTATAAGAGGGGAATAAAAGACCATACTCTATCGTCTTCTTGATAGGAATATAAATATCCATCTCATGAGGTATTTGATCCATAGGAATACTAAATAAGTCCCCAATTCATGTTGACATGAATTAATGGGAGAAATAAGTATAAAATAAACCATTCACTAATGATGAAGTAACAGTAATGCTACCTCTCAATTTTAAAGGGCCTAAATAAGCTCCCAATAGAGAATCATACACTATATAAGGTTTATTAATTAGAAATTATAAAATCCCAACTTGGAAGGCACTAAAATGGTGAATCAAGACGATCAATCACATGGCCTCAAGTGTGCCTCCCTTATGCTAGTGGCTGCCCACTAGCAGTGTGGTTCTAATGGTGATATAGTGGGGAGACTATACCTTCCTGATTAGAGTACCACACTGGTATATAATGAAAATAGAATATAATAATAATAAAAAAGATTAGTAAAATATAAAGATAATTTAAAATCAATAATAATGAAAACATAACCATGAAATTACATTCTAAAATATACATACATATAAAAGAAAATGTGGTAGAAGATATAAAAATCAATACATGTATAAAGAAAATAAAAAATGAATCTGAGGCTAACTCCCTGAGAATCACAAGCACCATCTTAGTCTTATTCTCCTTAACCCAAGTAGATGAGTGACATCACATAAAAAATCCATAATCCGGTTCATGTAAGAATGATGTCTGTCCGAGTACCACCCGGTGTCCCTAATAGGGTGTGAGATATAATCCGTAGGCCACCAACAATGCGGTATAATGAAATATAGCACATTAGTATAATATAACTTAGCACACTGGTGTAATGAATAAGTAGTAAAGTAGTGGAATAAAATTAAATGTAACTATGTCATGCTTAGGTTCCTCAAGGACACCTGGCCAACAATAGCTTCTTTGGACTAAGACAGAATGTCTATGAATAAGTGTTATCTTGAATATATGAATATATATATATATATATATATATAAAATGGTTTTTACGTATATACATACACTACATATGAAATAATATATATATATATATACAAGATAATATCTCATACAGGAGTTATAACTCTGGAATCTATGACTTGTACTAGTTAGGTGGTACCCAAGGTGAACCCAAGTCCTCCTTAAGTAAAGGTGACCATAAAATTTCTCAATAGGTTTCATAAAATTTATGGTTCATAGACATTGGTGAATTAATTATCTCTCTAAAATAATGTAAAATCATATGACCTTGGAACCAGTCCAAGGAATTCTTTATAAGTAGTCAAAGTATCTCCCAAAGAATATCATAATTTCATTTTACCTATAATCCCACTCATGGAAGTCCATATCAGGAGTCCAAGTGTCATTAAATGTGTATAAAACATCAAGAAACCTTTGATTTCATCTAGTGAATTTCATATCAGGAACCCAATATCACTAAAGGTAAGGTATAATCCCACTGAACCAATGAACCCATCCCTAACAGTCTGTATGAACCTAGGTATCACTCACAACCTGATATAAAGACAAAACCCTATGATCGCATCCAAGTTAATCCACTAGGGATCTAAGTATAGATTGTGGCATGGTACAATTACATGTATCTCTCAACCCATCCAAGGTAATCCAATAGATAATCAAGTATCACTCATGGGTATTATAATTTCAATCAGCCTATGATCTCTTCCAAGTAATTCCTACTCGAGAATCCAATGTTTTATCAAGGGGTTGTGTAATTTCATTAACATATTTAATTTAACATTAAAAATAGGCCATGCCATAATATTTTCCATCAAGATAATGAAATTCATGTTTAATATTCACTAGTAAAAATTCCATTTATATAATCATTCCGTAATATCAAAATGGTCCAAGGAATACAATTCATTTAAAAATGGGGCTAAGTGAATCACCCATTCCATAGAAAAATAGTTATTACTAATTTAATAATTAATTTTTATTTTACTAAAAAACACATCAATGTTTTTTAGTATACACAAGTACATGATCGACTTACCACATTATTCATGTTTTCTAACCATCTCTTCCATGAGGGATAATTTAGCTCACCTAAAAAAGTGATTTAAAGTGAAAGCAGGGAATTTTAATTAAAATTTCATAAAAAATTGAAATAGACATTAATAAAACTCACCACTTATGGTGTCTTGGGTTGGGTTTTTCAACCTTGAACCCCGAAAATGATATAAGGAACATCAATGGAGTGGTCTAAGCATTTAATTTCAGGTATTTCAATATTTACGGGAAACATGTAGAAAGTATTAGTATGTGGTATAATGACAATATCATATAAATGGATGATAATTTTGGGAAAAGTAACTAGAAAACCTACCTTGTGATTAATACATTCCAATCATCTAATATCAAGATTTTATTTGATCCAAAATGAGGTAAATTTTAAGAATAGTCAAATTCCATTAAAATAAGGCGAATTAGCTCACATGTAGAAAACATCGAATATGAAATGATAAATTGATAAATAAAGTAAGATTTGTATTATAATTACTAATATAGTTCCTATGCATCTGAATACTTTATATTTTGTCCAATAATGAAAGATATCCACCCATTTTAGATGGAGGAAGAGGATACATACATAGAAGGAGCTCTTGGAGAAATAGGGGAGAAAAATTTTAAAACCCATTTTAAGGGAAGATATGGAAAATGTGATTTTCCCCTATTAATGATGCACATAGTTTGGTTAACTACCACAAAATAGCCACACCCTATATGGTTTGGCCACACTATTCGTGCTAACTTTGCACCAACAATGCGATGCTACTATTTATATGGCACTAACCATGTGTGTTATGTGCACAGTTCAGAAAACTATGCGCAACACATGCCCTAAAATCTACAATGTATTGCATAATTCTTGCATGACTGTATACCCCAACGTACATGGTAAACCAAGTGACACCATCTTATAGGTCCACAAGAATTCTCCTTGGGTTCTGCACAGTTTAAACTAATTGTGGACCATATCAGTTCCTCCCAAAAATTGATTTTTTAGAGACCAACACTGCTAAAACTCATACGAACTAATGAGACTACTCTCAATAGATAAACCACATCCAAAAAATGAAACTTTTTTTGTGATCTAACTATCATAATTTTTTTCCAAAGATCCTTCAAAAAATTTTCCCACCCACAATAAAAAAACTCATATTTTATTGAAATTTCAACCGTTATAAAAGCACATGACCTTACAATCTACCCACCTTATAAATTTTAATCTCAGAGATGTCCTGGGAAATAGTCAAAACATCATTCAACCGAATGATGTTGATAATTTACTTTCAAATGGCTACATTTTTTTTCCAAACCCCCAACTCACCTTCAAGCACTACTTTAATCGTACAATAGATGAACCGCTAAACTCAAGACAAGGATCATATCCAAAGATGAAACATTGAGATGTTTCATACTCAATCCCACCAAACCTGAGAAATAATATCATTATTGTCTCTTTTATCAACCATTCTTTGGCACATCCCACCATTGGTTCTATATTCATAATGGAAAATGTTTAGTTATGATATGACCACCATCATAATTTCCTATCAGATCACATACTTAGAATCATAGGGAAACTTCTAAAACATCCATAAGACTACATATGAGGTCACTATATTTGATCCCCAGTCTGATCAAAATAGTCAAAATCTAATAATCCATGCTCAAACTATATGTTTCATCTATTCCATTAAAATCCATGTCCAACCCTTTAAGCTTTAACCATCTCATCCTAATGAATTCCCAATGTGATTTTCTTACCAAATTCATCCATATATTTCATAGTAAAAAATCATAAATACCTCCAATAAACTATTTCAAAAATTTTCAAATCCTAGGACCAACACATCACCAAAACCATATTTTTAAACCTTAACCCAAGGCATATAGAGATTTTTATGAGCATTCTCACCAAATTTTTTACCCATATTTCAGTGATATCTCATGATCAAACCATATCATTCTTAATAACATCAGGCTATAACACCACCACCAACACTATTTTCATTTATCATCCATGTATCATTAGAAGGTACATTGATCATAACTCTTTCATTTGGATTTTACCCAAATCCAGGGTCAAATCTGTACCTAGAAGTTACCAAGGTACCAAACAGTACAATAAATCCACTCATTTAACAACACAAGAGTGCTATGATAAGTATCTAAATACTAGTTCCATGTTTCGTTGACCCTTCTCACATTTTTGTCTCCCTTTAGTGACTTACATCCCACTCCCCACCTTAGGAGAATACTTTTCATCGCATCAAAAAACGAAAAACTGATAACCAAAACCCCTACATCATCACCACTAGATTTAACAACTATCTTGGATAGTAAACTCCTCAACCCAAATATTAATACAAACATCCTCCATCACTCATTCACATAACCTGATAATAGTTTCCATGAGGAACATCAAATTTAAAATCATAAATAGGGTCACCACCCTTAAATGACTAATGGTGTACAATGAACCAAATGGATTTCTTTTAAACTGATACCCGAGAATAATCCAAAGGTGTTATTCCCTATATCCATAATAGATATTTATCTAGATAGATCAATGTGTAGATGATACTCTTTCATCAAACTATAATGAAAATAAAAATATTGGGCATGCTCATCTCTAAGTAGAGAGTTCACTAAGAAATTATCTACAGGAATGTATAGCTTCCTCTGACCCATGCTCATATCAACTAGTCCACATCTACCTTTTTCAACACAAGACACGTTTTCTCCTAAACGTGTATGTCTAGGTCTCTTTATGGGTCAGTTGTCTCATGACACCTGGTTTATTTCTATGTTATCCCTTCTTACAGGTTGCCTAATTTAGTTTATCCCAATGCTCCAGGTCACCCTGCTCATAAGGATCATATTTAAACCATTTATTGTCGAACATTACTTGGATACTCATTGATGTACAACTATAAAAGGTTACCACTCACAACTAGTGTGAGATAAAATTTTTATATGTATCATTTTTACATCCTATACCACCTAATTAGAGAATCGGATTACGTACCCATGAATTTTTGTAAAAAGGTCCAAACTGACTATGATTCTTGGTATGTCAGTTTCTAACATACTAGTATCTTCCTTATAGATCATATATAGAATCAATCACCTACCAGTTATATTATTCATTTGAATGAGTTTCCACTTCAATGAATCAATTTTGAAAACTAAGGAGTCTATTGTGAAAACATTGGCCAACTAGGCCAGGAACTCGAATGGTCATTCACATTGAGATTGTATTGATAAACAATAACTCATGGTTATTTTAAAAAATAAATGAATCACATTATATATATATTAAAACCTAATAATCCTCCAAGAATTAGTCTCAAAAAGATAATAAAATTGAGGCTTCTAAATTTAAAGAAAACATAAACCCATGGATGACCTCTCTCAAGGGTTTCCCTTGATCAAACAAAACTCAACTAACATACTAGAGATTTTATCAAAAGTTATGGAATCAAGGATAATCCAAATAGCACTAAGTTTTATAGCATGATAACCACATCCCATTTATGGGAATCAAATATGCATAGTATCACATGCATATAAAAAAGTGTTTTAAAAAGTTAAAAATGAATTAGTTAATGAATCATCAACCTACGTGGTGAAAACATATCAAATAGTTATAGGACATCACCTTCAAATCATTAGGATTCTAGGACCTGATCAACATTGAGCATCTAAATAGGGGAGTGTTGTCTATAAGGACACAAAATTAACCAAAAAAGGTGATGAAAAGAAGAAACTCACAGGGTATCCACATAAAGTAATACCCCCTTGAGGTTCAACATACCAGATAACTACACATCTACCCAAGGGATTTATTTCATCAAATAAGAATCATACTTGACTCAACCAAATTAAATAGACATTACCTATCTTTCTTAGATAATTGGCTCAAAGGTTTACCAGTTTCCTATATCTAAGGGAACTAACACAATTGATATTACCCAATTTTAATATATGAAAACTAATTTTAAACTACATTCATCCCAAAAGTCATTAGGACTTATCACCCTTCCATTAGGTTTAAGAAAAAACAGGTTTAAATCAAGTTGGGACCTATGGGAAATGACTGCGTTCCCTCACAAATCATCTCTCAAGGAGAAATAAAGTTAACCTTCACATAGGGGTTGAATCTATAAACATCAATACAAGGATTCGTTTAAGTAATTTTAATAATTCTCATTTAATTAATTTTTTAAGCCTCTCATGATTATAAGCAATATCAAATACCAATTATAAAAAATGTTTCTAAGAACTTTATATAGCTGACACTATGAATAATAATAGGAAAATAATTTTATAAATTAATTTACACCATTTAATCATTAATAATTTATTAAATTTATCTGATTTAAAAAAGTTTCAATTTCCAAGAAATATAAAAAACCACAATATATGTTATAATTGGAATTTTAATTAAGTAAAGTCACATAATATTAAATCTCAAAAGAATATTAAAGGTCCTTAATCAATTTGAGGGTTCTGTTCAAGTATGATGAGACCATTTGTTTATATATAACATTATATAAGTGGTTATGGACACTTTAAATATCCATATCATATTTATTAGAAGCATACCCACACTGGGTTTAATACCATGTAATATAAGGATAAAGGCATCCTAAGAGGGACCCATCATGTCAAACTCGGTTCAGTTAATTGAAACCCATAATGACTATTTTATTCAAGATTTAACACATCCTTAATGGGTTTATCTCATAAGAAACATGCCCCAAATGACCTAATTGGGTTCATTTGGGATTTTAGGAGTTTGGTTATATGGGCCATCATGCCCAAATAATGAAGGCACAAGCCTCATATGTCATAATTTACTCTATATTAAAAGTAATCATTTCTTATATGAATAGTGATTCAACATTTAAATAAATATCATGGTATAGTTATATGAACTACCATCCCCATGATATAATGGTACATACCTATATAAGTTAGAATTAGAATTCATGTAACTTCAACTAGGTTATCATATTTGTTTTCAAAATATAACAAGTCCATAATATATGGTCTGACTATATGGGTTACCATTCCCCAATTTATAAGGCTCTTATAGACATTGTAAACTAAATATTTTTCAACTATTTAATAAAAAACTATGACTGTTTAAACTCATATTACCAATGTAATATGACTAAAACATGTCATAGTTGGTTGGATAAATTTAATTCCATCATCATGCTATATGGGAAAGCACCATTTATGTTAATGCAGAAGCTTTATTTAGCTGACCATATACCATAATTATACAAGGCATGTTATTGAATCATTATAAAATATAGGTGAATATGAAAAAAATCACCCAAATAAGGAATACATGTAACCATGCTATATAATTACCTAATCATGGTATATAAACAACATGTAATATAACCACGTGGTCAAGAAATTCAACTGACATGACATGGAATATGCATCGTATACGAATTCCTAAGTTTGTACAAGGATACATACACAATACTTCCTTAACATAATCGGCCAATGGTGAATATCCCATAAACTAATAAATCTATAACTAGAAGAAGTACAATAATCACACAAGGTAAAATCACAATCAAATGAAATTGAAAAAAGAATGAATAATAATTTGATGCTAAGAAACATGATCTTTCCCTCATGCATAGGTTGCCTAGACCAAGAAAAAATATATTCAACAAGTGAAAAAACATTCCTAGTTTCCTGTATACCAACATAAAATAGTAATAAAAAAGCGAAAAATTCCATATTAAAACTTCATAATGTCTCCGACTAGGAGACATTGAGATGAAACCTCGATCCAGTCAGTTACATGGCATCAAGCGTACCTCCAAGTATAGAAGAGGTTGTTGAAAAGCAGTGATGGTGTAAAAGTGGTATGGGGGTGGGAGAGATTATACCATGATGATCAGATAGTTTTAATGGTATATAATGAACAAATGTTAATACAAGAATATAATTAATGAGAATCAAGAGATAAAAATTACTGACACTCAGTAATAATGAATAGATAACCGTGCATGACCATTCTATAATGTAAATTCATACACTAGAAAACATGGAATAAAGTATATATAACGAAACACATGTACAATGAAAAGGGGGAAATCCTCCATGGATAACTCCATGAGAATCATGGTCATCATCTTAGTCATATAATTCTAATCTCCAAGTACACGAGTAACAACACATAGCACAATACATAATCCTGATCTGGTATCCATGAGGTCTCTTTGGATACCAATAGAAACCTTGAATAAGGTGTGAGAGATATTGAGTAGGCCACCAACAATTATGTCAAGTGAAATATTTTACATGAGTATAAAATAATGCAGTGTTTAGGTGTAATGAATAATCAGTAAAGAAGCGCAATAAAAGTAAATGTTACAATATCGGGACTAGGTTCCTCAAAGACACATAGCTGACTATACCCGCTTCTGCCTAATCTAGAATGTCTCTGAATAATTGTTATCACTTAAATAGGTATACATACATACATATATATATATATATAATGTTATGTATGTATATATATCCCCTATAATGAAATAGCATATATACTCATATATGTAAATACATGGTATTAGTCTTGACCCAAGGATAACTTAGGTGTACCTTATTTGTACTAGTCATTTGGGAACCATGGTAGCCCCAAGGAATCCCTATATAAAGGTGATCATAAAATACCCCCATAGGTTTCATAAAAATTATGGTTTATCATAAAATATTGAATTAATTATCACTATATCATAATGTAAAACCATATGAACTTTGAGCCCATACAAGGTGTTCCATATAAGGAACCTGAGTATTTCCATTGGCAAATTATAATTTCATTTAACCTATGAGCGGATTCATGGTAGTCCATATTGGATTCCAAGTTTTTTAAGGAATATAACACATCAAGAAAAATAAAAGTACATCTAGGGAATTATATATCCAAACCTAATATCATTCAAGGTGTGATATCCATGTCAGTCAATATAAACCAAGGTATCAATCATATTATGGTATAAGGAATAACCTTATAACCTCTTCTAAGGTAATCCACTAGGGAACTATGTATTTCTCGTGGAATGGAACAATAAAATTTACTTATAAAATTATCTAAGGTAATCCACTAGAGAACAAGGAATCATTAATTGGTTTTATAATCTCAATCAACCTAGGAGCCTTTTTGGGGAAATCTGTCTTGGGAATGCTATTTTCTCTCAAGTCATTGTCTACTTTCATTACTATATTTCATTTATCACTTAAAATAGGCCATTCTATAATGTAAATCATCAATATCATTCAATTTATGTTTAAGAATAACTATTAAAAGCCCATTTATATAATCATTCCATAATATCAAATAGGGATAAAGAATACAATCCATTTCAAAATAAGAAAGACAAGGAAACACCCATTCCATAGAAAAAAATATTACTAATTTAATAATTCAATTTCATTTTAAGAAAGTCAACCTAAAATGTTGTTTTATTATAAACCAGTGTATGATCGAATTACCTTGTCATTGATTTTATTTTAACTATCTATTCTATGAGGGATAATTTAGCTAACCTAAAAAGGTTATTTAAAGTGAAATCGGGGAATTTTAAGAATTTGTGCATAATAAATTCTTATATTCATTAATCGTACTCACTACATGTAGTGTCTTGGGGTTAGGTTTGTCAACCTCCAACCATAATAAGGGGTATAAGGAACATAAAAGGTGTGGTCTAGGAATTTAATTTTAGGCATCTCAATATTTGATGACAATGAGTGGAAAGTATAACATGTGACACAATGAAAGTATCAGATAAATAAGAGAGAAATTAGGTAAAAGAAACTAGACTACCTATCTCATTATTAGTAAATTAAAGTCACCCAATATATAGATTTCATTCAATATAAGTGGATTTAAATTATAAGAATCATCAAATTTCCTAAAAATAGGGTGAATTATCTCACATTAAGAAGGCACTAAATATGGTGAAACAAACTAAAAAATAAAGTAATAGGAGTGTCATAATTACTGAGCATATTTCAACCGATCTAATGGAATTATATTTGGGAAAAAGGATGAATAATATCCATCCATGGAAGAGGGATGAATATGAATAATTCATAGAGGGATCCTCTAGATAAATGGGGGAGGAAGAAGGGTGAAAATCCTCATGAGGTTAGAGGGAAAAAAGAATTTTCCCCTTTAATGAGTCACATTGTTAGGTCACAAGTTTTTTCTAACATCGAACCAACAATGTAGATAAAACTTCCCAAGATTCACCCCACACATTTTTAACCCAAGGTTAGGGTTGACCATATACCAATTTTTAGGTGCTATAGGATATGTGGCACTAACCATGCATGCTATTACCATGGTTTGGAAAACTATGTGCAGTGACCACATAAAATTCTATACTTCCAAAAAAACCATGAAACATACCTTGAATGGTTTAAAAATCCATAAAAAACCCATTATAGGTCCACACATTTTCTCATAAGGTGCCTCACGGTTTAAACTAATCGTTCTCCCTTTCCAATTCCACTCGAAAAGTGAGTTTTCAAACCATGTTGATCCCAAAACTCATCTGAACTCCTAAGACCACTCTCAATCCTTATAACACATCCAACACTGATACTTTTATGTGTTAAATGTCACATAATTACATTCATAATATTAGATTAAAATTTCACCCGTCCACCAATAAAAAAACACTAATTATATTGAAATTTGAATAGGTTATAAAACATGGGTCCTTTGATTGATTCCTATGGATGGATCCCCATTATTTAGGAAGTATAAAATTGTTCCATATATCCTCTTGGTGATGATAATCCTATACCACTATGCATAGTTTATAAAACATGGAAAAACCTTTAAAAGTGACATGAGTATCTTCTTAGGATAAAAAAATTCAATGTGTTTGTACAAACATGCTTTGAGTGACCAATATTACTACATTGAAGAAAAGTCATTGGTCCTTTACCAAATATTGTATATTTTTTTTAGAAAATCTGTTTTCAAGTAACAACACTACTATTATCAAAATTATACTCATTATGATTCCTATTTCCTTTTTAATAGGAGCAGTAAACCTCCCATAAGGAGTAGGAGGAACTCCCATCAACCCCAACATACCAACCTTTTCATTTTCATCTATTATAGACCTATACAGAACACAATCATAAGAGGTAAGACTAATAATAAATACCTAAGATAGAATATCTAATCGAAGAAATTTTTGAAACCTACATGCCTTGAAATTTTCATTCGACACTACCTCAGGTGATAATAGAGAATGTTCATCAAAACAATAAGCATACTGAGTCACTATCCTATCACCTTGATGATAGTTGAGGAAATCCATTGACTTAGAAAAACCAATAAATATGGATAATATTTATCTATTAAAATTTTCATCATATTTTTACACTATAATAAATCCTTATTTTTTCCCAGAATGATCACATCACAAGACCTTTTTCAAGGTCCCTCGAGCTTAAAGATTATACATTTCACCTTAATGGAATCTATGTCTCCATGAACTCAAAGTGTTAGTCAATAATTTTAAGCCAATCATATTCTGAATAAGGATCACTAATACCATGGAGTTATGTTTTTTATGATGAAGAAACTATTGGAAACTATATCTGTTATTTTCCCTTTTAGGTATAAACTATATATCCTTAGCATAGGAATGTGCAACCCCCTGTCCTAGAGCTTGGACTACACACACCTATACCTGAATATGTTTTAGGTAAACATGATTGTTTTCTTACTATGTTTCATCAGCTACTCCCACTTGAAGTGTATTTGGATGTCTTATTGGGGGTAGGGTACTACAGAACATCAACATATAATAAGGAAACAACAGTAAAGTGACTCATGAAAAGAAAATATATCATTCCAAGTTGAAATTATGAACATAAATCTCATATCAAGGTTTTATAAAAATCGAGAATCAGATAAGACAACTCTGAACATATAATTTTTCCAATTCCATATAGTGGCTCAAGGCTTATTACAATGATAAATGGTATGAAACTCACTTTTCACCTACCCATTAATTCCAAAAATTATATCTCTTATATACTGGGACATCCCAAAATGAATACCAACATTAATGAATTCACTTAACCTACTTTTGAATTGAATTTTTCATGAATAAATATGGATAAATTTCTAATATGAAACCTAAATCAATCCTGAAACAGACTTAATGGAATTATATATCCTCATGGGATGTGACTATCACATGAGAATCTATACACAATCAAGATGTAATGATTTAATCACAAGAATAACAAAAAAGATAAAAGCATTGGAAAGAAAACACACGAATCTAGAAGAAAAAAAATACTCAAGAGAAAAATACCACAAATAGAAAAGTAAAAGTCCCACAAATGGTAAATCAACCTGAATCATCACATAAATATCAAATACATCACTACAAAATATCACAATTATAAGTGGGTCACATAATTCACTAGTCACTATCAACCCCTGATTCCCCACTATCATGAACTCCCACCACCTCTAAGTAGTGCATTTCATTTTCATAGACTTAGCATAAGAATATCTAAAAACACCCAATGGAAAATCTCAGGTGTGAGAAGAACTATCCAAGTAAGATCCCACTCATCATTTTATAAACAATCCACATCAAGTAAACCATATATGCTCAATTTTAAATAAACCAATGAATTAATATATTTTTTTACAGTTCATCATAAATAGTGCCTTGATAATCTTCTCAACAGATACTATAAAATAGGTAGAAAAATTAATTTCCATAAAAATAGGTGTAAATAAGAATTTATATCAAATTATACTTGATTAAATCATTTCTTAAGTACTGGTTTGTATAAATCATTTTTAAGATTTCATTTTCAATCATAGAACCATAGTTTAGAGTCCCGGGGTTAGGTTAATAGAGGGACACTTATACATCTCCATGGAATATGAATTTGGGTGCAGATACATCCCTATACCTTAAACATAGGAGGAAAAGAAGAAAACTACAAAGAATGAAATCTCTGACATCATTATAATTTACTAAACATTATCGTAATTAATTTGTTTATCAGTAGAGTTAATACATTCATAGCATGTTTTCTTCAAAAATAATTACCCATGTTCCCATGTTCTTTAAGGAAATCAACCATATTGGGGGTTATCATTTATTTCAATAATTCTTACATTATCTCAATAAATGTTTTCAAATTGACCCCAAGTTCATGTTTTAAGGCAATCCATTTCATTTCAAAATCCAATATCACATGGTTTTCATCAAAACTAATTACATTAAAAAACAATTCAATTCATTTTAAATCCATAAAACATTTCATGCCATCATTTCTAAAGAATCATCACTAAATTAATTCATAAAATCATTCATTCATTTCAAATCCTTTTTTTAAAAATATTCACTTTAATTGAAAAACCATAACCAAATATGTTCAATACACCCATGCAATTTTTCAAAACATCTTTCAAGGAATTAAATTTTTTATTAAAAAAGAAATTAGAAATCCATTTTAAATAATCACACAAAAATGATTTCAACTGATAAGGACTAGATTATAGAACCACCTATATCAATGAAGGTATGAAAAACACCCAAAATAGGATCCACAATGGATATTCAAAGGGATAGAATCAACCACGTCGGAATCCTAGAATCACTAATCATAAATCCAGATTCAGATCCATCAACAACACAAGGATCCACCACATCAACCGGCACTTCAATCCATGAATTTTTTGGGGCGGAAGGTCCAAAATTTCCTCATGATATCCTATAAGATAATTTGTGTCGATATAGGTATGAGGTATAGGTGTTCAGTTGTAAAATTTAGATTAAGGGGAATAAAATTAGGATACTACCCTACTGATTCTCACCTAGAAAAGAGTCACTGACAAGATGTTAGATCCCATTGGCTAGCTAGTGGTACCAGGTAGAATTTTAATGCTTCTTGAAGTCCAACTAACAGAATGGTGGGATTCCTATAGAAACCAACTACTACCATCATTATACCCATGGTCCGGTGTTTTTCACTGGCTAGTTAGTGGACTTCATGTATGAATATCCTACTGTTAGCCTTCCACTAGCTAGGAGGTGGGCCTCACAAGATTTCTAGTGGAACTATTTTATATATTTTGGATATAGTCCCTAGTATGATATGATTCCAAACTTCCTAATGCCTATTATATTCCCTATAATGGATCTAAACCACATCCCTTCACCCCTCAAAAGGCTTAATAAAATGGTAAAACCCATGAATCAATGAGAACAACTAGAGATCGACATGAAAAAAAGAAGATCCAAAATAAAAAAAGGATTCTACAAGAAATTTGGTGTCATTATATTACATTAAATCTCACAATAATAACATAATCCAAAGAATGGAAGGTTTGGTATCATTGAGGACAATAAAATTAAAAAAATATTTTAAAAAAACTCATGAAAATTTCCTTATAATCGAACAACACTACCCTACCTTATATACTAGTTATAAGTTATACTAATCCACATAACCTTGTGAATAGAAATCAAATGAAATGGGGGAGATCAAATGATAAATAAGGGAAAACATTATCAATATTCCATCAAGGGTTAGAACAAAATCACATGTGCTACATAACAATGGGAAAAATATCTTATTAAAAAGAACATGGAACAAACATATTTTTTAATAAGTAAATATAGAAAACATGTAATATCAATTGATAAAATATATATCAGGAAACAGGAGTGTGGAAAAATGAGACAACAAACATGATCAATGGAGTATAACATAAGAATATGACATAGATGTGGCATGTCGTTTACACATAACAAACTAAGGAATTATTGAAAAAATATTAGCATAGGAAAATCATAATATTATGATCAAATTAAATCAATATAACACTTTAAGTTGTTAATTTTTCTCCCATGTAACATTTTTAAAAAAATGTCTATGCTGCATGTTTTGAACAAAAAAATATTTAAGCTTCATGTTCTCAAAAAAATATCAAAGATTCATGTTATGAAAAAGAAAAATAACAATGTTTCTTAAGGGGAATAAAAAATGTTTATAGTTCATGATGTGAACAAAAAAAATTATATTCTTAATGAAGTGAACAAAAAAATATCCACTCTTCATGTTGTGAATAAAAAATTTGCCTCACTTCATGTTTTAAAGAAATAAAATTTCCAAAAATGAAAAAAGTATATAATAAGATATAGAACAATTACCAATGAAATAGAGGTATATATAGTAACCTAACCATCACCTAATGATAATAACAAAATGTGTGCCACCGAAATCATGATAACATTCATACTTCCAACACCACTTAATTAAACATTGTAAAAAAGAGACAAGTTTCATGAATGTTTTCTATAGAACATTTCATAAGACATCTTGATAAATAAGATCTATGGTGGAAGAAAAAAATATTCCTAGTTTAATATAAGATGCGTTTAAGGATGTTGGAATATTTTAAGAACACCCTTTTAATATTATTTTTTAAATCATCTTAAAAATAAATATTCCTAATTCGGAAATGCTTAAAAAATCCTTAAAAATGTTTTCACTAAAACTAAATACAATTATGCTGATAATTTTTTTAATATTTTATCCTTTAAAACCAATTTTTACATAAAATATTATAAAATTGGTATACATTAAAAACCATTCTTTGAGAAGGCATAAAAATAGTGAATACTTCTTTCATAAAAATTAATGTATTCGAAAATCCATTTTAAAATCAATAATTCTATATGAGAATATAATATTTATTTTGACAGGTATAAAAAAAATTCTTTTCCTATTAAAAATAATTAAGTATTAATATCATTTTAAACCATTTAAATGAATATTTATAAAGAATAATGTTCAAAACAATAAAATAAACCAAAAAAAAATTTAGAATATTTTTTACCATAGTCAAAAAAGATGTAGTTAGGGGTCACATTGAAAATTAATTTTAAAAAAGTTGAAGTAAAAATTTTTACTTAAAAGATATATTCAATAATACAGCCCTGAAAAAGTCTTAAAAATGTTTCATATAAAAATGCGAATTGGATTATAAATTGTATATTCGGGAAAGGAAAAAACTTGTTATCATTTAAGAAAATATATTTGTTAAAACCCATATAATAAAAATGTGATAAATAATTTAATCAAAAATAGTAAAAGTGAAATTTTATGTTCAATAGAAGTAAAACATATTTTGATTTCAAAACAGGATAGGAGATCACTCACCAAAATATTAAACATTTATAGGGAAGATAATGATATTATTTGGAATAGATAAGAATTATTCTTAACATCATAAAAAATTTATAAATAAAAAATTCCATCAATGGAATTACCTAGAAAAATGAATTAAATTAATTAGATTATAATCATATAGAATAATAAAACTATATTGAAATACTATAGTAAAAAAATCATTATGACTTATGAAAGGAAGTTGAGTCAAAAAAGCCCCTTACAAATTTCATAAAATTTGATCCTGAACCTCTATAAGAGAAAAAAATTGAAATAAGTCTTTTAATACCATAAATAATGGGGAATTAGGATGTAATATTTCAAAGAGTTAGCATATAAACTATATAAACAAAAATAGGTGCAAAATATAATACAAGTCTCAAAGAATGAAATTTGAGACAAAACCCATACCTTTTATTCCCTCTAAGTAGAATGAAAACTAACTTCATATATAGCATACATAACTATATAAATCAATTATTTCATAATATTATTCATATAAATTACCTTTTATAATCTTAAATTATAATTATTTATTATACATTTACTAGTTAGATATAGTTTATTGTCACCAGCACATGTTTTCAATTTTAATTAATTTGAACATGATTTGTAATGTCGATGTCAATAATCATTATTTGATATAAAGTTCAACATTACTATTTTTAAGGTAGTAGAATATATGTTTTTAATGAATTATAATGTTTTTATTCAAAGATATTTATTTTATGATTCTTGGTGACAAATTAGTTTTATTCTAGTTATTTGTATTTTTTCAAAGAAAAAAGGGTGTTACATTAATAATAAGTTAAATATTAATATAACAATTATAGATCAAAAAAATATAATTTTATCATTTATATATAATAATACCAGTAATTATATTTTTATTTATACTCACGATATAAATTTATAGAATTTTAGCATAGGTGGTTAAAACAACCCAAATAATAACACACTATAATCGATGTGCGAGTATGGTTAAAAATTATTCATTTATAATTATATCATTTTTATTGAATTATAATGATATTATTTAGTTTTTAAGGTGTTTAATCATATATTTAGACATTGGATAAATAATAAAATACTAAATGAAAAATACAATACATTGCTTCGTGGAGGTGGTAGTCCACACATGCACACTATACTTATTCACATTTTCCATTGAATTTGAAGAGGGTAGAAATTAGTTTCTATACAAGTGATGTTTTAAATATAATGTTTGTTCATTAAATACTCCCTTTGGGAAATAAAATAATGGTGGTTATAAAAATTGGACGACATCTCTTATAGAGGCAGTTTCCCCGATATAACACAAACGACATTTTCATTTTTTTGATTGGTTTGGAGAAAGGAAAAATATTAATGTACCATAAAAATAATAATTTTTAGTATACTTATGATATTGATGTAATTATCTCATCGTGGAATTGTTATATTTGGAGGAGGTATAGGGAAAATGAAAATGAAATGAAAAAGGGGTAGTTAAGAATTTATAATTACTCATAGGAAAAGAAACTTTTCAAATTGGTTTACGGCTTTGAGGGGAGGTCATTAAAGAAGAAAAAAACCTATAGAAATTGTCTATAAGTTGTGGGGAGTCATTTTTGGAGAGTTTTTATGAATCATGGAGGCTTGGGGAGTGAGGATAAGTGGAGTGGTGATGAATACTTTTATAGGGGATAATAGTTACATTTTTAAAATTATATAAAATGTATAGTCACTATTAAAAGGATATGTGGATCCAATATTGCAAAATAATAGAGTGTGGGTAGGGGGAAGATCAATAAATCTTAAAAAATACATTTTCATATCATGTTTTAACATGTTTTTATTTCTTTTTACTCATAAATTATTTACTTTTACCATTTTTGGTTTCTACCATGACCACTAATTTGTACCTATGTAATTTAAGTTTAATTTATAAAAATAAAATGGGCTTTATTAAATAATTTTTACCTAATTATTCTAAAAATTAAATCCATTTTTTCGTATAAAATTTATATGGGTGACAGAAATTAATTTTAATAATAGCGTACATAACACATGAAAACTATTTTTATAAAATTCATTATTATGCTGAAAATTTATTATTAAGTTTAAACTAACTAAATTGTTTATTTTTGTGAAATTAATTTGTTTATTATTATCAAAATAATATTTTTTTTGATTTTAAATTAAAAAAAAACAGAATATTATATTTTGGACACTTAGTTATAAGAAACAAACCAAAAATAGTTTTAATTATTAAAAAATATAAATTAAGAATCCTAAATGTTAAACATGGGTTTTATAAATTCAATATTATATTTTTGAAATGATTTATTCAAACATATAAATACATATTTTTTTATAATTTTTTTTCTAGAACTTTCATATCATTATTATATTATGAAAATTTCATAGAAGTGTCAATATTTTTAAAATTGGTATTTTTCATTTTTCACCCAAAATTCAACATTCTCATAAAAATATTAAAATTTCATTATAAGTTAATTCTTATATTTTTAATTCCAAAATAAAATTAATTTTATAAAATTAAAACTATAAATTTCATTGTTTTTTAAATGAGAAAAATATAAATACAAACCTTTTTTTTTTGAAAAAATCATGTTTGAAAGAGTTCTTAATTCTATTCCATATCAACATAAAATATAAAAACTGTTAATATATTAATTCATAAAAATATATTAATTTTTTTAAATTTAATTTATTATTATAAAATATACAACACAATAAAAAATATTTATTTTAGAATGATAAATCTTTTTTAATTTTAAATCATATTAAGTATATATTCTAAATGTAAGAAATTTTATTTTAGTAATATCTTTTTAATTTACTATAGGTTTTATTATTATATTAATTATAAAAATAATGGTAATATAATATTCCATGGATTGATTTATTTTTGATTTTATGTGTAGAGAAAGAAATCAAATACATTAGATTAATTTAAAGAAAATATATATAGTGAAATCACGGGGTATTACATTTTGGTTTTCACTACTAATGACCAATGGATATTTAGAAACAGCATACACATACACAAACTCAATTTTCATGCATATCATTCGTGTTACTACTAGTGATGCTACCACATTCCCAACTTCGGTGAAACTCAAAGTGACTGATGATTTATTCTTGGAATGCCTTGCTACACATCTTTCACTATAAAATAATGTCCCTCCCAAAGAAAAGTTTCCATCATCTACATAACAGTAACAATTAATATATGAGTATCCCTTTAAGTCCAACACACCTTTATTCTCATAAAAATGTCCATAAATGGATATATTTTTGATATATCACAAAATTCTATTGGTTGTCGAGAAATATGACTTGTATGGATTGAATTGATTCCTAGAAAAAGGAGGGAAAACAAAGACAATGTCTATCCTTGAGGTAGTTTAGTATAAAATAAATAAAATAAAACTGATTAATTATTTATAATATCCTTTCATTTATCATATTTACCCAGATTTGTGCCTAATTTTATCAGTGTAGACACACCTATGTATTCTTCCAAAATAAACCTTTTTACTTACTGTTTTTCATATTTTTCTTGAGATATGAAAATGTGACTAGAACCTTGTTTATTTAAAAAACCAAGAAAAATTTATTCTCCCAAAGAAAATTAATATTTACCTTTTTCTTTATTTTTGTTGAAAATTATTCACACAAATTTTAGTAATTACCAGAAAATATGATATCATCAATATAAATCATCACTGTAAGTGATGTGGTGTTTCTCGACTTTATATTTATGTTATCTTCAACATCTCCTATTTTAACCTATATATTTCTCAAGAACGCCTCTTTCTTGAAATACCAATCTCTTGGGGATTTATTGAGCTCACAAAGTGTTTTTTTTTCAATTTTTATACTTTTATAACATCATTATGAAGAAAATAACCCTATAGTTCTCTATATAAACATTATTATTTAGCTCACCATTAAAAACCAAGAACATTACATCCATTTTAAAAGCATAAGATATTATTTTATCTACAATTAAAAGGAATTTATTAATTTTCACAAGACTAGGAACAATGAGAAAAGTATACTAAAAATTAATATCTTTAATTTTCAATTACTCCTTGAAAACAAGTTAAGATTCATTTCTTTCAACCTCACTATTCTCATTTTTTTGATCATAAAACCCCATTTTATTCTCATGTTTTTATTTTCTGTAAACCGAGGAATAATCTCCCTTTTTTGGTTATTTTAAATTTGATATAGGTCTTATTTGATACCCCAAATATATTAATTATTCATAAAATATTCATCAGTAGCTTGGGGTCTAATCATTTAAAGTATACCAGTGTTACTAATTTCTAGTATTTTTATTCTTCCATGAACCCCTTGATTGTGATTCCAAATGATATTTATAGAATTAAAATGTTTAATCATTAATTTTTTTTTTCATGTAGACTTTAGATCATCTGAATTAGCACTAGAGTAAACAAAATCAACATCATCATCTTGGATTTTTTTTCTTTAGTGTCATTAGTATGTGAAGAATTGAAATAATCATTCCCACTATCCTCGATAACTATATTTTCGATCTCTTATTAATTATATATGATTATTACATTATGATGGTTCATTACCATATTAGATTATTTTTTTAACACTTATAAGAGCTTTAATTTGATATATAACCAAGGAGAATTCCATATTCAACATTCTCATCAAAATTTCCTCCACTTCATTCTTTATTATTAATAAAAATGGACTTATAGTAAAAATATATAACTTAGAATTTATTTCAAGGTAATTAGGAAAATTATTTTCAATGATGATGCATTGCTTATTTAGTATTTAAAAGGTCAACTTGGGTGAACTAAAGATAATATTTGAGAAGAAAAAATTCATCATGGAATTTTTTATCAAATATTAAGTATTATTTATGATATCTATTTAAATTTACTAATTTTATTGTTATATGAAAAGTGGATTATCCAAATTATTATGCAATGCTTGCGTACTGCCATAAAAGTCAAAATAACGTATTAAATAATTTTACATAACATAGATGTGAATAAATAACATTATTTAAAAAATATAAAATAAAAATTTTAAATTAATTTATTTATTTTAATGATGGTAATTTATCATTAATTTTTAGTTATAAATTAATCACCTTTAATGCATACACAATACTGATTTATTGTGTGTAGAAACAGTTGAGAAATCATATAAGTGATTGAAAACCCGTAAAAGTATTTTTTTGTTATTTATAGTGTATCATGAATTATATATATTAATATAACATATTAGTTTTTTCAATTGAATATATTTTAATTAAATTTCTTTTATGTTGTTTTCAAATTCTAAAAAAGTGAATAGTTCTTAAAATTACATTAATAGTGTTTTATGTAAAATATATTTGTTAAAAAATTTGAAAATAATAATTTTTTAAAGAATACAATTAGGATTATAAATTTTATAAAATTTAACCCCTTTAACATTTAATATCCAATTTTCACATTATAAGTAAAATTATAACCCTTAAATATTGAAAACTTTTTACCATGGTTGTGGTTTAAATTGGTTAAACAAGGGGTTAAACAAAAATATAATGTCTAAAATGATATATAAACCTGTAAAAATTTGACTTTATGATTATATTAACACCGTAACATTCTTATATTTTAATAAAGCCCTTTTTTTAAATCATGTTACATGAGTTATAAACATATTATAATATAATATTTCACATGTTTCCAAAAAAGAAATTAACGATACGTTGTAATAAAAAATAATTTATTAAATTATTTAAAAATTATAAAAGAAATATATTTGTGAAATTTAAGGGGATATGGTTTAAAATATCAATAATATTACTTTTATGGTCACTATTTTTTTATGGTAACTTTCTTCATCCATAAAAAGTAAAAAATATTAATTTCATGTTAATTTTGAAAAGGGTTAATGTGACATTAAAGCTAAGAGATAATGGTATAAAATAAATAAAAATGTAAAAATTTTATTTTTTTAGATTTTTTATGTTCACATATTATATTCTAATTGTACCAATTTGTATCAATTTTTCCTTGGAGATTAATTTATATTAATTTAATAATTTATGTAATTCTATGTGTCTCTCTTATACATTATTATTCCAAATGTTTTAACCTTCAATATTAGAAAATACCTTATCTATTATATTTATATATTCTTTCACCACATCCTAGAGATTTTGGTCTTTCTAAAATTCAATATTTTCAATTATTATAGTGTAAGACAAAATATGTTTCTCAATGAAGAGGTATAACTCTTAACCAATAATTCTCAATATTATGTCTTCTTATAGCTTATCTAAATATATGGTATGTTTCATAATATTATAACTTTAGTATAATAAATATATATTTTTTATTAAGATTATTACAACACCATTATTCAACCTCTTTTCCATCAAATTGGAAGTAAAATTATTTATTCTACCTATATGTGGACTAACACCTCCACAGAGAGAAACAATTCACTTTATATAACCATATTAAATGGATGGTTATTATGATGTGTTTAATGTTATATATTATATTTAGTAAATAATTAATCTTTTGGAATTATAATATAATATAAAACTTATCACCTTCCAGTTCATTGGATAATGATAATGTTTCTCATGCGTATTTATGGACAACCACCTCTATGAAGCAACAAGATTCATTTTTCAATTATTTTTTACATGTATAGTAGTAAGAATATATTTAATTAATATATTATATATATATATATATATTATATAATAAATATTAGTTAATTTTTAATTATTATTTATCTTTATTTTCTACCATCTGTAGAAAAGTTAAAATAACATTCATACATATGTATGACCTATCGTCTCTATGAACGATGTAATTCATTTTTATATCAACAAATTTTATGGATAAATACCAATATATATATAATGAATATATATGACATTTCTATCATTATTTAAATTCATTATATTATTTAACCATTATAAATGTACAAGTACTAGAACTACCACACCAAAAGTCTTATGAAACAAAATTGTTTTCACCTAGAAATAATGATTTTAATAAGGAATTATTAATAAATGGGTTTCAATAGGTTATAGGGGCATAAAATATGATATTATAAGTATTTAATTATCCTTAAATATACTTAAAATAAATGTAAATTTATTATGAAACAGGCTAGATAAATTTATATGAATGCAAAACTTGAGGTAAAAGATTTATGTTACAGTCCTCTTATTTATCATGATTATTTATGACTATGTTTCTAATGATGAAATTTTATTAATTATCACTCATTTATACTATTAATTTTCTTATAATATGGTTATTTCAAGATATTATAGTTTTTTATTTCATTTTACAACATTTACAAAATCAAGATACTGAAAGAATATTTTTAAGGAAATCCTACTTTATTTCTCTCCTCGGTTGAAAATAATTTTTCTTCCATATACATTTTTTCATTAAAATGTTTTCATGAATTATTTTAATAGTATCATATGAGTTTTTAAATTCATTTTTAACAATTTTTTAATTTTTCAAAAATGGGTTAGATGGAATCTTCTTATTATTTTCTAAACTAGGTACTTTTGACATTTTTAACAAAAACATGAAAGGAATATCTGTTAAAAAGTACACAACTTGAATTTAATTAACCACCATAATGACCACACAGTTTTTTGAATCTTACTTTAAAAAATTACATAGTTATTTTCCAAAAAAGGTTTTCCATAATATTTTTGAAATTTTTAGATTTTAAATAATTGAATTTAAAATGAAAAAGGTTTTTTTATTTTAGAAATATTACAATTAATCATTTAATATAATTTTCATATAAGATGAAATAAGTTTATGTCACTTATTCTTTAATGGTGATGTGATCTAATGATTTTATACTTATTATTTTTCTGGATTATTTATGATTATTATTATGAGATGTTTATGAAACCTATTTTTTCAACAGGTAATGATATATGATTAATGTTTTATGTTCTTGTGGAATATAAATTATTGGATTATGATTTTGTGATGGGTGGGACCATAATTATATATATCTTAAATACATTGGTTAAATATCGATATATTATGAGATAATAAAGACTAGAATTGGGAGTAAACCTAGTTTAGTATGTGACTCTATCTTCTATGATAGTCTGGAGAGTTAAATTTGAATAAGAAAATGGTAGATTTAAGAATAAACCTAATCCACTATGATAGTATTAGAAGTGATCCGTAACTATGGAAATAATTTTCTATTATAATGTGTATTCTAAAAAATTATGTCTTATTCTAATGTTATTCTCTCATGGATCTTGGTCTTTGATTACCTTATGATTCACGTATTATGAAATTCTAATATTTATACAATGATTCAATATTTTGATCTATGATATGTTGGGTATGGATTTTCAAATTCTATGATAATGTTCTCATAACATTATTCTCTTATTATGTTTAAAATGATTATTTATATATCCATTATTTTACCTTAATAAGAATATAAGCTCAAACTTTTTTATGTTTCCTTTCCCCATGTTATAAATAAATGTTTTAATAATGGTATATCTATAAGGGTACTAATTGAGAAGAACATTATGAGAGATGATGATGAATGTATCTAAATAAGATGTTTATGCATCTATTATCCAATGAAACTAAAACTTTATAGTTATATAATGGATGATAATGTTATTTATTAAATATTTATCAAAAAGATATAATATTTATGTATGAAAAATATGGTTCACTATAGTTGGTATTAGAGTAGGGTTGAGATAATATTTCAACACTAAGAATGGATAAATTTGGTAAAAACCCTAGGGATATGTGTATGTATAATATAAAACCCTAAAGTCTTAGTAAGATAAAAATTATGTGGTTTTCCTAGAAATAAAATACTATCTAGATACTAAATGAGGATGTGGTTTTGGAAGAGATGCATCTATGGGTAATAACCTCGAAAAGAGTTAGTCAAGTATACCTCAACTATCATTTCTGGTGCCTGATGAGTGTACCCTTTCTGTACAGATGGTTTTAAACTACTAGTGTATATTCTTGGGTTAAATCACATATTCCATATAAACCATTATGAAGTATCTGAATATATGATAACCAAGGATAGATTATGTTAAACCTAAGGTGTTATAGATTTAAAATAAGGTATCATGATTTAGAGATCCTATGAATTTTTTTTTACGATCAAATGATTTCTCACTATGACTATTGTATCTTACAATTTAATTTTTGGATTTATACCTTGGTTGAATCTAGGATGATTCATGTTAATCCGAAATGTGGAAGACAATGTAATTATTGTATGTATGATCAATTAAATCAAACATGAGATGGAAGGATATACCTTGTAATTATGGCTAACAAGATATCTAGTTATTTGAATAAACAAATCCACATTGGTATGTTTTAATACACACCTAATAAGAGTAATATAGAGATTTATAAAGACCATTGAGGAAAGATGATTTATCTTCCAATATGTCAAGTATGTGGGAAAAATTACTCAGGGAAATATATCAAAGGAACAATAAAATGTTTTATATGTGTAAATGATGTTTCTAAAAAAGTAATTTCTAGAAAAAAAATAATGATTTTTATGGAGGGATATGAAGTTCATCATATGGTTTCATGTATAGTTAAATGCATTATGTTTGGAGAATATGGGAATTATTCAATCAAATTTCCAAATATAATTGTTAACTCATAGATCAATGAATGAGCAATTCTATATCAATCATTTATGTGAAAGTACTGATGTTTTTTTATTGGTAATAAATAATTATGTAATATAAATAATATTTTGGTCATTATAATCATGAAACATCTAAGCATTTTTCTATATCAGTATTTATTTATGGATTTGAAAACATATTTTTAGATAAGTTATATTTTTTTGAGGCACATTATTTAGGGATAGATAACCATTAATAAGTACTTGATGTTGATATAATAATTTTTAGTTTGGATAATGATAAGATGAAGTAAATTTTATAGTATTAATGACATTGTAATTAATGATTGATTTCATAACAAAGTGATTTATGTGATATTTTTTTTAATTTTACAATATTTTTTAATTTATGGAGTATATTGGAAAGATCATATGTGGTTATGCTTTCATTGAGGGTTTATTTAATGATATTTTGAGGTAAACTATAACTTTTATTTGGTTTTATTAAGAATACTATATTTGTTTTTAAATAAAGCTTTAGGATAATATATAATTTTTTGTTCCATTAATTATAGTCTATTTTATTTTGGGATATATATAATCTTGATGGTTGAAAATTGATTTGTTGACAAGGAAATATTTTTAGTGATATTTATGGTCAAACTAAGGATTACATTTCGGGTTGGTTTATAAAGTTTATTCATGATTTTTTTTATGAATTTTACTACATTATAAGATTATATATTGATTTATCGTGGTGATTAATGATATTTTGGGACATATTTCATTGGTTTGGGGTTTATTTTAACATTAGGTTTAACATTTTATTTATCATGAAAGGCTAGAATACAATTATATTTTTTGGGATGTAATCTCGAAGGTATGAGACCAACTTTTATGTTAAAACATTATTTAATTTGAGGTTATTGTGGTTATTTTTTATGTGGGGTTATTTATAAAATTATCTAAGTGGAAGTTTTGTTTTTATAATTGAAATTTTGGAGTAAAATTTTTTATTCCTCATATGATGTATTATACATATTGGATATTATCATACCATGTGATAACCATTAAATATTTGTTAATATTTTAAGATCTTAGGAAATGTTTTACATCATTTCATGGATTATGAAGTTTATTTAGTGCTTTAGGCATTAAAAATTCATCTTGAATAGTTATAATTTAGAGAGGAAGATGAGATTGTGGTGGAAATTGATTAATGAAAAAAAATTTACTTTTCATGAGGTATATTTCTTTATTTTCTTATTATATATGGTAGATTAATTCCTCAAATATAAGAAATTGTCTTAGAAAAAAACTCCTATTACATTCACTTCCAATGAATATATGGTCATTTTCACACCTCATTAACTTATGGGTTTGTGGTCATTAACATTATCAAGATCATTCATATTTTTGTGAAAAAATTTCTTAGTCACTCTCAAATAATATTTGAAAATTATGTCTTTCTTCATGTTAATATGTTCACTTCCCACAAATGTTCACCTATTTGGAAACCAATTTATATGTTATTAAAGATGATCTTTGTATTTGAACTCCCCTCTATTCAAGAGGATATTTTATTAAACTATTTTATGATTTTAGTTTTCAAAAAATTTATTTTCAAATGTCAAACCATTTAATACTAATCTCAACTCAATATATAAATTATGAAATTAATTAAAGGGAAAAAAATATAACACCCAATGATTTTAAAATAAGATTATGTTCATTAGTATATACAACATGGAACACCGTTATTAAACAACAAACATAAAATTATTATAAATATTATAACCTAGATATTGAATTTGAAAGTTTGAATATGATTAAACTAATTTTGAAATATATATTTTTTCATTCTCAATACATATTTATTGGTTGGTTTTTTTAAACAAACCCTCAATTTCTAATAAATTGGTTTTATTCTTCAAAAACGAGTTTTGTTTAAAATTGGTTTTTATAGAATTTTTTGAGAGAATATTATAATTAATTTATTTAAATTTAAGAAATTTTATTTGATAAAAATAATATCATTTTTAAAATCAACAAATCATAATTTTTAGAGTGAAATTATGGAATTTTTCTATAATGATTGATATTTTAGTGAATAATATAAAATAATGATTTGTATTGAGTATTGTTCTTTCATTTCAAGAATTTATAAAGTTTTTTTTAAAATTAATTAATGCTAATATTATTTCATTCATATTATTAATTTCATAATTAAGATCATTGGAATCAATTTTATGTTTTATTTTCATAAATGTTCGTTTTTTTCTTAAAAATGCATTTAAAAAAATCATTACATATTACATATGTATATTAAATGTAATTATAACCACTTATAAGAATTAATATTGATTAAATTGTTTTAATTTTGGGATTTAAAATTTCAAATGTATTCTATGAATATTTTTTGATATTTTTTTAAAGATGTTAAATTTTTAGTAAATTGTAAAAAAATAGTTTCTATGAAATATGGTATCTTTTACGATATCACCAATATATAAGTATGATATAAGAAGTTATTAAACTTATGTAATGAATAATTCGTTATAGTATAATAAAAATATAATAAAAAATAATTCAAAACATATAAATACTATTTTATTTCATGATAATTATAAAAATCATTTTCGGTGCTGATGTTGTGCTTTCACATCTTTGGAAAAATAAATTTTGGTGTCCAAAAGAAAATTTTCATTGAATTAATATGTATATTATAGATTTATTTATTCAATATTAATTATTATTGATTATTTTTAAGTATATACATTAATTTTTGAGTTATATGAAATATGAATTATCCAAAGTCTTGTTAAATGATTATATATGGGTAGAAAAATGAAAATAACATATTACATAATTTTTCAAAACATAGATATGAGTAAATATACTCATTTTAGGGATTGTTTTTAAATTAATTAATTATTGTTGTTAATGTTTTATCATATTTTTTTGTTGTGAAATAATTAACTTAAATTATTACTTAACCTTGATAAAGTGATTGTTAAAATCATGAAAATAATTCCAAAAACCATAAAAAAAATTTATATGATTTATAGTTTACCATTAATTTATGGATGAATATAAAATATTAGATATTTTTAAAGGGATTATATTCTAATTCCACTAAAATCATGTTGTTTTCAAAGGCAAATGATGTGAATAGTTCTTTAATAGAAATTAATAGTATTTTTTGATAAATATATTTTATTAAATCATTTAAAAATCATAAAAACTTTCAAGTTGAAAATCAGTCTAGTAAAGGGTCTAAAAATTCACCCATTTTACATTTATGATCAAATTTTCACCATATAATTAAAGTTATAACCCTTTAATATAGAAAATTTCATTACCCTAGTTAAGGTTAAAATTGGTTAACCATGGGTTCAAACAAAAAGATATGGTTTAAAATGAAATATAATCTTGTAAAAATTATATTTTATGATTATATTAAGCAAATATATTCCTTATATTCTAATTAATGTCATTTTTTAATAATATTAAATTATTTAGAATCATATTATATTCTAATATTTCATTCGATTTCAAAAATTTCATTAATGGTGTTTTATAATTAACAAATTTTTATTAAACAACTTAAATTCATAAAAATCCTATATTTGACCAATTTAATGGGATATAGTTTAAAAATATAAATTTTTTCCCATTTATTGGTAAATTATACTTCTATAGTGTCTTTCATGACCCCAAAAGTGTATAAATCATTGATATCATGGTAATTTTCAAAAGGGTTAACATCAGGGGGTTAAAACTAAGAGATACAGGATAAAAAATAACTAAAACATATAAAAAAATTATTGTATAATGTTATTTAGAGTCATATTAATATTATATAATAACTATATCAATTTGGATCCATTTTTTCATGGTAATTAATTTATATACATTTAATACTTTTAGAAATTCTAAGAGTGCCTCTCCCCTCACTTATTAATGGGCACCTCCTCTCCTTCATTATTCACAATTTTTGAACATTATATCTCATAAAATACCTACCATAATATCATAATATATCCATTAAACATGTCTTAAAACTTATAGTGTTTCCAAAATACAATTCTTCCAAGGATTAAGGTGTAAGGCAAAGGCGGTTTCTCAATGTATAGGTATATCTCTTAACTGAGTGTTTTCAATCTTATTTCTTCTTATAACACATAAATATATATATTATTTATAATAAAACAATAAATGAATTATCCTAATTATATTTTAATGTTATTATGATTATACAACCACCATTATTCACCCTTTTTGTCTTCAATTGGGAAGTGAAAGCATCACTCATGCGTATATGTGGACTATCACCTCCACATAGCGATATAATTCATTTTGTATCACTGTATTTCATAGATGGTTATTAAAATTGGTTTAAAGTTTATATATTATATTTATGAAATTATTATTTATATATAATTATAATATCATATATAACTTTTTACCTTCCAATCCATTTGAAAATTATAACTTCGCTTGTGTGTATGTGTGGATTACCACCTCCATAAAGACTTTCGATTCATTTTAAATTTATAATTTTAATGGATTGTAATAATGATAGGTTTAATAAATATGTATTATGCATATGATATTTAAATTATTAATAAAATATGAATTATTATTCAAATTTCTTTTGTTCTATCCATCAAAATGTGAAAACATCGTTCATGAGTACGAATGACCTACCATCTCCATAAATGCTGTAATTAATTTTTTTGTCTCAAAATTTTATGGATGACTGAAAATATATTTTTAATGGATATATATTATATTTATATCATTATTACAATTATATAGGTGATGCAACCATGATCAGGTAATAGTACCAAAACTACTATACTACAATTATCATTAAAATGAAGTAGTTAACACTAGGAAACAGTGATTTTAATTAAGAATTGTTAATAAATGTGTATTAAAATGTTATAATTGGATCATATAAGATATTATAAGTATTTAAATAATTATTTTATAGAAATATAATAAATTTAAATTTATTATATAAGAATTTAGATCACTTTCTATATAATTCAAACATGAGATAATAGATTTATATTTTAATATCATTGTTTATCAGGATTGGTTATGATTAAGTTTCTGATGATGAAATTTTATATCATATCTCTCAAAGATCCCATTAATTTTTTTTTTCCTATTTGAATTTATACAGATTACATGTTTTACTTTCATTTTACTCTCTTTAATAACTCATGATACTTGAAGAAGGTTTTTAAGGAAAACTTACTTTATTTCTCTCTTTAGCCAAAAATATTTTTCCTCAATATAAATATACTCATTAAAATTCTTTCAAGAATAATTTAAATGATATTATATTAATTTTTAATTCCATTTTTACAAAGTTTTTACTTTTTAACAAATGTTTTAAATATAATATTCTTTTTTATTTTGTGAATGGGTAACTTTTGACTTTTTTTACCGAAAATTTGAAAGGAATATTTTTTACCATACATGGAATGAACATGATATCATATCATCCTAGTCATGAAATGTTTTCAATAATCCTTTAAAATTTTCCATATTTCTTCTCAAGTAAAATTTTTCCAATAATATTTTATAAATTTTTATATTTTAAAGATGTTACTTTAGAATGAAAAGGTCAATTTCTTCAAGATTTATTCGAAGGGATATTTTAAAGGAATTTTCATATAAGATGACATACTTTGATGATACTTAAGATTTAATGGGGATATTATCCAATCATTCTATCCTTATTGTTTCTATGTATGGTTAATGATTGTGATAATGAGAGGTTTATGAAACCTATTTTTTCTTGGGTTATGATATTTTATGAATGTTTTATGATCTTATGGAACACATATGAATGGATTATGATTGTGTGATAGGTGGTCCAAGAATTATATATACCTATAATTAATTTGATAATGATAGATTTATCATGAGATGATAAGGGCCAGAATGGGAAGTGAACCTAATTTATTAAGGGTCATTATCCACTATGATAGTCTTGGGAGTAAACCTTGATTAAGAATATGATGGAATGAGGAGTGAACCCAGTACACTATGTTAGTATTGGTAGCGATCCTTGACTAAGGTAATTATTTTATATGATTATATATATTCCAAAAACATAGGTCTTATGATTGTGTTATTCTATCATGGATCATGTTATTTTATTAAATTATGTTTTATGTCTTATAAATTTCCATGATTTATACCATGATTCAATGTAATGATCTATGATATAGTAGGTATGTATTATTTAATGTTATTTGAATATTCTCATACACTTATCCTCATTTTATTTTTAATTTATCATTGATATCTACCTTGTTTACCCATACTAAGAATATAAACTCAAACTTTCTAATGTTTCCTTTCCCTAGATTATGAATAAAGATTTTAAGTAGGGCAATTCAATAAGGGTAAAAGGTGATTTGAAATTTATGATAGATGATGAAGAATGTACAAAAATAAGCTGTTTATGTATCGGTTTCCACAGTTACTAAAACATTATTTTTTCGTGGATTGTATTGTTATGTATTTAATATTTATTGAAAAAACATGTAATATTTATACACAAAAATAATGGGTATCTACATATGTTCTCATATACAACATCAAAAATAAAATAGCATTCCTACCAATGATAACACTCTCACTAAACCATTTTTATATATAAGAATAATATGAATTCTTAATGAAACTAAACTCATTGATTTCATCATCAATTATAATTTCTAACTCTGATAACATTCATCTATTCATAAATAGGATATTATAAAACATTAGAATAATCATTTAATAACTTAAAAACCATTGGGTTATATCATATACCCATTATTGACTAAATTACAATTAAGTAAAGTGTTTCTTAATTCCATTTAATATATATCATAATCATAATGAGATACAATATAAAAAAATATTTGAATTTATTTTACCATTATAACTAGTAAAATATTCTATTAATATTTATTAACATTAATATTTTATAACACTTTTTCACTAATATATACTTATAGAAAGACCCTCTACTATATATGCATGTTTTCTTATAGAAAACCTAATTGAACCATATTAGTATCTCCCCTTTAGGTGCACCCACCATGTTCTAAATTTTGTTAGTGTTTATAGATCCCAACTTAGATCTCACAGCCTTTAACCATTTATTAGAATTTGAAATATAAGTAACTATTTATAGGTAGTAAGTTAATCATTTATTATTATTAATTAAAAATAATTTTATATAATAAAATTTATTCTCATAAAATCATAACAAATCATACTATACAGTAATATTTCATGTATAAATTGAGTAAATTTTATTTTTACAAAATTTTATGGAACCAAATCAGCTTCTATATTAGTAATAATAATAGTTTTTTTGTTTTTAACTTATCTATGTTTAATTTTCCTCCCACTAACACCTCAATTATTGTTATATTTTTTAAGGAAAACACCGTATTAATCCACCAATAATTTCTATTCTGTATTATTTTAGAAATAGTATCATCTAGTTTCCTTTTTATGATGACCAAATAAGGCTTTTTCAGATTTAGGGTTAAATTTATCAAAATAAAAAAATTATACATACACTTAGAATATCTAAATCCTCATAAAAGGAAATTTTTATGCCTCTACATCTTTTAATAATAAAGTGTATTTATGAATTATTTAGATGGAATATGGTTAAGTAGGAATACAATATTTTCGATCTAATATACCCAAAATTATAAAGACATGTTTTAATGAATTTTCATGGATAAATCCATGTATAAAAAGGTATTATTCCCACTCTCAGACACAAAATTACAATATATGGTTTTAAGAGGAGTGAGTTATAAATTAATTAAAAAATCTCTATGATGAAGATAAATTCCAAGATTAAGTATTCAAAACCCTCATTTTATAAAAAATATTAATATAGTTTCATAGTAGATATAATTCCTCACTTTTGAACACCATCATATTTTTAATGGTTTTAAATGTTTTTATCACATGAAACATTAATTCATGATAAATAATTCCATTAATAATGGTCATAATGTATCTATACTCAACACTTTATTGAGTACTCATTTATCCATATACATCACTATATATTAGATCCAATAATCCAATATACTTATTAATTTTTATACTAAAGGTTTCTTGGTCATTTTTCTTAATAGATTTGTTTTATTATTAAAATGATTCATAATTGAGTGAGTATAAAAGTCTACCACTATGGAGTCTTTAAATATGTTTCTCATTTATATTACTAAGGGAAAAATTCATAAGATAAGTGGGTTTAGGATTATATTTGAACTTCTTGTCTTGAATAATACAAAGTTAATTATCTATATCTTGAATTTATAAATGATTAACTATATTCCGAACCCCATATCACATTTTATTCAGGTATATACAAAAATTATAATTCAAAATCATGAATGAAAATTAGATCTTTCTGAAATAACATTTTAAAATAAATTTCTATTTATGATCGAAACATAGTTATAGTTTTATAATTATATATAAAATATAATTGTTAAATTTAGATCATAAGTTTTAGATTAAAATTTGAAAACTCTTTCCCCATTTACAAATAATAAATCTACTTATACTTTCATAAATTCTATTATATTTTTGAGTTTATGCATATCATAAAAAATATGTGATGTATACCTTGTGTCTAATAATCATAAATCAAAATTAAATAAATTAATTCCTATAATATTTAAATCAATATGATCATAATTATTATCTATTATAACACTTCTCAAATTTATATAACAATATACTAAAATATAGTTTCAACTTAAAATAAATCTAAAAATTAAGTTCATGAGTCATTTTGTTATCTATAATAAAGAATAAATTGTTTTTGAGTATCATGTTTTATATCATTTTAATACAAATTATTTTAGTATAATTCCACTAAAAATGACAACCATATACATCAGTTCCATTTAGTGGTCCAAGGATGATATTTCACTAACATTTATGTCTAATTTTGTTCTCTTATAAAAAAATATCTATTTCGTTTGGTCATCTTTATAATCAAATCATCTATTATTCTTTGATAGTAGATTGTAAAACCCTTTTCCCAAATCCATTCTTTGGAAAAAATTAACTTTATTCCTGGAGTATTTTAAATAGCAAGGTTTCTCAGCAAAGTTTAACCTAAATTTGATTATATAATGGTTACGTAACTCAATGGATTAACTGTATCCACCATTACAGACACAATATAATCCATAGGTACACAACTTTACCATAAACCAACCCAATGGGATGACTAGGTTCTTAACATGTGTTTTATCCAGTAAGAAAATCATACATAGTATTTTCAATTGTTTTATTAGTCTTAGTTCTTCCATATGTATCTTAAATATACTCACAAATTTATAATCCAATTAATTTATAATAAATATATAATTTATTTATAGAGAAGGGGAGATTTTAATATTTGAATTCATATTGGAATTTTGATAGTTTGAGCATGACTAGAAGATGTTTTTGGATGTGTATGAGTGTTTTCGGTAGTCCTATACTGTGTCATGGGTGTTCAAAATATGGAAGATCTTTGTGTAAAAATAAATAAATGTTATTTTTACCATCAATTCCCCGATGGCCAAGGTAGTGGGGATATAACCACAAGAGTTACACAAAGTGGTTTATGCCACACTATTTACTAGATAATGACTAATCAGGTACATGATGGGTCCTAAGTGGACTTTTTTATTTATGAATGGAAACAAATAATGGTTACCTTATTTGAATTGATGAAAACTAGGTGGATTGGGAGATATAAATTAAATGAAATATCTACCCTTATTTTTTCCCTTAAATCCTCATGATAAGGGTTGATTTCGGTGATATTTATAAGAAATATGAATTATGTTTCATCCTACTTCCCCTTATATTCTTCATCCCCTATGTTATCCTTTGATTTGTGCACTTATTGGTTAGGGTTTTATGATGTATTTTAAAAGATAAAGATTAAATATATACTTAATGATGGGGTTTCATGGTTTGATGGTATGATAATGTGAAAAGAGGGAAAAAGTCACTCGATTCTCACTATTCTAGTTATGATATATAATTTATTACATTTATTTGAGACATCTAGTTTAATTAGAGGAATTTGGTGATTGAAATTGTGTCTATTGTTATGGATTTTTCTTGTCATGTTTTTGGAGGGTATTTCATGGAACTTACAAACATTTTCTTCTGTTTATTCATTTATATTGATGTAAGTATTGAGGTGACAGTGACATGGGTCCTTAAGAAGTATGGGTTGTGTTATATAAACCTATAAAACATCTTCCTAGATGAGTTTTATTAATATTTATGTTCTGAAAAGAAGATATCCTAAGATTATATAGGACATTTACAATATATGGTTAGACCGATATAGAGTCTGAGACTCCATATAAACTTTTACACCCATGGTAAGACCGATCATGATCTAGGAAACCATCTTGATATTGAAATAGTCAATGGTTATATTAGTAGAGGGTTTTAGGCACCATATAAACGTTTTCACATTTTCTCATATAGTTTGAGAGCCTATGATTCTATATTTAATTTATCATTTATGGTCAGATTGATATAGTGTCTAAGATTCCATACGACATTTGACCTTAATTTTAAAACCGGCCAAGGGATGGGATTTGATATGGCTCTTTGTAGAGTATATGATCTGACCAGAAGTAGTATGGGATTATATAAAACATCCTATAATTTATGATATTGAATGGGATGGTTTCACAACATATTTCTAGAACATGTATGGTCAGGTATTTTGGTTGCATGTTTAGGACACAATGACCCAACACACATGCTTTAATGTCATATATTATCTTAGTTCTTTTCTCAGCTATAAACATGTATATGGTGGTGTATGTTAGATGAATTTTTTATGAACCTATAGGGATGTATTTCTCATACCCTTTATGGGAACTCATTTTTTTATGTAATACTCATATATATTACACATGTTTAATAACATGTCACATAGTGGTTCAGGAAAGAGTAGATTGATGATGACCTAAGATGATTTTAGGTGAGGCTTAAAATTGGTAGTAGAGATTAAATTTATATTTTATTCCTGATTTATTTTTATATATATGCTCACCCATGTGGTTTATAGTTTGTGATATAACTGATGTATGATTTCATTTTTTTTATCTATTATAGTATGGGTGTATATTTATTTTATTATGGGTTTCTTGGGCTATAATTCTATATTGCGTACTTTAATATGTGATGTTCATTGATATTTGGTAATTAAATTTTTTATTAATGGATATGATATTGAGTGTATATTCTCCCCAAATTTAGATTCTGGGCACACCACTAGTTGGAAACCTCTTGCATATATAGTAGAATGTATGTAGTGATTTAGAGATTTAGGTAGAGTATTGTATATATAATTTTATCTATAGAATTAATAATGGTATTTGAGTATATTTTCTTCTATAATATTATTTTGGGAATGATTTTTATTGATGAGGATGTTTTATATCTCTTGATGGATCTTGATCTTGTGATTTATAAATACCTTTACAGTGGGAAGTATATAAAGTCCTAAATTTTTTGGGCTATTAAAAATTCTAAAGGAATTTTCATTGTTGTGTTTTGCAAGTGGTTAATTTTGAAATTTTAAATTAAAATTGAAAATAAAATAGTTAAAGTAGAATATAGTGATAAATTTTTATATGGATTGATACTTTATCGGTGGTTTTAGTTTTGGATAGAATATTGTGGATTTAACTTTGGAATTCAGAAGTTTTTAATGGGTTTATCTCTATACATGTTACCAAAAAGTTATGAAAAACTATGTTGGTAAATTGTGTCACATGGTTTTCTTTAAGGGGATGACACAATTTCACTACATGGATTTAAGAAAACCATTGGGGAAATATAATTTATTTTCGAAGGTGATCATTATAGTTACTGTATGGTTTGGTGAACCATGAGGGAAATCCACGTAAGGTGGATGGCTTAAGACACTACCATCCACACAGTTACATTATGGTTTATAAAACCATGTGGACTATAATTTTATATTAAAAAGTTTCAAATTACTTTTTTTCCTCTTTGAATATATTTACCTACCCCTACTTCTTCATCCTCCCTATCACACAAGAGATAACCAAACCCCCTTCTCTATTTTTCTTCAATTTACCATAGGATTTGGGTGAAATTTGTTGTGCTCTCTGATAATTTGAGGTATCTTATTCCCACTATATCTCTAAAATTTTCACTTACCTTATTATAAATAATTTTCAATTTCTCTAGATTGGGTTTTCTATGATGATTTCATTCGATCATGGTGAAATAATTCGAGAAAAATGGGTCTTTCATACAGATTGACTATAGGACTTCTCAAGATGGTGTCTAAACATTATTACAAATCATTTCGATGATGTTATGAAATTTTATGACTTGTCAAAGGGGTTTAAAAAAATTAAATATAAATTTTGTATTGAATCATTATCGTGGGTTAGAGATTTATCCTATAATGGTGTTTGGAGGATTTCATTGACCCCCACATCTGGTTGATCAAAGATTTAGCACGATTAAGTCTAATAAAGTGTTTTAATAATTTAAAAATAATTAATTTAAATTTTTAAAGAATTATAAATTATTTAATTTTATTTGAATAAATATTTATAAATTTTTATAATTATTTATAGGTCATCAGGGTTTGGGGTAGGGCCTGAGGTGATTGGACTATGGCTATTGGACTTTGATGCTTATCGGGTGAGGGTTGTTATGATATGATTAATATGGAATAACTATGATTTGATGTAGGTGGTCCCTTGTGAATTATGCACTTGGTTTATGCATTTGATTATGTCATGTGATATGTGACGTATCACCCCGGAGGGTGATCAACATTTTACATAATATGAACTGCTCCTTTAAATTTAACTATTGGGAGAAAATACATTTTCAAGGGTTATGATATACCCTGGTGTACCAACTTTATTTTCATAGGAAACTATGTCTTAGAAACTGACTAAAAAAGTATGCCATGTGACGGTTGGACCCTGAGGGGTGTAAATTAAACAAAGTTAATGATATATAGAATCCCTAGTGATTGGTTCCCTTGGAGTTGTATTGGTAGAGGTGGTTAATAAATTGAGAGGGGTAACTTAGGGATTATCCATGTGGAAACCTTGGAATGAATTACAGCCTTTGGTCTAGATGAGATTGGTATAGATATAATACCCCTATTGTAAAGTGATCACCTGGGTGGGTTGATCCTAGAGATTGATGGATAGGTTGGGTGTTAGGATCATACTAGGGTAACTTGTGAAGGGGGTAGGCTTTAGGCCATTTACCTTGTTTGATACTGATATGGGATGAAATATAATGACAATGAGATCATGTGATTATTATAATGAGCCAGAGAGACAATATTCCCTCTAATTATTAGGTGTTAACCCAAGAGAATGAGCAGGTTATTGAGAAGTCCATAAAGGGGTTTCATGCTCAATGATACTTAGGAGACTGTATAGGGTGTATTAGTGTGATGTTAACCCTTGTAAGGGAAAATATATAGATGAATATACATGACTATGGGTTCCATCTCAGAACTCAAATCATTCTGTCCAAATAATTTTTTTTGTCATTTTCAAAATACCACTTTTTTGGCTGAGTGGGAAGTTCACAAAAAATGAATATATTTCCAAACATCACACACATAATATATTAAGAGAAAAACCACATCAAAAAATACACATTCAAATTTAAAAATTCAAATTCAAACATTGGAAAAAATCCCAAGAATGTGAGAAGCCTAAGAAACCAACCATCGAGGAGACACCTCACCACCATTATCACCACATTATCCTATCATCTTAGCACCGTAACCACCGTCACGTCATCACATCACCCTAAAAATGAACCTCATCAGCTCATCACCACCAACCTCTTCTCTAACGACCATTGTATATACTCACTTCCATCTATTAGATCCTCCCTCATCAAGATTGTTGTAAAATCTGATCCACCACCACCACCATCATCACCGATCAACACCACACCAGAATGTCAAATCAGCTCAAAATTATCAAGTCATCGTCCCCCGTCACCAAACCACATACCAGAAAAAATGGAACCAACCGAACAAATATCTTACCTCCTAGAACATCACTAACCACTCAATCCGCACCTCCCAAATTTTGCGTGACAACCACCTCGCTAGACCGACACGAAGATGAGAGGTGATACACGATGACAAAGTAGAGATGGAGAAGTATGGAGTCTTAATAGGGAGTCAAGATTTCTTCCAAAATCACCCTTCCAATTTGAAACACCACCATCTCTTGAACCCATGTTGGGCCACCTCGAACCCCCCACCACAACGCACAACACAACCCAAAATATCTTGGAATCTATCATACCTAACCAACCTGGAAGGGAGCAGTGGATCTAGATGTCAGAGAGGAGTACAATTGGTCATGAATTTCATTGAAAGCTACGACCAATAAAGCACCATAATCACCATAAAATATCGAAGATCCTTCACAATCATACCATAGACCACAGGTCCATCAAAAATCCTAGTAAAAATAGAATATCTACCCTTGAACATCATAGAATGAGGACTGAGAAAACAGGGTGGAAACCCAAATACAAACATAGGTTTGAGACATAAAAAAAATAAAGGGAAAGCCGAAGAGGGTATGGGGATAAAACCCTAAACAAAATGAATCATGGGTTGAAACCCTATGAATAAGAAAAGATATTTCTCTATGGACTCATCGAAATAAATAATAGGCCATGATTACTCACCAACATTGATGAAGGAATCTGAGGAGGGAAAATAGAATAGAGCTCGAGAGAGAACTCCAAGAGAGAATGAGGTCATCCGTAGAACCCAAATAATTGATATGATCCTTATATGAATATATTTATAGTGATAGTTTGTACTATTGAGAGGATAAACTATATTTTGTTATGCGAGTTAAAATAGATGTATGAACTATATGAGTTTTATATATGAGATGATTCTGGTCAGACATAATTCCCACTAATATATATTGAAACACATGGGATTTCTATGTCATGAACCATATATATAGTATTAATTCATATTATATGAGATAAAAAGAATGGATTCACTACCCTATGATGTGATATATGAGATGGATGGGAGGTATGCAGTTCCCTTGATGTGATATATGAGATCAAATAGTGGGACACACTTCCCCTGATGTGATATATGATATGTATGTGTGGGACACAATGCATATTGAGGTGATGTATACATGAGATGATCTTATCTCGATTAAATACCCCCTAATTCATTAGTACACTATGAGATGTTACAGGAGGGATTCACTACACCATTTTTAATGGTTAATGTGAGATGATATGGGAGGAAAACACTATCTACATAGTGATCAATATACCATGTGATTCCTTAGACTTTCTCCAAGTGTATTGCATTTGAACTTGACACTTTTCCTATATTTTGTGAGATGGGTTCCAGTAGATGGATGACCCTTATGAGGTGTATATATAATATGATTCATGTTTGAAAAAAATTCCACTGATATGTATTGAAACACTTATGATTCCTTTCAAATGCACCGTGTATTTGGAATTGGTGCCTAATATATTAGATGTAAGGGGTGGTTTATCTAAGGGCCCAATATTTTCATATATAAATATTTTTTCAATTTGGATAGATATTTAAATAAAATTCAAACCAACATGCCCAATGATTATAAATGTTCAGTGTCTTTGTGTATTAGTTAAAAAATATTCTTATTTAATGAGATATCTTAAATATTTACCATACAGATATTACCATTTAGTACTCCTTATAGAATACCCTACTTAATCCTTTATTTTTAACTTTGGTAAATAAAACATATTGAAGGGTGATATCATTTTCTTATCATGAGTAAATATGGGATATATCAATCAACAATCATCAAATCATAACTGCTAGTGTTCAGGATCTCTATGAGGGGAAGAATGAAACTGATGTCTCTAGTCAATTTTATATAAGTGATGAGGATGGAGTGAGAATTAGAGGTCTCCATATCCCAAGGAAGAAGAAGGCTCAGAAGGGGAACCATGACTCGGGGAGCTGCATTGTGACAAAAGGTAAATGATTTAATGGGAGGAAGGATCAATCCCAACTACCTATGTCTATGCAAACAAGATAAGCTAGTAAGGAAAAGGAAAATGACAATAAACCAAAACATCATGATCTATAATGTTCCATCCCAAGAAGTTAAAAGATTAATGATAAGTGTGGAGACATCCGAAATAAAGGGTAGGGTAGTTTGGAAGGAAATAAAGTATAAAAAACTCAATATCTTGACATAATTATTCATTAGAATGAAGAAATGCATGAAAATGATATTAATATTAATTCCTTAAGAGATGAGGTTGAATGAATCCTTGAAAGAGAGGTTAAATAGGATGTTAGTAAGGAAAGAGGGACTGAATCAACAACAAAGATTTTATTTTGGAATGAGGTTTCAATGCATGAAAGATCAATGAGGAGAAATATATCTAGACTTGGTATAAGCAAGCTACCCTCTTTGAAGACATAATCCAGGACGATCTGAGCAAGATGGTTCAATTAATTCAATGAGTATTATATTGGGTATGTAGTTTTAACAATCTTAGTCTTGTTTTCAATGACTTTGTGATATCCTTTTGGGTTGGATAACCTTCAGATTTGATTGTACATATGTGGATTCTCACTTTTCCAAAAAAGTGTTTTTTAATTAAAATATTTAATTTTTAGATAGTAATGTCATAATAGTGTGGAATCATAAAAAAATTAATCATGAACCATATGTTCATGTAATATAATTTTTGAATCATCATAAATAAATCATGAACCATAAGGACATGTAATAGAAGTGTGGCACCATCATAATTATTGAAATAATTTCATATTTCAAGGTTATCATCTAACACCATCAAATCAGAAAATATAAAAAATAATGACCTATTTATCATAGTGTATCAAGCACATCTACTGGTTTTCCAAAGAATACTAAAAACAATGATTTCTTCCCATAAAAGATAAAGCACATTGAATGTTTCCTATAGAATATAATGTGCATCAACTTGTTTTCTATAAAGGATAAGGTACATAGACTAATTTCTCATAATTATCATGGGAGACATAATACTTTACCCAATACATTAGAGGGATATATAATTTTGGGCCCACCCATAGAATAAAAAAACAATACATATGTGTTCCAAAAAAATTAAAAATTCACCATATCATTACATCATAAACCATATAAATAACATTGGTTTCATAAACATTTCATCAATTTAACATATCATAACCCCTGAAAAAAATGGGATGTGTAATCATTTCATCATTATAATAATAAAACAGACATAGAAATAATAAGAATGTTATAATTGGATCATAAAAATAGTAAATCAAAATTAATCTCAAGGATATTATCATATGATGAAATTCTATTAAAAGGTCACTAGGTTATTGATTGAGGAAAATACCATTTCCACATTAAAAATCACTTATAAAATTAAAAATATTTAAAAGAAATTATGGAATATGTTTTATTAAAAAGGATCCTAGGAAACATGTAAATGAAACTTCATTGTATTGAGTAATCATATTGGTTGAAAAATCCATTAATTCATTATAATATAAAAAACATATTTTTTTACTAATTTATAGAAAATGTTAAAAATGTATCATGTTCAGAAAACAAAAACACGATCTATTTTAAAAACCCTTTTTAAAAGGTTAATAATGGGTAAATATTACTTTAAAAGGTCACAATTTAATATTAAAATCATTATTGAAAATATTTCTATAAAACAAGGATATAATAGAAAAAAGGATTTTAGACTAAAGAGAAAAACATGGTCTGTTTTCCTTAAAACACTCTTTCAATTTCTTAAATACCTAAATTTAGAAAAATGAAATAAAAAAAATATATTCTCAATAATTAACCATGGGATAATAAAAGTAAATTTATTTATCACATAAGGTTCATATAATTTTCATAACATAAATTCAAGTATAAACAAACCCGATAAAAATAGGATTTAAATATAAATCCATTAACACTTAAGTAACTTTTGAATAATAGGAACCAATAACAAAAGAATTTTTTTTTCATATTTTAATCATCATAAAATATATTAATGCTAATCATATACACCACATAAAATAAAAAAAGTGTTGAATATGAAATTTATCTCACATAAATAAAAGAGAGATGAAAATCTCTTACCTCAAGTCCCACATTACATCATACACATTCGAGTATCCACTGAAGTAAATATATATTTTTTATAAATTTATTATATAATAATACTAATATATATAACAATGTTTATGTTTTACTAATGAAATCTTATAACCTTTTTATCAACACCTTTTTGTTAAAATCACAATTCCACCTAAAAACTGCTTCATTTTTCATGCACGCCACGATTTTGTACTCTTGGTCATTACAATTTGACCATATTTCCATCATTTATAAAGTTATAATCAAGATATAAATATGATATAAATTTATTATATATATATATATATATATATATTTATTCATCTATACAACGTATATATAGAAAAATTAATTACACCATTCAGGGAGATGGTAGGTTGTATGTACCCTTGAGCACTGTTTTCACATTCCTAAGGATGGAATGAAAGTATTTTAAATAATAATTCAAATCTATAGAAACATTATTATATAATAAAAATCATATATATTCATAAAATCTATCTTTATTACCAACCATTTAAATAGGAAATGTAAAATGAATCATAACGCTTTAGGGAGGTGGTAGTCCACACATGCGAACGAGTGAAATTAACATTTCCCAATGGTTCGAAAGATAAGAAGCAAGATATGAAAATATAATTTATGAATAATAATAATTTCATAAATATCATATATAATATTTTAAACCATAATAATAACCTACCATTAAATATGGTGATGAAAAAGGATTTGTATCTCTATATGGAGACGGTAAGTCGTACGTACACACGAGCAATACCTTAACATAACATTTTATGAGAAAGATGGTGAATATTGGTGGTTTCATAATAATGATAATATAAATTATTTACTTTAATGATAATTTAATTATTATTTTATGATAAATGAAATATATTTTTAGGTGGTAAAATAAGAATTAAAAGGGAATTGACCAGTTAAGGAGATTACCTCTTCTATAAAACAACTCCATTAGATCTACTCTCAAGGACACTAGGGTGGTATTTTTGAATGAAAAACACATCTATAATTTGGATAATGTAGTTAGTAATATAATATTTTAGGTATTTATCAATCTATAATTCTTAATGTGATCTTAATAATAAAAAAAAGTGGTTCCCTTTTATAATTTTGGGGAGGTACACTCTTGGGATTTATTAAATGAGTAAAATATAATAATTTCACTATCCAGTAAAACTCATCCAAATGGATAGGTACACGAATATCATGTTTTATGGGGTTTAAATAACGTTTTGATATTAAATTTATAAAGGTTAATGTGTTTATTTAAAACTTTTATTTTGGTATAACCTCTTAGTTAGCTTATTTTAACCTTAACTCCGATAATATATTTTTCAATATTAAAGGTTCATAATTTTTTATATTGGATAAAAATTGTCTTATAAATTTCAAAGTATTAAATTTCAATCCAAATATTATCCTCCTTTAACTATTTTAATATTTTTATGTTTTTAAACAATTTAATAAATTATTTTTTTAATAAAATATCATTAATTTAAATTTTGAATCTATTTATTTAGTTTTATTTAAAATACATAAATAAAAATTTTTAATTTGAATATAATACATTAATATAATAAAAATTATGTTATATGAAACTATAAAATTCATGTAAAACCATAATTAATTCAAATTATAATATCATTAATAATTTTAAAATCATCTATTTTATTCTTTTGTTAATTGAAGAAATACTGCACTCGTGTTTCTTAAACAAGGAAGGTAAAATTTTAATTAAGAAAAGTTATTAATAATTTTCCATCATAAAAATGATTTCATTATTGTAAAAATATAAATTTATATTCATTAATAACATTCATGTGTCCTTATATGGACACATAATTATATTTAAAAGTAAGAGAGTGGCATTTTTTATTTCTCTTAACTTTTAATATTTTATTGATCATTTACATGGAAAAGTATCCCTTAAAAAATTCAATTTATATCCAAAGGTGATAAGTGTCTAATTTAATTCATACAATAATAATTTATATAAAAAATAGTGTCCTTAACTTTTTATTTTTAACCTAGTTTATCATGATTTACTATTTACAAAGGCGATAAATTTTACCATGGTAAATATTCATAAAGCCTAAAAATAAAAGTTTTGTATTTACCAAAATTTGAACCTAATAATTAAAAACATGGAATCCATTTTTTGAAATTAAATTTCTTTAATTGGTAGATACTAATTTTAAAATAGGCTCCCAAAATGTGATGAAACTTCTTTTTTAGAAATATACATTATAAACATAAAACTAGATCTATTGTTATCCTATGTCTAGAAATTTTTTTAAATTAATACTAAAAAATTATTTAATATATAATATGCACATTTAATTGAAATAATTAACCAACATTTAATAATTTAATCAATTAATATAAAAACACGTTCTGATCATAAAAACATTTTTTTCAGAAAATAATATCTTTATTTTCAAATGATTTTAATTTTCATTTCTAATTAATAGATAACAAATAAATTAATTTTATAGATATATAAAACATGAATTGTTCATAATTTAGTTATTACTATTCACACCCACCTATCAAATATCTAGTTGAAAACCGTGACGTTAATTAATAATATTTTAATTGTATATCTTGGTTTGTTTAAGCTTAGTGTTGTGTGTAACACATGATTTTAATGAAATAAAATTTATTTATATATAAATATTATAAAAAATTATAGGATGTAACATTATACCTCCATAAAAAAAATTTCACCTTTGAAATTATATCATTTTAATACAAGAAAATGAGGATATATTTATTTAATTACAATATCAAGTTCCCAATTAGCTTCTTCAAATTTTTGATTTCTTCCAGAAAACTTCAATTAGGTGGGTAGTTTTGTTTTATAATACTTTGTATCAACAATCAATTATTTCTACTATTTTTTCTATATATGATAGATCATGATATAGTGGAATGACCTCTGACTTCAATACATGTGATGGATTAGGTATAAACTTCTTTAAGAGATATACTTGGAACATCTCATGAACTCGAGATAGGATCTATTGAAGTGCCAAGAGATAATCTACCATCCTTACTCAATTGATAATATAAAAAGGGAAAATATAAGTAGATCTCAACTTTCCATTATTTTAAAATTCACTACATTTTACCATTTATAAATTCAAATTAATACCTTCTCACCAACTTCGAACCCCAGATATTAATGATGATTATTATCATAACTCTTCTTTCGACTCTAAGAATACTTGATGTGTTGTTTAATTGATTTGAAATTATTTGAAATTTATTAAACTGGCTTAAACCATAATAGATTTCCTTCTCAAACTTCATCCCAATAAATTATATTTCTCTACTTCATACCATAGAGGGCATCATAATTATTCATCTTAATGCTCAAGTGAAATATACTATTGTAATAAAATTATACAAATTAGAGGTGTTGATACCAAAAAACCTTTGAATTCCATAGATAAAGCTGCCAACAAGTCTTCTATGGTTTGAATGGTCATATCATACTGACCATATTTCTGAGGTTGAAAAATAGTTCAGAAACTTAACAATGTATTTATATATTTCTAAAGACTTCACCAAAATATCAAGGTAAACCTCATATCCCAATCAGATATTATAGAATACAGTACTCCATTAAACCCTATCATATATTTAATGTATATCATGGAAATCTGATCAAGAGATAAATATTCTACAATTGAAATGAAGTGTTTTGAATTTATAATGATCAACTAAATCCTAAATAGAATTATAACCTTTATATGTTTTGGGGGTTCTTATGATAAAATCCATGGTGATTTTATTCCATTTCCATTCTGTTATGGGTAGTTTTTGTAAAATATCCTTATAATTATCTTTCTTAGCCTAAACATGCTAACAGACCAAGTACCAAGTTATAAACTCTAAAATATCTATCTTTATAAAATCCTACCAAAAATTTTATTTCAGATCTCTATACATATTCATACATTAGAATGTGTATAAAATAAAGAACTATTATCCATATTCAATATATCTTTCTTCAAATTTGGTATAGACAAACCACTTATATGGTTCTTGAATCTAATCATTCCTTCAAAATCAATTTCAAGACCCATTATTTTCATACATTGATATTATATCAATTTTAATGAGCATTAATCACATTACAAAAACACATGCTTGATGATCATAAAGGTATAGAACCTTTGGAAATAGGGAAACATAAACAACTAGTTCCGTGGTGAGCTAAAACAACTCCCCATAATTTATTCATAACTAGAAACCTTATTATAAAAATAATAATTAATACATATCTTTATAACCAAGGGAAAGGAAACATAATATACGGTGAGATTAGATGACCAGTAAGGATAAAAAATAGAGATATGTAAAAATAACATGAGAATAAGGGTATGAGAACATGATTATACCATTTGAATACCATACCATATAAATAGAAAATCATAATATTGGGTCATGTAATAATGATTGAAAGTGTATAAGACATGAATCATAAGGGAATAAAATAACACGATCCATGATAACATAATAATGGAATAGTTGATGTAATTTTGGAATACACACAAAAATTTAAAATTAATTCCATTTTAGTTAAGGGTCACTCCCAATACTATCACAATGGATAGAGTCCATTACTGAACTGGTCTCACTCTTCATTCTATTGAAATTTTTCTCCTCATATATCAATATTTACAAAATTCATTGGAGAGATATATAGGTCCCAAATATCACATAATGAAATTCATAAAAATTTGTGCCATAATATCATAAAATAGTCATCATATCCTAACCCATGAAAATAAGTGTGTTTCATAAGCATTACATTGTAGTATAACCCATGGAAAAGAATTGAGTTCCATTAACATTTCATCACAAAATAACCCATGAATAATAAATTGTTACAAAAACATATTTTAATTATAATCATAAACCATCATGGGGAATAATAAGTATAGAATAATTGGATCATATACCATGTAACATAAGAAACACAAGTTTAATATTATTGATGAATATAAATTCCCAAAAAATCATTAAAACACTCATGTGGAAAATATCCTTTCCATTTTTTAAAAAATTATTTAAAATCTAAAAAATCGAAATATTAAAGAAAAATTTTTCTTTGAATATAGTATTTTAAAATATTCTTTTAAAATTCTAATGTAATCATTAAAACATTGAGTGTTCATGATAATGTAAATTTTTTTCATGTCGTGCACCCTAAAACAAAGATTCATTTTACATTTTTGGTAAAATTAAAAAACACTCTTTCAGAAAATGACAAGAAGGTTACATTATTTTTTTATGAAAAAAAAACATCATTATGAATGAATTTAAAAAATATTAAGGTTTTTTTTTAAAAATCCTTAAAAAATATTTTTTGAAAATATAGATATGAATGAAAAATCATTTTCGACCGAAGAGAGAAATAAAGGTGATTTTTTATAAATACATTACTATGAACTCTTGATTTCATAAAGAGAGGAAAACTGAAGGAAAAAATTTATCCTCATTAAATAAAAATAGTAGAATAAAATTCATGAGTTTCTTAAAAGTTTGATCAAAATATTTCATCATCAGAAACATATTCATAAATAATCTCCATACAAAATGAGATTGTAAAACAAATATTTACCACTTTGTTATCTTTTGTATCAGAAGAACCATTAAGGATTAAAATTAATTTAAACTTGAAATAACATTAAATTAATGATATTAATTGTATAAAATTTCAAATGTTAGTACATATAATGCATAAAATAATATTGGTTCATAACGTAACTTATGTCTCAAGGAAGGTTATTTGAGACAGAAATACCTTCCCTTTAGTCTCAACTTCTTTAATACACATTTGAACATCATATATAATAAAAATAAGTTTATTATAAATCTATTATATAATAACAATCATATATATCATACCATATGTGATTTAATTATGTCTTTTTCTTACATATTTATCAATTTTTCCTTCTTAAAATATTGTTTTGGGTAAAAACAATTTTGTTTTTCATGTATTATTTTGTTTGTTATTTTCAACCATTTTATTTTTATCATGGGTAAAAATTATTCATAATTTTAACCATTATATAAAAATCATATATATTTAGTATATATGTATTTTAATTAATCCATAAAATTTAGATATATGAAATGAAATATAGTGTTAATTAAGACGGTTGACTGTATGTATGCATGAAAGTTGTTTCCAAATTATAAAGAATCAAACAAAAGAAAGTTAAGTAATATATTTAATATGAAGAATAATTTTTATTTAATATATATCACATATATTTATTAAATTATCTTTATTACATTCTATGCAAAGCATTAGTGAAAAAAAATCACATCGCTTCGCATGGTGGTAGTCCTCCGTACACACGAACGATGTTATCATATTTTCCATGGAATGGAAAATAAGAGGTAATATATGATATCATAATTAAATAAGTATTATTATATCATAAATTTCATATATAAATATTATATATATAATTTTATCCATATGTTATAAGTGGTAATGAAAAATGAATTTTGTTGGTTCACAAGGCGGTAGTTCACCGTACACACGATCAATAGTTTCGTTTCCCATTTGATAGAGGTGAAGAGGGAATTAGGTAAGTGTCTTAAAATAAAAAAATATACTTATATAAAATATAAATAATTTATTATACCAGTATTTTTTAAAAATATTTTATGGAGGTGGATGAAAAAATAATATAAAATTCTCGGTTAAGGACATTTCCTTTATTTCAGAAAACATCTTTTGGTTTGCACCAAAAGCCTTTCGAGGTTAGATTTACTAAATGAAAAATGATTATAGTATGATATAAGGGTATTATTGAGGTTATTTTTTAAATATATTATTATAACCAATTATTTTTTTACGTGTAAAAATTATAGGAAATAGGGTAGAGTTTTAATAGTAGGGGTGAATACACACATTGAATTTTTGAAAATAAATAATTCTATCCAAATTTTTCTCATCAAAATTGGATTAAAAAAGGACCCTTTTGAAGAACTATAATATATATGGTCGAAATATGACTATTAAATATGAATTAGATATGTTTTGTGTCATTTTTAACCTTTAATGTTTTAGTTTAACCCTTGATAAACCCATCTTCACCTTAACTACGACAACTAGTTTTTATTATTTTTAATATACATTATGTTAAAAAATTAAGTTAAAATAATTATATAATATAAATTATTATTATAAAAAATATGGCCTTAATTTAACCAAATTAAATTCATGGAATTGGAAAATATTAATTTATAATTAAACCAAGTGATATAATGAAAAAGCAGTTTTCAATAAAGAATGGTTTCAAATGTTTTTATATAAAAATTTAATATAAAATTGATTCAAATTACCTATATTTGATTAATTATAATATAATTGAAAATTTTTGATTCAAAAAAAATTTATATAAAAATTTACCCATATAAATTATTTAAATGTAAAGGTGTTTTTCCATAAAATCTAGTATTTTTCACTATTAATAAAAAAATTATTATTTTCGGAAAAATACCAAAAGTTCACCCTATGAAAATTTTGACATTTTTATGATGAAAATTATGTTAAATGTTTCAAATAATGTTTAAAAAAGATTAAAAAATTAATTTTATTATTTGGTTACAAAAAGCAATGAAATCATTTTTGAAAAAAATAGGATTTTCATAACATATAAAGACTATATGAAAATATAATTACTTTTATATTAATATGTTTTATTTATATAAAACCATTATACTTTATATTTCGAATGTGGTTATTCTTATTCAAACCACTATGTTTAATGTCTAGGTAAAAAATGTCTATGTCAAATAGTAATATAAACAATATATTGTGGTTCGTTAACACTCGATGTTGAGTATAGAAAAATATACCCAATAAATTTAATTTAAATGGAAAATTATTTCATAAAATATTAATGTTTTAGATTCTACCACCATTAAAATTATTTTAAAACATGTAATTTCTTCATTTTGGTACAAAAAAATAAGATAATTCTACCACATTACATCCTCATGTTGACAAGTAGCTTCCGCAAATTTATGGTTTCAACACAAAACATTCACTATGTGACTGGTCCTATTTCATAGTACATCCTTTGAATGATTAAAAATATCCACCATTTTTTACTCATAAAGATGATCACACTCCTATGGTATGAACTCTTAGTTTAGTATATGTGAAAGGTTAGGTATGTAATTCCTCAGGATACATACAAGGAACACATCATGGGCTTGAGAGATGTTTGGTGGATGTTCCAACCAATAGGAAATTGTCCTGAGATGATAAATAATTTTTAAGAGACCAATATACATAGGTATTAGTTTATTTTTCATCCCAAATATCATAATATTATTCAATGGAAAAATTCTTTGAAACATCTTCTCACCAACATAAAATTTAATATCATTTCAGCTATTATCTAAATAACTTTTCTATTTAATTTTTTCTTCCCTTATGTGTTGTCGAATAAATATAACCTTATCATCCATTTAATATGATATATAACATCCCAATATATTTATTTCTCCAATACCATTCCATCACATTGGAGTTGTACACATATTTATATAGAGGGGTTTATAATGAGCCTTATTAATACTCATGTAAAAATTATTTTTTTATGAAAACTCAACTAGAGGAAGGTGTTGATACCAACCACCTTTGAAATCCAATGAACAATATCTCAATATATACTATAGGTATTTAATTTTTCTCTTAGTCTAACCATTTTTAAGAGGATGATACAAAATTATGAAACTCAAATCTGTATCAAGATATTACTGAATACATTTCCAAAACATTGAGGGAAACCATGGATCTTGATAATACAAAATGGAATGTGGTAATACATACAATCTTACCACATATTTAATGCATATCATTGAAATATAAACCGATGTAAAATATTCTCTGATAGCGATGAAGTCTGTTGAATTGTTGAGGTTATTGACTACAACCCATATATCATTGTTCCATTTAGATGTTTTGGGGAGTCCAATGACAAAATACAAGGTGATGTTTCCCCATTTCTATTATAGTATGGATAATAGATATAAATTCACCTTAGAATTTATAATACCCCAACCTGAGTGCCACTAATATTGTTCCCCGATCTGATATTCAACATGACCTCAAACACACCCCCTTATATGCTAGAGGCGTTCGACTAGTAGTGGGGGTCAATGATAGTAGTTTGAAGAGACTATAGCCCCATATAAAAGTGCACAACGAGAAGTAAATAACCAAATATCTTACTCATAATAGTAAGTATACCAAATAAATACACTAAAATAAGATCATTATTTGAAAAAATGAAATGATAAGTCCCAAATAGAATTTTCATACAGATTACCAACCAATCACTAGTCCATTTACATGACATACTAAAATAAAATGAAATACAAAAAGGATCCACAACATCTATTAGAGAAACCCATCCAGCCACCTAAAACCATCGAGCTATCTAGCCTAACCATGTGAAACTCAACATGGGAGTTAGCACAGACCCATGCCTACAATAAACTTGTGATAGCCTCTCAGGTAACCATGTGTAGTGGCGTTCTGAGCAGGGTGTGAGTACCAATTAGTATGCCAGCACCAAAAAAGTCTAAATAAATTACCAGTCAGTAAAATAGTGTATATATAAATACAATAAATTACATAAAAGGCCATAAATAAATCAGGATTCATAATTAAATAGTATTTGAATTAGTTATGCATGTTCTATGTTCCATGTGATACCCATACCCATCAACCTTTCGTCGGACCATGCCAGTGGTCTAAAAAATATACCATATGGGTCATAGGTCGACATACATGTAGTGTCAGTCCAAGTATCCAATAATGATTCTTAACATCATGTATGACCATCACAAACACATATTATAGGGTTCATATGTTAGGAAATAAGGAGCATCTTCCTATGTTTCCAACTAGGATTTGGAACATCATGTATGACTATCCCAAATAGTTATTATAGGGGTCACAAGTCAGAAAATATAGAGCATCAGTCTATGTATCCAACTGAGATTTAGTACATAAAGTCTAACCACACCAATCATGATATCTAATTTCATGTCCATACCATTGGAAATTGGAGAATCAATCCATCCTCCAAATACTACAGTGCACTAAGGAACCTAGAGCATCAATCTGGCCCACCGAAAACCAGGGAGTGGAGCATTAGTCCAACATCCCAAAATAGAGAATGATTAGTGTCATTCCAATATTTCAAAAACATATATAATACTAGAGGGTCCTTGATAATTAATCTATCAACTTTAATATTGATGATGAATTCCATATCCAATATCCCAATCTTTTAAATTATTATTCAATTACATTATAAAATGTTCAATATTCTTAACCATTTTAACACAATAAAATTACTTTTTCTACCCCATTCATTTATCAATATCAACAATAATTATTAAAGTAATTATTTAACAAGGTCCCAATGGGCCTTTAATACCAAAAAATGCCTAAAAACCCAATCATTATCCAATTTCATAAAAATATCAAAGCCAAAAATTATTATTAAATATTTTAAAACCACCATTTAAAACATTTGTATTTCTATTTATAGAAAAAAACATGGTCCAAGAACTTTAATTTTCACCTAGTATATTTAAAAGAGACATTAAACCATTTTATTAATAAGTAACAACACCCATATCAATCATCATTTGAAAAATATTTAACACAAATTTGAAATCAACTTGAGGTTAATAAACCATTTCAAAACAATTTCCATTTTAAAAAAATAGTTTTTCCACCATGGAAAATAAAATTAGCTCAAAACCCAAAGCAACTAATTTAATCATCTAAAAAATAATTATGATATTTTTACAAAACTCTATACCAATAAAATTAAATTATTCAAAGGTGGGAACACAACATGGGTCATTGTAGGTTCAGTCTGACAATATCCAATTGATCCAATGAGATATGTTGAAGGTACATGGTATAAATTTAAAGCCCAAGACAATTTCTTAAATCAATTGAGTGAGCATATCAAACATGAGATCTAAGGTATAAATGTCACACACATGTAAGAAAAATATCTAGACTATGGTTGAATATCTTAGACCACCTACCTAATTTCCAAAACATTATAATATGTTTTTAAAAAATGAAAACTTTTATAAGGCCCATCTAAGAATTTTCCAAACCCCTCCTATGCCATTAATTATCTTTACTATCATATAAGCTCTAGTCTAACACTAAGTAACCAAAATTAATTAATTATAACAAATATAATTAATTAAAAAATTAAATCCCAACATGGCATAATGGTGTAAAACTTTCCAGGTCAATGAAATTTTATATAACCTCTAATAAAACACCATATAACTTAAAAAAACTATCTAAACCTTTCATGGGAAAATACTTAAGAGGTTATACCATTCAATACTGAAATAAGTTAATTTAACCAAAAAAATAAATTAAAATTCACTGGGAACACATACCATATCAAAACACCACACAACAACATGCAGAATTCGTCTCGTGATCTCCTCTACCCAAGATAACCAAAATACCCATATTCCTTGTCCAATTAAGAAATGATCTAGTGGAATTTGAATCAAATCCCCATGCCTACCCATCCAAAATTAGGAAGAACCATATAATGAGGGAAAGAAAAATAGGAGGAAGTGATATGTCACCCTAAATGCCGAGGAAACACCATGTACACACCCAAAAATGAAGGGTGGAAGAATGAGAATGGTTGTTGGAAACCCCCATGGTTCATTCTCACCAAATGTAAGAGGAATAGAGTGGAGTGGCTAAAAATACCTAAGGGTTATTTTGGTCATTTACCGATTTTTAATGAAATATCGACATCCACATAGTTTTTCTACATTGTTATTCAAACTGTACGCCAATCATGTACCACTAATATACAACACCCATTCCCTAAAATGTTAGGAAACCAAGTTTCACAATCCTTGTGCAAACCATGACGACATCACTACCTCCCCTCAATACCAAGTCATATTATTTGTGTGAAATATTGTGTACCTGTGATCCATGCCTCAAACCCTCATCAAACTCACATAGTTTATCCTTTTTCCTTACATGGTTTACCCCATACTATTGTTGAACCATAAAACTCAACCATGCATAGTTCAAAATGAATCGAAAAGATCATGATCATCAAGGTGTTTCATGGCTTCCCTAAACTATTCACAAAAATCTACGAACCTATGAAAAACATGATAAAACTTCTAGAAAATTAACTTGAAGCCTCTTAAGCTCATATAACCACCTGTGACCCCTTTTTTGAACCATTATTCATCTCAAATATCCGTTTTAGGCATTCAAACTCTTATAATTCCATTTTGATTCTTGATTAAAAAATTGTCCATTCAGTAGTGAAAATTTGAATTCCTTCTAAATTTTAAACCCATCCAATCATGTGATCTTACAACCTCCCCACCATAATACTTTTCATCCACAAGAAGTATCAGTGGTCATATATCCACACCAACTAACCTACATCTATCTACTTATATTATCCAATAGCCTCATTTAGCTTCTGATAGACTAAAACAATACTAAGACACAAACTCTAATCAAGGCCCTGAACTGGAGAAAACTACAAGCTAACTCCCATTGTCAAAACCAAAACACTATAACTGTTCTTAATCAGGCCCATACAAAGGAAACCTCTATTAAAATATCACCTGATTAGTCATCAGGCTATAGTGATCCCCATAATAAGATTCATCTTATAACCACAAACTTTTGACACTTAACACTTTTTACATTGGGAATGAAAAGTAGAACCTGAACTCATGCTCCCACAAAGAACTAGAAATAGTTCTCAACATACCATGACCCAATACCCTTGAGAAATAAAATCATCATCGATACCCATCCTTGTCATAAAAAACTATCCAAATAGGATGAATACCCTCCATCCATTCATGTACTAAGAACATACAAGAGTTTACTAAAAATATCAACTTAGACATGAAATGAACCCATTTTTTCCAAAATGTCACACCAGATGTAGATTTCAAACCTATACACCCACATTCGGCAGTAACCCCATTCAAACCATCCTCGACTAAATTTTCCTAAAAATGTCTTGCTACAACTGTCGATATATCTCCATCTCACCTGATCATGATGCCTTTACTCCCAATGGAATTACATAACCTCCCAAAAACCCCCACTTTAGTCCATACCCAACCCAGAGTGATATTCCACTATCAGATCCTCTATCAACTCAAAGCCACATTCATGTACCACCACACACATCATCGCCTCCAAATCAAGAACTTCAAATTACTTTTTGTTAACGCTTCGATCCTGAATCCAAATTCTCAACTCAACTGTCATTAATAACTAACTCCACATTAGCATTCCCTGTAGAATTTAAGAAGGAACCTTAATGGGTTTTTACTATTTTCATAATGCCACCATTACCAATCCATGACCAGTTCCAAACACCTATCACCATTCCTACATAATGGTTTTACCCCTTAGAACAATACACCACTAACCAACATTTAAGCACCACATTCATCAACTCTCTCATAAAAATACAACTTCCACAACCTACAACCCTTGAAATTACACACCAAGAATTGGATGTGGACATATCTCTCTCACTAGAGTAAAAAAACATTAGCTGTCAGCTATTCTCAACTCTTAATAATAGTACTCATAATATTCTCTTACATCCAATAGATCACAAGGAATCACTTACATACTTCTATTGGTGAACCTCCACCATATGGGTCTACATAAAACACTCCACATGTTTCACATTCTCATAGGCCCTTTATCATACCAAAAATATATTTTAATTGATAGTTATAAAGACAAATATGTCTCATCATTCCCAAGATGATGTTATGATATTGGTAATGATATTCACTAAATATGTGTATGCTAATATGTCTTTGATAAATACCCTAAAAATCATCCATATAAAATATGACCTCTATCTTCTTGGAAATTTCAAACCAATCCAAAGGTCTTAGTTCTCTCTATCTGTAAGCATATCATTACATTCACATCGATTCTCAGCTTTCTCATGCCTATATGTTATACCCAAGAACCTCATGCATATTCTCCCATAACGTCTGGTCCACAAACAAAATGATATGGTACATAACCATCATCTAATGCCTCTAAGATCCAATTAACACTAATAATCAAACACAATCTTGTTTGACTCCACTATAGACTTTATTCGGAATCTAAAAATTCAATATTTTCTAAATCTTGGCTCACAAGATCTATCAACTTTCAATTCCTCTTATACATGATTGTTTCACCCAATGTAGAGCACAATTTATTCTTTGAAAAACCAAAAGTAACTCACTATAACAAAAAATGTTTTTATTCACTCAAAACCTAAGATCCATTCCAAATATTACACTAAGTCCATTTACGCTCTTATATGTTCCTATAGACACAAATAAAGCTAAATAAAATAGGAACCTGACCAGTCATTCTCTAAAAAAACACAAGAACTTCCAAAATATTAACACTCTATTCACTTCCCATATTATAAAAACCAGACACTTCTTTATGCCTCATTCAAAAATTTCTTTTACATGAATGGGAACCGTTCAAAGAGAACTCATGTAGGTAAATATACAATTCGTCTTGCACCTCTTCTACACCAAATCGAAATCATAACCATCAGAAACATCTTTTATTCAACAACATTACCTAGGAAAGTCACCCAAATGAGCCCGACCATCTAGAAATGAACCACCAAGATGAGACACTAGAACTCATGTTATCTTTCTCAAAACCAAAGGTATAATATGTACCTAAAACCCATACTAGGCTGAAGCCTTTTTTCACTTTTTTCAAGAGTCAAAAAATCCATATTTACCTCACACACCCAAATTCACAAATAACCAAACTAACCCCTCTCATGGGTCACCCTCAAAATCCACACAACACTAAATCCCAAAACTCGAGTCATGTAAAAAGTTTACTAGGTCCAATCATTCATGGTCTATGCCATCTTACCAAAGGAAACAACTCATGGGACATTAAACATGAACCCATCTCATCATCCCACACCATCAACAAGTAAAAACACCATTCTATAGGGTATCACAACATAAAGGTTTCATATACCAACCAACTTCCATCTAGTAGGGTTCCTTTCCTCTCTGAGAATATTCACAACAGACTGCTCCCTAGAGGATCCAAATAGACTACCAAACATGAAAAATAACATCCCAAAAGGGGTCCAATGATCTTATTCTTACACTATAATGAAGCACCAGGATCATTTTATAACCATTAACGAGTAACACACTAGAATCCTCATCGTCGAGAGACTCATTGTAGATCCACATAACCCACTATCAAAAAGGAAATCCATAAAATCACTTACTAGAAGGCTTATAACATGTGGATAACACATGATTATTATAATGGATGAGACGTTACTTCCCTATATAGGCAATGAGTAAAAACCAAACCATTAGCTTCTCTACAATGGTCCATGATCGAGAACATCATCATATGTCCTTAAATACAAACAACATCTGTGTCACAAGAAGTGATACTCAAATACAACTATAACATCAAAAACTAGAATAGAAATCTCATTCCATGATAACCATTACTTGATACGGTAATATTTACTCATGATGCACCAACCTGACATCCATTATAATATCTAACAAAATCCTATATATCTTATCTACCAGATCCCAAACAGTGAAATTACTATAATGTAACTAATCTGATACAACTTTGTAATTCCCCAACTCAAGTGACAGTAATAAATTGACTTGATCTAGTTCTCCACATGAACTCAAGCATACCTCCTCATATTTGAGAAGATTACGAATAGCAGTGGGGCTCTATTATGGTACGATGAGGAGAATATTACACCATATCAAAGTGGAAAACATTATGTAACTAACCAAATATCATACCCATTAGAGAAAGAATAAAGTTGAAATAATAAATACATTAAAATAAGAGCATGATATAAAAAACCAAATGATGTAAGGCCCAAAAAACCATGTTATACATACTACTAACCAGCCAATGGACTTGTTACATGACATACCAAAATAAATTAAAATAAAAAACGTCACCACAACATCTCTAAGATATATTTATCCAGTAACTTGGAACAATCAACATCTCATCTCGACCATGCGAAACACAACATACGCCTCATCCCAAATATGTTCCTACATTAAATATTTGAGAGATTTTTGGGTACCCATATGCAGTGGAATCCCAAGCATGGTGTGAGTACAACTCAATAGGCCACCACTAATAGTTTCTAAAAAAATAACATTTAGTACATCCGTGTATGAATAGGTATAATAAAAAAATTTAGGGAAATTAATAAATCAAGTTTCATTATTTATTATTATTTTAATTATTTATGTTTGTTCTCAGTTCCATGTGATATTCATACCCTTCAAAACTGCTTTGGACCATGACATTTGTCTGAAAAATATACTATAGGGTCCATAGGTTTATGTACAAAGAGTGTTAATCCAAGTATCCAAAAGGGATTGAATTTTTTTTACTACTATCCCAAATATATATAATTGTGTTCATAAGTTTTAAAATTAAAAGTTTCAATCCATGTATCCAACTAGGATTCATAACGTCATGTCAGACTATCCAAACCACTTTTTATAGGAGTCACAAGTCAAAAAATATGGAGCATTAGTCTAATTATCCAATTTGGATTCAGAACATCATGTCCAACTATCGCAACCATGATATAGAACTCCATGTCTATACCCTCAGATTCATGAGAACTAACTCATCACCCCAAAACTATGGTTCATATGGCCGCATGGAACATCAGTCTAGTACACCCAAAACCATGAAGGTGAGAATCAACCCAACATCCCAAAAACATAAATGAGGAGCATCATTCCAATATTATAAAACCATATATAATACTAGTAGTTTCTAAATCATTAGTCAAGCACCAATACTGTGGATGAGGAATTTCATTTCCAACATCCCAATCCATTAAATTATTAATCAATTCCATTATTCAAGGTTAGACATGAATAACCTTTTTAGAACATTAACATAAATTTTACACCACCATTAATTTTAAAAAATCAAAATCTTTTATTCAATTCACTATTTACTAAGGTCCTAACAGGACATCAAAACCAAAACCTGTCTCAAAGAAGCCCAAACCTTTTCACATGTCATTGAAATAAATAAATGAACATCGTCGTTAAATGTTTTAAAACAACAATTTAAATCCTGGGTACTTTTATTTAAATAAAAAAACAAGGTTAGAGACATTCAATTTCCACCCAATCCATTTAAAAGAGCCATAAACCATATTCTTCATAAGGAACCACACATCATTTCAATTAAAATTTTAAATCCATTTAAATACCCTTTAAAATATCCTTGAATTCGACACCCCATTTAAGAACAAAATAAATTTTAAAACATAGTTATCCCACCCTGAAAAGTACAACTGAATAAAAACCCAAAGCATCCAACATAATTATATAAGAAGGAATCATGGGTTTTTTATGAAAATCAACACAAAAAATTCTATATTTAAAAGGTAGGAACATCCAATGGGTTGTTTTAGGGCTAGTATCACAATATCAGATAGATCTAAGAATATCCATTGAAGGCCTGAAATATAAATTTAAAGATCAAACCAATTTCTTAAATCAAGGGATTAAGAATATAAAACATGGGATCTAAGGCATATAATACACACACATGAAAGATAATTATCAAGACCATGGGGAAATATCTTAGACTAACTATCTCATTTTTGAGGCTTTCTAATATATTTCCAAATCACATAAGCCTTTCTAGTGAATTTCCAAGCATCATACAGACCCATCAGGACCCAATGGAGCTCACCACCACCACCCAGGCTATAGTCTCACAATAATAAACGACAATTAATAAACAATAAAAAATATAATTAATTAATAAATTAATCCCCAATGAGGAATAATGCTGAAAAACTCATTGGATCAATAAAATCATATAGAAACTCCACGAAACAAGCATAAATGGTCCAAAACATACTCTCAACACCATTCCCAAGAAATTACCTAAGATTTGATGAAATTAAAAACTTATATAAATGAATTTAATTTAGAAAACCTAAGAAAATTCACCAAAAAAACATACATAAATGGAATACCATGAAATTATGTGAAGAATTCGTCTCGAGATATGCTCTACCCAAGCTGACAAAACTACCATCATCCATGGAAGATTCAACTATGTTATGATGGAATTGGAATTATATCTAGAAACATACCTATCTAAAATTAGGAAGAGCCATGTAAAGAGGGAAATATAAGGAGTAGGAAGAGAAATCCCACATTAAACACCATAAATTCACTCTCAATAGATGGGTGAAAGGTGGAAGGGGTTGGACACCCCCTAGCCCATGTGTTCTGAATGGGAGAGGAAGTAGATAGTGTAGATAAAAATATAGAGCATGTATTTTGGTTATTTCCCTCTTTTTAATGAAATATAGTCATCTATATGGTTTAGAAAAATAGTTTGTCAATATGTGCACCAATTGGAAATCCCCTACTATCTAACACCTATGAACCTATATAGTTAGGTCACATGGTTTAAAATATTGTGTACCATCTATATTTTAATCACTATATCCCTTCTACATAAAGGCAAATGATTTGTCTAAAACCATTCTCATCCCATGATCCATGCCTCAAACACTCCCCAACCTCACATTGTTTATCTTTTTTACTCAAAAGGTTTACCCAAAACCATGAATAAACCATGCAAATAAACTATGCATCATTAAAAATGAACTAAAAACACCTTGAGCATTGAGCAGTCACACAATTACTTCTAAACTATAAACCTGGTAAAAAATGATGACACTTCCCAAAAACAATCCCATAGACTCTAATGCTCATCTGAACACCTAGGATACCTCTTGAGCATCATTCTGTATACCCAAATACCAAATTAATTAATTACAGCTCCCAAAACTCCATTCCAATTATTAATTCATAAAAATAACCATTTTATAATTAAAATTTAAATTCCTCATAAATTTTAAAACCTTACAAATGTAAAATATTAAAAAATTATCTGATACATAACTTGATAAATCACTAATAATAATGATACAAAATCTATGATATCTCACTTTTTTCCATTCCACCAAAATTAATCTTTCAAATATATATATGCATCTTTGAACTTTTAGGATGAATAAAGAATGAACAACTATGAGACTCCTCTGAAAAATAATTAATTAAATATAGTATGGTTGGAATACATACACATTTACAAAACCTTATCATCTTATCACAATCATGTTTAAACTAAAAAAAATTTCTCAACTTATTTTTTAAATCAATATATTCATTATCGACCTCTTTAATATTTACTTGTATTTATGGTTGGGAATCCATTTGAGAAGTTTATATTTCTTAACTTTCTTCTATATTTACATATATATCCCTTGTAAATCTATAAATATTATATCTAATGTGATCCTCATCTTATAAATGATATAATAATTTTTTTAACTCAATGCATCATCCACATTGTTCTCTTTCTGAGGGTAGTTATTTATTGAGTATTCATAATAATTAATCATCTCTAACTATCTCATTTGGTGTATATTCAAATCATTTTTTTAAATATATAATTTAAATTTTGTGATTAGTATAAATATCTCACTTTTAATATTAAATATAATGCCTCCATATAGATATTGAAAAAATCACCACAACAAACTCCAAATCCTATGTTGGGTATTTTTTCTCATGAAAACTAAATTATCATGAGGTTTGAGCTATAAAAAAATCATTCTAAATAAAAAATAATCACAATCATATTCTAGATACATAACTAAATATTATAAACCCTTCTCCACTATAAGGTGATTTAATCACACATTCACTAAATAATATTCTATTCAGTTCATTGAAATTTTCCCCATATTCATCTATCCAATAGAACATGGATCTATTTCGAGTTAAAAAGGTGAATGGATTAGATATTTGTGAGAAATTATCCACAAACCCTCAATAATATATATCCAAACTAAGAAAAAATTATATCTCAATCACTATGGTTGGTGTGAGACAATATTCAGTAGTCTTTATCATTGATGAATCCACTAATATACACTCACTTGAGATTATATACCAAAAAAATAAAACTTTTTATAACCAAAATTCACACTTTGTAAATTTTTTATTCAAATTATCCATCCTAAGGGTCTTTAGTGCATTTAAAAGTGTTCTCAATAATCTTTCATTCTCTTAGATTACATAATAATTTCATCTATAAAGACTACCTAAAAATGATCAAGGTAATATATAAATACTCAATTAAATACATCTATAAATATTTCAAGGTTATTAATAATACCAAATAAAATCACTACATAATCATAGTATCCATACATTATATTAAATGTTTTATAGGTTATATACTCCTTCTTGACCCTCAATTGTTGAAATCTTGAATGAAGTTCAATCTTAATAAATATTGAGCTCCGAAAAGTTGATAAACAAAATTCATCAATATGGGAAAATGAATAGTTTTTATTGTGATCTTATTCATCTCCCAATAATCAATGAAAGGGCTCATAATTTTTTTTTTTGAAAAATAGAACATGATCACTTTAAGGTTACACAATTTTCTAAATGAATCCCTTTTCAAGATTCTCCTAGAGTTTCTTCTTTAATTCATACAGCTCTATCAGGTTCATTCCACAGGAAGTCTTTAAAATAGGTGTTCCACTAGGTATTGATTTTTTTCAAAACTCAACATTACGATTCATTTTATAAATAGGAAAATATTCTTAGAATACATAAACAAACCCCCAAAAAATAATCATGTCATTTATATTGATTTTCTACCCAACCATATGAGATAAACAACCATTTTGAATGTGAATCAAAAACCATAAAATGGATGTGATTTGCATAAAAATTTAATATTTATCATCACAAAGATAGATGATAATATGTTTGTTTGGAATATAAAATATTAATTCCCTTCTATGATAATTGATACATGCTTTATCTAGATAAATCCAATCCATTCCTTGGATGACATCAAATTCAACCAAATGAAGAATGGCAGGATTTTCAAGAAGAACATTCCCACAAATTTCAATCAAAGTGGAATCATATACTTGAGATTCAATTATAATACCATTATTTGATTTCACTACTAACTACATATCTCTATGTGGGAGGAATATTGATACCATTATAAAATTATTCTGATATAAATGAATTGTAAGATTCAGAGTCAAATAATACATTATGAGTTCTAGACGGGATGGTATATGTTCCTTCCTCCATGTCATTATCACAACCCTCATCATAAATAGTTATCAGATTAGATTTACCCTTGCCCCTTATCTTAAGAGGTTTTTGATGTTGATAATCCTCATTAACTATTGTATTTGGTCATTGTTTATCATATTTTCCACACTACTTATATTTGAAACACTAGAGTTTGGTTGGTGCATTCTATAGAGATTTATCTCTATTTGATTCATTAGTTAACTTCATTCCATCACTTTGGGATTAAATTTTCTAATGACCTGCCCTTCCAAACCTAAAACACTAAAAAGTACCCTTAAGATAGTTTCATCTAGGTTTAGTACTACACTTTGAGAATGAAAGAAAAAATAATATTCTTCTCTCAATGGTTCTTAGTATTTCTCTTAAACTATATATTTCTTTTCTTATCAAAACCACATGATTTATCAGTAAATTAAATCTAAATTTCTACCTTGAGAGCACATAAAACGATTTATTAATATTTTTTTGAAGACCCTTATGGATAATTAACTTTAACTAATTGGATTTAATCTATTGAAGAATAAAAAAACCTTAATTTCAGGTAATATTATTATTCCAGAGGTGTACCTCAGAAGTGTTGTATAATTTGTCTCATAGGTACCAAAAAATTTATTATCCTTCTTCTGTAGATCATGTAATTTATTCTCCACTATTGAGTTAAGAATTAAGGGGAATCACTTATTTAAAAATAACATCTTCAACACATCCCACTATGTGGAGTAAATTTCATCTTATTTCCTTGTATTCTTGATGCAATTTTACCATTGATATACTTCACCTTCCAAATAATATACAATAAAAATGAATTTTTCATCTTAAAAAAATGGAGAATGGAAAATATATTTTAAGTGGCACATATTCATTTATCAAAAACTAGTGGATAAATGGAACCACTAAAAGATGGTGGATTTTTCCTCATGAAGTAATCAATAGAATGTTGTTCCCTCTTTTTCTCATTTGGACGTTTGGAGTGATTAATTTCATGAGAAAGTTAGGTGAGCATAAAAATGAGATTTTTTATTCTAGATACCATAACATTTCGTTTATCAAGAGTAAAATCATTTAATAGTTCGTTTTATTTTTCATTAACATGGTTAATTCGAGTTCTAGCCATTGATTGAAACCAAAAAGCATAGTGTGAGAAATAATAATCATAGTAAGACCACACATAGTCATGTAAAATCATTTATAAGAAGTTAAAATCTAGAAAAATTATTTTAAATTAATGATACCTATGTTTTAAACTAGGTTATTCATAGTCATCATCTATTAAAATACATCATGATGGTCCATAAATAAAATTTAAATTAACCAAATCATATCCCATGGGAGTGTCAAACCGGGTGGAAGAAATACCCTTTTCATATACCAGGTAATTCTCGAGTAAAGATATACATTCCTTTTTCGGTGTGTTAACCCTTAGGTAAATTTTTCAAGAACAACATATTCATATACTATCCAGATAGGGATTTATTTCTAGGTAAACCACATAATCTATTCCTTACCAAAAATTCATGATGTTAACCTACACATAGTATTATCCAAATGATTTTCACCAATTGTTTCTTATCTTAGTTTCCAAATGTTAAAAAACATATCCTTTAAAATTAATTAGAACAAACCATGATATTCATATTGATGAAAATAATATTTTCACATATTTTATACTATAATTTAATGTTTATAAACCCACCATAGTGTTATTTAATAGGCAATTTTTACATATCTAGGTTTTTGTGTTATTTTGAGCCTAAATAAAAAAATGTCATAATTCTTGATTTTTAACATATTTTTATCATAGGGGTATTTTGGTCATTTATCATAAAATAAATTTACAAATTTTTTGATTATAATTTTTTGGAACCCTTATTTTATTTTGGTCAAATTCGTCTTTAGTACTAGGGTCTGATTTAGGAATCTATAGGCCCAAACAAATCAATGAAGTTGACAATTTTTCCGGGCGGACTACGTGGAACCCACCATCGTAATGGAAACATAATTAGGACTAAACTTCACCAAATGATTGGATTAGAATTGGATATGAAATAGGACTCCCATTATCATTCAAAAAAATAATTTCGAGCCATTTGGAAGACGTTTTGGTTTCCATTGAATGATAGAGTTTTGAAGGAATCTTCCAAGAAGCTTCATCTAGAGAATGTGATTGATAATAAAAAACTTATAACTACTTCTAGACACGTTCAATGAATCTGAAGATTGGATGGAGGACGGAAAACATATTTATGAACAACATTCATTGAGGGTTCCATGTGTTAATCGGCCAATTAATGGGTTTTAAATGTGGAATCTTCTGGAGGATGAAATCTTCCTATAAAAATAGAGGATCTCCTACATCTCAAAACATTCCATTAATCCCCACACCATCCATAAAAAAGGAGTGAGATTAAGAGATAAAGATTATATTATTATTCCATGATGTAATAAATCCATGAAGTGCTAACTCCATGTGGTGGTGGGAAGCGATGATTCGAAGACATTTTTCCTTTTGAGTTTGTGCTTTCATTGTAAAATAATTTCTTTTAAACTATCCTGAAACTTGTTTGCATGAATAAAGGATGTATTTTTCTCTCAGGATTTCAATTTCATAAAAATTATTCTATATTTCTTACATTATAATTAATTTAAAGTGGATTTCCTCATGATTTAAATTTCATTGGAAAGGTCTCGCCTTTGAGCATGACGAGTTCAACCTGTTTTGGTTACTCAGAGGTCTTCGGGTAATCAGAACACTTTCATTTGAAGATCGGCACCCATTTATGTGGTTTCAATATGGTATCTAGATAATTTAGGTGTATAATTTGAGTTATTAAGGTATACATTGGATAATTTAATTAAAATATATTCGTAAACAATGATAAAGGGAGTGTCTAATGATCAATGTTTGTCCACCGCTGCTACCTTTAGCTTGTTCTATCCAGATCGATTTTCTTCAGTATTATAATTGCTAATGTATATTTAATATTTCATTTTGATTTCATTTTCATAATCAAAGTCCCTCCATATATATTATATAAACTAGTTTTATATTAGTTTAATTAAAAAGTGACAGTTGAAAATACAGTGCGTAGAAGCGGCCTCCTTATGATCGACCCTAGGGTGTGACATTATGGTGCATTATTAGGTTAATAAGAATTTAATGGAATAGAGGTTCATAAAAAATCACTACCATAAATTTGGAGCTATTTTTGGGGATTCCAAGTGCTTACGCATATGTTTTTTATAAAAATAATAAAAAAAGAACTTTATTACATATCATTAATTTCATCAGCCAATATAGATTTTTATGGAAATTTTTATAATTACTGGCATGTGGATAACTTTTCTGGTTATCCAAGCAGGAATGATATATTGAATATTCAAATTTTTGAAAATTCCCAAAAATTGGAAGAAAATGCCTAGAAATTGAATGAAAATGCCTTGATAATTGAAGATAATTGCAGAAAGATGGAAAAATAAAGCAATTTGATAGCATCGTTGACTGCCCAAGTTGAAGAAGTTAAAGTATTATGGATGAAAAAAAACAAAGAAAAGATGAGGAGAATAAAAATATTGTTCCACATAAATTTCAAGATGAAATTGTAGAGGATGAATAAATTCTCAAAGATTCAAATCCTTCTCAAAAAAATGAGTTCCCAACTACATTGATTGAAGATAAAGAGTTTGAAGCTAAGATTTATGATGGAGTTTCAAATTATGAGCATTCATTTCATTAAAATTTCATTAACTCTGAATTTCAATCTAATATCCCTTATTCTGAATTTGTAGATTCAACATCACTACTACAGGATCTGGGTGCAGAATAACAAGAAGGTCCTCATGTTGAGGAGAGAATGGAGGTTCCTATTGAGCAGTACAATGGTGCAAATGAGGATGATGGCACTAAAGAAGAAATTCATGATGAGAAATTTTATGAAACAAAACCATATGAGAATCCAGATCCTATTTTTCTATTTTAAACACAGGTGGACACCACTTCTCTAGATGACCATAACAGGGAGCACCCCTACATCCTTTTCCCTCCCCCTCTTAATCTCAAATTCTATTTTTCATCTCTTCTAGGGGTTGGGGATATTTTTTTTTCTTTGGGGCTTCTCACTTCTGCCATCCACATATGGATGTTGGGAGAAATAATTTGTCGTGGTTTCTAAATAAGAAACCCCATCCACCTTCGGATTGGGGCTAACCTGCTACAAATACCTGACTAGGGGTAGTAAAAACCTAACACCCACATGGGGTCCCACCAAGCATTATCCCTCCCCTTTCCGCTTTATATTTTTATTTATTTATTTTTATAATGCATTTAATTATTTATTTCTTTGTAGGAATAAGTGGTAGAAATTTGGAGCCTAACTCAAATATTCTACACGAAAATAAATTCAGTTGGTGTCTTTTTTTCTCTTTAGTTTTTCTGCCCTTATTTTAATTTTGTCAAGCTAAAATGAACGTTAGTGAAATTTAAGTGTGGGGGGGAGTTTTCAACCTTCTTAGTTGTTTTTTTCTTCATTTTTTAGGAACCATCATGTTTAATGAATATTCTGATCACTTTTCACTAAATAATTAATTTTGATAAAATGTAAATGATTTTTGAAAAAAATGTATTTTAAATGATTATTGATGTGAAAACCGTTTTCCTTGAATTAAATTTTCTTTCATTTTTATGAGTTTAAATTATTTTTGAAATCTATGTCCATGAAAAACTGACTCAAAATATTATTACTGTCTTGTGAGGTATTCTAAACCACTTTGACATATTATTTCTAATACCCACACTTTCTCAAGGGAAACATGGATTTTGTGTAAGAACTAGAATTTGTGAATTTTCTCTTTTAATGATTTGGATTTCACTGAGTGTTTTTAATATGATTGATGAACTACTTTGGATAGTCACATATTATCCCGATACCTACCTTTACATCTATTCTTCATTATCCCTTATATTCTATGAATTTCCTTATAGGTTTAAGCCACATTACAAGCTAATTTATCCTTACATACCCATTCTCTTGGTATGATTTCATGGATATTTCAAGTTTGAGTGTGGGGGAAGGGCCTTTCGTGTGAATTTATTGGGATGTGTTCTATTTATGGGTGTTGTGAGGTATGATTAAACATTTTGGTAAATGAAATAATTAGTCATGAGTCATAATTTAGTAATTCATCATTTGTTTCATTCAGTTCTCCTTAAAAAAGAGAAAATAAAAGTTTTGCCTTTTTGGATCTTTACAAAAAAATGGGGAGGACATGGATGATATAATTTATTTTAATAACTGATTTTCTCATTTTCCATGATATAAAAAAATGTTGGTGGTGTTTTGTTTCAAATTCTCAAGGAGGATTGAGTGAAGAATTTTCTGTGTTTTCACTTGATTATTCATGCATTGTACCAAAGAGTCAATCCTTCTCTTTATAGCCTTGAACTTTTAAATAATTTACCAACCAACCCAAAGCCACAAGGTCATATAGAACATTTGATAAAATCCATCATGATTGAATTCATTTTTATGTTTCACACTGTAGATAAATGAGAATAGTCACAAGCCAATGGTGATACATGCAACTTTCATGTATGAGCATAACTCTTGAATTAATTTCTCTTGAGTGAAGAGTGACATAAAACTCAATGTGAGGTAGGTTATGATTGAGCCATGTATGTATTTATGAGGTTGAAAAAATTTACATTTTTGGAATGAAAATGAAAGGAAATTGTTTTTCAAATAATAGATAGGATGAAATTCTATTTTTGATAAGATCATGAATGTTTTCTCATTTTTGATTGTTGTGTGAATTTTGAATTGAATATATGATAATTGCTCAGGAGTGAAATTATTAAGTGTGGGGGATTTATGAAACTAATATTTTCACATATTTTATACTGTAATTTAATGTTTATAAACACACCATAGTGTTATTTAATAGGAAATTGTTACATATTTAGGTTTTTGTGTAATTTTTGTGCCTAAATGAAAAAATGTCTTAATTCTTGATTTTTACCAGATTTTTATCACAGGGATATTTTGGTCATTTATCATAAAATAAATTTCCAAATTTTGTGATTGTAATTTTTTAAACCCTTATTTTATTTTGGTCAAATTTTTCTTTAGGACCAGGGTCTGATTCATGAATCTAGATGCCCAAACAAATCAATGAATTTGAACATTTTTCTGGGAGGACTGCATGGACCACACCATCGTAATGGAAATATAATTCGCCCTAAACTGCTCCAAATTATGGGATTAGACTTGGATATGAAATAAGACTCCCAGGTGCGTTCAAAAAAATAACTTTCAAGCTGTTTGGAAGCCGTTTTGGTTTCCATTGAATGATAGAGGTTTGAAGGAAGCTTCCAGGAAGCTTCATCCAGATAAAGTGATTGACAATACAAAAAATCATAACTCCTTATAGATGCGTCCAATGAATCTGAAATTTGGAGGAAGGACGCCCAACACATTTATTAATAACATTAATTAAGGGTTACATGCGTTAATCGGCTAATTAATGGGTCCAAAATGTGGAATATTCCAGTTGATGAAATCTGCCTATAAAAAGAGAGAATCTCCTACCTCTCAAAACATCCCATTCATCACCACACCATCCATCAAAAAGGGGGTGGGCTTAAGAGAGAAAGAGTATAGGAGTATTACATTATTTAATCAAGCCATGAAGGGATAACTCCAAGTGGTGGTGGGTTGCGATGATCCAAAGACATTTCCTCTTTTGAGTTTGTGCTTTCATTGTAAAATATTTTCTTTTAAACTATCCTGGAACTTGTTTGCATGAATGAAGGAGGTATTTTTCTCTCGTGTTATAAATTTAATATAAATTATTATATATTTATTATATTCTAATCAATTTAAAGTGGTTTTCCTCATGGTTTGATTTTCTTTGGTGAGGTCTCGCCTTTGAGCATGATGAGTTCCACCTGTTTTGGTTACTCTGAGGTCTTCGAGTAAACAGAACACTTTCATTAGAAGATCGGAACCCATGTATGAGTTCTCAATAGGGTATATTGATAATTTATGTGTAGACCTTGAGGTCTTAAGGTATACATTGGATAATTTAATTAAAAATATTCGTAAACAATGATAAAGGCAGTGTCCAATGATCAACGTTTGTCCACCACTACTACCTTTAGCTTGTTCTTTCCAGCTCGACTTTATTTGGTATTTTAATTGATAATGTACATTTAATATTTATTTTTGATTTCATTTTCATAATGAAAATCCAACCACATATATTATATAAACTAGATTTATATTAGTTAAATTACAAAGTGACAAATGAAAATACAGTGCGTATAAGAGGCCTCATTGTGATCGACCCTAGGGTGTGCCATTATGGTGCATTATTAGGTTAATAAGAATTTAATTGAATAGGGTAAAGCGTCTAAAATACCTTACCATCACATATATAGATATTTTATATTTTATTGATGAATATTAATTACATTACACAAACAAACTCATGAAGATCATAATAGTATAGTTTATTTGGAAAACTAAAAACATAAAAAATTGGGTCATAGGTGAACTACATCATATCCCACCAAGTTATTCATTACTAGAACCCTTATTAGTAACATGATACATAATAAATTTCCATATAACCATTGGAAAAGAAATATAAGAGAGGGAACTCAGATTCTCAGTAAGGGTAAACAAGGGAGATACACTAACATAACATGAGTATAATGGAATAATAATATGAGAATGAAATTTGAAAGCCACACCCTATATATCAAAGATCATAATCATGGTTCATGGAATAAATATTTGTAGCTTATAAGATATAAATCATAATTTAATCAATGAAATTTGGACATGAGGGCATAATAATAGAATAATACAAGGAATTACGTCATAAAATTAATCATAGAAAATAATTTCCACAATAGTAAAGGCTCAATTAAAAGTCAAGATAGTGTAATGGATTAACTTACCACACCATTATTGCAGTCAATTTTCACTCCCAAGACTATCATAGTGGACATATTCCCTTAATGAATTAGGTTCACTCCATATTGTAGTCTAATTTATATCATTTGATATCAATCTCTACCCAATGTATTGTAAGGTGATATAGAACCCATCCAATGAATATTAAAAGTAAATAAAAATTTGTTCCAAAAGATCAAAAAACAATCATCATATCAGAACCAATTACTAAATTAGGTTTCATAAGAATTACAACATATGATAACTCATGGAAAAGTAATGGCTTAAATACACTTTTAATCATTATAAAAACTATGTAAAAGAAATTGATTCATAAACAAATATTCATTATAATCCTAAAAAATCCTAAAAAAGAATAAATATATTAGAATTAGATCATATCCTCAGTAAAAAAAGGAACACCAAATGGTGTTTTCTTTAATGAATTAAAATTCAATAAAAAATCATTAAGACATTCTAGAAGAAAATATCCTTTAAAATTACAAAACACTTTTTTAAAATATAGAAACACACTGAATATTAGAGAAAAAATTTTATTTAAAAATAATATCTAAAACTTGTATGTTAATATTTAAAACATCTTGTGTTCATGGTGGAATTATATTCCATTCACACCTTACACTTTAAAATAAATATTCCTTCCACATTTTTGGTAAAAGTAAAAAGAACCTTATTCATAAAATGAAAAAAAGATTCAGTTTATTTTTTTTCAAAAGTATAAAGAGGTTGGAAATTAACATAAAAATCATAGGGTATTTTTAGAAAACATTCTTGAAACATTTTTTTTGAAAACATTGGTATGGAAGAAAAATAATTTTTTACTGAGGATATAAATTATGATGATTTCTAATAAAAAATTACTTTAAACTATTTAGTACATAAATAGAGGAAAATGAAGTGAAAACATGTATTCTCATAAAATAAATAGATGAGAATATAATTAATGAGAGTCTTGGGAGATGGTTCATAATATTTCATCATTATAAACAAAATTATAAACAGACCTGATAAGAAATGAGATTGTAACAAAGAAATATTTACCACATTGGTATCTTTTGAATTGTCAAAAACATTAAATATTAACATAAAATGACACTTAAATATCATTAAAAATGATATTAATGATATTATATTTCCAATTTTAGTATAGAAACATCATAAATAAGATTGGTGAATAACATATCTTATAACACCCCAAGATTTCAATGTACGTAATTTCTTCAAAATAATTCAATAACTTGCACTACACGCAACACCGAGTTCAAGCGCACCACAACTTACCAAACTAGCTGTTAAAAAGTGGTTATTAAAATTATTAACTAAATTATTAACTATATATAAACCTTATAATTTTATAATCCATATTATGAGTTTCTTAGACATAATTTTATAACTAATTAATTTTTTCAGATAAAAGAAGTATTTTTCAAAAAATGAACTTTTACCACCTTTTAATGGTGAACCCCTTTTAAATCAAATATTTGAAACATTTATATATTCAATTTGACAAAATAAACATTTTCTATAGAATCGAGACATAAGAAATTAGTTTTAATAACGTTTTCATTTTTTTCTGATAACTTTCATATTTGTGTGAATAGTGAAAAATACTATATTTTAACTGAAAACAACTTTTTTAATAAAAATAATTTGTAGTGTTACATTATAAATTTTAATGGTTTGGAATTAAAAATATATTATATTTTTACCATTTATTCCAATGCTGGTCATTTTAAGTAATTTCACTTTGAGATTAGACATAAAGAAGTGTCAATCTTTTGATAGATATTGTTTCTTAAAAATACACCTTTTGGTTTTGACAATGAGAATTAATTCTAAATTAATAAATTCAACTTATATGTTTTGAATTTGGAAAAATAGACTTCATTTTTGTATTCTGAATATCAAAATTATCCTAGGTTGAATTTTTGGTATTTTTCTGAAAACGTTCAATTTTTTATGAATGGTGAAAAAACACTAAGTTATTGTTTAAAAACGAATTTTTATTTAAATAATTATTTATATTATTTAAATTTATTTTAGATCAAAATAGATATATAATACCTATATAAGTTAAATTTAATTCAACGGAGTCAGTTTATAATAATTTTAGATATATAAAAATTTTATTGAACTTTTCACCTTCTTTTTCCCACCTCCTAGGAGAATTTGCAATTTTACATAAAACTAAATTTTACCGCTTCTATGAGTTGAATTTATAAAATCTGAGAGACACAGTTAATATCAAGGAGTAAAATTTTGTTCAATAAGATAAAAATAATTTTTGGTGAATAGTAACTTTTTACTTTTATTTTCCACGGTTAAAAGCAAATAGGGTAATTAAGGGTACAAATGATATAATTACTATCCTAACACTTTTCCTAATTCTACTGGATAAGATTAATTCGACCAAAAACAACCTTAGGAATAAAATATGACACTTTAGGCCCACTTGGAATAGATTAAGACATTTATTATTATTTTATTTAAATAAGAGTTAAAAGAGTTTAAATCAACGTTTAACAACTAAACCATTTTTAATATAGAGTTATACATAAGATAAATTTGACTATAAATATTCATTATAAATCTAAAAATATTTCCTACACAATGGTATTTTATTTATAATTTTTAGAGGCTAAATAATTAACTTTATTAATTTATCTATTATACATATTTATATTCAAAATATATATGATATATATATCAAGTTTTATATTATGGAAGTATTTAAATCATGGTCTAAGTGATACAATCATGAGTAAAAACATAAAACACGTAGGATAAAGAAAGTAATTATTACTCAAAATATTCCTTTAACATTGAAATTATTATTAAATGGGTAGTATAAATTCATAAATGAATCATGTATGATATCATAAATATTAATATGGTTTTTTTATAATTTAATAACATACTACAACCTTCATACAGGAGGTTAAAAGTACCCTCGACTAAAGGAAAGTGCAAGATAACATTTAATTTCACAATCTATTTATTATCTGAGGTTGTTTTTATGTAAGTATATACTAGGAAATATTTATTATCCATGTACATGTTTCATAAAATAGTTTTAAAGTGGATTCTTTTAAGGTAATTTTTACTAAAACATCATTTTACATAATTTAAAGATTTATTCTTCTAAACTGTTCTCATTGATGTCCATGTTTTCAAAATGGTTTTAAGGATTTATTTTAATGGAAATGAATGTTTTAAAATGTTAACTACTTTCTAAATATTCAAAGTGGTATGTGAAACTTTGATTCAAAAATGTATTTCTTTCTAAATTGTGTGACTTTTAAATGTTTTCATGAAAAATGGATATCTCTCTCAAAGAGTTTTACAAATCATTTTCATCTATGTCAAAATCCTTTAATGGATTTTAAACTTGTTTGAATTTGGTTTATTATGATTCAAATCTTCCATATTGTATTGAAGGTTTTGTGATATGTTTGACTGTGGATGTGTTATTTTTATACCATTCATGGATTATGGGTAAAGTATTGACATTTCGTATGCCAGTTTTAATATGAATGTTTATGTTATATTTAAACCTTTTCATATGAGGAATGCATTGGACCTATTAAGTGACAGGTGGATCCCACTATATCTCTTCGATGCATCGATAGGTCTCATGAGACAAACTAGTGTCTTGGCACAAGGCCTTGACAAAATCTTATTTGTAGTCTTGGCATAAGGCCTTTACTATGTGGTTATGATAGTCTTGAATTATGCATTCCATCTCTATGAAATTGGCTATTGATATTGCATGTGATTATTCGAATAGTAGAATATCTATGTGAATAAGTAAATGACATTATTTTATTGTATCTTTTCCATATTATGTTGAAGTTTAAGTTTAAAAATGCTTTTGTTTTAGTCTTATACATTGCCTTAAATGTTTATGCTTATTTATGAATTTTTATGCTATATTTCTATCCTTACTGAGTATCTGAGCTCACCCCTTTCTATGTTTTAATTTTCTCAGGATTCCAAGATGTGTATTATGATTAATAAGTAGGGTTAATATAGGGGATTAATGGAGTTCTCATGGGACAATTTATGTTGTGTTTTATTTTTCTAAAGTATAATGTAACATCCATGTATGTAATCTATTTTCCAAGACTGCTAAACTGATCAGTCTCTCGGGACTTAATCCCTTGTAATCATGCCAATGAATTAAAATAATGCACTGACTCTAGGTAACTGGGGTCGGGGAGTTACATTTGGTATTAGAGGAAGTTTAGCAGTAACCTTAGAAACTAGATTTAGATAAAATCTGATTAGAGAACATTACCCTAAGATAGACTTTGAAGATTAGTATAGAATAACTTCCTAGAATTTTAGTAATGTAGAGATTTTGTGATTTTTCCAAGCAAATACATCCCTGTCTGGATACAAGCAGGTAGAGGTGGCTCTGGCACAGATGTACCTAGGGTAAAACCCAAAAAACACCACTTTGAGCTATACTAGAATGAAAACTGGTGCACGACAATGAGCCTTGCTGCACTCTTGGTTATGAAACTCCTCAGGGATATGATTTGGATAATTCTCATTTTATTTACAAATCATTATGAAGGATTTACGAGTATATATATCCTCAAAAAAAATATTTTTATGGATTATATCCATAAACTGTCCAATTTATGATAGGTATTTTACATGTTTGGAATTATTCATTGCAATTCATAAACATAACTACTGTAAACCATTGTATAGAAATGGCGACTAGTACAAGGAATGTGAACTCCAGCAAAACGTATTATCCAAAGAGTAAGAAGGATCATATCTTTCATAGTATTATGCTAAAATTTAGAAGGGAAATATTCTACCATGTATTCTCAACATATGAAGAAATAATATCTTATGTTAATAAGATAAGTAAATAATTCTTTGAGTCCTATGGCTTTGAAGGGAAGAAAGAGAATAAATGGCTGGAAGAGATAATGATGGATAAAGGGAAGAGGGAAAAAAGGATTTTACAATATGCCATAAATATGGAATAAATCACCTTGGTAAATGCTTGAAAGGAATGAGAGTTTGTTATAAGTGTGGAGAATAAGGAAACCAAGTATTTGATTTCAAGGGTAAGAAAAAGTTTTCAAATGTAAAATGCTTCATCTGCAAGGCGTTGAGACACTACGCGAATCAATGTCTCATTCATAAGAGTATACCGCAAATGATGTTATTTGATAATAATCAAGTTATGATACTACCTCAGATGAAGAGGAATGACTGCTGTTCTTATGTTGTTATTATAGAATTATTTCATTTGAGTGTTGTATCAAAAGTATATTGGTTACATGAATTATGGAGACAAATAAGGATTGTACTGCAGTACTATTTTATTTAGGATTTGAGATTATATGGTTATAAGAAAAGTGACTAAATAGTAAGCTACACTTTTTGGAAAATACATAGTTGAAGGAAAGTTAATCCTTAATACGGTCCTGATATAGAGGTAGTGATTTTGGAATAAGAGACAGTTGATTTTGGTAATTCAGGATGTTGTGGTGTTGTAAAAGAATACATGATGAAGGCGTTCACATGTTATCACCAAGCAAAAAGGATCCTCATTATGTTTAACTTCCATTTATATTTTGGACTGAGAGTTTGGATATATGTATTTGGGATAATTCTAAATGCTGGTATGGATTATGTTTGAAATTGGATACTATTGTTATGGTTATTTTTGGATTACCATAAAAAGGACAACCCGTAGGTCGAGCAGCCACCCGTCGTGTTTGACAAGGCCACAAGACTTGAACCTGCAACCAAAGGAAGACAAACGTGTATCACCTATCACTGACCCACATGATGTCCTGGATTCAATAATATTGTTTTTTTAAAGGGTCTGGTAGCTGAATTATAAATTCATGTTTTTTAATCCTGAATGAATATGATAAATAGTATATTTTTTTAAGTTCTATTATCTTTTAGAGTGAAAGATGAGTTTTTGGTAGAAATTAATTGAAGGATAAAACTATACTTTTCAAGTATATATATATACATATATATATATTCCACTTATTTTATGGATAAATTAATTATTAAACTTTAGGTAAGGGATCTTCAAACCAAAAATCTGTTATCCAAATACCTTAAGTTTTGTTGAACTGGTGGAATTTTAAATCATCATAGATTGGTGGCTTTGAGGCCCAAAATTCTACAATTTTTTGTGATTGATGATCTCAATCACTCTCTATAAATATTTAAGTTTTCCCTCCAATTATGTGTCTCTAATTTCCACCAATGTTCTCCAAATCGAAATCATATTTTGGTGGTGACTTTTTCATTCCCCTTTCCCTCTTATTAAGATTAAATTTTTTTAACCCAATTTCTGATGTAGGTTTTCCCATAAAGGTATTTTCTAATTTAAACATTTTATTTTTGAAAAAAAATTTTAAATTGCGAGGACACAATTTATTGAAGGAGGGAAGAATGTAACACCCCAAGATTTCAATGTACGTTATTTCTTCAAAATAATTCAATAACTTGCATTACACGCAACACCAAGTTCAAGCACACCACAACTTACAAAACTAGCTGTTAAAAAGTGGTTATGAATAATAATAAATAAATTTTAAACTATATACAATCCTTATAATTTAGGAATCCATATTATGATTATCTTAGACATAATTTAAGAAGTATTTTATTTTTTTAGATAAAAGAAGTATTTTTCAAAAAATGCACTTTTACCGCCTTTTAATGGTGAAACATTTTTAAATCTAATATTTGAAAATTTTATATATTAAATTTGAAAAAATAAACTTCTTCATTATAATCGGGATATAATAATTTGGTTTCAATAAAGTTTTGTTGTTTTTCTAATAACTTTCATATTTGGGTGAATAGTGAAAAATACTATATTTTAAATGAACACAACTTTTTTAATCAAAATAAATAATAGTTTTAAATTATAAATTTTAATGGTTTTGAAGAATAAATAGATTATATTTTTACCATTTAATCCAATTCTGGTCATTTTAAGTAATTTCACTTTGAGATTAGACATAAAGAAGTGTTAATCTTTTGATAGATATTGTTTCTTAAAAATACGCCTTTTGGTTTTGACAACGAGAATTAATTTTAAATTAATAAATAAAACTTCAATGTTTTGAAATTGGTAAAATAGACTTCATTTTTGGATTCTAAATATCAAAATTATCCTAGGGTGAGTTTTTGGTATTTTTCTGAAAACGTATTGTAATAAAACACTGAGTTATTGTTTAAAAATGAATTTTTATTTAAAAAAATATTTATTTTATTTAAATTTATTTTATGTAAAAATAGATAAATTATACCTATATTAGTTCAATTTAATTCATTATATTTAGTTTATAATAATTTTTTATATATAAAAATTTTATTGAACTTTTCACCGTCTTTTACCCACCTCCTAGGAGAATTTGCAAATTTACATAAAACTTATTTTTACCAATTCTGTTAGTTGAATTTCAAAAATCCAAGAGACACATTTAATATCAATTAGTAAAATGTGGTTCAATAAGATAAAAATAATTTTTGGTGAATAGTAATTTTTTACTTTTATTTACCACGGTTAAAAGTAAATAGGGCAATTAAGGGTAAAAATGATATTATTATTACCTAACACATGTCCTAATTCTATTGGATAAGTTTAATTCGACCAAAAAAAACTTTGGAATAAAATATGACCCTTTAGGCCCACTTGGATTAGATTAAGACATTTATTATTATTTTATTTAAATAAGAGTTAAAAGAGTTAAAATCAAAGTGTAATAACTAAAACATTTCTAATATAGGTTTATACATAAGATAAATTGGACTATAAATATTAATTAGAAAGATAAAAATACTTCCTACATAATGGTATTTTATTTATAATTTTTAGAGACTAAATAAGTAAATTTATTAGTGACACAATGATGATGTAGTAATTACCTTATTAATAAGAGAATCAAATAAATGGAATTATAAATATTAAAATAAATATAATTTCAAAGTTTTTATCACATCCACAAATTTTATAGGTGAATATGACATGTTATGGTTGACTAAATGTATTGTGTTTTGAAGTAATCATGCTTTTATTATTTTAACAAAAAACAAACACCAAATAGTCTCAAAATTGACATAAAATAGTTTTAAAACAAATATTTTATTATTAATTGATATAATTGCCCTGAAAATCTAAGGTTCGGCCAAAAGACTTATATAATAATATATATGACAATAATTAACCAATTGGGGTTCTAGTGTAAGTATATAGTATGTTTATTAACTATATAGTGTAATAATACAAGAAGACACGGTAAAAGTTAAATTACGTAACATAAAGTTAAATCTAAATGATAAGGTTAAAATGGCACCCTAAACTTGTATAAAACCAATTGGTTGAGTGGATTTATACCCATCACCACCCTAGACAAGAAATAAGTTACTCTAGATCCATTATAAACCGAATATAAATTTATTATAAAATAATATTTTATGTTTTTCCAAAGGTACCCCTCACCCCTCTTATAAAAGGGAACTTCCCCTTCTCTCAAATTCACACCTCAAAAGCCATTTTTCTCGGCCAAGCCCTGCCAAAATATCCTCAAAACTATCCTAAAATAATCCTAGAGGCATTAATTTGGTCATAAATTCAACCTATTGTTCCCTTTTGATCAAATCAAAAGGAAGAACCCGAATAAGAGGTAATGATTTCACAACCCTCTTTAAAGTTCTCTTATTATTTCACTTACTCTTTCTTTGTTTTCTCCATTATAAAATAATAAATCCAGTATATTATATATAATATGATGTTATTATAAATATGGAACAACTATATTCATTATTCTATCCATCTTATGAATGATAATGTCACCATGTGTGCGTACGTACGACTTACCGTCTCTACGCCGTGGTGTAATTTTTTTATTCAACACTTTGTTATTTGGATGGATATAATGTTGAGTAATATGTATATAAATAATTAAAATAACGTGATAATGTCTCTGTAAAATTAATATACCATCCAATTCTACATCTTTAAGTAAATGATATTGTCACTCGTGCGTACGTACGGATTACCATCTCTACGGTGCGATGAGATTCATTTCCACGTCCACCATTCATCGACAATTATAAAAATATATATTACTAATAAGAATATAATATATGAAATAATAATGCTATGTGAGATATATATATTATTAAATATATATATATATTTACTAACATATATCTTATTCACTTAGTTCCGTTCAATACGATATGAGATCGAAAATAGTGTTTATGCATACGTACGGACTACCGTCTCCATAAACTGTGTTCTTAATTTCATATATATGTCTATTATAAATATTTATATTCTAAATATATATGATATATAAATCATGTTTTATATTCTATAAGTATTTAAATCTTTGTCTATGTGATATAATAAAGAGTAACAAGTTAAAACATGTACGATAAAGAAAGCAATTATTACCCGAAATATTAATTTAACATGGATATTATTATTAAATGCGTAGTATAAAGTCATAAATGAATCATGTATAATATCATAAATATTAATATGGTTCTGTTATAATTTAATAACATACTACGATCTTTATACAGGAGGTTAAACGTACCCTCGACAAAAGGAAAGTGCAAGGTAAGGGTTAATTTCATAATCTCTTTATTATCCAAGGTTGTTTTTACGTAAGTATCTACTAGGAAATATTTATTATCCATGTCCATGTTTCCTAAAATAGTTTTTAAAGGGATTATTTTAAGGGAATTTTTACTAAAACATCATTTTAAATGTTTTAATGATTTATTCTTCTAAACCAGTCTCATTAATGTGCATGTTCTCAAAATGGTTTTAAGGATTTATTTAAATGGACATGAATGTTTTAAAATGTTAATTAATTTCAAAAGTTTAAAAGTGGTATGTGAAAATTTGATTAAAAAATGTATTTAAATGTATTTATTTCTAAATTTTGTGACTTTTTAATATTTTCATGGAAAAGGGATATTTCTCTCAAAGAGTATTAAAAATCATTTTCATCTATGTGAAAATCATTTAATGGATTTTAAACTTTTTTGAAGTTGATTTATTATGATACAAATATTCTGTATTGTATTGATGGTTTTGGGATATGTTTGACTATTGATGTGTTATTTTTATACCATTCAAGGTTTATGGGTAAAGTATTGAAATTTCGTATGCCAGTTTTAATAAGAATGTTTATGATATGTTTAAACATTTTCTTACGAGGAATGCATTGGAATTAGTAAGTGACGGGTGGAGACCGCTATAGCTTCTCAATGCATCGGTAGGTCTCATGAGAAAAACTAGTGTCTTGTAATAAGGCCTTGAAAAAATCTTATTTGTTGTCTTGGCACAAGGCCTTGACTATGTGGTTATGATAGTCTGGCATTATGCATTCCATCACTATGAAAGTGGCTATTGATATTTCATGTGATTATTTGACTAGTAGAATATCAATGTGAATAAGTAAATGACATGATTTTATTTTATCTTTTCCATATTATTCTGAAGTTTAAGTTTAAAAAGGCTTTTGTTTTAGTCTTATACATTGCCTTAAATGTTTATGATTATTTATAAACGTTTCCACTATATTTTTTTCCTTACTAAGAATCTGAGCTCACCCATTCTATGTTTTAATTTTTCAGGATTCCAAGAAGTGTATTATGATTGATAAGCAGGGTTAATCTAGGGGATTAATAGAGTTATCAAGGGATCATTTATGTTGTGTTTTATTTTCTAAAGTGTAATGTAATGTCCATGTATGTAATCTATTTTCCAAGACTTTAAACTGATCAGTATTTCACGACTTGATCCCCTGTAATCAAGCCAATGTATTAAAATAATGCACCGACTCAGGGTAACTGGGGTCGAAGAATTACAGCTGGTATTAGAGGAAGTTTATCAGTAACCTTGGAAACTAGATTTAGATAAACTCTGTTTAGAGAACATTACCATAAGATATACATTGAGGATTAGTATAGAAGAACTTCCTAGAATTTTGGTAATGTAGAGATTTTGTGAGTTTTCTAAGAAAATACATCCCTATCTGGATACAAGAAGGTAGAGGCAGCTCTGGCACATATGTACATAGGGGTAAAACCTGAAAACACTGCTTTGAGCTAGACTCGAACAGGAACTGGTGCATGATAATGGGCCTTGCTGCACTCTTGGTTATGACACTCTCGAGGGATATGCTTTGGATAATTCTCATTTTCTTTACAAATCATTATGAAGGATTTACGAGTATATATCTCATTAAAGAAAATATTTTTATGGATTATATTCATAAATTGTTCAATTTATGGAAGGTGTTTTACAAGTTTGAAATTATTCATTGCAATTCATAAACTGAGCTAGTGTATGCCATTGTATAGAAATGGTTCCCAATAGAAAGAATGTGAACTCTAGCAATACGTATGATCCAAAGAGTAAGAAGGGGCATATATTTCATAATATTAAGCCAACATTTTTATGGGAAATAGTCTACCATGTATTCTCAACATATTAAGAAATAGTATTTTGTGTTAATAAGATAAGTAAAGAGTTATTTGAGTCCTATGTCTTTGAAGGGAAGCAATAGAAGAAAATAATGGAAGAGAGAAAGATGGATAAAGGGAAGAGGGAAAAGAAGGATTTTACAATATGTGATAAATGTGGAATGAATCACCTTGGTAAATGATTGAAGGGAATGTGAGTTTGTTATAAGTGTGGAGAAAAAGGACACCAATTACGTGATTTCAAGGGTAAGAAAAAATTTTCAAATGTAAAATGCTTCATCTGCAAGGCATTGAGACAGTACGCCAACCAATGTCCCATTCATAAGAGTATACGGCAAATGATGTTATTTGATAATAATCAAGTTATGATACTACCTCATATGAAGAGGAATGACTATTGTTTATTGGTTGTTATTATAGAATTATTTCATTTGAGTGTTGTATCAACAGTATACTGGTTACATGAATTATGGAGACAAATAAGGATTGTACTGCAGTACTATTTTATTGAGGATTTAAGATTATATGGTTCTAAGAAAAGTGAATTAATAGTAAGCTACACTTTTAGAAAAAAACATGGTTGATGGAAATGTAATCCTTAATATGGTATTCATAATGAGGTAGTGATTTTGGAATAAGAGATGGTTGATTTTGGTAATTCAGGATGTTGCGGTGTTGTAAAAGAATATAAGATGAAGGCATTCACATGTTATTAACTAGAAAAAATGATCCTCATTATGTTTAAATTTCTTATATATTTTGGACTGAGAGTTTGGATATAAGTATTTTGGATAATTCTAAAGGCTTGAATATATTAAGTTTGAAATTGGATACTATTGTTAAGGTTATTTTTGGATTTCCATAAAAAGGACAATTCGGAGGTCAGGCGACAACCTGTTGCGTCCGACAAGGCCGCGAGACTTGAACCCGCAACCGGAGGGAGACAAAGGTGTATCACCTATCACTGAACCACATGATGTCCTATATTGAATAATGTATTTTTTTAAAGGGTCCAGTAGATGAATTCTAAATTTATTTATTTTTGAACCATAAATGAATAGGAAAAATAGAATATATTTTTTAAGTTCTATAATCTTTTAGAGTAAAAGATGAGTTTGTGGTAGAAATTAGTTGAAGGATGAAACTCTACTTGTCATGTATATATATATACATACATATATATATATATATATTCCTCTTATTTTATGGATTAATTAATTATTAAACATTAGGTAAGGTATCTTAAAAAAATGTGTTATCCTAATACCTTACATATTGTTGAACCGATGGTATTTTAAAGCATCATAGATTGGTGGCTTTGAGGCCCACAATTCTAAAATTGTTTAGGATTGATGACCTTAATAACTCCCTATAAATATTTACGTTTTCCCTCCAATTATGTGTATATAATTTCCACAAATGTTCTCTTAATCGAAATCATAATTTGGTGGTGACTTTTTCATTCCCCTTTTGCTCTTATTAAGACTATATTTTATTAACCTAATTTCCGATGTGGGTTTTCCCACAAAGGTATTTTTCTAATTTCAACCTTTTATTTTTGAAGAACAATTTCAAATTTTGAGGATTCAATTTATTGGATGAGGGAAGAATTTAACACCCTAATATTTCAAAGTACGTTATTCCTTTAAAATAATTCAATAATTTTCACTACACACAACACCGAGTTCAAGCGCACCACAACATATCAAACTATACGTTCAAAAGTTGTTATGAATAGTATTAAATAAATTTTGAACTATATATAATCATTATAATTTTATAATCCATATTATGAGTTTCTTAGACATAATGTAAGAACTAATTCATTTTTTCAGATAAAAGAAGTATTTTTCCAGAAATACACTTTTACCGCCTTTTAATGGTGACCCCTTTTTAAATCCAATATTTTAAACTTTTATATATTTAGTTTGAAAAAATAAACTTCTTCTTTAGAATCAGGACATAAGAGTTTAGTTTCAATAAATTTTTGGTGTTTTTCTAATAACTTTCATATTTGGGTGAATAGTAAAAAATACTATATTTTGACTGAAAACAAATTTTCTAATAAAAATAATTTATATTGTTAAATTATAAATTTTAATGGTTTGTAAGTATAAATAGATTATATTTTTACAATTTAATCTAATGCTGGTCATTTTAAGTAATTTCACTTTGAGATTAGACATAAAGAAGTGTCAATCTTTTGATAGATATTGTTTCTTTAAAATACGCCTTTTGGTTTTGACAATGGGAATTAATTTTCAATTAATAAATGCAACTTCTTTGTTTTTAATTTGTTAAAATAGACTTCATTTTTGGATTCATAATATCGAAATTATCCTAAGGTGAATTTTGGATATTTTTCTGAAAACGTTCAATTTTTTATGAATGGTGAAAAAACACTGAGTTATTGTTTAAAAATGAATTTTTATTTATATAATAATTTATTTTAATTTAATTTATTTTAGGTCAAAATAGATACATAATACCTATATAAGTTAAATTCAATTCATTTGATTTAGTTTATAATAATTTTAGATATATAAAAATTTTATTGGACTTTTCATCGTCTTTTACCCACCTTCTATGAGAATTTGCAATTTTACATAATTCTTAATTTTACCTCTTATATGAGTTGAATTTAAAAAATATGAGAGACACGGTTAATATCAATTATTAAAATTTGGTTCAATAAGATGAAAATAATTTTTGGTGAATAGTAACCTTTTACTTTTATTTACCATGGTTAAAAGTAAATTGGGTATTTAAGGGTAAAGATGATATTATTATTACCCTAACACATGTCCTAATTCTATTGGATATGTTTAATTCGACTAAAAAAACCTTAGGAATAAAATATGACCCTTTAGGCCCACTTGTATTAGATTAATACATTTATTATTATTTTATTTAAATAAGAGTTAAAAGAGTTAAAATCAAAGTTTAATAACAAAACCATTTTTAATAGAGGGTTATACATAAGATAAATTAGACTATAAATATTTGTTAGAAATATTCAAAGATTTACTATATAATGGTATTTTATTTATAATTTTTAGAGACTATGTATTTAAATTTATTAATGATACAATGATGATGCAGTAATTACCTTATTATAGAAAGAATCAAATAAATGGTATTATAAATATTAAAATAAATATAATTTCAAAGTTTATATCTCATACACGAATTTTCTCGATGAATATGACATGTTAGGATTTATTAAATGTATTTTTTTAAGTAATCATGCATTTATTATTTAAAAAAACAAATACCAAATAGTGTCAAAATTGACATAAAATAGTTTTTAAAAAAAATATTATATTATTAGTTGATATAATGGTCCTAAAAATCTATGGTTCGGTCAAAAGTCTTATATAATAATATATATGACATTAATAAACCAATTGGGGTTTTATTGTCAGTATATAGTATGTTTATTAACCATATAGTGTAAGAATACAAGAAGACATGGTAAAAGTTAAATTATTTAACTTAGAGTTAAATCTAAATGATAAGGTTAAAATGGTATCCTAAACTTATCTGAAACCTATTGGTTGAGTATATTGAAACCCATACCCACCCTAGTCTCGAAATAAGTCACTTTGGAGCCATTGTAAACTGAATATGAATTTATTATAAAATAATATTTTAAGTTTTTCCAAAGGTACCCCTGACCCCTCTTATAAAAGGGCACTTATCCTTATCTCAAATTCACACCTCCAAAGCCATTTGGATCAGCCAAAAAAATCCCAAATATCCTCCAAAATATCCTAAATTCATTTTAGAGACCTTACTTTGGTCATAAAACCATCCTAAGGAGCCCTTTAGATCAAATCAAAAGGAAGAACCCGAAGAAGAGGTAATGATTTCACCACCCTCTTTCAAGTTATCTTATTATTGCACTTAATCTTTCTTTGTTGTTTCCATTCTAAAATAATAAATACAGTATCTTATATATACTATGATTCAATTATAAATATGTAACAACTATATTCATTATTCAATCCATCTTATGAATGATAATGTCACCATGCGTGCCTACGTACGACTTACCGTCTCCACGTCGTGGTGTAATTTGTTATTCAACACTATGTTATTTGGATGGATATAATGATGAGTAATATGTATATAAATAATTAAAATAACATTCCAATGTCTCTATAAAATTAATATACCATCCAATTCCACACCTTAAAGGAAATTTTATTGTCGCTCGTGCGTACGTAAGGATTACCGTCTCCACGATGCGATGAGAGTAATTTCCACGTTCACCATTCTTCGACGATTATAAAAATATATATTACTAATAAGTATTTAGTATATGAAATAATAATTCTATTAGAGATATATATATTTATAAATATATATATATGTCCTTACATATATCTTATTCACTTATTTTCGTTTAATACGATATGAAAACAGAAACAGCATTTATGCGTACGTACGGAATGCCGTCTCCATAAACAGTGTTTTAAATTTCATATATATATATATATATATTATACATATTTATATTCTAAATATATATGATATATAAATCATTTTTTATATTCTATAAGTATTTAAATCTTGGTATAAGTGATACAATCAAGAGTAACAAGTTAAAACACGTAAGATAAAGAAAGTAATTATTTCCAGAAATATTAATTTAACATGGAAATTATTATTTAATGGGTAGTATAAAGTCACAAATGAATCATGTATGATATCATAAATATTAATATGGTTATGTTATAATTTAATTACATACTACGATCTTCAGACAGGAGGTTAAACGTACCCTCGACTAAAGGAAAGTGCAAGGTAAGGGTTAATTTCACAATCTCTTTATTATTCGAGGTTGTTTTTACGTAAGTATCTACATGGAAATATTTATTATCCATGTACATGTTTCATAAAATAGTTTTCAAATGGATTATTTTAAGGTACTTTTTACTAAAACATCATTTTAAATGTTTTAAATATTTATTCTTCTAAACCATTCTCATTAATGTCCTTGTTTTTAAAATGGTTTTAAGGATTTATTTTAATGGACATGAATATTTTAAAATGTCAATTTCGTTAAAATGTTTCAAAGTGGTATGTGGAACTTTGATTCAAAAATTTATTTAAATGTCTTTCTTTCTAAATTGTGTGACTTTTAAATGTTTTCATGAAAAAGGGATATTTCTCTCAAAGAGTATTAAAAATCATTTTCATCTATGTCAAAATACTTTAATGGATTTTAAAATTGTTTGATGTTGATTTATTATGATACAAACATTCTGTATTGTATTGAAGGTTTTTTGATATGTTTGACTGTGGATGTGTTATTTTTATACCATTCATGGTTTATGGGTAAGGTATTGACATTTCGTATGCCAGTTTTAAAACGAATGTTTATGTTATGTTTAAACCTTTTCATATGAGGAATGAATTGGACTTAGTAAGTGATTGGTTGAGCCCTCTATAGCTCCTCGATGCATCAGTAGGTCTCATGAGAGAAACTATTGTCTTGGCACAAGGCCTTGACAAAATCTTATTTTTAGTCTTGGCACAAGGCCTTGACTATGTGGTTATGATAGTCTGACATTATGCATTCCATCATTATGAATGTGGTTATTGATATTGCATGTGATTATTATAATAGTAAAATATAAATGTGAATAAGTAAATGGAATTATTTTATTGTATCTTTACCATATTATGAAGAAGTTTAAGTTTAAAAATGATTTTGTTTTAGTCATATACATTGCCTTAAATGTTTATGCTTATTTATGAAAGTTTCTGCGATATTTTTATCCTTACTGAGCATCTGAGATCACCCCTTTCTATGTTTTAATTTTATCAGGATTCCAAGAAGTGTATTATGATTGATAATCAGGGTTAAGCTAGGGGATTAATGGATTTATCAAGGGATAATTTATATTGTGTTTAATTTTCTAATGTTTAAGGTAACGTCCACGTATGTAATCTATTTTCCAAGACTGGTAAACTGACCGGTCTTTCCGGACATGATCCCCTGTAGTAATTCCAATGTATTAAAATAATGCACCAACTCTGGGTAACTGGGGTCAGGGTGTTACATATCTTATGTTCCAAAAAAGGAAATTTGAGACAAAAATCCCCCACCTTAAGTCTCAATATACATAGAACATGTTCAAACATCCTGTATAATAAATATAAGTTTATTATAAATCTATCATAGAACTATACTCATATGTATCATACCATATATGATTTAATTATGAAATTTTATTACATTTTTATCAATAATTCCTTGTTAAAATTATGTTTCTCGTAATAACTCCTTCAATTTTCATGTATGTTTTGGTTTGGGGTTTTTTATCCATTTACTATTATAATGGTTACATAATCTCAAATATATTAAAAATGATATAAATATCATATATATTCAGTATATATGTATTTATATTAATCTATAAAATTTTAATATTTAAAATGAAATATATCGTTCATTGAGACGATAGGCCATATGTACACATGAATGTTGTTTTTATAATTTTAACAGATAAAATGAATGAAAGGTAAATAATATATTACATTTACATAATAACATTTATGTCATATATATCAAATATGTTTATTAATTTTATACATATTTCCTTCCATGCAAAGTGTTAGTTAAAAACGAATCACATCACTTCGTGAGGCGGTAGTCCTCCGTACACACAAAATATGCTATCATATTATCTACAGAAAAAAGTAAAAAAAGGTTAATATGATATTATAATTCTATAATCATTATTATATAATAAATTTCATATATTAAAATTAGATACATCATTCTATCCATTAACGTTCTGGGTGCATCAAATGCGTGAGATGGGTCGTTTCTAACTCAGTTTTTTGTCATGATCGATGATTAATCTAAGATTTACACAAAGATAAACACCATGATGAATATAATTGAATCAATAAAATAGAAAATGTAGAGACTGGAGAAAAGTTAAAAGATCATTTTACATTATTTATAATTAATTTAGGAAAATAATGAATTACCTTATAAGAAATTAATTCTTTATTGATTGATATGACAATGTCTCTATATTGAACCATCATTTCTTTGTATGAATAAAGATTATATTACCTCTAGAGGCGATCCATATGTGTTCTATAAACCTCTTAACATCATAATAGGAATATCTAGGTGCTATAATTATAGATCATAAAACATAAATCCTTTAGCTTTGATCACCAAAAGAATCATTACCAAAGGATTCTACATGATCACTCTCTAAACTTGAGAGATAATGGTAGATAAAGATCACTATCTATTTTTGGGAGTGTTCATGCGGAGGGATATCTCGAGGGCTTGAGAGGATTCTATTCTAATTTCATTGTGCACAACACAAATTCAATCCCCTCTATTATGAAAATAGTATAATTTGGTTTATATACCACTGGGGTTAGACAATTATAATTTCACATGGTCCCTTTATTGTATCCCTAATACGTCCAGAACCCCATGTAAATAATAATAATAACAACATTTCTTGAAATTTGATCAAATCATGAATTAAACTAAATATTATTTATTCAAATAATGTTCAATATATATTATTTCTCATTAGACCACTAAACCGAGTCTTCTATCCTCTACAATATTTATCTTTCCTTGAACAATGTATGTTTATTTAATAAATAAAAACCACTACATTATTCACCAATAAATAATCAAATATTATATCCACTAAATAGAAAATAAATATTTATTAAATATTATGCTCAAATAATATTCTCTAGAATAACTGGTGAAAAAATATATGAAATAAAGAATATATGTAAAATTACTAAACTATGTGAGATTAATATTTATTCAACTAATTAAATAATAAATAATAATATATTATTTTACTGAGATTCTCAATACACTTAGTGTGTGAACTTTTAGGCCTCTTTCTTAGTGGAATTAGAAAAAGGAACCCAAATTCCAAGGTTAGAATCTAAAAACAATCCATAACACCAATAGATAAATATATTAGTACCACAGTTTCATAATACAACATATAAATTCTTACTATATAATATAATCCTTTTATCAAGAAACCTATAATCAAGAATGTTTCATGATGGTTCCATTAACCTATGTGATTGATGTATCTTTCATTGACTTTTTTAAAATAAAACTTGCTGATACGGGATCTATAACCATGGATTTATTAAGATATATCATTTCCATCAAATGGACTATTATATAAAATTTCATTAAATAAAAATTGGTAAAATACATTCTCACATTATTCATTAATGAAAAATTTCTCATGATGCACCCAACATATCATAATTTTCTACAAACATATGTTAACAATGTTTTATTCAATACATAAAATTACAAAATTTCTATCACTCATTAATAATAATATTATTAAATTATAAGGATCAATACAATCATCCCTAGATAGGAACATTGAATGAAACATATAAATGTGGATTTCCAACTTGTGGGTCTCGTTCTCTTAATATCGCACACTAGATATTACCAAGGTAATACCCCATGATAAGGTGCCTCAAAGTCGTATGAGTATCCACTCCTAATATCTTGTAACATTTGTGTTTCTAAAATGATTTCATCTAGCTATATAACATATATTATGAATATTATCTTTTAACTTTTGGATTATCATCATAGAAGGAAAATTATAATACCATTCAGTGTGACAACTACTCTTATGACATTATCACATAATTTGTTACATATAAGAACAATTATAATGTGATAAATAGATTATAAATATTCAAAATAATTAATATAGTTTATGATAAAGTAAATAGAAGTTGGTTATCGGGAACTAATTCCAAAAAAATCCCACTTTCACTAGATCCAATTTCTAACAACCTTCTTTCTGTTATATCTCACATGATAATCATTCTTTTTATGAGTTATGACTTTAGTTAAGTGTCCAAAAAGTTTGATTATATGGAAAATATTATTTCTACAACTTCATCCCTCTGAGAAAAATCTATTGAGAGGTGATACTTTTGGAGTATATTCTTTGTCCTTTGGTGTGACCTTGGTAATTTTCTAAGAGATACCGATGTAGTATTATCACAATATATTGTGATAGGGTATTTATTTTTAGGTTCTACATCAAGCTCATAGAAAAATTTTCATATCCAAAAGGATTACTTGGCAACATCTGAAGCCACTATATACTCGAACTCAACCGTAGAATTAGTGAAAACTAGAATCTTTGACCTATTCATGATCACAGCTCCTCTATTGAGATTGAAAATGTATCATGAGTGTTACTTCATATTTTTCTAATCTATTGAAAACTAGCATCAGTGTAACCCATGATTACCAGGTCCACATCTCCCCCAAAAACCAAGAACATATCCTTATATCTTCTTAGATTCTTAATAATAGCCTTAATAGTAGAATAATGTTATTCTCCCAGATTTACTTGATATCTACCTACTATGCCTAATGCATAGTCAATATCATGTATAGTTCATAACATTTTATACATGATTGTTCCGATCATTTATGTATATGGATTTTTAATCATTCTCTTGCTCTCCTACTCGGTTTAAGGATATAATTTTATAAAAAGATGTATACCATGTGACACAAGAACCAATCCCATCTTGGTTTGTCCCATATAAAATCTATTTATAATTTGGTCATTGTATTTACTTCGACTTAGTTCAGGAAGCCTCTTGGATATATCATGAATGATATCTATACGTAGAATATAGGATGCTTCAACTATGTCCTTCATGGAGAAACACTTGTTTAACTAGCCTTTTATAAACTATAAGATGTGTATGTTGTCTCCAATAAGCAATATGACATCAACATATACTACCGGGATAGTGACTAAATTAATAGTTAACCTCTTATAAACAAGTTGATCAAATTCATTGTTAATGAAACCAAATACATTTATAATTTCATAAAATCAAATGATCCATGACATGGAATCTATCTTCATTCCATAAATGGATCTATACAACCAAAAAAATAATTTTATCATCACCTAGATTCACAATCCCTTCTAGTTTTATAATACAGACATATTCATAAAGGTTCCCATTAATGAAAGAAAATTTGATGTTCATCTACCAAATTTCATAATAATGGTAAGTTGATATAGAAATTAGAATTATAATGGATTTAAACATGGAAACTAGTGGAAAGGATTCATCATAGTCAATTCTTTAACACTATTTAAACAATTTATCCACTAGCATATATTTTTTAGATATTTAAATTTCCTTACATGTACAATTTTCTATTGAATACACATTTTGACCATATTAGATGTACATAAATTGGCACATCATCTAGATCCCAAAATTGGTTCTGATACATGAAATCCATTTCAGAATTATTGGCTTCTTAACATGTTGCATTTTCTGATCTTTTTAATTACTCTTTGTAAGAGAAAGGTTCATCATTTTGAACCAATAATGAGTCACCATATTCAGTGAGTAGAAAACTATATCTCTATGGATCACTTACCTCACCAGTCCTCTTGTGTAGTACTTGTGTTTCATGAGAAACTTCTTCTATGGGTAAATATGGAATATATTCCTCTACCAACTCTTGTGTATTGTGATCATCAACTTCATCAAAGACAATCTTCCTCCTACTATCCTTTTTGTGGATGTGCACCCTATCAAGAAATAATTATTGGTTTGAAATGGTAACTTTCTTTTATGGGTTGTTTTATAGGTAGTATCCATCTATTTACTTATAATTTCCTATAAATATACACTTTTTTCCATATGGTTCTATTTTGTTTCTTGAGAAGGCCTTGTAAAAGGACTCACCACCTCATACATGTGTATGTGACAAAAAAAATTTCATTCCACTCTATAACTCAAATAGAGAATTTTTTTCCAATTTTATTGGTAATCATTTTAATTTGAAGTGAGTAATGAATATCCCTAAAAGGATAATGTAAGATCTTCATGAATCATCCTCGACCATACCATGTCTAACAATTTAAAGTTCATCCTTTCACTAACACTATTCCATTATGGAGTGTAAGGTGGAATGAGTTGAGATATATCCTGAACTCCAATAGAAATTTAATGTACTATTGGATAGTATATTCACTATGTTAATATTATTAAATCTTATTTATCTTCTTACCAATTTGATTTTCTACCCCATTCTTGAATTCAATGAATTTCTCAAATGACTCAGACTTATACCTCATCAAGTAGACTTGTCCATATATTCTAAATTCATTAGTAAAATTTATTATTTAAGACTTCCCAACTCTAGAATATACTAAAAATTATCTAAAAACATAAGTGTGTACAAATCCTAGAATTTTTGTGGATCTTTCACCCTATCCACAAAATAGTAGTTTGGTCATTTTTCCTTATAAATAGACATAAAATCTTTCATGAGGATTTATCTCAAAGAAGTATCAATAATAATATTGATAGAGCTTTGTCAAATGATTATCATTTACCTGACTAAGGTGGTGATGCAACAACTATGTGTTATATGAGTCATGTGAACATGATTCGTTATCCTTTCAAATATTTTGTTTTCATAATTTAATACACAAATACCATTACTTAAATGTTCTAAACCATAAAATAGTTTGTATTTAAAAAATAAAAAACTTTTATTTCAAAATTTGAATATCATCCCATCTTCATCTTTTCATGAAGTGTAAATTATATTGTTGGTATAAATTTATACATAAATACACTCTTTTAAATCTAATAACATTTATATTGGAAATGAAAGGTGGTAGTCATCAATGGTGAGAAATCATCCTCACACTATTAGAAGTACAAAAATCAACCTCTCCTCTATTAATATTTATAAATCTACTTGGATCCAACAATTGGATATTTATGTGAGCACAACAATAGGTAACTATTTCTCAATGTGTAGATATTGAAATATTATACTTGATAATGAAAATAACTTTAGCATCCCCTTGGTTTTGTGTGCAGTTCCTATTTTAGTGTCCTTTATTTCCACATGAAAACATATTACCTCATTTTACTTTTCATACCTCTATATATTCCTCTTTTAAGAAGGATGGTGCTAAGGATATTTAGACATGTTGTCTATATAGATCCACTTATCTTTGTTTTTACTTTTCTTATTAACCATAAGGACCTTGTGTTTGTCACACCCATGTACTTAACCACTTTGAGAATCATACCATGATGTTATAAAATACACTTCTCATTATTGATCATAATATAATTAAAAATATAATTTGATAAGGTATTGGGTTGGGAGGATGTTATAAAATCTATGTGCAAATAATCACTGAATTTAATTCCTTAGATTTCAAATCATTCAATGTAGCCTATAATCTTAACTACATGAGGCTCAGTTGGCACCAAATCTCAATGATTAGTTACAAATATAGAATGGGAGATCTCATATCTCTCTTGTTTTTTCCTTCTCTTGATAGAGATCCCGAAATTGATACATCGTGAAATACACATCCATCTACTCCTGTTTCATTATAAGTGCATTAGTCACAGATGACAACATGAAAAACTAAACATCAGTGGAATCATTAAATTGTTTCTCATAGAGAGATAAATCTTCCTCATTAGCCTCATTACTAGGTTCATTGGGAATAGGTAATTCTTGTAAATATGATTTTTTTCATGGTATAGGCTAACATGTAAGAACCTTTTCCATTCATCAAAACTTGTTCATGTGAGATGGTTTTCCTTATTAGGTATGAATCACATCGATATGTTTTAAGTTATTTTTACTAATTTTTCTACAAATATTATCTGTATAGTTTTAGTAAATTATCTAAAAAAAATAGAAAAATAAATAAATATTATATTTATTAATCTCCCACTATTTTATCAAAACCGAATATCCATCACTATTGGATTTAGAATATCAAATTTCATGTTAATTATAGTGTAAAGGATCCATATTCCCATTATCATCACCCCAACCATATTTGGTCAATCAATTTAAAGGATTTTAGGTAGGAATTCAAAATTACAACTACATTAACTCACAGTTCGTTGATCTGTTTAGTGGATGGACACCCCAATCCTGAAATCCTTAAATTGGATTTCCTCAACCGTTTCCTCTCAGTTACACCTTGAAATATATTGGTAGTCAACCCATGATGTAAACTAAGTTATGTTAACTAAAAAATTAATGTTATAATTCCCCAATAATTAAAATCACCACATCTTTTTCCGGTCATGATTTTTGAACTATGGTTCTATTTTAACTAAAGTAGTGGAAAGTTATATTGACATAATATATATAATTGAGGTATTTTTATCTTTTATGCATAAATTTATAATTATTATATAAATTAAATTATTTTCAATATTATATGGATTTACTTACTTGACTAACCATGTCTTAAATAATAATTATACATAAGAATGTTTATTTTAGTTCTATATTGTATTATTGTTCTTTAATTAATTCATGTGATTTTGAAAAAACATGAATAATTAATTAACTATGAAACATGGTAGAAATAAAATAATAAAGTGGTATGATCATGAACGTTTAGTAATGGTTATTTTATCTAGACGATGTTAAACTAACCTCTGACCTAGGAGGAAAACACCAGGAACCATTTATGAATCATGTTGAAACTTTTCCATCAATCATTATATGTATCACTCTTGTATTGGTTTCACCTTAGATCTAAACATGAACTAAATCCACTATATTCAGAGTTCTAACCATTAAATATGATTTTACTCACAAATAGGTGAGAGGATCCAAAGGATTAGTTAGGGGTTCACATAAATGGAAACCATGGGAACACAAGCCGTTACATAATAGGTAGAAATATGACATGAAGAGAAAAAAATTCAATTTACTAATAAATTAAATGAAACTAATCACATTCAATGGTCTGGTTGAGGAACATGATTATCCACATGCATGAAAAAAAATTTCATTTATTTAAATTAAAATTAAATTCTAATTGTTTTTATTTAAGCTAATTCTTTCTTGAATTAATTAAATATCTTATTTCATTAATCCATAATTTTATCTTAATTATCATCTAAATTTCCATGATATTATCATCAATTATAATTTTAATCAAATTAATTTTTTTTAAATTAAATATGTGAAAATATGTACCTTGGAGGTAACATAATGGGTACCTGTCCAAACCACCCAATGTGTATTATACTCATACACTATTCACTTGTGCGACATGTATCATACATGACTTATAATTTAATTTCAGGGCATGTTCTATCACTTTACTAACCAAATAGAACACATGGTATTTATGTTGAATTTTATTCTTCAATGTGTGTAGAGTAATAACTATAATATGACTTATACATGATATGTGGTTTTTAAAATTATGTAGATATTAATTGGAAATTTTTATATATACCACCTTCTATATGGAATGTAATATCATGTTAATAACCACATATAACACATGTTTATATGGATTTAAAATTTTCATAAATTATTTTTTAATTATGTGTAATTTGGTAAAAGTACATGTTCTGTACATTAAAACTACAAGATAAGCGTTATTCTCACTGTATATTCAAGACACATGCCTAGAAACTATGTGTGGAACTACTCCAAGAGAAATATTGGAGTATATAGCATGTACATGGGATACACGACATGTGGTATCTGATTTACACAGCCACCGGTCATGTAGTCCATATAAGAGGATACATAAACTATTTGTGACTAAGGGAAACCATGTTGTGTACGAAAATTACATGATATTTAGTCAGGATGACTGTGTGCCAAGATTTTCCATTCAATATGAAATTTATAATTAAAATTACCACATGTAATAAAAGCACATGTGTTGTATTAATTTTTAATTAAATTTACATGAATTAAACACACAAGACATGTAACTCTAGGTTATATGGTTTAAACTCTTGTGTTATACATCTAGACACATTTGAACCTTCAAATGAGATCTTTGAATTTATTTCATTCATAATATTAATCAATTTGATTATATTTTAGAGAAATAAAAAAGGAATAAATCTGATATCACAATACAGAGTATATAGTGATTAAAATGGAATTGAAATATAATTAAAAATGAATAAATCAATCAAGGATATTCTAATAATTATAAATTATTATGAAACCTCTCTATAATACCACTCAAAGTTTTGGGGTGCATCAGAAGTATCAGATGGGTTATACCCACCTCATATTTTTTTCACGATCGATGATTAATCAGAGATTTTCATGATGATAAATTTCATGATCAATATAATTTAATCAAATAATGTAGACAATTTTTAAATACTTGAACCATAGAATATGATCATCATATATTTTTAATAATTAATTTAAGAAATTTAATAATTACTTTGTGAAGAATTATTTCTTCATTGATGGATATGACACCGTCTCTAATTCGTACACTTATTTTGTTTTTGGAATAAATAGTATATTCCCTATAGGTTGATCTATGCATGTTCTATGAACCTCTAAATATTAGTGTAGAAATCTCTGAGTGTTTCCACAGAAGATCCCAATGCATGTGTTGTTCTCCTTTGATTTCCATGATAATTACTTAGAATGGATTTTCCTTTATCTCCCTCCAAACATGAGAGTGGAAGGTGGGGGAAGATCACTCTCCATTCATGCGAGTTTTTTGGAATATGTACCTCTTTACGGTATGATAGTATTTTCACTAAACTTTTTTGTATGTAATACAAAATTAGTTATCTCTATTAAGAAAATAATATTATTGGGTGTATATACAGCTGGGGTGAGAAAATAATAACTTCACATGATCCCTTTATAATTTCCCTAACAAATTTGGAACCCCATGTCTATAATAACAATAACAATAATTATTATTCAGACGTGTTAAACTCAAGAAATAAATTTAATATTATTTTTTCAAATAATATTAAATAAATAGTTTTTTCTTATCAGACCATTCAAATCAGTCTCCCATCCACAAAAATATTTACTGATCCTTGAATAATGACCATTAATTTAATAAAAAATATATCTACATTATTAATAAATATATAAATAAATATTATATTAACTAAATAAAAAATAATTATTTATGAAATATTTTGTTCATATAATATTCTCTAGAATAGTCGTTGCTGGGATATATGCAATCAAGAAAACATGAACAATTATTAAACCGTGTGAGAGGATAATATTTATTTAACTTGTTAAATAATAAATAATAAATTATTATTTACAGAGATTATGGATACATTTAATTTGTGAACCTCTAGGACTTTTTCTCAGTGGAATTTAGAGAAGAATCTTAATGTCCATGGTTTTTGTCTCGAAACATTCCTATGACACCCACAAAGAAATAAATTAATTTCAAAATGAAATAATACCTCATATGGATGCTTACAGTGTAATGTAGTCTCTTTATCATGATACCCATAATCAATAAGGTTGCATTGTGTAGAAATGAAACTATGTGACTGATGACTCTTTCATTCACTTTATGTAAATCAAATCTTCCTATAGAACACTATGGAAATTGATTTTTTAGGATATATATTTACCAAAAAATGGATAAGATTTAAACTTTAATTATAGAACATAATGGAAAAATTCATTCTATCATTATTCATTAACAAAATTTTACTCATGACACACAAAATGTATCATATTTCACCGCAAACATATGTCTTCATGGTTATCATCTATACATCAAATTAAGTGACTTGTGACACTAATTAATAATAATCATAAATTATAAGGATTAATACGAACTTCCATATATAGGAAATCCAATGAGACCTAAAAATTTTTATTTTCTACTGGTGGGTCTCATTCCCATGATATCCTATACTAGATATTTCAAATGGCCCATGCCATTAAAAGGATTCTCAAACTCATTTGAGTCTCAAACCCTAATAGTCTATGTCATTTTTATACATAAAATGTTTTCATTTAGTTATATAAAATTTATTTCAGAATACATTAAGGTATCTTTTTGGCTCTCATCATAGTAGGGAACTTCTATGACCGTTATGTGTAAAAATGTCTCATAGTACATTATCCCATATTATGTTACGTAGAGGAATGATAATGATGTGAAATATATTTTATAAATATTAAAAATAATGAATAAAAATTATCATAAATTACAAAAAAGTGGGTTTTAGGGCACTGAATCCAATAATCAAGATGATAAAAGAAGTGATGGAAAACAAATTTCATCAGTTCATGAGGTTGTATTCTGCTGTACACATGATCAAAAGTTTCATTTCCCATTTATGAAAGGAGGAGATGGTTGGAGGTCATTCAAATAACCTAAAAAATTAGTAAATTTAATATATTTATGTTATTATATAATCATGGTTGAATAATATTTTAAGTATGTAGAAGAAAAAATAGTATAAAAAACCCGTTTAAGGATGTTACCTCTTCTTCGAACAACTTCTTTTGGTTTTCACCGTAATCCTTCCTAGGGTGGATTTATGACCCAAAAAAGGATTCTAGGATGTGTTAAGTGAATTAGGGAAGTTATTTTGGTAGTTATTGGTCAATAAATTTTTTTATGTGTGTATATTATAGGATAGGGGTAGCCTTTTATAAGTGGGGGAGAGGACACACTTGGACTTTTTGAAAAGAAAGAATTCCACCCACATTATTATCATGGAAGAAGGTTTCAAAATGGACTATGTTAAAACCTTATAGGCGATAAGGTCTAAAAATGACCATAAAATACTAATTATAAATGTTTTAGGTCATTTTAACCCTTATCCTTTTAGTTTAACCCCTGATAAACTCATTTTCACCATAAGCATGATAATTAATTTTAATTGTTTTTACTATTCATTATTGTCAAAAATTAATTTGAAATTATTATTTAATATTAAATAAATTAATTAAAAATATTGAATTAATTTTTCAATATTACTTGTAAATAAGAGATAAAGTTTAGTTTAAAATTAAATCTTCATATGAGATGAAAGAGCAGTTTTTCAAAGAGAAAAGTTAATTTTTTTTAAAAAGTATTAATATCAAAATTCACTATAAATTGATTAAAATTATATATTTTGGGTTAATTATAATATAATTTAACTGATTTTACTTCTAAAACCATTTTGAAACAATATTTATCCTTATAATTTTTTTTAAAAAGAAAAATACATTTTTCAATAAAAACTAGTATTTTCACTATTAATTGAAAAATTAACTTTTTCAAAAAAGTACCAAAAATTCAACTTAAGATAAATTTGAGATATTAATTCAAAAATAGAGTTAATTTTCTCTAATAAATTTTCTAAAATATTCAAAAAATACGTTAATTATTTGTTCACAAAAATTAATAAAAGCATTCTTCGAGAATGTAGTATTTTCAAAACATATAAAGGCTTTACAAAAAAATTAGGTAATTTTTTACAAATTTTTTTTATTTATATAAATAGATTATAATTAATATTTATAATATGGTTATGACTATTCATACCAATACCAGGGTCATAATGAAAATGTTAAATAGTAATATAAATAGTATATTTATGTTCGTTAGAACTTAATATTTCATGTTGCACAAGATATTGAAGCCATTTAATTTAATAAAAAATAACATTTCCTTAAATAACAGGGTGTTAAAATCTAGTTTTAATTTATGAACATTTATTAACTTCTTCTACATCTCAACATCTTCCTTCTATGCCTCCTTAATCCTCCCACGAATATATGGTTGAACATCCATTTGAGTAAGATAGGATCCATCCCATTTTGTTAGGGTTTGAACTTCTATATAATAAAAACCACTAAGAATTGGATCTCTTTAAATCCTAATTATAGAAAAACTAGCATGATATTTCTAACACAATGCATAATATACATTTTCTTATTCTCATTTTGGTAGTGTATTAATCATTCAATATCTTTAATCATATCTAACCATCTTCTATATAGAATATTCATCTATTTATATGAGAACATATAATTAAAGTTTTATGATATGTTTATATATCACACTTTTCACCATAATGATAATGCATCAAAATCACTAATGTAAAAATTAACACTGCCGTCTTCAAATAATGGTTCATGTAATTTTCCTCATGAACCTTCAATTGGCATGAGGCATAACCTATAACCATATAATTCTACATTATAAAACATACCAATACCTTCTATGATGAATCAATATAAATCAAAAAACCTTATTCACTATAGTTTATTGTGAGCACAATTGCACTGACCAACCTTCTCTTTAGATCCATCAAATTCTCTTCACATTCATCTGTCCAAAATAACATAACTCCCTTTCAATTCCAATTGGTGAGTGAATTATATATTCATGATAAATCTCTCACAAATAGTCTATAATATCCATCCATCCCAAGAAAACTATAGATCTTAATTATTATGGTTGGACTATACCATTTCTCAACAACTTACATATTCTAAGGAGCCACTGATATACCCTCAGTTGTGATTATATGAACCAATAATTTAACATTATGAATCCAAAAATCACACATGGTAAATTTTTTATACAGGTTATCCTCCCTTAGATTCATTATAAAAATTTTCAAAAAATTTATATGCTCATCCTTTCTATTTGAAAATATAATAATATCACCTATAAATACTACCAAAAGCATATCAACTTAATCTCTAAAGACTATTAATTAAATCAATTAATATCACGGTAATTAGGAAGACCAAATCGCATCAATATAAATTCATATCATTTATACCTTATGCAGAATGCCTTATTGATTATATCCTACTTCTTGGCCCTCAATTGATGATATCTAGAAGGAAGTTCAATATGGGAAAAGTATTTATTCCTATATATATTATGAAACAATATAATAATATGGGGTATATTACACTTGTTATTAATATTTAACTTGTTAAGTTATTAATAATAAATTTAGATTCTCATTGATCCATATTTCTTCTTAATAAAAAGAATAAGTACAGACCAAGCTGACACACATGGACAAATGAATCACTTTTCAATATTATCTTGGTTTTTCATCTTCAATTCATTCATATCAATCAAGTTCATACTATATGGAGTATTTTAAATAGGTGTCACTAGGTATAAACTCTATTGAAAAATTAACATAATTATTTTGAGGAAGTCCAAACAAAACTTTCAAAAAGACATCAACAAACTCCCACACGATAGGTATACCTTCAATGTTGAGTTTCTCCCTAACCATCTAATAAAAACACCCCTTTTTATAGAAATCATAAACCACACAATGTATGTAATTTCTATCACAATTTCATACTTTTCATCTACATAATAGATGATCATAGTTTTATTTGAAATATCAAACTTATTTTCTCTTCCTCCGTAATTGATGTGGGATTTATATGAATAAATACTATCCATATATAAGATAACATCAAATTAAACTAGATGGAGAATAAAGAGATTTTCATGAAGTACATTCCCATAAAATTAAACTTTAGAAGAATCATAGACTTGAGATGCGACCATCACACCATTATAAGTTTTTACATCTCACTCAACATCTAATTATTGTGGTGGTAAATCGATAATCTTTCAAAATTACTTTTATTTAAAAGAGTGGGTAGATATATAATCAAATAAAACATTAGCTATTATAGAGTTAATGATAAATTTACATTTCACCATTTCATTCTCATATCCCAAATTATAAATATTTGCCTTTTATGATTTCCCTTGGTCTTCAAGATTAACAGGTTGTTACACTAATAAAAAACAATAAGATAAATGCACTTGTTTCCATTATTCCCATATTCATTTCATTTTTAATCATTGGAGTGTGGGTCACACATTAGTTGGATTATATATTTCCTCTATTTAAATAAACATATTACTCACCCCCTTTAAACAGTAACATGGTTTAAGAACCACCTTTCCATATTTAAATAACCTCCCAGTTCCATTTAAGTAATTCCTTATATGTTTTTTACCATATTTCTAGCATGTATATAGTTGGACATTCTTTCCACCATGGGATTTATTCAAATATTCTTGAGACTTTATAATTTTTTTCTATTATCAAAACTATTGTAATGATGGAAATAAATAATTTTTAGCTCTAAATTGAGTACATGCTAAATGATTTATTCATAGCTACTAATGTATATTATAGAAAATTCATTTCATAGACTCATTTTTAAACCATCATAGAATCAATCAACTTTATTTCTTGGGCCAATGAATAAAAAAGAGGAATTCCTTTTAAGTATTTTAAAATTTTCCTTATAAGTACCAATATATTCAGTCTATTTTTTCATAATATCAACTAATTATTTCTCCACATTTATATGTAGAATACAAGAGAGATAATTACTGGAAAATATCTTCTTAAAATCTTCCCATTCCATATAGTCAATCTATTCCTCTTGAATCATTTTTTTATAAAATTCCACCATTGATATACTTCGCCTTAAAAATGATAATCAACTAGTATAACCTTTCATGTTACAAGAACTAAAGAATATTGAATATTTTATTTATGGTACTGATCCATCAATCAGCTACAAGTGGATCAAATTACCCAATAAAAGAAGATGGATATTTCCTCAATAAAGGTTCAACTTTATGATTGTCCTTTTATTTTTTGGAATATATTCATGATTCTTGGATTTATAGATTTATGTGAAGATAGAAATAAGATTATTTATTCCACCTCCCTTAATATTTGGTTTCTTGATTGGAAAATCATAACATTTTTATCAAATTCATTATTACCATGATGTTATTTTGTTCAAACCATGGAAAAAAACCAAAAAGAAAAGTGTGATCATCATGATATAATAATTAAAGTGATGTATTATGTAATAAAAAAATATAATTCATTTTATGTCTAAATAATGACACTATCTTCTAAATTTATGGGACCTTAGGTTTAACCTAGGTTATCCATGATCATTAACAAAAATATAGGATGTTATCCTATACTTTGACTTATCCCTTGGGGTTTCACCAAATTTTTCTAGTCATAATATCCAAATATTTACTAAATATGTGCTTTGATACCATCTATATGGACCCATACATTAATATTACATCTATTTAGAATGATATTCAATGCATTTAACATGTATACTCTCAATGACCATAGAGGATTCATGTCTTTGGATACTGGATAAAAAATATCCTTATTTCTTGAATAATCTTTAATATCTCTCATAAAAGTCTTCCTATTTTTTAGTCTTCAAGTACATAACCTAGTTATTACATTCTTCATAACATGATGAATAAAAACTTAAGAAATTGTGATATCAGATTCTCAGTAAGGGTAATCATGAGAGATATTAATATATATTCATATGAAATCATATGATAACCATTTTGGAATGAGATCATACCTATAAATTAAAGATTATACCCAATATGTCAAATATCATAAACATGATTCATGGAATAAAGAAAAATCTTTTCAAAATACATAAATCATAATATTGAGATTTATTCATAAATAAATCATGAACAAAAATTTCATCTCATAAAATTGTTGAATCATCATAAATCAATAAGGAAATATATGTTCATGTCATGAGAGTATATAATTATCATAAATCAATAATGAACCAAAATTTATTGTCACATAGGTATTAAATAATCATTAATCAATCATTGAACATAATTTCATGTCATAGAATTTTGGCTCCGTTGTATGTTTTGAAACCATTTCATTTGTGAAGGTTAACTACACATGCTATCAAATAATAATAGATCAGGAATAAACACATATTTCGCATAGTGGGTCATGAATTTTGACTTGTTTCCAATATAATATTAAGCACATTTATGTTATCCCGTAGAGGATCAAGTATATCAACTTTTGTTTTCTCATTGTGGATAATTTAAATAGAATTTTTCCCATAATTATATCATGATACATAATACTTTACTGACTGTATTGGAGGGATATATAATTATAGAACCAATAATCAGATAATAAAAATAGTACATATGTGTACCACAAGATCATAAAAAATTCACTATATCATCACATCATAACCCTTATCATGAAAATAGGTTTAATAAAAATTTCATCAGTTTAACATATGAAAACCCATAAAAATAAATGGTTTTCATAAAAATCTAATCAGCATAATAATAAACCATTTAGATAAATAAAAATGAGGGTATAATTGGATCATATACCTAGAAAATCATAATTAATATAAAGGATGTTATCATAAGTAAAAATTTATTTAAAAATTCACTAGAATATTTCTTAAGGAGAATACCATTTCCACATTAAAAATATTTTTCAAAAAATAAATTTTAAAAATAAAAATATTTATAGAATATTGTTGAAAAATATTTATCTAAAAACAACCTTATAAAATTATAAATAAAGCTTCAACATATTTATTTGTCATTATGGTGGAAAATTTCATTCATGTTTAATGAGTTAAAATAAAAAAAATCATTAACACTTTTGTTTAGAAAGTAAGAAAAAATACCTTATTTAGGAAATGATAAGAACATTCCTTCTAAAACACATTTTGTAATAAGTCAATCATGTGTAAATATGGATTTAAAAATTCTAATACAATATTTAAATAATTTTTGATGGAATATTTTGAAAACATGGATATAGAAAAATGTATATTAGAATGAAGTGATAAATATAGTAAGTTTTCCTTAAAAACACTATTTTGATCTCATGAATACATAAAGTGAGGAAGAATAAATGAAAACATTTATTTCAAGATATAACCATAGGGGAAGAAAATAAAATTTATTTATCATATAAGTATAATAAAATTTAATTAATAATAATTCAAGCATAAACCATCCAAATTAAAATAACATTGGAACATAAATTCCTTTCCACTTTGGTAACTTTTTAATAATAAGAGATATAAAAGAAATAAGACTGTATGGATATTTAAATAATTATAAAATAAATTAAATGGAAGAATATAAACCACATAAATGAAACAATTGGTGAGTATAACACATGTCTTACAAAAATAAAATTCAAATGGAAATCATTTACATAAAGTCTTGTATTTACTTTTACTCATTTTAAACTCCAATTTAATATATATAGATTTATTATAAATGTATTATCGAAAAATAATATTATATATCACACATTATATAAAATAATATATTTTATTTATTGACCTTGTTGCAAAAAAACTATGACGAAATTTTTTTTCTTAATATAAATAGAATTATTTGATGGAATTGGTTTTTTCATTTTACAAAATCAATTTTTTCACGAGGGATTGATGATATTCATCTAAATTTTTTATTTGGTATAGATTCAATGATATATCATATTCTTTTACTTGGAATTACCTTGTAGAATACACTAAATTTTAATCTTCAAAAGTCTTCAATGCCACACACTTTTTACATAATAGGTCTTATAATCATTCTATGTATTATGGTTATAGAAGACCGCTAATAAAATATTTTATTTTTAATTTAATCAGATAAAAAAAGTGGTATTAACTCTTCTTAGAGATAAAATAATGATTAAATCAATGAAATAATCATAGTATTTCTCACTAGTAAAAATAAATGAAGGGTAATAATTAGAAAATTTACCCTTTTGAATATGACACTCTTTATTTTTATTATTAAAATGGAAGTATTGCAATGGAAATCACAATTAAAAATAAAAATTAAATTTTATTCTTGATTAATATATATAATGTTAAATATATATTAATTTTTTAAATTAAAATTAATTCATAATGCTATTGATAGAAAAATTAATTACGTATTTCCTAAAGATAGTAGGTCCCACATACGCATATACACTATTATCAATTTTCAATGGATTTATTGAAAAAAATTTAATTAATAATTCACCTTTATAGAACAATTATTATATCTTATAAATCATATATATTTATCAAATCTATCCTTATTGGCATACATGTAAAGTGGATATTAAAATTGAATCACATAGCTTCATGGATGTGGTTGTCTATATGTAAGCTCGAGCGACGTTATCATTTTTCAATGGTTTGGAAGGTAAGTAGTTAGATATGATATTATAATTAAGGAAGCATAATTATGTTATAAATATCATATATAAACCTTAAACCCATCATAATATCCATTCATTAAATATGGTTATGGAAAAATAATTAAATCGGTACGTGGAGACCATAAGACGTACGTACGAATGGAAAATACATTCACATGCAATTTAATGAGAAATAGGATAGATAATGGTGGTTTAATAATCATAAAAACGTATAAATATATTTATGATAATTAAATTTATTAATTAATGATAAATAAAATTTATTTATATTAGTAAAATAAATAATTAAAGAGGAAGTGATTGATTAAGGTGATTACCTCTTATTTGAAATAACTCCTTTAGATATTCTCTTAATGATCATGGGGTGGTATTTTGGAAATAAAAACATCTCTATAATGTGTATAATGGGGTTTATAATATAATTTATTAGTGGTTAGTGTATCTATAAGTCTCTAAGTGATGTGAATAATAGAAAGGATGGGTTCCCTTTTATAATTGATGGGAGGGGCACTCTTGAGATTTCTTAAAATATTAAAATACAATAAATTCATTATCTAAAACAATTATTCAAAATGGAAAAGTATTTTAATATAAGGTATGCTGTAATTGAGATACCATTAAACAATAAAATTTAAATTGGTTTAAATGGTGCTTTAAACCTTATCTTATGGTTTAACCCCATAGTTATCCTTTTTTAACAATATCTATAGTATCATTATATTCACTATTAAAGGGTTATAATTTTACATATAAGGTTAAAATTGGCTCCAGAATGGAAAATTTATGAATTTTTAGATAACATTTTGTCCTAATTTTCATCTTTCAAAAAATTTATTATTTGTAAACAATTCAATAAAATATTATTTTGATAAAATATCATTAATTTAAATTTTGAGAATATTAATTAACTTTGACTTAAATGACATAAATAAAACATTATAATTAGAATATAATCTTTTAACACAACAATATTAGGTTATATGAATCTATAAAATTCATGTAACAACACACATCATTCTAATTATATTACTGCGATTATTTATAAAACCATTTATTTTTTTCTATTACATGATGAAATTCTATTTTGTCAATGCATTAGAATTTACAGAAATTATATAATTACTATAAATTAGAAAAAAAAAATAATAATAATAATTTCATTATTTTCAAGATATATATTTATATTCATTAACACCTTGATTTTTTTCTATATGGACACATAATAAATTTTAAAAAGTCATAGAATGACATTTGGTAATTTTCTTTTCTTTAAATATTATATAGGTAATTTTCATGGAAAAGTATCCCTTAGAAAATTAAATTTTTATCTTAACGTGAAAAAGGTTTTATCACATTCATACTGTAATAATTAATATGAAAAATGGTGAAATTAACATTTAGTTTTAACATATTGTAACATGATTTACCCTTTATTGATGTGATAAATTTAATAATTTTTTCTATTCAAAAAGTCTCAAAAATGAGAAATTTTTACCAAATTAGAACCTCCTATTTCCAATCCATTTTTTCAAATTCAATTTCTATAAGTTAAAGAAATTAATTTTATAATATGCGTAGAAAACATGATGAAACCCAATATTTAGAAAAATACATTTTAAGCATAAAACTGTATTTATTGTTATCCCATGTATAGAAAAATATTATATAAATGATAAATAATTTGAATGAATATAATATATTTTAATTTTATTAAAACCATTTACCAATAGTTAATATTTTATTTCCATAATAAAAAAACACAATAGGATCATAAAATTAGTTTTTTCATAAAAACATATCTTTAATTTTAAAATTATTTTAATTTTCATTTCAAATTAATTGATAACAAATGAAATCATTTTATACATATATAGAAAACAATATTTTTCATAACTTCATTATACCTATTCATACCCACCAATAAAATATCTAGGAAATAACCATCCCATTAAATAATAATAATTTAGTTTTATACCATGATTTTTTTAACCTCGGTGTTGCATGTATTGAATGCTATCAAAGTAATTATATTTATTTATCAAGAACCATTTCATAAAATATCACGGTGTTATAGATTCACTCCCCCTATATGTGATATATGATATGGATGGGAGTGATTCAATTCCCCTAATTTGATATATGGTATAAATTAGAGAGACTCATTTCCCGCTAAAGTTATATATAAGATGGTTGGGTGGGACACAACATCCTCTTAGGTGATGTATACATGAGATGATCTGAGAGGGATGAACTAACCCATGATTAATTAGTATACTATGAGATATTGTAATAGCAATGTGCTACCCCCAAATTATTAGTATAATCTGAGATGATGTAGAAGGGACACACTACTCTTTGAGTGGTTGGTATACCATGGGATTCCTTGGATATGCTACTAGGATCTGCGTATTGATCCTGAAACAATTAGATTGCCTATAAATTTATCCTAGTAATTGAACAATGTCCTAATATTTGTCATAATGATTACATGATGTTCTCATATAAACTCTAACATTTGATGAAGAAGGTTTGGTCTATCATAAGTTTCATGTTAGAACATGTGGATCCATATTGGTTATTTAATTTATTCTTCCATTATTATTTATTTTATGATTCTGATCATATCACATATGTAGAGTATATTTTCTAGTTATTTATTTAACGCTGGTGGTGGTAACTTATTTAATTATACTCACACCCTATTTTGGTGTCCATGGAACATGGATCCTCGAGCAGTCTTAACTACTTATAGATTCCTGTTTAGTAGGGGCTCAAAGTATATTGATCAAGCGGGGTAACTCTGAGTGGGTATGTATATTATAATGAGGTAAGGTTAAGGGATAATAGTAAATAAATAGGGCAGTTTGTTACTTTATTTATATTTTATATGTGATCAACATTGTGGGATATTAGATGTTTTTTACTAGAATTACCATGATTCACTATGAATGCTTTCTTCCCCATTTCATATGATATATCACATATTATTTTATTACTTATGTATACTATAACTTTTAATTATGGATGTTGTTTAATTTTTTTCTGCAATTATTTTTGACATAGATATATTAGTATTGTCTCCCTATGGTAACACCCTAGTGCCCCATTTCCAGTGGGAGGACTTTGTATACATGTAGGTGTTCCTGGGGTCCTACAACGACCTTTTCTAATTTCTGTTTAGAGTCAAACAGGGTAGGAATATCACAAATCTATATCAGAGAATTTATGTGACTAATATCATAGAGTGCATCAAAGTTTTTTTACTATTTTGGGACATATTAGATAGGTTACATAGGAAATTTTCAAGGATTTAATTATACCTTAGACTATTGTGTCATAAACACTTTTCTTGATTGATATTCTAAGTAACCAGGGATATAAAATTTTTATTCTTGGTTTTTGGTTTTATAGTTGTGTGATTTCACTATTTGTGATTCACTTGAGTTTTTATATTTGTGATTTATTATAATTTTCTCTCTTAGATATTTCAAAATAAGATGGTACCCATGCATAATACTAGTAATATGGGATTGAAATGACATACACATGACTGTGTTTCGTTGATATCATTGATGATAGATGGTTAATCTATTTACACTGGTAGAAATTGTTGTTTAAATTATGATAATATGACATCAATTTCATACAAATATTTGAAAAAAATGTTTAAGGATAATTTTTGGCATCATTTAAAAAAAATCATTGTGAAAAAAGATTCATTTTTGGATTTTGGAGTCATTTTGTTGTATAACCGACACCAAAAGAGAAAAGAAAAAAAATCGGCATTCATTTTTGAAAAAACTAACGCCAAAAATTTAAAAAAAAATTTGCATCAGTTTCTATAATAAACTATACTAAAATTATTTAAAAAAATACCAAACCCAAAAACCCTCATTTTAGATATTCTAATATAATTCCTCTTGATTAATGATTCTACCAAAGGCTACCCAAGGAACCTCAAAACTAATTTAACTTAGTTTTCTTTGATTTTATTCATCATTTCATGATCATTGGTCTTTATTATTCGATGCTCAATCTTTATTTCCTCATCCATTGAAGTATTTATTATTTAGAAACCATATTTTAGATGCCAATAAAAAAGTTTTTTTTGTTTCTTCTTGTTTATTATTCATTTATAATCAGATTTTTGTTATACTTTTTAGTGTTGATATTGCCAGTGAATTATAGGGAGTGAATCTAGATTATGGATATTTTTCCATTTTTTAACTTCCATTTTTGTATGTTATTTTTTATATTTTTTAAGATAAATTATTTATCATTTATTTATAATTTTGAGTCATTTATTTATTTGTTTCTATTCATTTATTTTTTAATTATAATTTCTTTCAATGTTTTTTAATTTGAATTTTTTTATTTGATGAAAATATCAATTGGTCTTTCAAAAAATGATATATATACATATCTGTATGTGTGTGTGTACGTATAAATATATCTGTTGAAATCAACAGTTATGATCTTTTTCTTTTTGAAGAAACCCAAATAATATACTTTAGGATCATAATGACATATATCAATAAAATATAGAGTTATATATGTAAAAATATCAATAAATGTTTTTGAATTGATATAAAAAAACTCTCTTTATTCATTTGATCGAAAATAAATTTTAGATGATAGTGATAAAATCCATCATTTCTAATCTTCATCCTATAAATGGTAATTCAAGATATTATTTTGATCAAATTTAGAAATTACTTTTAACCCATTTTATTTATGTTTTTGTATTTCATTCAATTTTTTTTTCTATTTTCTTCTTATTATTATAAATTATTAATTTAACTTATATTTTTACCCTATAACATTTTGTTTTTGTTGATTATAAAAATTTGAAATTATGTTTTACATTATTTATTCTAGTTCAACAGATGAGAAATATTTATTTCTATATTAAAGGATATAGGTAAAACATAAGTGGTGTTATGTGATAGTTGTTTAAAAAAAATATAAACCTGAAAACGTATCCCTATTCATTTACTAAGATCTTCAAAAAAGTTAATATTTAATTAGTTAAATAAAATAAATACTGAGAGTAATTTATTTTTTATCTTATTCCTAAAAATCATTTATATTTTTCATTTAGTACCAATAATTTTTATTGTATGTTTTTATGTTTAAAATAGATATATTTAAATAGATATATTTTAAAAGTAATTTGTTTAAAAATATTCCCCAATTATATTTCAATATCTAGTATTTAATGGAATATAGTTGGATAAATTTATAAAGAACCTTATGTAAATATGAAAAAGTAGTTGATGATTTCTTTGAGTTTTATAAATTAAATTTTCAAAAGATAAATTTTATTATTTTATCCTTGTGTGAAGTGTTTGAATATGAGAATGTTAAATTCTAGATGAATCAAAGACCATATAATTTTCTATGGTTTTATAATTAATTATACCCGTTAGATATTGAATGCTAATAGAAATAAAAATTCAACATCTAATGTCGATGATAAAATTTATAATGAGGTAGATGATTATATTGAAGAATTAGTTCATGGTATATGTGCTGAAACCATTGAAAAAAATTAATTGTTGATTAATTGTATGATGATTCTATGAAATCAGTATTCTCAGGTTAAAAAAAATATACTGTTATCATAATTTTTTATATTAGTTAACATTAAAGAAACAAGTTGGTGGAGTGTTAAAATTTTCTCTAATTTTCTTGAGCTATTAAAGGGGCTATATACCAAAGGAAGTATACTTCCAAATTCTAATTATGATATGAAGAAAATATTATTCCCAATGGGACTGGGTTATAAAAAGATTCATAATTTACCCAATGATTATGTGTTGTATAGAAATGAAAATTATTTTTATCAAAATTTCCTACATGTGGGACATAAAGATATAATATGGATGAAATATTCAACTCAGATTCATTCATAGGTACTGGAATCTAACCTCATGACAAATTGAATAATTACTTCTAATAATTCATTAATATATTTCCAATAATTCATATATGATTCATTATAAGGTAACATAATCATATATATTGCTAAACAAATGGGGTAATTGCAATAATTCCTCATTTAAAGTGCCTATTTGTAAATTTAATTAATTACAGCAGGTTAAGATGTCATTCAGATGGACACATATTTGATGGTAACTTATGTCCCCCTTCTTATTCACCACAATGGAAGATATTTGATGAAAAATTTCCTGATTTTAGATGTGAAGTTAAAAATCTCATAATGGGATTGTATACTGATGGAATGAATTTATATCAGAGCCAGAGTAACCAACATAGTTCATGGCCTATTTTTTTGGTAGTTTACAACTTTTCCCCATAAATATGTATGAAGAAAAAATATGTAATGACGAGCAAGATGACTTATGGACTAAAATATTCAGGAAATGAAATTTATTTGTATCTTTCACTATTGATTGATTATTTGAATATTCTTTGGGAGATATGTGTCTATGATTTTATTGCATACAAGAAAGATTTTTTTTCTTTTTCATGTTATGATAATTTTAATTATAAAATACATCCCTAAATATGGAAACTTATCATGATATAGTGTTAATGTACATAAATAATATCCAATTTTAGAAGAAGAGACTTCATATTATCAACTGAAGAATGGAATAAAGACATTATACATGGGACATCAAAGATTTTTTAATCGAATATCCTTATTATAAATTGTAAAAAATAACAATTTATAGGCATTCAATCTTCCCACACAATAATTTTTAGATAAATAATATAATTAAAGGATGAAAATTTTGATTCGAAATTTGGAAGGAAAATAATTTCCAACATTAATAACAAATATCTTAAATATGAAATCTATCTTTTTATAACTACCTTATTGGATATTTCTAGAGATAAAACATAACATTGATTTGATTCATGTTGAGAATAAAATTTGTTTTAATTTTATTGCAACTTTTTTAGACAAAAAATTAAAGACCAAATATGGATGGAATGGTATATTGGACTTGATATCAATGAGAATACATTTAGAGTTGGATTCCACTATGAAAGAAAAAAAAACATAATTACCTCTTGCTTGTCAAACATTAAGAACGATTGAGAGGATATTTTTTTTAGTGTTTATATGGTATAAAATTAACCAATTTATATAATTAAAATGTGATGAACTTGGTGTCAATAAAGGATAATAAATTAATAGGTATGAAATCCCATGACCATCATGTATTGATGCTACAACTGCCACCAATTGCACTACATGTCATATTGCTTAAAGCTTCTATAAAGACTTTCACCATGATATATAATTTTTTAAAAACCATTTATAACCAAGAAATTGATCCAAATTTCATAGATGTATTATAGAATGAATCTTCTTTAATAATTTTTCAACTTCAAATTTATTTCCCACCAATTGTTTTTGATATAATGGTTTATTTGTTGATTAATTTGATGTGTGAGATAAAAATACTTCGGCCTATTTATTTACAATTGATGTGTAACTTGATATATATATGAAAATTTTGATGGGATGTGTTAGAAATCCTTATTGATCAGATTCCTATATTATTTAAAAATATGTATCGGAAGATGTGATTGAGTTATTTACTAATTATTTATATGAAGTGGATCATATTGGTCTCCCTATATCTCTATATTTGAAATTTGATAGTGAAGGTAGATGGATTCAAGGATTAAGGGTAAGGTTAATTATATGTGATGAAGTGATTCATGAACACTTATAATTTTTTAATAACACAGATGAGGTTCAATCATATATATAATCACATAATGGTGAATTAAAGGTATATTATCTAAAAATAAAGTGAAACTGTTTGATGATTGAGTATAAAAAGACATGTGTTTCTGTAACACCCTGAGATTTTATGAAAAATATTCTTTTTAATTTCTTTTATGTCTTCTATTATACACTACACCAATAATATCTTGTACTATACGCAACACCGTATTAGCTTGCAGTATACGCAACACTATTCTTGTATCGTGTTACACAAAATTTCAAGTTCGTTTGATAGAAGTTATTCTATGAAACATTGAGTATATATATATATATATTAAATGTATAAATGAAATATGGTTGGATTCTATTATACACAACAACAAATGAATCTTGAACTACACGCCACCCTGAATTGGTTTTCTTTACACGCAATCACAACCTTCCATGATAGCGTGTGTTGTACGCAATACTGAGTTTCAATAAACAACGATATGTTATTGAAATATTATATAAACTAGCCGTTATGAATAGTAATACCCAATTTTTGAGATCTTATAAATTTTAACTTTCAAAATGGACTTCATTTTTGTATTCGGAATATCGAAATTATCCTAGGGTGAATTTTTGGCATTTTTCTGAAAACCTTCAATTTTTGATGAATAGTAAAAACACTAGGTTGCTATTTAAAAACCGAATTTTTATTTAAATAATTATTTATTTTATTTAAATTTATTTTAGGTCAAAATTGATACATAATACCAGTATAAGTTCAATGTAATTCATTGGAGTCATTTTATAATAATATATATATATAAAAATTTAATTGAACTTTTCACCGTCTTTTACCTACCTCCTAGGAGATTTTTGAAAACTTACATAAAAGATATTTTTACTGCTTCTGTGAGTGGAATTTCGAAAATATGAGAGACACGGTTAATATCAAGGAGTAAATTGAGGTTTAATAAGATAAAAATAATTTTTGGTGAATAATAACTTTTTACTTTTATTTATTACGGTTAAAAGTAAATAGGGTAATTAAGGGTAACAATGATATTATTATTACCCTAAAACATGTCATAATTGCATTGGATAAGTGTAATTCGACCAAAAAAACCTTAGGAATAAAATATTACCCTTTAGGTTCACTTGGATTAGATTAGGACACTTATTGTTATGTTATTCAAAAAAGAGTTAAAATAGTAAAATCAAAGTTTAATAACTAAAACATTATTAATATAGGGTTATACATAAGATAAATTCGAGTATAAATATTCATTATAAAAATAAAAATATTTCCTACATAATGGAATTTTATTTATAATTTTTATCCATTAAATAATTTAATTTATTTCTGACACAAGGATGATGCATTAATTACATAATTAATGAAATATTAACATAATTGATGATATAAATATCCAAATAAATGTAATTTAAGACTTATTATGAATTCAAATAATTTTATAGGTTCATATGACATGTTATTATTGAGTCAATTAACTTTATTTTAACTAATCCTTATTTTATGATTTTCACAAAAACAAATTACCAAATAGTGTCAAAATTGACATAAAATGGGTTTTAAAACAAATATTATATTATTATTTGTTATTTTATTTATAAAAATCTAAGACTTGGAAAAATGACTTATATAAGGTTATATATATTAATAATTAACCACTTGGGGTTCTTTTGGCTTTTTTATAGTATGTTTATTAACCATATAGTGTAAGAAAAAAAGAAGACACGGTAAAAGTTAAATTATTTAACTTAGAGTTAAATCTAAATGATAAGGATAAAATAGTAACCTAAACTTGTCTAAAACCTATTGTTTGAGAGGATATCGACCCATCCCCACCTTAGCTTAGAAATAAATAAATTCGGAGCTATTAAAAACCGAATATGGCTTTATTATAAAATAATATTTTAAGTTTTTTCTAAGGTTCGCCTCTCCTCCCTTATAAAAGGGAACCCCTTCCCTCTTCTGTTCACACCATTTTGGGCCTTGAAGCTCATCCAAACCCTAACAATTAATATTCTAAACCTCTATAGTTACATCATAGAGGATCTGTTCTTCTCAAAAGACCAACTCTAGTGCCCTTTGAATAAGTTTAAAGGAGGTGCGCCGAGGAAGAGGTAATGTCTTCTACCGACTCTTTCAAGTTTCCTTCTTCTTCTACTTCCTATTCATTAGTTGTTTCATTATAAAGTAATAACATAAGTATTACTTATATACTTAAATGTTATTATAAATATGAAAAAAACCTATTTCACCTTCTATCCATCCTACGGAAAATGAAATCACCGCATGTGCGTACGTACAGAATACCGTCTCCACGCCGTGGTGTAATCAGTTTTTCCACCACCACCTTACTTGGATGGGTATAATGATGTAAATAATTAATATATATAGTTATTATAAAATAATAATGATTCTATGATATTATATCATCCACTCCAATACCATTCAATAAATATGGGAACGATATCATCGCTCGTGCGTACGTATGGATTACCATCTCCAAGAAGAGATGAGATTCATTTTCTATGTTAACAATTCAAGAATGATTATAATGTATATATAATAAGTAATCATGAAATATATGACATAATAATTCTACTAGATTTATGTATATATATATGTATGTCATCTACTTAATTCCATTCAATTCAATAAGGAAACGAAAACAACGTTCATGCGTACGTACGACCTACAATCTCCTTGAACGGTGTATTTCTTTCGATTTATCGATCTATTATATATATGTGTATTCTGAATATATATTATATATAAATCATGTTTTAAATTATGGAATTAAGTAAATCTGGATATAAGTAATAATATTAATAACAACAAGTCGAAACACGTACGATAAATGAAACGATTTTACCAAAACGCCGCTTTAACAAGGAATTTACAAAAGAACGGGTAATATAAATTCATAAGTGAACCATATATGATATCATAACAATTAATATGATTATTTAATAAGTCAATGACATTATTTAAATCATTATACAGGAGGTTCAGATATATACGAAGCATATCATAAAAAGGTAATGGATAATTTTGCAAATCTCATTTTATCCGAGATTGCTTATACATAAGTATTTACTAGGTTTATGTTTATCATCCATGTCCATGTTTTCTAAAAATGTTTTCATCAAATGTTTAGAATTCTTCAATTTATGTTTAAATAATTTTTACCCATTTTTGACTTTTACCACAAGGTTTGGAATGAATCTTTCTTTTGTTTACCATACGAGGTACTTTTTGACTTTTCCCGCAAAAGTACGAGGAGAATGTTTTCTTAAACTTATACGGAATGAACAGATTTTTAAGGTTTCATAATTCCTTATTTTAAAGAAGCTTACTCTATAATATTTTATAATATTTTCAACAAAATACTTTTCTTTTAAAATTTCATGGCATTTTGTGAAAATAAAATGATTTTAAAGAAGAAAGTATATTTTCCTCAAGAATTCATTTCAAGTGTTTTATCAAAACCATTTTCCATCTAAGATTACATTATTTCATATGTATATGTTTCATCTATAATGTCTTTGTGATTTACATGGATTAAATTTTATTATTATGCGATATCCATTTGTTTTATATGGATTACGTGATGATGGGATGATGTTTATGAAACCCATTTTATTCTTTGGGTTATGATTAATGTTTTATGTTTATTTTGTGGCACAAGTAAGAATGATTTCATTATGAGATGGGTGGGACCTATATCTCCCTCAAATGAATTGGGTAAATATTTATATCTCATGAGATAGACATGGTTGGAATGGTAAGTTAATCTGGTTCAGTGTTACAGGACTGCAACGAAGAGTGAACTCGATTCAGAAAGGAACTTTGTCCACTAAGATGGTATTGGAAACAATGCTTTGGCTACTATGGAAATAATATAATGTGCTTAATGGTTTCCACAATTACATGTTTTATTCCCATTCTATTTTATCATGATTGATGTTTCTTTATGATTTATGCCTCACGTAATTCCATGATTTATGTCTTTTCTCAAGATTTTGATGTCTAGATTTTATGTTCATGTTTTACCATTCAAATGTTTATGGATTGTTTTATGTTATCTATGTTTACCCTTACTGACCATTTGAGCTCACCTTTTTATGTTTTATTTTCCCCAGGATATAAAGAATGGTTTTACGTAAGAAAAAAAAAGGGGAATATATTTATGGGAGATGTTTAAGATCTTTCACTATGATTAGAAGATTATTTTTTCGTGTTTCTAAAGACACTAACCTATTACGGTCCTTGAGTGTTTGTTTTAATTTTATATTAAGTATTCATAAAAAGTAATGTAATGTCAATGTACGTCAAGCTTTGGGTCTCTATATTTGGTATCAGAGGAAATGATTAGTTAAACTTTGGAAACTAGGATGCGAAAACTTTAGTGAAATCCCTAGAGATATTTCTAAGGTATGTCTAGGTATGTCCCTAAGGATAAGTATATGTACAGGTTAGAGTACTATAATTATGTTGATGATCATGAATAACCTAGGGTGAACCTAAGGTGTCTTGGATTAAAGAATTTTTTATAAGTTAGACATCCCATAAGTGACTTTTTAGGATTATGTGGTTCCTCGTTATTTTAACTGTTTCTTACACTATGGTTTCTGGTCTTAGTCAATGAAGGGAACGAGAAGGAATTCAGTTAACATTGATTACAATGGAAAAATTTGTGACTATGATTAATGAAATTATGTAATGCATGGAGGGAAAGATATTGTGATTATGCCGAATCAGTCATCTCGATATATGATTAACAAGGTGAACTTTAGTTTTATTCCTAAGTCATCAGATAAGAGGAAGATGGAATTTTATGCATGTTCTCATATTTAGGAGCATAGAGAAAGGAAGATTGAGATTTCTAAATAAGGGGAGAAGAACCTTGAGTAATACCACAAATGGAGGGGAATATGTTATCTATGTGGAGAAAAGGGTCATAGAGTGACACACTGTTATAGAGTCCAATGTCTTATCTGTGGAGAACATAGGCATTACCCAAATCAATGCCCTGACCTAAGAAGTTACTTCTAAATCGAGGAAGGACCTATTCCATGCCAATCATTGAAGAGGATGTATTGAAGGACTTATGTATTGGAATTAAATAATAATGTTGTTGAGGTACTTTTATAGTATATTTAAATATATGTGTATTGGTCCATTGTGGTTTTCTATAAGAATATGGTACCGGTAACCATGAAAATTTATTGAAATATTTTTGGAAAGAAGATGATATGCGCATAATGAAGAGATAAAGAAAAACTGAAATGATCCCATGACTGATATAAGGAAAAATTTATATCATGGTTTGAGTATATAGAAATTTTGGGATTTTGGTATGTTGAAAGAGTTAACTTTTGACAGAATTCATGTTTTCACTAAGGTTCAATGGGTATTTATTTTACAAGAGAATACATGATTAAGGTATTCACATGTTTGTAATTTGACCAAAAAGATATATCTTATGATATATGGGAGATAAATGATGGTATTCACATGCTCGGTAGATGACATTTCTAGTAATTGTTTTCTTTATACTATGAGCTTGGACATAAGTATTCTGGATAAGCCTATATATTGGAATGGATTATGTTGGACATAAGTTAGTATTGTTTAAGGCTATAACTTTTTTTTGATATTATTGATGTAATTTTATAATAATGATGTTTTAGAAAAAGGAAAACTCATAGGACGATCGACAACCTGTCCCGTCAGACCAGGTTGTGGTAATTGAACCCACAACCGTAGTGTGACAGGCCTTTATCGCATACAACTGGCCTACATGAAGTCCCTGGTTAGTAAAAACTAGTTTTATTATATAACTAATTATGATATAGGATGTATAAGTCCATTTTAGGAACCATATATGATTAATCTCACTATAGATGGACTTATGAATTTTTGATAACATTTTCTAACCTTTTGTTTGAGACAGATGGAATGACCCATCATTCTATCACATGATCTGCTAACACTTCACGAATGAGAAATTCAACTTCATTTCTTTAAGAGATGAAGTGGAAATTGTCCAAGGAACGACCAACGATGATATTGTACCAAAATAAAGAAATCATTTCTTTTAATTCCAATTTCTTCAAATTTAGGGAAATGATCTTGAAAACCAAAACTGTTGTCCTAGTGCCCTTATATCCGATGAATCAGATGGTACCTTAGATCATCACAAATTTATGGCATTGTTATTTTTGGCTTTTTCATAGCCATGTTTTCTACCACTCTCCATCAGAACATGATGGTTAGATTTCTCTTCCATATCCATATTTTCACCTATGTTCTCCTATGTGGAAAACCAATGATTAGTTAATTTGGGTAACCATTACGTTTCATACATTAGTTTTTTAATTTATGTTTTGGTATTCCTTTTTACGATGTGGGTTTCTATGAAAAAACTTTCAAGTAGTAAACCATTTATAACCCCGAAAAATTTCAAGGGAAAAATTCATTTTAAGGGGGGTAGAATGTAACACGTTGAGATTTAATGAAAAAGTATTCTTTTTAATTTCTTTTATGTCTTCTATTATACACTACACTAATATTAGCTTGTACTATACGCAACACCGTATTATCTTGTAGTATACGCAACACTATTCTTGTATCATGTTACACAAAATTTTAAGTTCGTTTGATAGAAGTTATTCTATGCAACATTGAGTGTATATATATATATATTCAATGTATTAATGAAATTTGGTTGGATTATATTATAAAAAACAACAAATTAATCTTGCAATACATGCAACCCTGACTTGGCTTTCTTAACACGCAATCACGAACTTCCACGATAGCGTGTGTTGTACGCAATACCTAGTTTCACTAAACAATGATATGTTATTAAAATATTATATAAACTAGCCGTTATGAATAGTAATACCCAATTTTTGAGATTATATAAATTTTATCTTTCAAAATGGACATCATTTTTGGATTCGGAATATCAAAATTAGCCTCGGGTGAATATTTGGTATTTTTCTGAAAACATTCAATTTTTGATGAATAGTGAAAACACTGGGTTACTATTTAAAAACCGATTTTTTATTCAAATAGTTATTTATTTTATTTAAATTGATTTTAGTTCAAAATTTATACATAATACCAATATAAGTTCAATGTAATTCATTGGAGTCATTTAATAATAATTTAGATATATAAAAATTTAATTGAACTCTTCACCGTCTTTTACCTACCTCCTAGGAGCTTTTTTCAAACTTACATAAAACATAATTTTACCACTTCTATGAGTGGAATTTCAAAAATCTGAGATATAAGGTTAATATAAATGAGTAAAATGTGGTTCAATAAGATAAAAATAATTTTGGGTGAATAGTAACTTTTTACTTGTATTTACCACGGTTAAAAATAAATAGGGTAATTATGGGTAAAAATGATATTATTATTACCCTACCAGATGTCCTAATTGTATTGGATAAGTGTAATTCGACCAAAAACAACCTTAGGAATAAAATTATACCCTTTAGGTCCACTAGGATTAGATTAGGACACTTATTATTATTTTATATAAAAAAGAGTTAAAATAATAAAAAACAATTTTTAAAAACTAAAACATTTTTAATATAAGGTTATACATAAGATAAATTCTCCTATAAATATTAATTAGAAAGATGAAAATATTTCCTACATAATGGTTATTTATTTATTATTTTTAGACATTAAATAATTTAATTTATTTATGAAACAATGATGATGCAGTAATTACTTTATTAATGAAATATTAACATAATTAATTTTATAAATACCCAGATAAATGTAATTTTAGACTTTTTATAAATTCCACTAATTTTATAGTTTAATATGACATTTTATTATTGATAAAATTAACTTTTTTCGAACTAATCATGATGTTATAATTTTCAAAAAAATGAATTACCAAATAGTGTCAAAATTGACATAAAATAGTTTTTAAAACAAATATTATATTATAAATAGTTATTTAATTATTAAAAATCTAAGGATAGAATAAATGTCTTATATAATGTTATATATATTAAGACTTAACCACTTGGGGATCTTTTGGCTTTTTATAGTAAGATTATTTAATATATAGTGTAAAAATACAAGAAGACACAACAAAAGTTAAATTATTTAACTTAGAGTTAAATCTAAATAATAAGGATAAAATAGTAACCTAAACTTGTCTAAAACTTATTGGTTGAGAGGATTTAGACCCATACCCACCTTTTCTTAGAGATAAATCAATTTGGAGCTATTGAAAACCGAATATGACTTTATTATAAATTAATATTTTAAGTTTTTCCTAAGGTGCCCCTCTCCTCCCTTATAAAAGGGAACCCCTTCCCTCTTCACTTCACACCCTTTTGAGCCTTGAATCTCGGCAAAAACCTGAAAATTATGCTTCTCAACATCAATAGTTACATCATAGAGGTTATGGTCTTCTCAAAAGACCAACTCTAGTGCCTTAAGAAAAAGTTTAAAGGAGGTGCGTCGAGGAAGAGGTAATCTCTTCTACCGACTCTTTCAAGTTTCCTTCTTCTTCTACTTCCTCTTCTTTAGTTGTTTCTTTATAAAGTAATAACATAAGTATTAATTATATAATTATATTTTATTATAAATATAAAACAATACTATTTCACCTTCTATCCATCCTACGGAAAATGAAATCACCACACGTGCGTACGTACGGAATACCCTCTCCACGTCGTAGTGTAAATAGTTTTCCACCACCACCTTACTTGGATGGGTATAATGGCGTAAAGAATAACAATATATAGTTATTATAACATCATAATGATTCAATGATATTATATCATCCACTTCAATACCATTCAATAAATATGGGAATGATATCATCGATCGTGTGTACGTACGAATTACCGTCTCCACGACGCGATGAGATTCATTTTCCATGTTAACAATTCAAAAATGGTTATAAAGTATATATAATAAGTAATCCTGAAATATATGAAATAATAATGATACTGGATTTATGTATATATATATGTATGTCATCTACTTAATTCCATTCAATCCAATAAGGAAACGAAAAACAACGTTCATGCATACGTACGACCTACCGTCTCCATGAATAGTGTTTTTCTTTCCATTTATCGATCTATTATATATATGTATATTTTGAATATATATTATATATAAATCATTTTTAACATTCTGGAATTATGTAAATCAGGATATAAGTAATAATATCATGAACAACAAGTCGAAACACGTTCGATAAATGAAACAATTTTACCAAAACACTGCTTTAACATGGAATTTGTAAAAGAACAGGTAATATAAAGTCATAAGTGAACCATATATGATATCATAAAAATTAATATGATTCTATAATAAGTCAATGAAATTATTTAAATCATTATACAGGATGTTTGGATACATACGAATCATATCAGACATAAGGTAAGGGATAATTTTTCAAATCTCATTTTACCCGAGATTGCTTATATGTAAGTATTTATTGGGGTTATGTTTATCATCAATGTCCATGTTTTCTAAAAATGTTTTCATAAAATGTTTAGTATTCTTCCTTGTATGTTTAAAGTCATTTTTACCCTTTTATGACTTTTACCACAAGGTTTGGAAGGAATCTTTCTTTTGTTTACCATACAAGGAACTTTTTGACTTTTCCGACAAAAGTATGAGGAGAATGTTTTTTTTAAACTTATACGGAATGGAAGGATTTATACGGTTTCATAACTCATTGTTTTCAAGAAGCATACTATATAAGATTTTATGATTATTTTCAACAAAATACTTTTCTTTTAAAATTTCATGTCATTTTGTTAAAACAAAATGATTTTGAAGAAGAAAGGATATTTTCCTCAAGAATTCATCTCAAGTGTTTTATCAAAACCATTTTCCATCTAAGATGACATTATTTCATATGTGTATGTTTCAAGTATAATGTATTTATGATTTACATGGTCTATCGTTTCTTATGATGAAATATCCATTTATTTTATATGTATTATGTGATGATGGGATGATGTTTATGAAACCCATTTAATTCTTTGGGTTATGATGAATGTTTTAAGTTTATTTTGTGGCACAAGTAAGAATGATTTCCTTATGAGATGTGTGGTACCTATATCTCCCAAAAATTAATTTGGTAAAGATTTATATCACATTAGATAGACATGGATGGAACTGTAAGTTAATCCATTTCAGTGTTACAGAACAGGAATGAGGAGTGAACTCGATTCAGAAATGGACTTTGTCCACTAAGATGGTATTGGCGGCAATGCCTTGAATACTATGGAAATCATATCATGTGCTTAATGGTTTCCACAATTAAATGTTTTAATCTCATGCTATTTTATCATTATTGATGTTCCCTTATGATATATTCCTCATGTACTTCCATGATTTATGTCTTTTCTCAAGATTTTGATGTTTAGATTTTATGTTCATGTTTTTGCATTCAAAAGTTTATGGATTGTTTTATGTTCTTTATGTTTACCCTGACAGAACATTTGAGATCACCATTTTTATGTTTTATTTTCCCCATGATATAAAGAAAGGTTTTAGAAAAGAAAACAAGAGGGTAAGATCTTTGTGGGAGATGTTGAAGATCTTTCACCATGATTAGAAGATTATTTTTCCATGTTTCCACAGACACTAAACTATTACGGTCCTTGTGTGTTTGTTTTTGTTATGTATTAATTATTCCGAAAAATTAACGTAATGTCAATGTACGTCATGCTTTGGGTCTCTACAGTTTCATGGTATAAAGAGGAATTAATTATAGATATATCTTCATCAGAAAACTTGAAATGGTTTTCCTAGGGACCATATATTAATGTGATCACATCGTATGGTTTTCATTTTAATGGGTATACATTTTACCCAAAAAAGATGGATGAAAAGAGTACCATTAATAATAGTGGTGTAATATTCGATGATGAAGAACTGCATTTTACAGGTGAAAAAACTAAAAACCTAATTTATGAATCAATAACATATTTGAGAGAACTTTAATATAGATGTGAATTTGATTATACTAAATTTTTATTCACTACGTTTAGTGTAAATGGGTTGATAATAATAGTGGTATGAAACATGATCATTGTGGGATTAAACTGGTTGATTTGAAATGATTTAGTTGAAATAAGTAACCATTTATCATGGAAACACATGAAATAATATTTTATGCCATCGATTTGTTAAATGATTAGTGGTGCATAATTTTTCAACGACAAAGATTCTATTTGGGTGATCAGGATGTGGATGATGTTAGTGATTTACATGAGGCTTATTTATCTATTATGTAATTTCCAAATGACAATAATGATTATAACACAGACATAGTGAATTTAGTATGAAATGATCATGTTGAACAAATATGGGGAAAACATATTCTCCTAATTATTACGGTAAATATTAATATTTTATTTATTTTCTGAAATGTACATGCATACGAACTCTATTTTTTCAATAACTATTAGATGTTAAATTATGTATATTTTATTATTTATAATATTTTTGTGTTAAATTTTATTTCTACAGTTATGTTTAATATTCTTTCATTGATAAACCTAGTGTACATTATTATATTTTTGTTAAATTAATACATATGAAAAAAAATTATAAATATGATACATAAATTTTTAAATGTTTTTATCATTGTATAAGTAATGTTTATATTTAATAATTTCTCTTCAATATATTTTTTATTTTAATCATCATGAGCTAATTATTTTTTTAAGCTTAAAAATGTGTGCGTCTATTTTTACTTACGTATTTCTGCTTTCCTATTTTCTAGTTATTCACTTGTCTAATAATATGTAGGTATAAATAATTTCATTATATTTTTTTATTTCAATGAAAAATAAATATAAAAAGATATAGGAACATGAACTGAGGTATATTTATTTTTCATGTTATTATATTTTCAGTAATATAATAATTTAATAAAAGAAAAATTTTAAGTTCCCAAAAATAATTAATGGACTACCGATGTGATTTTAGTGGCAGATTCGTCTCCTTTTAGTATTCAAAAATAAATTTCTTTAGTGGGAAAATATATAATTACACAATTAAATTTTTTTTCTTACTCATGGAGATGAGTAACTACATATTAGTTTTGATGATGATAATAATGAAACTAGACCAAATAAAATGCTGTTTATCTACTATATCGCTATGCAGAGCTGTTACAGGATTATCATTTTATATATTGATTGGATGTACATCAACAATATGGTGATAAATAAGATTTTAGAGTATTTAAAGGTAAAATATCTCAATTTATTTATTTTATATCATTTTTTAAATATTATATATTTTTAATGAATAATATTTAATTTATTAAATTTCATATGAAATTAAATTTTGAAGAAAAAAATGAAATTAAAAAAAGATTCAAATATTTTATGGTGGTTTAGTGGATAAATTTCAAAATAAAATTGAAGAAATATGTTTTTAGAAAGAAAAAATGAAAACACATGTGTCAAGTACGAGTTTTTAGATGCGAATACATAGAAGAAATTATTTTCCAACCGATCTGATGAAGAATTTATGATCTGATAATTATTTTATATTGTAAGATTTATTTTGTATTTACCTAATAACTTATTAGTTTTATAAATAATATTATTCAATACAATATCATCAAGAGATCCATTTTCAAAATTTATACCCTGATACTTTATCACATGGAGGGTATCATTTATTGAAAAAAATGATTGAAGAAATGTTTGAAGCATTAAGAGATCAGAATACTAGTGGTTCAGATGGGGACTAGTTAGGACCTCTATCTCCCACACCCTCTATGAAAAACTGAAAAGATAAACAAGAATAAAATAAAAATCATCTAAAGAGAAAGATAAAGAAGATTCTAAAATACATGTAAGTAAATACTTTATATTTTACATCATTTTTTGTATTTTATAAATTAAGATCACTAATATAATATTTTAATTTATCATTTTAGTATGAGCTATAGAATCCATCGACACTGGTAACTTTTATCATTGAGGGTATGATGGACATCCTATACATAACTTTAGGAAATCTAGAACACCTCAGCCATATAAGAGGATGTGAGGTGGGTGTTAGAATTCAGAATTTTTTCGGTCATCAAAGTAAAGAATCAAGAGACCCAAAAATAAAATCCTTAAAAGTCAAGATGAAATTTATTAAAAAGACCATGGGTGATCAAATTAAATCATCTTTGCAGGATATGATTGAATAATGGATGAGATATTAATAGTCTATGGAGCCTTCCCAGTTATCTAAGCAGCCTATATGGCCAACCCATCTGGACTGGCCTACACAGCCAATGAACTCAGATCCTCCACCTCCTCATTCCAACCCAACCTTATACTATGATTTGTATGCTATAGATACTCATGTACTTATTATAGAATACATTTTCATATATATTTTTGGGGACTCTGTACATCACCATCCTATACAAATGGGTTAAGTTAGAGTATCATTACATGATATTATTGATTCTAATTCTCTACTCCCATTACATACATAAAAGGTTAATAGAGTTTGCGATTTAATGGGTAAATTTTGTATATTGTCAAAGTATCCTAATTCATTATATATTATATTAGGTATTAATTATTTTATATAATAATTACATTTTATTGAAAATTACTTATATTTTTTTCATAAATGTAATTTATATAAAATTATCTAAAATCAAAATAATTTACCCATTGGAAAAAAATGATTAAGAATAAATAAATTTTGATAATTCAGATATTTTTTATGGGATACAAAGATTATATCTTGATTATTCTTTATTTAATAATTTATATAATTTTTAGATGATTTATAATATATGTGGAAGATACTATCAATTGAGATATTATGAAAATATATCATGAACTTTATTAGTTTTGAAAATCTCGGTGTGTATGTGTTACAATTTTTTTCCATGTATATAAATGTATGTTTTGGTTATTACTTCATTAATTAAAGATGGTTTTACATAACATATATATAACATGTTTAATTAGGTATCTACAAAATTTAATTATTCAAAATGATACCACTGGAGTTTGTGGTTTTATAGATTGAGAATTCATTTCAATGACTATAAAATATTTGAAGACTGTAGATAGAGTAACATATATACATGGGTGATTATGAATGATAGAGATTGGGTGATGGTTTCTTCCATTCATTGATGGGTGAGAACACTAAGATAATTATGAATTAATATTTATTATAATTTCATAAATTTTTAACTTTTTATGTTTCATAGTTCTTTGGATGTTAGGCATATTCATCCCAATTGAATTCACATTATATTGGTTTTTCTCTTTATTAGGTGGTGTTCAGAAAAATTTAGCACCTTGTTAAAAAAGAATGTTTTCTTATTTTCTTATAATTTCATTATGAGTAATTATTGTTTTTTATAGAAGTTTTCTCATTTTATATATATGAAAATGGAGGCTATGTAATATTTTTTAACAAAGATCACTAATTGATAACGAACCCAAATGGAATCCAATCCATGGAAGTAATAGTAAATATTTTTTATATTTGATAATATTTTTATTTTTTGTATAAATATATATAGACATATCGGTTTTTATTATCATGATAATTTTTTATAACCACATTTCCATATTCAACAAGAAAATGGGGAATGTTGTTATTATGTTTTTCTATTTATGTATAAGATCATCAAAATTGGGTTAAATAATAAATTTTATAAGGTTAGTTATATTACTTATTTTATATTTTATGTCATAATATTCTTTCTTTAATATTATAACATTCAATGTTATTATATATGTTCAATAATGATGAGGCATATAAAGATTATGAACATAACCATCTTTGATCTAGGTTTGCGAACTATTTGTTAAGTAATATTATGATTTAAATTATCAGATATGTATCTTTTAATTTTTATGATTAATATTACATTTTCCTAATAAAAAGTGTTCAAAAACTAATTCTTTTGTTATAATAGGTGTTTGAACATAATGATATTAAAATAATGTTTTAATAATATATGTGAATGATTATGTTATAAATTATCAGATATAAGTTTTCTTATTCTATTTAAAAACATAATAAGTTAGATAATGTTTTTTAATTAAGTTGTTAAACTATGTTTGTGTTTATAGTTTTTTATTTTCTGATACATGTTGTTTTATTAATTTATATTATGATTTATATTATAGGGAATAATATATTTTTTTGTGGGTGTGTGATTTTTATAATATATGGAAAAAATTTTTTATCTTTCAATATCAGTTTTGAAGAAAACCATCATCGAAAACATAAAAAAAAATAATAGAAGATCTTAGTTTCAATTTTTTCTATAAAACAACATTGAAGATATTTTTTTGAATCTATTTTTTATATAATCTTATACTAAATATCATTTTTGGAAATTATTTCTAATAATACCTGATGCCTAAAACATGACCAAAAAAACATTTCGGCCTCTATTTTAAACAAACAACCGATGTTGATTCTTCTTTTGGGAATCAATTTATAGTGGTAACAGACAAAAAAACTCAACCTAAAATTTAAAAATTATATTTTCAGTGTCAATTTTTTAAAAACAATATAGAAATAGTTATTTTTGAAATATGATTTATAAAAATCAGTTATAAACTGATGATAAAATAAAAAAATGATGTGAATACTTGTTTTTTCACTGGTGTTAAAATGAAAACAACAACTTATTTAGAGGTTTCCTATATAGTATTTTAGTGTAATTCTACTCAACTAAACCACAATATACTTTTATCGGACAATATTTCATTTGGATGATATGGAGGGATTATCCTTAACAATGGTGACTATGTAATCCCTCAATGTAAGGGATGTATAGTGACCCTTAGTGGGTTATTGTAGGAATTTTATTTTTTTTATTAGTTCTAAATTAAAATAGGTTTGTTTTTTAAAATTTTAAACAAAAATATATATGGTGAATTACCATATATATTTTTTGTGGTATTCTAATAAAAAACTATATAATTATAAATCACATAACACATATTACCTTAGGATGATACCATTATATATATATATATATGTGCGTGTATGTGTGTGTGTGTGTGTGTTTGTGTTCTAAGATTAGATCATGATCCAGAATTTTAGTATTGTATGCATATTCCTGGTGAGGATTAGTTCCCATGTAGGGACGTGATTTAAAATGTTATTCCAATATGTTTATGTGAGAAACGTAGAGGTGGGAGATCCTAGAGCTTTGAGATAGGTCTCAAGATGTTGGTGATCTGGGTATTATGGGTAGGAAGAGTTGAGATATGTATGAGGGAAACCTAATTGAGGGGATAACTAAGGATAGTGAGAGAGCATAGATACATGAAGTATATGGAGATGGTTGGGATATGGGATCAAAGAAAGAGAGTTGAAACTATGCATGAGGATTAAGAACATAATGTGATTTTGGAATTTCATGTTTAAAATCACCTGAGGTTCTTTTTGTATCAATATCAGTTTCATAGGAAATGATATACATGAAACATTACCTTAGAGGCCCCGAATATGATTATTAGTGATACATATGATCATGATTCTAGATGGATGGTCTAGGATGGATAGAGAATAAGTAGATAATTTTTATTTCCAGATGATTACAATTATTCTGTAATCTTGAGGTTAGTTATGTAATGGGCGAAATGTGGAATTTTTTAGAGGAGAACTGAGGGTGAAAATAGTTAGATGGGAATGAAATGAAATTGATCATAGTTCGTGGTTTAGGCATTTGAGATTATGTTTTGTGATGTTATAATAATAAGGTCTTGAGTCAAGTTGTAATATAGAGTGGTAAGGTATAATATAACCATTGGTTATGGAAAAAATAGAGGTCATACACACTTTTTACAAGTCGCTTCATTAATTATGGATCTACACTGGTTTATGTATAGGTTAGGGTATAATATTTTTTTGTATAATGCTTTCAATAAATTTTTCTTAAATCATTAATGATAATTAATGATGTTCATACATTTAATGGATATATCAAAGATGGATTGAGGTAGCACGGTGTGTTCTATTAGAGGTAAATAATTAGAATGGAATGCGTTGGAGGTGTGGTGTTAAAGTTTGATAAGAGGTTATTGTGGCTTAGGATGAGGAACATGTGTGTGATAACTTGATAGATGGAGTTTGTGATCAAGGAGTGGTATAAAAAAATCCATATAGTGGGGATGACACCATTGTATGGAGAGGGTGTGACCATTGTTATGGATAGATTTTTGATGATTTTTGTGGGCGAAATTCTTGGTGAGATAAGAATTGGGGGTGTTCAGGGTTTCATTTTTCCACTCAGATATGAGTGGGATGCCCACATCCATTCATCATATGTGATGATGGATATAGCGTGAGTCAAAGTGGTGTGACCTATATTGGTAAGGTCATTGGTGTGTTGAGGCCGATCATTAGATAGATAAGGTGCAATTTGGATGATAATAAGTTGATGGATATGAAGGTCATTGGTAGTCACCATATTTGGTATTTAAATTCAGTGTTGGATGGAGTATTAGTGATGAAATTAGGTTTGGGATGATTTCAATGGGATATAAGAGTTAGTTATATCAGATACATGAAGCAAATTATGAGAGGAGTACAATGGTGGATTTGATTAGATTAGGATACAATCATGGATATACACTGAGTGTTGGGTTTAGAATTCTGTGTTTATGTTTGAATGATCCATATATGACTTCAAAAGTTAAGTAATCGAGACTATATAGTGTTATATCACTTCAGCTAATGAAATTAAGAATGTTTTTGAAATTTATTCTAGAGGAGGTCTGGCTAATTGTTTTATATGTAATCTTATGTGGTGGGACAAAACCTACATAAGGTACATTATGATGGATATAGAAGACGTGTTTTGGGGATCAGTTAGGGATTTTTAGGATAAGTTGGTGTATCCATCACTGGGAATGAATGGTGGAGACTCATCCGTTTCGAATGGGAAATTGATGTTAGGAGAAGTACCAAGTTTTGGAAAATAATATTTAAATGGAATTAGGTACATTGATGTGGAAACTACATTGAGTGTGTCTTGGGACCATTATAATTGTATTTGAAAGGTGATTCATATAATAGAAAGTGTTGAGGCTTTATAATTTACCTTCAGAGATGATTATTATGGTGGAGAGGACCATAGGCCTGGGAATGAATTGGATGATGAAACTTGGGCATCTTAGGATGGATTTTAATGATTAAGTGTTTTCTCGGTGTTTCAGTGTTAGTGATTAGTTATATCTTATATTTTAATTAATAACACACATTGTGTTTAGAGTTACACATCAGAAGATTGTACAATGTTCAGGGATGGAAAATTACAAGTGGATCATTAATTAAAAACTTGGATAGGTTGAGTTTTATGATTAAGGATAGTTGAGGATTCAAGAAGATGATAAGTTATATTATGGAGAGGTTGTAAATTCCCATATTTTTTGGGAATCAAAAAAATATTAAGGAATTTAAAAATTTTCAGATTACTGAGGGGTTAATTTTGAAATTTGGATAGGAATTTTGAGAGTTAATGAATCCCTAGGTGATATTTTGGAATATATATTAACACCCAAGAGGCTCTTTTTGGGTTTAACGGATTTTTGATATGTTTTATATTAGAAATTGAAATATTTTTGTGCTTTATTCACTACAAATAGTTACTACATGGATAAGAAAAACAGTGTGAGTAAACGATATAACTTGGTTTTGTTCAAGGAGTGGCTTATTGAAATGCATAGCTATAAAAAATAGAATGTGGAAACTAATTTTTTTTAAAAGGTGATATATATGATGATAAAATGGTTTGATAAACTGTGCGTCCAATCCATGAAAGGTGTACGACTTGAACAAGTACCATCATCATGGTTGGAAGAAAATTTGGAAAATAATGTAGCCAATTCATCAAACCTACACTTTATTTATTAAAAGTGGGGAATTTCTTAACTTCTCGATTTAATTTTTGAAACCATCCCCCTATTTATTCCTTTTCCTGCTCATGTGAAGGTCAGTCACCCTCCCTGATCCCTTCTTCTTTTGTTTCCCTTTGGGTTGGGGTAGTTTTTTTAATCATAACTGATTTGGGATATGTTTTTCCACATTCCGATATTTTTTACTATAATTACTAATTATTATTGATTTTTGGTTTCTATGGATTTTTATTTTGGTGAATATTACATTGGATGATGGAAAAACTACCAAGAATGATAGATATTTCATATGTCTTGGCAAGAGGTCTTCCTGAGATGGTGTATGCATACTATCACACATTGTTTTAGTGAAGGTATATCACCATATGATTTTTTCACAGTGGTTTTGAGTTAAATTAAATGTAAAATTGAAATTTAATCATTATGTAGTGACAAATATTTTTCCCAATATAGTACTTATAGGACACCATGGACCTTCCTAATGTGGTAAATTGTAGTTTTGATCCACAAAGGTCAACCAAGGAGTTTTAGGAAAGTATGCCTAACTAAATTAAAAGGAAAACTAATTTAAAATTTTTGAATATGATTTTAATTATTAATTATAAATTAATATAATTAATTAATTGTCCTCATGGTATTTTTAGGGCCTCAGGTTGTTGGGTGATGTCATTAGGACATGGATGATGATCGATCATGGGTTATCAAACTACACTTATAAGGTAGTAACTTCCATATGAGTTATATGGAACCTTATTAATTTTTTTGTTAATGTTTCTAGTTATGAAATGTGATAAGTGTGGTCTCACCACCATGGGTGACCAACCATTTTTAAAATGAATTATTCATTTAAAATTAACTTCCTAGATTGAATAATGTGTGAATGTCCACAATGGACCTTTATGAACTATCATGATTATAAAAACCTATAATAGCCAATAACATAACTAAAAATGTATACCCTATGATTATTGGACTCTGAAGGGTGTAAATTAAACCAAGTTAATGAGATGTAGTATCCTTGGTGATTGGTGACCTCTATGACCACTAGTTAAAAGTGTTTAATGAATTTAGATAGATGGATTATGGATTGGACATGTGGAAATCTAGATACGTGTTACAACATTTGGGATAATTGATATAATCATTGGGAAAGTGTTCCTCCACCATTGTTAAGTGATCACCTGGGTGGGTAGACTTTGGGTGATTGATGTTAGGTTGGGTGTAAGGATTGTTTTGGGTGACTTAGAAAGTGGTGTTCTTGAGGATACATACATTATGTGATACTGAAATGAGATTACCTATGAGTTTATGGGGTGATGTGACAATTACAATGAGCCCATGGGAAACTATTCCATTTGGGTGATGGGTGTTGGCCCGAGATAATAAGAAGGTAATTGAGGAAACCATAAAGGGTGTTCAAGCTTGATGATACTGAGGAGACCCTAGAGGGTAGCATAGTGAGATGTTGATCATTGAGAGGGTGCATGAAGAGATGATTATAGATAATTATGGGTGTCAACTTAGAACTATAATTAGAGAAGAAATACTTATAAAGATATTGTGATAGGGATATATCATGATCCCAAGTGTTCGGCCTCTATTCTTTAGATGAGTTTGTGAAGAAGATTTACCCTTATGATATTTATTTTTCAGATGTTTCGAGTGGGATACACAGCCCTATAAAAGTTATTATGATATATGATATTCTTTATACATGGTCCTTAAATATGGTGTAACATCCTAGATTTGAGAAACCCAGAGTCAATATTTATATTAAATTATTCATACAAAATGTAAGAGTTCCAAAAGGATCCAATAGTTTAGTAGTCTGGGAATAATAGATACATACATAAATTACATTTAAAAGAAATAGATACAACATGGAAACATTTTAAGAAAATTATTATCCCTTCCATAATATCCATTTAAATTATACAAAGTTCTCCTCTTGGTTTCATGGGGAAGGTAAAATAGATAAGTGTGAGCTCATATTCTTAGTACATAGTAGTTTTCAACAAAATATATTATAAAATAAACATGGAATTAGTGATATGGTAGGAGTAAATAAAAAAATAAAGTCATAATCAACTAAAACTAAGGGAATGCTATATCAATAAAAATAAATGAATACATAGATAATAATTATCATTTATTTCATACTAATGGAATGCGTAATTGTAGACATAAAAACTTTGTTTAGGACTTATGAAAAGACACTATGTGGATATGGGAAGAGGTATGCAAAAAAACCCAAGCTATTTTACCTTTTTAGACCTATTGATTAATTAAGGTAATATATAATTCTTGGGCCCACCCATCACTTGATGGAGTCTATTGCATTCATCATAGGATTCAGAAAGTCCTTTTATACCATTCACTAAGGAATTTCTAACTGAATAAAAACATGGATAACTATATAATGAAAAAAACACAAATCAAATAATCCCACATTCAATAGAATAATTTGGATATACAGGATAACATGTGTCAGTTAACATAGATTTTAGGGGGTATTTTCAAAGTAATAAAAAGTACCCTTATCAATGAAATATACTGGACATAGTACATCAATTTTATGTGTTATCCATAGAAGATAGTACTTGAGTTCAATATTTTTCATTAGTAGGAGACTAAGGAAATGGTTGAAAAAATCCCTCATCATGGATCATAAAGAGGGATTGAATATTCCAAAGTATATTATTTATGAGTGTCTAGATATATGTGAATTACAAGGCCCACTCATCCTGTATCAGGGGGATGATTGATTATATGGTGAACAAACCATTTTTAGGGTGATTACCTTTGGCTATATCTACACCACAACTATATCCACATGTCATTATCTAAATAGTGATGTATTTTCTAGGAAACCTCACACAATTTAGGTTTACCAAAACATGAAATGGATTTTCCATCTTGGAAATATTGAGTTTTACAATGTTTTTTTGACACTTGAATCAATAGAATACTTTGGAGGGATGCAAATATAGAATTTTAAATCCATTAAATATCATGACTATAAGGTAAAAATTATTCCATGTTAATATATTCACCTTGCAATAGTAAATAGGTGGGGAATATAACATGAGTCTCAACAAATGAAAATTGAGATAGAAATACCCTCTTATGGATTGGGTAGAAATGAAATCACAATATCATGAAATAGAGGGAATTATATTATCCTTAATATACCTTGAATAAAGAAATTTCCTAATATAAAATTTGAAATAGGTAGTATATATAAACAACATTAATGAAATTTGGTTCATAATACAAAATATCTAACAAAGGGAGGAAAAGAAGACATGAAACCCTTGCCACTTTCATGACTTACACAAACCTAATTTAACTTCTAGTATAGAAAATTTATATATATTAACAAACATAATTAATAACCACAATCATATCCATTTTCATTTAAAATATTATTAAATAATCATTCTCTAAATGAATTCTATATATTTTCCACATCACTTGTTTATAGTTTTGATCATTTAAAATAATTTCACAAAAGTGGTGTATATATTCATTATTATTCAAACTTTAATCATTATTAGGTCATTGAAGTTACTACTAGAGATGATTTATAAATAATTATATCATTTAAAATTCATTTTACTTAGTTTTTTATTATTTATCTATGAAGAATAAATCGTCGATAGCCATGTTTTGGTGATTCCAGATAATTAGAATGGGTTTTCTTAACTAAAGATCTAAATATTTATATACATCTCCAAGATAATATAAAAACCATATTAACAAATTTATATTATATTATAAGAGTGATTATTTTCCTGTATTTATTCATGATATAAATTCATTTTATTGTTCAAGTTGGTGGTTAAACCAATTCAATAATGAACAAACCCTAATTTAATGAATGATTATGCGTTGGTTTTATTGTAATATGATTATAATAGTATAATAAGAATATTATTTAGTTTTAATTAGTGTTATATATTATAATTTTAATAAATTATAACAGAAACTAATAGATATGAAAATATTTCACCATTTAAATAAAATATTATCATCTTAGTATGCTTACTCTGAATAATTAAAGTAATGATGATCATTTGTTGATCATATCATTAATTGGATCCCCAATTGTTCATAAAAAAAATTAATGTAATCAAAAAAATAATATTTATTCATTAATCCCATACTTATATCCATCATTTTAATGTATTTTTGGAAAATTACACTCATTGCGTTGTGGAGGCGGTAGTCCACACAACACAAGAATGACAGTTTCATTCTTCTTAAAGGAAATAGGAAATGTGGTTTGTGATTATTTAAAAAAATATAAAAACATTAATTATTATAAAAATAATAAATTAATAATATAATATTGTTAAAATAAATTTTAAATGGAAATATAATTGGAAAATATGATAGTGAAAATATTGAACTTGCACTGAGAACTTCATGTTTCTCTTAGAGGATTACTTATAAAGGAATAAATTTGGATAATATCTGATTAAATGTTTTTATAAAAGTGAAATAGTATTATAGGGTAATTAAATAAGATAAATTTTTATTACGAAATTTAATTATAGGAGTGATATTTAAGGATTATTGAAGGGGCCCTTTTATAAGTGGTGAGAAGAAAATTTCATATAAATATTTCAACTTAATATAATTGGATCACATATTAAAAATGTCAAGTTGATTAAAAAATAAAACATAATTGAGTTTATGGTGATATAAGGTTGATCATATCTCATCAAATCAATTATAGACACATTTTTTATCATGTTTGAAGACCTTTACCCCATGAATTATTACTTTTACAATTTTATCTTTTAATGTAGTAAGTAGTTTTTATTTAAGATAACATATTATTTATAACTAAAAATAGAGTTGTTGTTATTAGTAAATTTGGAACTACAGATTCAAAATTTTAAATTATTTTTTATGAATCAATGTTTATATGTGTTAAAAATTATTTTTATCATAACAAATGTAAAATATATTAAATCAATTTTTGAGAAAAATATTACTTGAGTTCTAAAATTTCAATCATAGTTTTTTAAACTATAATAAATATTTAAAAACATATAATTTTTATATAAAATAGAAATTTTACTATAAAATAGTTTTATAAATTTATAATTCATGCTCATACACTAATAATGGAATAAATTTCACAGTATTAGTAAAAATAGTAAATTTTACCATTCACCTAAAAATAACTTTTTAGGTAAAACTAATAAATTCATCAAAAGATAGTGTATTAATTAAAATAATAAAAACTGATTTTTTATTAAAAATTTTAAATTATTCAAAAATATCACTTTTAAATATACCTTTTAATAAAGTCTCCTTAGATTGTGCATTGTGTGATAGTTTCGGATATGGTGTCTACCTACTACAATAGGGTCTCAGGTATTACTTTCTATGCACATTAAATAATTTCATTCTTAAAATTTGGGTATATATTAGATATTTAAAAAATGTATATATTTATTCTTTATTGCTTATTTAGGCTCTTAGGTTGCCTCTTCTGGTTTGTGATTTATCTAAAAGTACATTAAAAATCAAGTTATCTAATTAGGAAATATCAATTTATATAGTATCAAGAATCTAAAAGGATACTAATTATAATAAAATTCATGACTCAAATAAATTCCCTTACATGTGAAAACATATGTTGGATTTAGAATGTAATTCCTTAGTAATGAAACATGGATAGTGTAGTGTAGTATATAATGGTTGGGAGGCATAGCCAATTTGTAATCTAGAGACTCAATTATTTCTTCATTTTAAAAGTACCAATATAACTAGGGATTAACATCCCATTGTTAAAAACTATTAAAAGTAACTTACAGGGAAAATCCTTCAACAATACATATTACCCCATTTGAAATTCCAATTTTTTTCCTTCTATTATCAGCATTGATCTTTTATTAACTATAGGGTACAATAATATGACCATGAATAGTCTATATTTTAATATTCATATCCTCTACATGCTTTGGAACAATTAGATTTATTGTCCAACATCTTCTTAAATGGTTGGATTAAGACACCTCTTCCTATACAATTCTTCATATGGTGTTTTATGGATTCTTGAATGGAAGTTAATATTTGTATGAAAATTACACCAAAGGTAGATAATGATCCCTCATACCTTGTAAATCCAGAGTACATGATCTAAAAATATCTTCTAATGTTTATATATTCCTTTCAAGAAACCCATCAGTTTGGGGATGACGAGAATTTATTAAATGTATCTTAGTGTTGAGATCCATTTAGATATGCTTCCAACATTTTGATGTGAACTGAGGTTCATGATCAAATACAATTGTGATAGTTTCTTCATGAATCCTTATGATTTCATCGATATAATGACTTGAAATAAACTCATGTTGTAGATATTCTATTATGAATTAAAAATTAGAATACTTATTAATATGAAAAATGATGAACTATATAGAATCACACTTCCTTTCCATCTTTGGATGTCTAGTGAAACAATCCACAATAACATTGTACCTCTTCTATATAGGTATGGAAATAGAATGTGTGACTCAATTAGGATGTTTTATTTTTGGATTCACTTACTGGAATACTAAGCATATGGACACTTAGTCTGAAATTTCCCTGTTCATTCCATCCTAATAAAAATGTTCCCTTAAATACCAATACATATTTGTGCTACTAGGGTGTATATTGAAATTGGAGCTATGTGATTCATCTAGTAGTTACCTCTTCATATATTATATGTATATATCACATAACATCTTTATAAATTTCAAAACTCATTATCTATAACAGATTTTTTATATTTACCATCATTTACTACTTTACAATACCACAAAACAGGGCAAGGGAAGTGTTTACCTTTATCAGCGCTAAGTAGAAAGTGCTGATAAAGGGGTGGGCCTCTTTCAGAGCTAGTTAAAAGAGCTAATAAATGTACACTTTATCATCACTAAAACATGTGATGATAAAATGTACATTTATCATCTCTTTGAACTAGAACTGATAATGGTTTTTATTATTAATTTATATAAATATATACAAATATAAATAAACTATTAAGTATTTATTAGTGATATAATATTATCACTAATAAATATTTGATTTATCATCACTTTTTGAGTGCTGATAAATTTCCTATTTATCAGCGCTAAAATTTCGTTGCTAATAAATAGGGCCTTTATCAATGCATTTTTAGTGCTGATAAAGGTGTGTTTTATCATAACTTTTGTTTTAGCACTGATAAAATAGACCATTATCAGCGCTTTTAACTAGTGCTAATAAAGGTTCTATCACTTTTTATAATATAACCATAACATGCCCCTCCTCCATTGCACATGTTCAACCCTTCGTAGAAGCTGAACCCTGATCTGTGACCCCTCCTCTACTATGACCCATCCTCCTCCCCCTCCTCCTCCTCCACCTCTTCCTTGTCCTCCTCCTCCACCGTGACCGTCTTCCTCCTTCTCCACCTACTCTCGCTGCCTTCTTCTCCTCCTCTGTCGTGATCCATCCTCTACCATGACCCTACTTTTTCTCCACCTCTGTTGTTGCGGCCTCCTCCTCCTCCACCACCTCCTCCTCCTCCTCTGGTCACCGAAAGATCCTCATCTTCCACAACCTCCTACTCATGTATTTCAAAAATGGATTATGGATCTTGATTGAGCCTGGATGATCTTAGGATATAATGGATGATCATTATTCAGGGGTCAAGTCCACTTTTAGGTTGGTGGTTTCAAACAATTACTAATGTTTTATGTATTGATTCATGCATTGTGTGATATGTAGTATTTTCCACCCCTGTGTATTTGGAATTAAATCAACTCAAATTGTTATCCTTGACTATATGTATTGGGAAAAATTTCTAGGGATGTTATGGACCCTATGAGTATTGTACCTTTATTCCATGACCTTCAGGGGTTGGAATAAATTAAAATACATTCAACATTACATTAAAGAGCCCTTGGGTGATTCCCTTGTGTTATAATATGATTCCTAGAACGTTCGTTAAGTGTATTTTTTTCAATAGTTTTTTATGTGTTTTTAAAAAAACATTTACAGAAAATCGTTAGGGCAAAAATATTTTTCAAAATGTGCCGCAAAGGCGGCATCGCGGCTTCCGCCTTTTCACTGCAGCTGAAAGGAGGCACCTGCGATTCTCCCATTCCCCTAACAAAAAAATTGATTTTTTATGTTATGTTTTGTTTATATATATATATATATATATATATATATATAATTCATAAAAAATGTTCAGGAGGATGCTGCCTTTCACCTAACAAAAAAATTATTATTTTTTAAAAAATTGTTTTGTTTTTTTTGTTTTGTTTATATTTTTATTTATATATATAATTCATAAAAATTGTAAAAATTATCATTTCTGAAAATTTTGTTTTTTATTTTTTGTTTTTTTGATTATATATTTATTTATATATATAATTCACAAAAATTGTTTAGGAAAAATAATTTATAAGCTTTAAAAACCGCCTACATGCAAGTTGAAAATGATTCATGTACATGACATTGAAAGACTATAAAATATAAACCATAATACCAATATAAACAAAACATTAAACATTCATCAAACATATAAGAAATTATTGAAAACAAAAAACATTTCATAAAACATTTTCATGAAAAAAATTATAAGCTTTCAAAACCACCTACGTGAAAGTTAAAAATGTTTCAAGTCTTTGAAAGACTATAAAATATAAACCATATGACTAATATAAACTACACTTTAAACATTCAATAAACATATAATAAATTTTTGAAAACAAAAATCATTTCATAAAAAATGTTCATGAAAAATAATTTATAAGATTTCAAAACCGCCTACTTGAAACTTAAAAATGTTTCAAGTATGTGACATTGAAAGACTATAAAATTTAAAACAAAAGACCAATATAAAGAAAACGTTAACCATTCATTAAATATATAAGAAATTTTTGAAATCAAAAATCATTTCATAAAATATGTTAATGAAAAAAAATTATAAGCTATCAAAACCACCTACATGAAAGTTAAAAATGTTTCAAGTACGTGAATTTGAAAGAATATAAAATATAAACTATAATACCAATATATAAGAAACATTAAAAATTGATTAAACATATATAAAATTATAGAAAAAAAAATCATTTCATACAAAATGTTAATGAAAAAAAATTTATAAGCTTTCAAAACCGCCTACATGAAACATAAAAATGTTTCAAGTATGTGACTTTGAAAGACTATAAAATAAAAAACATAAGTCCAATATAAACAAAACATTAAACATTGATTAAATATCTATGAAATTGTTGAAAACAAAAATCATTTCAGAAAATTTGTTCATGAAAAAAAATTATAAAACTTTAAAACCACCAACATGAAACTTAAAAATGTTTCAAGTACGTGACATTGAAAGACTATAAAATATAAAACATAAGACCAATATAAATGAAACTTTAAACATTAATTAAATATATAAGAGTCTATGTTGCATAAATGTGATGCACGATGTTGCTAGTATCACATACATCTATAATATTTGATGCATCAGAACATGTTATATCTACTTTTATGGGACAAAAAAATCTATTCTTCCACCCACCACATCCATATCCAAATAAACATCCGGCTGCATAAGGTTATAGTGAAAGATATGCCGTGAGAAATTCCCATGTCTTCCCATTCCTACAAATACCAACCCCTTTAACACCACCATGCATCCAACCATTATAATTTCTTCTACAATTTTCACCCCATTTTCCCAGGCCCAGTTGATCAGATGAAAACACCAACGATTCCACATAGCACATCGAAATCTTCATCACCAAATCTTTCTCCTTTATCAACTTCAAAAGGATACTACATGAACTCCTAGATCTGTCCATTCCACACACTCAAATACAAGTATAATATAAACATAAAAACCTAAAATTTTCAAGATAAAATTCCCAAAAATTTGTTGGTTTTAATGTTTATAGTATACTTGTATGTGAGAGCTGAAATGGATAGATGAAGGAGGTCCAACAGTATCCTTTTAAAGATGATAAAGGATAAATATTTGGTGATGAAGAGTTTTATGGGCTATGTGGAATCGTTGGTGTTTTCATCTGATGAACTGGGCCTGGGGAAATGGGGTGACAATTGTGGAAAAAATTATAAAGGTTTGACGCATGGTGGTGTTGAATGGGTTGGTATTTGTAGGAATGGGAAGACATGGGAATTTATCATGGAATATCTTTCAATATACCCTTATACGGCCCGATTTTGATATGGATATGGACATGGCGGGTGGAATAATGGATTTCATTGTCCCATAAAAGGAGATATAACATGTTCTCATACATCAAATATTATAGACGTATGTGATACTAGAGACACTGTGCATCACATTGATGTGGGGTTGACTCCTATATGTTTAATTAAGGTTTAAAGTTTCACTTATATTAGTATTATGTTTTATATTTTATAATCTTTCAAAGTCCTGTACTTGAAACATTTTTAAGTTTCATGTAGGCGGTTTTGAAAGGTTTTAATTTTTTTATAAACTTTTTTTGTCAAATGATTTTTGTTTTCAAAAAATTCTTATATGTTTAATAAATGTTTAAAGTTTCATTTATATTGTTCTTATGGTTTATATTTTATAGTCTTTCAAAGTAATGTACTTGAAACATTAAGTTTCATATAGGCGGTTTTGAAAGCTTATAAATTGTTTTTCATGAACATTTTTTACGAAGTGATTTTTTTTCCACAATTTATTGTATGATTAATCAATGTTTAATGTTTCATTTATATTTCCCTTATGGTTTATATTTTATAGTCTTTCAAAGTCACGTACTTGAAACATTTTTATGTTTCAGGTAGCCTGTTTTGAAAGCTTATAAATTGTTTTTCATAAACATTTATTATGAGATGATTTTTGTTTTCAACCATTACATATATGTTTAATAAATTTTTAAAGTTTCATTTATATTGGTCTTATGGTCTATATTTTATAGTATTTTAAAGTAATGTACTTGAAACATTTTTCACTTTCAAGTAGGTGGTTTTGAAAGATTATGATTTTTTTTCATTTCCATAGACATAAAACATATAAATGAACATAAAAATTCAATGTATATGTCTACGGTGGGGAGATCCTATCCAACATGGTGGTCTAATAATAGGACGTCCGCGACGAGATCTCTGGGGAGTCTGATCACCTGGAGAGGGCTAATTCTCGGGCACTGGAATGTCAAATTTCATATCCTCCACCTTTGTTCTAGTGGGAGAAAATGTCAACTCTACCTCGTACTGCCCTCCAGATCCTTCTCCCACTTCGATGGTAGAAGGACCTGACATCATCGTAGTGGGGAACAAATCATGTGGTGGAACTATACCCCAACTCTACGATGGGTCTGGACCCCAAGGCTACGATGACTCTGGACCCAAAGGCTGAAATCCATATGGACACCACGATAGAGAAAACAGAGGATATCCCATCAAAAAAGATGGATCACATGATAGCTAAAGCACATAATCTATCAGCTCATACTGGTCTACTAGAGGGCTGACCTATTCCTATAGAACTGGTGAGGCCTAACGTGCTAGATGACGCTGTCTACGTCAACGTGGTCATGTCTCCTCAACACCAGAAGCTACTGTAGGATCTTCCTTTGCGGTAGGAACCTACTGTCTCTGTGCCAGATGCTTGAAGAGGCTCTCAACAAACACATGGACAAAATGACCTCAGCTCCAACACTTATGCATGATTAGCTTCCCAGTTGAAGACTCTATCCTTAGCCTCATCACTCATATAAATAACACTGTCTGTGTGACTCTCTTATAAACAGATTAAAAATGAATTAGAAAATAACTCAGTAAACATAATAATATAATTTAATTGAATTACAATCATATGCATCTCTCTGCCAGCTCAGGTAAGATACAATATAGACTTCATTCTATACCGTGGATCATACTCGTGTTACGCTGAAAGAGAGAACTACATCGTAGGAACTCTCTGGATACGAAACTTTGTGCGTCTGCGCCAACAGTCGAGAAATTCAGCATGTACTTGATGCCAGTCGTCATCCATCCACCCTATCAGCTTCATACCATGAAGCTGATCTGTCTGCCTCGGTGGTAATGGAATCTACTGAGTCAAGAGAAACTGACGCATGACTCTGTTAGGCTGGTTCCACTCAAAAATATGAAAGTGAATGAGTGGTATTACAGCCGTAACATCATCAAGACCAACCGTGCAGTATAGTGGAAACTAGTCTATAATAGACCAGTATGGAACCCATGAAATCTGAAATAACATATTACTCGTGTTAGAAAAACTCTTAACTAAAAAAATTATGCTATTATTAAATTTTTTTAGACAGTTATAGATTGTATATACATACCTGATGGGGTAATAAAAAGTCCAACTCGAGCTGATATACGGCCAAATCTTGTCTCAAAACCGCATTGAAATTATGTCGCTCACACCACCTATAAAATAAAACATCGATAGTGATAAATAATGAAAAATTAATGTCAATAACTTGTATTAGCATCAGAAACTGATAGAAATAAGTGATCATGCCAGCGTCCATGCGGAGCATCATGCAGCACCACCATCTCGACCTGTAGACCAGCAAGATTAGGGAAGAATGCGAGGATGTGATCCCATTCCCACATCTGAATAAGGATGACGCATCCCTCGAGACTTGTGCGCTTCCTGTCAGATATCCTGCATAATGCTCTATATGTGTATGCCATGTAGGAAGATTTCTTACTGTACGTCCCTGCCTGATCAAAGTCCTTTACCAAGGGTAGATACATCATGTGCACGTGCATCCTTGAATGATCCGTACACATGGTCCCTCCAATAAAGAGTAATATATATGAACGTGCATAACGCATCACCGTCTACTCGTCAGCATCATTAGCTACAAGTGGAATCTGTGACTCCAACCAAGGAATGGATATCGTTGCTCCATCGATATCACTACAATCGGAAAAAATGTCAATGCCTAACAAGTGCTGAGAAAGGTCGGTCCAAGATGCCTGAGTGCATCAAATAACTGGTCTCCCCTGGATAGGAAGACCAAGAATCACAACCACATCCTGGAGGGTGATGGTCAACCCTCCCTCAGGTAGGTGGAATGTGTGTGTCTATGGTCTAAACCTCTCCATGAGTGCATCTAGTAGGTGATGGTCTACAAATGTAAAATTTGATACCGCAATACCATAGAAGCCAGCATGACGCAAGTATGGTATAATGTTAGGAGGAGGCTTTGTGTGATGATGATGGTGTGCTCGACGCACCCTGATCAATCGATCTGGACCACCCTCTATCACAACCTGTGAACAATGGGTAGACTACTGACTGAGTAGTATAGTGTCATTCATCTGCATATAAACATTTGATTATTCACAATGTTTTATGAAGTTTTTTTACCAAAATAAAGGGGAATGTCTTCATGTTTTTAAAAGCATATTACTAAAGTTTATTAAGAAGTGATTTTACCTAGAATTGGGGTTTTTGTAAGATATGGTTTTATATATTTATATATATAAATCATTTATCAGTTTTATATAGATTTTTATTAGAAAAGGATGTGATTTATAAATTATATATGATTGTACACATGATTTTATGTTTGACAATTATTTTCTCAATCACATAATGTTTTGAAAACCGATGTAAAGGGAAGATGTTTTTGGGTTTATGGTTCATCTTTTAGATTTTAGGATTTAGAGATTAGGGTTTCACATTTTCCATTTTGGATCTTGGATTTTGGATTTTTTTAACGTTTTACGGTTTCAGTTACTGATTTGAGAAAATATTTTTAGGATTATGGTTTAGAATATTAGGATTACTGTATACAAAAGATGTTTTTGGGTTTACTATTTTGATTTTCAGTTTTGGGGGTTGGAAAACCAAGGTAAAAGGAAGAGACAACAACATAAAATTTATAATATTAGAATCTCCCAATAACAACAATACATCATTGAGGCTTAGAGTGTGAACTCAACCTAACAATGTTAGGAAATTGTTTCTGATTATGACCCTCTTGATGACATATGGTGCATATAAAACTATATATTTGTTCTTGAGGCTAGTCCATCTCATTTCGCATCCTACTGGACTTTGGCCTCCCATGGGGATGCAACCGATTCATATCAGGTACCGATATCGGTTGACCTTCAGGCATTGGGAAATAACGAAACTCGCCAACAGGTGTCCATGGTGCATCATAACAGTTAGAAATTGTGTTCATCTAGTACACTGGATCAACATATGCTTCCCATGATATGTTAATAGAGGCACATGTTGTGATGGCGTGTGAGCATGGAAACCGTAAGGCCTGAAAGTTTCCACATTGACATTGCCTCATTTCAAGTAATACAACCATTTTTCACCAATGATATTCGTGATGGGGTTCAAATTCTCTTGAACTTAAAATCGAGAGTCTTCTCATAGAAATAGGCATACTTGATAACCGGAATATTCTTCAATATTTTTTTAATCTCTCATTGAAAATGTCTTCCATACGTTATCCCCTGATGTATTCCATCTGATGCTAGTTTTTTCTATCGACAAAGTACTTCACACAACGATATAATGTCTCCTGAACTAGGGCTGTTATAAGTATATTTTTAAGCCCTTTGAAGACACCATTGATGCACTATACAATGTTGGTGCTCATGTGTTCGTACCTCTTCCCCGCATCATATGCCAATGTCTATTTATCTTTTGGAATTCGCATCATATAATCGTAAACTTCTTCCTTAACCTGATGAATTTGTTCGAAACGTTCTTCAAACCATCGTTGATCTGACTCATATGCTACACAGAGTAGATTATATTTCACATATTTGGAATTTATATTTATGTTGATATACAAAAAAATAACAAATACAATGCGTACCGAGTCTGGTGATTGCCTTCTTCATCAGTTCGTTGTGGAATTTTTTATGCAAGTTGCTAGAAATGTGTCTAATGAAGAACTGATTATGTGAATTTGGGTAAATCCATGTATCAGGATCTGCATTGATTTCCTCATTAATTTCCTGATTCCGATCATATATCAAACAAACACCACGAATGTTGGTGAAATGGTTGATGATACATGCAAAAAACTAACTCCATCATTCACAGTTTTCTTTATCTACAATGGAAAAGGCAGGAGGAAGAGGTGAACGGTTTCCATCGTGGGTTGACATAATCTACATTACACCCTTGTATTTTCTGTATAGAAATGTTCCATCAATCTAAATAAAGTGTTTTCTAAAACGAAATGTAGAGATACATGGGAGGAATTCCCAAAACAATCGATTAAATTGAACACGAGATGGATCAAGTCTGTTATCATGAGAAACATATTTGTTTTTATCAAGATGGTATACAACTTGGTTATGATGACTCAATATAGCTAGAAATTGTGGCAATACTCAATATGAGTCATCCCAATCACCATAGACCTTCACAATTGCCTTTTGATTCGCTATCCATGCCTTATTATACAAAATCATATAACCAAATGTCGGTTGTATCCTCTCTTGCACAAGGGATATCAGAACATCTTGACATGTCCTAATCATCTCAACAACAATGGAGGACACAAATTCTGCTTCCAATGAAGTATGATCTTGTTTCAGGCTTGGCTGAACGCAAGTATGAGCTGTCTTAATCCTCGAGATTCTCCAACCTCCAAATGAAATGTCCATATTTTCCCTCAATTGAAATATACATTCATCACCATACTTCTCACACCGTATGAAATATTTTCTATGGTGTGATTCGTAAACTACATAGTTACAGTTCCTCTCAATGTGAAATCTTTTTAGCATACTTTTTAATGCATCTTTACTTGGAAAATTCCTTCCAACATATAAATTTTTGTCCATCTCACTAACCCTATATCGTATAACTTTGGGAAACTAAGTTGCTGGTGTGAGAACATGATCTTCAAATTTAGGCACACGTTTCATTGCTTCTGACCAATATGCAAAGAGCAGTGGATGATTTATTGTAGGTCGAGCCTGCTGTACAACTAATTCATTTCTTAAAACATCCGTTGTTCCTTCCTCATCATCACTATTATCACCATCTATTTCATTATTACAGAAATCCTCATCATATGTCGGGGTAACATGTATATTCAGGAGATCAAGTAGGTTGTCCTCTTCTACATCATTTGGAATAGTTTCTACTTCATGGGGAGGACTATCTTCAACGACTCTTGTAAGTCTACGTCTTTGTAAAATTGGATGTTGTTTTTGTACAATAGAAACATCAACATATAACCCCATCATGGTACCATATGACCATTGAGAAAAAAAATTAATTGTTTGGATCCATTGCGCATCATCAACCAATGGACAAGCTAGATTCCACAATATTGACGGGAACTGAAAATGTCTATAACTCATTGACCTGATATTTTGATCAGGTCCTAGATTGAAGGAGCCATGAATTCTATCTTGAAGGTCACTTAGGGTTACATAATCAGTTGTATTAACCACTGTTATTGTTTGTGTACTATAAGATGATCCTTGATCAGTTTGACTAACCTCCCCATAGTAGTACATAAAGGCAAACATTACACTCTACGTAAAAAAAGTTTTCTGATCAAGATTTTGATAATGTAAGTGACATTCAGAATGATGGTTACCAATATAATAACTATTAAATCTAAACTATAAAATATTTATGATACTTAAATTTTAAAAGATCTTTTATCCTAAACTGGGATATATCTTAGTACACTTTTTAATTAGTTAAGCATTATTCAATCATTAGTTATTACTTACTAAATCATTAATTAGTTATTAAATAAAATAGTAGATTTAAACTATAAATAACACAAATTTAAAAAATAAATAACACCATTTTTGAGCTTCTGGCCTTTATTGGAGTGAATTGGATATCAAAATTCCAGAAAACCAATGTGATAGTAGGTTTTATAAAATTTTGATATCCAATTTGCTACAATAAAGGTTAGAAGCTCGAAACATGTTGTAATTTATATTTTAACTCCATGTTATTTATATTTTAACTCCATGTTAATTATATTTTAACTCCATGTTATCTATTTTTTCACTTTCACAACATGTTGTTTTTTAACTCAATGTTGTTTTTTAACTCCATATTGTTTTTTAACTCAATGTTGTTTTTAACTCCATGTTCATGAATATCATTTGAACTATAGTTTTATTTTTAACTCTATGTTATTTATTAATTAATTTCTAATTAATCATTCCTAATAATAACTATCAACATCATTACTAAATTATCAATTTATCATTTCTTTTTTGTAGATATTTTAGTAGTTTATAAAGAAATATTCATATCTTAAGCATATCCCCTAGGAGTGTCAAACCAGAATGCAGTAAGGCCCATTGTCGTGCACCAGTTCCCGTTTGAGTCTAGCTCAAATCGGTGTTTTTGGGTTTTACCCCAAGGTACATCTGTGCTAGTGCCACATTCAATTGTTTGTATCCAGACAAGGATTTGATTTCATAGATAACATAGTCTTCATGCTACCAAAATTTTATTAAAATAATCCTAAATTAATTTATACTAATGATAATTATAATTACTAAATATATATAACTAATTAAACAATCTAATAAAACAAAAAGTAAAACTAACTAAAGTACTAAAGAATTAAAATATTCAACTATTAACAGTTCAACTAAATAAAAAACATTAAATTTAAAAAAAATATTTAACTAAAAACAATTCAACAAAATAAAAAATATTAAATTAAAAACCATACCTCTAAAATCTTTCCAAAAATTTCAAACCGCAAACTTTTCTGTAAAAGAGAGAAAATGAGAGGTAAATGGGTGTTTGGAAGAGAGGAGAAGGGGGGTGGGGAGATGCCCTTTTATAGGGCGCATAGAGAAAGGAAGCACCCACAATGCCGCCTTTCGTATGACGCTATCTAGAAATGTGGCACCACGGGTGCCCCCTTCGCCACATCAGTGATCCGCGCCGACAGTGCAAAGGCGGCATCCGCGATGCCGCCTTTAATGCGCATTTGTTTTAAAAAAAATTAAACCTATACGTTTTTAATTTTTTTAAACATATTAAAAAACCTCCTTTTTCCACCCTAGATATGGGATATGTGTATAATTGAGAGATTCCATTTTGAGTTTTCAAGAAGCATGTTTTTAATTCACCACCTAAGAGTAGGTAAATTGTTTTGGGGATATGTTATATCCTTACATGTGATGTAGATCGATTCAATGGAAATTATGTTCCATGTTTGAAAATTAAATTAATGGTAATTGTGTTGTATATAACCAATAGGGATTCCTCCTTGGTAGAAAATAACATAGAGGGAAAAAATAGGTTCCCTTATCCTCCCTTCAATAAGGGATGTTTGGATTATGTGAGGTCAGTGTAAGCCTTGACCCAAATAGAACTTAGTGCTTCCTCATATAATTTTTGACTTATTTGACTAACTTATGGGGTGAGTGTTCCTCCCCCTTCTGAACTATAATATCCGAGTGAATTATAACCTAGTTTTGTATTTGGATATGGGTTCAGAATGTGTGGATCAACTAATCTTATATTTTGAGTGAATTATATGTTAGTAAAACCTCTCTATGGTTTATTTAGTTTTTTCTAAGAATTTTATTAATCCATTTTCTGTTGTTTATATACTATATGAAACTATTCCAATTTATAATTATTTTTTATGTGGTGGAAGTGATGCCCCTTGGTTAATATATTTGTTTGAGTGTGGGATGACCAGCCAAATCACTCTGACATGGACTATGGACTGGGATGATATAAAATGTTTAGGATTCCTAAATAATGGTATGATATACTTTATGTTATTATGTGATGTGTTATATGAGTTTCAATTTCCTACTTACCATATAATAATGTGATCCAAGATGCTATACCAATTAGGAAATATTCAAATGGTTTGAGATGCACAACCCAATAATATTGATATCTTAAAGGAATGAATTTGAGGGATGATATACCCATTCTATGGTGAGCCCGTGAGTAGGGAAATTAATCATTATTGTTGAAAAATGATTCCGACTCGTCCTCTTCCACTGCTACCTTTTCCTCCTCCTCTGTCATGACTGTCCTCCTCTACCTCCATCGTCACTACCTTCTCATCCTCCTCCACCGCAATCTATCCCCCACTGTGACACTACTTCTCCTCCTCCTCCAACACTATTGGCTCCTCCTCCTCCTCCTCCATCTACTAACTCATCTTCCTCCATCGTGGTCACTGCCTCCTCCTCCTCCTCCTCCACCACTTTCTCCTCCTCTTCCTTGCACGGTCCCCTTGTCCACACATTTGGTGGTATAGGTTGGTAACCAAATATGAATAAATATATTTCTAGTTGATATATTTTTACCTATAGGTTTTTTGGATCATCATGATATATTTTTTAACTATAGGAAATGATAATGATGGATACGTTTAGTGAGGCTTATTCTGATGAGTCAATTATAAGCTTATTATATAATAGCCTCTTGCTCGATGCTAGGTATCAATCATTGAATAGCTAAGATATATGATGAGGATTATCTTCCATGATTGTTTAATATATATTAATCTTTATTATATATATATATGAAGAGGATGAGTCCTAGATACATTGATATTGAAATGTAGAGATACTCCACCAAGGTGAAAATTCTTTCAAACTTTTTAAAGTTTATGTTTGGCTATACATCGTGGGGTATATGCGATTTTACACAAGACATAAATTATTTTAGTGGATCAGATTGTGTTGAGGTTTATCTATGTTATACCCTCCCTAGGATCCACTTTATGTTTTTTCATTTAAATAAGGTATCTTTCTTACATTGGTAGTTTTTCTCAGGCATTAAGTTGGATTTTTTATGACCTCATCACGATCCACTTCTAGTATATACTATTATCCATGTATAATACCTTTTATTAGTGATTTAGATTGTGTTAGAGGTTAGATTGGTTATTCCTCATTTAGTCCTCCTTTATGTATGTGAGATTATCCATGGGACTCGGCTTATGTTAATTGTTTGGATCATGTGGGAGGTTGGATATGTTATTCCCTCCATATTGTTTTATGGGGGGTGAATGTTATTTCATGAGTCATATGGTCACATCAAAATTCATGATAAATATTTAATGGTTCGGCCTAGGGGATGAGTGTTGCAGTTTATACCTTGTGGTAATTCAACAATGTCACATCAGAGGGTGAACTATGCAATAGACCATTAGGTTACACCATAATGTACCCAATTCTTGAATTGAAAATCAATTTTTTTAGACTTTTTAATGACTTTCCCCAATTCCTTATTACTCACTTGACCCTATAACCCATACCCATATTCCCCATAATTTTCAAATCTCATAATTCAATCTTTAGGATCCATAATGGTCATTTCAAAGTGGACATACCCCCCTCCATGGACAACCGACACCCCCCTCCCCCACATCCCTGTATCCCCCCCACATGGATAGCCTACCACCCCTCCCTGGACTACCCACTCACCTCCCCCACACTCCTTCAGCCCCTACCCCTAGACAGCCCGCCCCTTTCCCTTGGGCTTCTATTTTTCTTTTAGTATTCTAAGATACTATTGTTATTCTGTGAAATTTCTTATATAGAGGAGATTAATGGGAAATCTTTTTCACTAATGACTAAATATTTCCTAGGTCTACAATAAATCTTAGGTTTTTTCTCTACATCACATAAGACTCTTCATGTGATCATGTCACACAAGCTCCTTTGTATTTAAGCTTCATGTGAACTGATCGTGTGATCTCATCAGATGATCAAATCACATAAACAAACCACATAATCAACGTAATTCACATGAACCATGATTCGTGTATTATTGTCTTATTTACATGATGGTATAAAGCATCAAGGGTCATGTGATCATATAAATATCCCATGTTCATTTGATAACATGACCCTATTATGGTCATGTGATCACATGACATTGAACAATTCATGAACTTAATATGATATTTCTAATTATTCATCTTCCCCATCCTTACTCAAGTCTATTTTTTAACCAAAAATATTCCATTTTCAAAATTAATATAAATTTTATCATTCTTATGATACAAATTAATTCAATTATTAAAGCTGAGGAGGATATAGTTTATTAGACTACAATGGTCGATAGTGAGGATGTTGAATAGTGCACAGTCATTCAGTCCACTCATGAGCATTTTAAAAGATTGATGATAACTAATATCTCGGATTTTAAATTTTCTAATTAGTTTCCCTTGTATGGGTTTGTTATTTTAAATGATAATATGATCTATCCTCCTCATTAAGTGATCATTCCTCCCTCCTACATCCTTATGACTAATAATATGTTCAGGGAGAACATCTCATATGTGGGTAATGTCATCTCCAAAGATGAAATATCTAACAGTTAATTTTGAATCCTATGTGGATTGATTTTAAAGGGTTCTAATACGATTTGGAGGATAAAACCCATATTTACATGTAAAAAATGTATAATTTTATATCAAATTAGATTTTTGGGTGGTAATTTGGTTGGGTTAGTTGATCAGGTGGAAGCTTTGGGATGAACTGGGGTTGTCCCTTCTTGGTTCAGTGTACTGCCACAGAGTTTTTGGTTGAGCTGAAAAATATAAGATTTTATGAATCTATTTAGTCTTACCAAAACCTTAATTATTGGAACAAAATTCTACTGGTAGACTTGTTCAGTTTATAGAGTCAATACGTGAACACATTTCATTTTATGTATGGTGAGTTCGACATCAATATGTGGGACATTAAGATGATCTATGGTGCAGTGATTTTAGGAGACAAGTATGATGAGTAAATTCATCCCCAAAATGCATGGGATGACATGGAATAGAATACTCCCATTACTAAGGATCTCATGAATCTAGCCAAAATAGCCCTTGGGAAGGACCCATATCTAGGGGTTGACATCCCCTTCAAGAAGTGGACTGACTTGTTCATCAAGAAGACTCAACATGAGTGTCTGAATAAGAATCCCAAGGATTGGACATCATGATAATCCCATGGGGAATAGGGTTATCACATTAAAATAGTTTATGAGTGGAAATTCAATGACTAGGGACGGTCAGTCACCTACCAAGACCATCACCTTCTTCTTCTAGTAAGATTCTTAGCAATGTACCTAAACAAGTACTTATTCACAATGTAGAAAAAATGTGGAGTTATGGTCTTGACATTAATGATGGTAGAGGAGATTGAAGGTGGTATGATTAAAAACTTGTTGGTTCCCATGTTGGATTGGTTATATTTCCAACATCACCACATTTATAGGGGTATGACATGTTAAGGATATTCATCCCCCTCCAACTGCGGTGAGGTTGGATGGGGGCCCACATTGGTGGATATGAGTTACTTAATAATCAAAACATTCCAAGTTACCAGTTCAGAAAATTTCTATAAAGTATTTGTGGGGTCCAGCTAATCACAGTAAAAACTAATAGATCAAGAGAAAATTAAACCGATATGAACAGTTTTTTATACCATACGGAAAACTAACCTTTGAAATTACCAATAATGTAAAGGTTGATCTTTTAGACTAATCCTATCTTTTAGCCATATGTGAGGGTGTTTTATCCACTTGGATTAACTAAAACATATTCTATGATTAGTATACATCATACCACTTTAGAAGATAGTTCAGTGCATTTAGATGAAATTTTCCACACCTCCTCACATCCATTCAGAAATGCATCCCATGGTAGCTCACAAATTGTGGATAATGTTCACCTGATAAGAAACATAGGTTCGGGTGACCTTCCCTCTGGATAGTGTGGGTTTTGGCCTCTCTAAGGCTTATGGTGATACCTTAGTCTGATCACACCTGAATGGTCAGTTGGATGGATTGGTGATCAAGCACATAGATCTTCTAATAGTGGATATGGAGGAGGAAACATGGGATATGGAATCATCATAAAGTTAGATTCCAGAAAAAAAATCTTCCCGAATACCCAAAATTTTCTAGATGTATTAAAATAAAATGAGGCACTTAGATCCAATACCATCAACAAGGATGGTGCCAATTGATTTCGTAACAATGTTTGGGGTTCTTGTGAAAGAAGTTCTAGTCGGTGGGGGATCTGTTATAATTATGGTGGTGTTTCTCATCGAATTCCAATACCAGGACAACTCTAGTAGGAATAAATTGACCATAGAGGTCTGGAGAGTGTTGTGTCAAGTGGAAATAGAGCTAGAGGGATTTGGGAGTGTGATCTCTCCCAATGGAATCTTCTATGAACAACATCCCATTGAAGTCAAGTCACTTCTCCAAGAACTTAGTATAGTGATTCATTCTGTCAAAGGACACGTCCATTACGCACCCCTAGCTTACATAATGATAATTCCTAGCAAAATTGTATCTAATAAAGATAAGGGATACTAGGATGGATCTAGGGAAGAGGTAAGATAAGTTTTGTCATCACTTTCACATATTATTAGATATTGTTAAAAATATGGTGAACATTATTTTCTATAAAATATTTCAAGAGGCTGGTAAAATTAGGTCACCTACCACCTCTGTAGTTTACATTCCCAGGGACAAAGTGGCCAAAGTTGGTTCAAAAAGTGACTGAGAGGTTGATGATCAGGGTTGTCCAAGTCAAATGGAGCTCATGGCTGTGGTTGTTTTTGATCTAAAGGAAACACTATTTGTGCCTCCATCAGCGCCTCCTTCGGCACCTCAACTATTATTTTGAAGTTAATTCCTCTAAGAATACTTATAAGTAAAAGTGGTAAAGTCCATAAACTAGGAAACCTCTAAAAATCACTAATTCTTGTACATTGTGGAATTTTTTACTATTCATTACTCTAGTAGTTTATCATGGCTGCTTACCTAACCATATCAAGGACATCAATCATGTTTCATTTATTATTATGGCCCCTACCTACCCAAATGTGTCTTTTTTATTAAAAATTGACATTTTATTAATGAATTCATTAATATTAATGATTAATTTATTTCATTATTGTGTTACTAAGATAATATTTGATTTCTTATATAGGTGTAATTTTTTTCTTGAGTTTGGATGCTTTCTTCAGAAACTAATACCATGGAAGGAAATTTTTGAGAGGGGATCACACATGGAAAAAGAATAAAACAGTAATGTTTTTAACTATTTGTTGGATAATTGTAATTGAAACCATATAAAAAATTGTTTAAAATGTATATAGAAGTGTGTTTGTTTTCAATTCATGATTTCAATTAAATGTATATAGCATTGTTTGTGAAACTCTTGTGCATGCTCATATGTTCTTCTATGATTTTTGTGTGTGTAGATGTTGATCTGTGAAGCTTTTTTGTGAGTAGGTGTTGTTTTGTACTACGTGTGTTGGTGCTGTCTCAGGTGTGCAGGTTTTGTATAGGTGCTGCTATCTCAAGTGTGTAGGTGCTGCATTTTCCTAAGAAACTTGGCCTTTATCAGCATTTTTTAGCACTGATAAAGGCCCCCTCTTATCTTCTCAATGATTAACAACACTTTTCTAGCACTGTTAAAGGCTGTTTTTAGCACATTTAAAAACCTGATTTTTAGTAGTGTTAATCTTACCCAGTAATTACTCATCAACCTATTGGTAACTCAATACATTTTCAAGTTAGGAGGGTTTAGAAATTTATTATAACAGGAAATATGGATTACCTTCCCTAATAATTACAATATCTATCTTTACTAAATCTATATATATATATATATATATAATCATTTTTAATTCTCAACATGGTCAAAATTCCACGATCCCTCCTACTCAATAAATCAACCACCTTTTCGGTTTCTCTATGGTGGTGGTTTATAAAGAAATTGTATTCTTTTAGTACTTATGACCATATTCTTTTCCACATATTGATCTCATTTTGAGATAATATATACTTTAAAATCTGGTGGTCCATATATAACATATTTCACTATAGAGGTGGTGTATCTAAACTATTTAAGTAAAGATTACATATTCATACTCAAGGTTGCGAGTTGGATAGGTCTGTTCATGGATTTTTAATTTCCATGATATAGAGGAAATCAAGATATCATTCTACATGAGGACACAACCAAGTCCTTTCTTTAATGGATCACTATATATTAAAACTAATTTCATACCTGATATTATATTTAATACTGGTGAATTAATGTTTATTATTTTTATCTATTGAAATCGTTCCACTTATTCACTTGACCATGTGAATTTTACCCCTTTATATGTTAACCTTGTTGATGGGTTATCCAACTGGGAAAAATATTTAATGAACAATTGTTGATAATATTCCAAACCTAGGAATACTTAGATCCTTGTTATATTCACCAGTGTAGTTCATTATTTATCTACATTTTATTGTAAATGGTTAAAAAATAATCCTTCCTTTAGATATTATGTCCATGAAAAGAATCTTTATTGAGAAAAAATTCACACTTATTATATTTCCCATGTAACACCTCTTTTTTAAGGGTCTTTAGAATTATTTTCAAATGACTATCATTATTTTAAAATATCTTAGAGTATATCCAGATTTAATCAATTTAGACCATGATAAATGTATCAATATAGTCATTCAATACTCTATTCAACACATCCACAATGACTGAATGTTCATTAGTCAATCAGAAATTCATTATTGTAAACTCATAATGTCTATACCTTGTTTGAAATGATGTCTTTGGTATATAATCCTTCTCCATTCTATGATGATGATAACTAGAGAGAATATTGATCTATAAAAATTATTGGGATTGTTAAATTTTATCTAATAAATCATCAATGTGTGGTAATGGATACTTATTATTTATATTAATGACATTTTCTCCCTATAATTGATGCACAACCTTATAATCCCATCTTTCTGTTTCATGAATAAAATAGGGTCTCTCCATGGTGAAACACCTGGGTTTATAAATCACTCATAAAAAAACTCTTAAAACAAATTTTTTAACTCAATGGACTCCACTATTTCCATTCTTGGGGGGAGATTTAGATATAGGTCATGCATCTGGAATGAATTCAACAGTGAACTTAACCACTTTCTCTATTGGATGATCACCTAATTCTTCTAAAAAAACATTAATGATTTTATACACCAAAATTAAATCCACAATTATTAGAATATTTTAATTATACATTTATCCTATTTTATCTCCCTCTCTTCCCAAAATTTAATTAATTAGAGAAAATAGGGGAGGGTCTATAAATGATTTAGATGCTGATGTTTCCCCAATAATTATAAGAGGATCCACTTCACCTTTATGAACCATAATATTTTTCTATTAGACATAAATATTTCTATTGTAATTTTAAATTCCGTCAGGTCCAATGATCATATCAATGTAAACCATAAGCATAGTAAGAAAATTTGGAAATATGGTATTCCCATGATTCATAATTGGAACTACACGAAACATATTTTTTGTAACATATTTTGACATGGTGTCTTAATTGGTAAATTACAATCTAGGATTCTAGGAAAATATCAACTATTTTTTGAATACATAGATGATATGAAAGAGTAATAAAATCTAGAATCAGATAAAACATTAACTAACTTTGAGGTTATGCAAAAAGTTATTTAAAATACAACATTTGGAACTTCAACTTCAATTGTGGAAATTTGGTAAGCTTGGACTTTCTCCCATAGCGTTTTATAAGGTAAATTACCTTGATGTTTGAGGAATTAGTTCACATAATATACCTTCTCCTTTGTGATAAATCATTTAACTTAAAAAATATTATCCATTCCTTTTCATTCATGAGTTTAATGGAATTTTTATTTACACTTTTAATAAACTATTGTTCATTTCCTATAATCCATAGAGTGTTTATTCCCATTATTTTCCCATGTGTGAAATCCCACCCTTCCAACATTCCCCTTTATCACAGTATTTTTCCATTGATTCTTAGTAGGCCTATTCCACTCCTAATTTTCCTTCAATACATACATATTGGTGAACTATTTTTATATCTTATTTGTTCTTAGGACTATATCCTTAAATGATGAAAAGTTATGAGATACCAATACCCTTCAAAGGCATAGATTTAACCCATCAATGAAACAATAAATATTAAATTATAGTCTATGTACATAGTCTTTATTATTCATTACTAACCTTCTAATGTTAGCTTCATAGTCTACATAACCCCCCAATTTTTCTAAGATTAATGAACTTCATTTCCATTTCTTCTCTTTTCTCCTTAGGAAATTATTTTTCATAAAACACATCCTTGAAATCAAATCATTCCATGGGAACGAACTCATCTTCCTCATTAGTTATTCAAACTAGTTACCACCATTAGTCTATATCTCCCTTCGGATTATAGACTACCATGGTGATTTTTTCCTTTTCACTGATTCCAAATGCATTAAAGATATTATATAGGGATGCGATTAATTTTTTAACCACCAATAGAATAGTTATTTCATGAAATGATAGTGGTTATTGTCAGCTGATGTTTTTCAACATAGTCACACCATGTTAAGGATTTTTAGATCACTCTATATTGGTGATATTATTTTTGATAACGTTGGTCAATTTCCCTAAAATAGTTATTATATGATTATCATTATCTAATAATCCATTATATTGTTTTGGGGGAACAAACTATGAATGGTTGTGGGTATTGATACAGTTCTTATTCAACACAATAGTCACCATATTTCTATATTGGAATACATATATTGAGCTCATGATATTGAATAATAAAATATAATTCCTATTATGTTTTCCAGAGTGTTCCCCAAATATCATGAGGGTTTCTCATAGAAATTTCAATATCCAACCAGGTTCCTAAAAATATAGTACCCAAGGTTCTTACAAACCTCCTTTGATACCAAATATAACATGGTTTCTATTAAACCTCCTTTTATAATCACACATGGTTCTATTATATGTATCTAGGGGAAAGGAAATAAAATAAGGGAGATATGAGATGCTTAGTAAGGAGTAGTATACAGTGGAATCTATCATAATATAAACATGGAAGAAGTGATATGGGGATAATTAATAAACAATAGGAATATATAAGAAACTAAAACTGTGGTAATTCTATATCCATGAAAAAAATGAAAACAAGGATAATTATATTCATTGGTCCTATACTAATTTAATAGTTAATGTCAAGCATTAAAACATGATGTCATGTTTTTTTTTCAATACACTATAATAATATGGGAAGTGTTATAATCCAAATATGAAGATGTTTTTTGCATGAAAAAAATCACTATATTAAGGGGATATATTATTTGGGGCCCACCAATCACCTATTTAATTCTAACGCATTCAATATAAGAGTCAAAAAGAAATTTCTTTCCATTCCCAAAGGATCTTTTAACTGAATAGAAATATGGTAATCTATATAATGAGAAATACATAAATAAAATACATCCCCATTCAAAAGAATAATATTTTTCCCAACCTGACTCACCAAGGATTTCGTGGGTAGTGGTAAGATAAGTGAGACACCCCAATCCCATGACCAATAGGGAATTTAATGGAGACAAATAATTAGATAGTAAAAATTATAAAATGGGATGTCTTAGCCTAAAGTAAATGTTTTTACATGCACAAACAAAACCATGAAATAGTGTAGAGGTATAATAAAAGTGATGAACATATATAGTGTAAAAATGTATGAAATAAACTCTAAAAAATTAATATCAGAGTAAAATATCATAATTAAGATAATACAAAGGGAAGAAATACACACTCAACTAGAAATACAGGGGAAAATACCCAAACAAACAACAACTGTAAAGAGTAGAGTGGGATATAGAACAATCCAAATCTCATAGTATGATAAAAAAATCAGTTAGTTCCACCATGAATTGATAAGTTTCACTGATAAGAGTTCCACCATAATCACCAATAATCTATCTGTCAAATTAATAAGACACAAAAAATGTGGGAAAATCACATCTAGGGGTGAGTATATACATACCTAGTTGGACACCCTGAAATCACTAAACACAAATCATCCGGACCAGTATTAGCGAGATCATCACTACTAAGTAAAGTCAATTAGAAAATGATAAAACAACCATAATCATAATAACATAGATATTCTCAGTAATAATAGTAAACAAAGCGAGAATGAGAATCTCTATATCCATAACCCATCCATAATGATGGGTCATCCTAATGCTCCAAAGTTCTATATCTGGTTCCAAGCATGATGCATGATATCAAAAGAAATACATGTGGAGGACCCACACCTCAACACTATTCCCACATCCAAGGGGACACAATATCCAATAGGGGACCAATGTCTTGGTGTGATAATGGGCAGGGGGGGCTCTTGATAGGTAGAGGACCTGAAGCCTAGTGTGTTAGGGATTCCTCTTTTTTTGTATAGGACCCACACCTTAGTGCATCAGGGGGTTCCACTTGGTAGATAGATGAACCACGCCCAATGCATCAGGGAGTACCAATCTACCAATGTAAAGAGTATTGGGACCTGTAGATTGGTGCAATGGGTGGGGGGGGGCAGCCCTTGCCTCAATATCTCTATTGTGATCTACCTCAATCACCACCATCAGTTAAGATGTTTCTAAAAATATTTATTCTCATAAAACCTCATTTGTCTCTCAAGTTCCAAAATTATGGCCACCATCATGTTCTATAAGAAAACTAATGAAAATAGACTACTCACATGTCCATATTTGTTCCTCAGAAAATCCCATTGAACACATAAAGGCTCTCCATCAACCTTAGGAGTTAAAATATAAATCTACCAAAATTACACTATAGATGGCCAATAACATATCAATGGGTAATTTCAATATAATTCATATTTAAAAAACACTGATAAGGAAATTATGTTACCAAAATAGTCATCTGGTGAAAAAATTCATTTCATCATAACATGTACAAATGTCGCTTTATAGGCATGAACCACGAGTTGGAATTAAAAACCCAAAATTTCTTTTGGATCAACTAAATCAATACTCTGACCATGATTTCACCAATGTTTCATCAACCTGACATCATTTTAAGAGGACATAACATAAAAAAATTAAACAAATAATGATAATAATGGAATTATTTAATTATTTAAATTAATATTTTAAAGAGAGGTAGGGGCCTCATTCCAAACACCCCTCAATTTCCATTCTATAGATATAAATAATAATAATATTATTTATATTATTATTATTATATTATTATTATTATATTAAATAATGCAAGGGAGGAGATACCTCATGTGACAACCCTAATAACGCCTTTCCGTCATCATTATTATCATTTTTTGTTAAATTAATACATAATAATAATAATAATAATAATAATAATAATTACTTAAACTCCCCCTCTCCCCTCTCAAATCACATATATTGGGGGGATTTCACACTGAAAATTGATGATCCACCACCTCCTCATGCTGCATGCCACCACTTCCTCCACACCTACATCAGTTGGATTTTCCATTGCAACACCAGTCCCAAAGTTGCTCGACCACACCTCGTCTATCCCATTCAACATGTGAAAATAATCTCAAGAAGACATGATATTTTCTCAATATGGGACACAAAACCACCATTACTTGATCCATCATTAAGATCTTGTTGTCACCTCCAAACCCATGTCACTTCTCCAAAACAAAAATATGAAATTGTCACCATGGTATATTAAGATAAGTAATGAATTTAAAATTATTGGTACTTCCAAATACCATAAAATCACTAGCCAAATGAATAATTTTTTTAACACCAAGAATGAAGAGAGAATGGAACCTAACATAAAGTGACCCTTGATCGATGTTTGTATTCATTTGGCCATCATCGACAAAATCTAATGAATGAGCATTACCAAATCAAAACTAATAAAATAGGATAAATAAATATAAAAGTACTTGAACTAGGAAGAGAAAAAAAATCACTGGGAAACCAATGAAGATAAATTCATTATTTAATTTAGGAAAAATTAAATTTTGTTCATCATAAATTATTAATGGAGATTAAACCATAAAAAAAAATTCCCAGTATCGTGTTTGTATTGATTATTGATGAAGAATATTTCTACAACATTTTCATTGGTGATATCTATTAACTATATCAATGATGACAATGATCATGGTACATCAATCCTTGTTCCATGATCCCATTATCATCTACCAATGCTCTCTCCACCGAAGTTCTCCATCCTCTCATTCCCTCAAGGATCATGTGGCATATCCAAGGGAATTATCCGTAGTTATTTTTACACAAGGGTGTCACTGCGGATTCTCAACTAAATAATAAAAAAAGTAATAAACATAAAAAATTTAATTCAACCTTTACATTTCATTATCCAAGGATTTGGTTCTTAGAAGAATTATGTTATGCCTATGATAAACCTCACATTCCATATTTAATTGATATCTCATAATTCCGATAAAAGATACTATTTTTAGATATTCCACTATTTCTACATAACTTTTAACATGGTATATAATATATTTAGTATTTTAAAATCACTGCATTGAGGTTCTTGAGCCCATTAATTCAATGCCAACTTAGTTTTTGTCTTCGATAAAATTCCATAACATTTTCCAATATCTTACGAGGGAAAATATTATTTTTTAAACTATTTAGACCTATAATAATTTTCATATAAAAAAGAGAAAACATACTCTTAGTGAGGATACAGAGCTTTAATCTGGGTCTCCCACTCCCATGATCTCACCTAGAGGTTCCCATACTGATAAAAATAATCAACTTAATGAAAACACTCACCCATGAAGTGTCTTATCCCATAGGATCTCAAAATACATTAGTCCCTTCAAAAATAAAATTATAACCTCAATTTCTAGCCCACCCTAACTGACATCATTCAATGAGTCATTCAAATAACTCCTTAACATTGAAATATGGAATACATCATGCACCCTATCGAATTACAGTCATAGGTTTAAGTGGTACACTTCCTAGATAACTTGATGAAATAACTAGAAAAAGGTCTTATGAAACTCAATGATACAATACAACCCTATCCAAATAGTTGTAACCCTTGATGTGGTGGGATCTATTAGATGAAATGATCTACTCAATGAACTCCAAATTCCACCATCATTGGCCCACAAAGGGATCATGAATATTTCCCCTAATCATGAAATAAATGGAATATCATGGTTTGAAATTATCATTGATGTACCACCATTATTCCAAACAACCTCCGATACACCTAAAATCCAAAAATTTCATTGATGATCTACTATGGGATGGTTATAAAGTAGGACAAAATGGTGAGTTGGTATGAAATCACTCAGATAGTGTTGTGACCTCTCAATAATCATGGAAGCACAAATACAAAAGCAATAAATTTACCATAACATTTCTACTTCTGTTTTGGAACCTTATTCTTGGAAAACTCATAGGCGATACATCAATGTTTTAACTTAGTAACGTGATACCACATCCATGGACACCGAAGACAGTTTCAAAGGATCACAGTACATCAACAACTCTTTTGGATATACTAATAACATATATCAAAAAACCTCCTCAACAGTTCCTTTTATAGAGTGACTGATGTCACTCTCCATCATCAAAAAAGTATGACATAGTCTCCACCATCAAAATATCCATCACATACTTGTCTAATGGTTATTTGGTTACACAAGATCTTATAATCAATTTCCAAAAGTTCTGCCTCCCTAACACACTAAATAAGTGAAGGGGTAATAATTATCTATTATTGGAACACTACACCAACACCTTTCTCGACAACAATGAATTAAAAACATCTTTGTGGGCATCTATCATTTTTTCCATATTATCATGTGATCTTGAATCCCACGCTACCATAAAATTTTATTTGTCTGTTTTCACTCTCTTGTCTAAGAAGACACATCCCAATAGGAGGGACGACGAATCTAGAAATGATACATTTAGAGATTATAATAAAACTAGTACTCTCATAAAATGTATGGAACCATCCTTAAGTGTCACACGTTATCTACGTTTGATGTTGAGTACACGTGGGTATCATTGAATGAGACTACCATAAACTAATATGATAATGGAATAATGGTATTTTCAATAGGTATGACAAAACTTCTAGGGAATTAGAAATGATGAAAGGTATCAGTATTAACTTAAGGTAACCATAGTGGATTTTAAATGTCACCTCAGATATATCATCCTATAGAACCTAATATTGGTGATAACCTGAATAATGTTTGAACATTAAGAACCACTTTTCCATTAACCACGTGTTGAATAATTCATTGATTCATGGTGACAGATACTCCCCTAAACATCACCTAGTTTAGTTGATTTAAATTCACTCTTGACACCACAATATCAGATATACTTTTATGAAAAAACACTCAACTACCTAGGATATGACACTAGGTCTATTAAAGTTCCTTTGATGTAGATTATCCAACTAAACCTTCACCTATCACAACAATGAGGTGTCATCTAATATGATATCATAGATATTGGGACATCCTTGGTGGAAGTATTGGTTGAATAAAAAATTCTATGGGGATATAAGTCACGTATTTAGGGGAGACAACCCCAAGCTACTCCAACACCGTAGGAAGTTGAATGCTCCAAGAATCAACTGCTCCATAAGATATACTTACTAAAAAATAAGAAATCGGTTGTATCCTCTTACATACATGACTATATTTCACTTCTTGGCATTCATTAACACTAAATAAATAAGATTCCGTCCCACTAACATAGATATAAAAAACTCCCATGGGTAACAATCAATTAAGAATGGATGGTACCAAACTAGTCCATACTCAGGGAAACACTAAACCGTATCTTCACCTCTATAAAATTACTCCACACGAGGCTCTCTCTTATCTTATATATAGGTCACACTATTTTTTGAATTGTGTGACAACTAATTCATATATGTAGGATAATATAAATGATAGGGTTGAGAAAAAAAGGCAACACTAGAATCTATAGTCCTTAAAAAAGGGATGTATTCTAGGGAATGACCTATGACTATGTACCCAAACTCTATGTAGAGTAGAGAAAACATAGGTCACTCATAGAAATACACCTAGAGCCTCTGATTCATAATCCATGACTACTTGAAAATATCATTACCCTTGTATGCATTTCCTCTCAAAACTAGGCATTTATTTACACATTAACACTCCAAAACAACATTAAACATGAAAGTGGGAGGATTTTATCTCCCACACCTAAAAACTATCCTCTTTTGTAATAACTGACTAACTCACCAAATATGAAATCACATAAAAAGAATGAATTGTGATCGGGGATGTGTATGAATTCTTTTTCTGTTCAATGTTATGTTAAACATCACCAAAATGGGGCTCTACTGATTCCCCATACCACCCTCATGAAGTATTGTTTCTAGGACCTCCATAAAGAGAGGTCCCATCCAAGTAGGACCCTTGAACCATTTCTCTACAACCCAAGAAGAGGGTCTAGCTGACCATGAAACCTGGGAAATCACTATATTTTCAACATATGAAACACAAACAATAAAGGTTTTTCATCTGTCCGTACAACCAAAACCAACTGTTGATCTATGTATAAGAATGGTTTCAAGGGAAAACATTTGATTAGTTAGGGTCTACACAATCCGTAAATCTTATACCACTACCATAAGATAATCTTATAGTTACCAAGGGGTTTATCTCACTAAAAAACATAATCATTCTATACATATAGAACTAATGTAACATAATAAGCTTGTGTGTACCATCATCCTATCCTGTTCGAGCCATTGAGTGATCCACATGTATAATATCATTAACCAAAATGACTAGAGGTGGGCCCATGATCTACCCATGAGGTGTAAGAACTACCCTATAATTATCTAGAAGGGACGCCTCTCAAAATATTCATTATACTGGGGCCTCTTCTCTCTATTGGTTGTCGTCATGAAATTGTATAGAAATCATAATCGACTTCATCATGGTGGAATATTGATAATTATAACTACATACAGTGTTATGAGAACATATATGGGGAACTAACTTAGAAAGGATGTGAATGTGAAAATATCCAATCCTATATGATGAATTTACAATTTTTTTCCTATAATAAATATCTCAGTATGTTGAGTCAACAAGTAGGTTGTCAGAGTCCTCGTGAGTAGTTACATCATCTGTCGCACCAACATTGGGTTCCCTGGACTGAGATATAGACTCAAGGAACTCTATCACTATTTACCAAATTTCCCAAACGAATCATCAAAACATGGTCAAGACTCCAAACACTGGTTGAGAGAATAAATAACTTTAATACCACACTATCATGGCTTGAACAACCAGGGGTTTCTTAGCAAGATGTAACCAAGTGAGAAACCTCATGCCAGCCTCCATTAGGGAAGGGACTTCGGGTCATCAAAAAGGTCTTCAGGCCATAAGGCCTTCAGGCCAAAAAGATCATAGAGTAGCCCAGTTCACATAGAGCATGCCCCAGAAGAGGATCATAGAAACAATAGTAGTCACCAGACACAAAGATAACCAGATTGTCAGAATGAGAGGGTATGGCAACCGCCATCGAGACCTGGCAACATGCAGCTTTGTACGGAGCAATGCTAGCCGATCAACAATCAAAGGTGGGGATATAAAGGCGATCAATGATGCAAACACTGGGGAGGGACAGTTCTAGTGGGATGGGCCTATGGGTCATGTAATGGGCATGGTATGCCTTTGGGCCTTCAGGTCATGTATTGCGAGTCATGTCGGTCCTTATGCCTTGGGCCTACGGGTCATGTATGGGTTACCCTTCATCCTTTAAAAGGGTGATTATATATAATAAAATAAAATAAAATCATGAAATGACCTCTCTAAAATAAATATTAGATTAAAATAGTGTAATGAAAATTATATGAAGGGAAAAATACATGTCCAACCAAAAATACAACTGGAAAGACCCAAACTAACAACAACTATAAATAGTAGAGTGGGGGAGATCCGGACAACATATCCGAACGTCCGAAAAGAAAAAAAAGGTTAGTTCCACCATGAACTGATATGTTCCGATGATACTATGTCTATGATATTCACTACTAATCTATTATCCACTGTATAAGACACCACATGTGTCGAAAAGTTCTATGCAGGGTTTAGTATATACATACCCAGTAAGAAGTCCCAAATTTACAAAACAAAAAGAATAAAAAGAGAGAGTTGTCAACTCATCAACAAAATGGAATGAAAATAAGAATACGAGTCAACAATCATAATCATAAAAACCCAGATATGATCCACATAAATCTCAAACAAAGAGAGAATGGGTATCTTCATCTTAACAACTAATCTATGAATGATGTGTTAAAATGAAAATATAAAAGTCCATATCCAATTCCCACCACCATGCGTGACCTCATAAGAAATATATGTGGATGATTTACACCTCACTACTAAACTCTATATCAAGTGGGAGCTATCTGTAACGGTGTAACCACACCTTGGTGTGATGGTGGGGGTTCCAATTGGTAGGTAGAGGACCCACGCCCAAGTACATTAGGGGGTGAAACTCGGTAGGTGGAGGACCCACACCCTAGTGCATTAGGAGGTTCCACATAATAGATATATGACCTTTTACCTAGTGTCCTAGGGTGTAGTAGTCGACCAATGTAAAGAGTTTGGGGGACCCACGCCCTGGTGCGATGGGGGTGGGGTTGGTGTTGGATACACTAACATCTATCTAATGATCCTTCTCGATCACTACCATTGGATAAGTTTCACCTAAAAAATCATCCTGATTGCAAAACCTTGTGTTATATCTATGATTCCAAAATAAAGGCCACCATCACACTATACATGAAAAACTCGCCAGAATGGACTACTCATGTATCCAACTCATAACCTCAATAATTCTCATAGAACACATAAAAGGATATCCATTTGTATTAAAATATAAAACAACAATCTATCAAACTAACACCTTATATAGGAATGAATGTCCAAAAATAACATTCCATTGTGATCTACATTGTAATAACACTCAATACATGCTACTTATTTAACCAAAATAGACATTCAGTGAACAAATACATTTCATAACAACATGTATGAAATTCAATCCATATGCCAAACACACTAGTTTAAATTCAATACCCATGATTGTTCTTCAATCAACTTCCACAACACTATGATCATGATAGCATAAAAGGTTCTTCAATCCGATATCATTTGAAAAGGATATTTATGAATAAAAAATTCTATATAGATTATCTTAATAATAAAATTGTTTTATTTTTTAAATAAATATATAGGATAGAGGTAGGGGCCTAATTCCACACACCCCTCAATTTTCATTCTTTAGATACACAGAATAATTATAATATTTACTATAATATCAATACTATATGTTTATTATATAAAATAAAGTGGGGAGGAGATAACTCAAATGGAACCCTTGATCATGCCCTAACCTCATCATAATTATCTTTTATTATTATTATTATTATTTCATTATTATTATTATTTATTAATTAATACCTCACCTCTCCCTCACCTCTCTCTAATCACATATGTGGGGGGGGGGATTCTAGGTCTTAAACCACTGGGACGTCACCTCCCCACACTACATGCCACCACCACCTCCATTCATATTGTGGATGGATTATCTAACACAACACCAATTATAAAGATGAATAGAATCCCCTATTACATCCCATTATTTGTACACTCATCAACTCAATAAATCGTGAGATCAACCGAACTTGGATCACAAAACTATCAATACTCGATCCATTATTGGGATCCAGTTTCTATTACCAAACCCATATCACATCTCCAAAACCAAAATCCAAACTCATGACCATGATTCATTGGGACAAATAATGATGTCACAATGATGGATCCTTCAATATATCCTTGAATCACTAGCCAAATGATCACTGTTGATGAATTACAAGAACATAGAGAGAAAGGAAAATAACACAAAGTGATCCATGGGTGATTTCTGTTTCATTTTTCCCAACGTCAATTGAAAATAATGAATGTGGGTTATAAAATCAATAAGAATAAATGGGGATATATTATTATCAAATTAAAATATTTTGGAAGATAAAATCTACTATTGGAAAACTAGAAAAGTTCTATTCATGAACTAATATAGGAGGAATTAATTTTTGTTTGTTTCAAATTATAAATGGGGATTAAACCACAAAAAATAAAATATACTACCTCAAGATTTGATAGATAACTAATAAATAATGTTTACATACCAATTTAATTTATGATATCCAAGAACTATATCAATGATGATGATCATTGTGGAACTTCGAACCTCATCCAACAACCCCATAATTACCCACCAATGATCTCACCAGTAGATTTCTCCACCCTCTCATTCCATCTAGTATTATATAGATTACACTAGGTAATTAACCATATATGGGCATATATAGAGGTGTTGTTAGGGTTTCTCAAATAGATGAAAATTAAATTAATTAATTATTTTATTTCATATAATTTTACCATGACAAAGCATTGTCTAAGTATAGGATGCCAACAAGACTTATGACATACCTAGGGAAAGATAAACATTTTATATTTAACAGAAGTATCAAAACTCATATCAGCATATTCAATTTTATTATATTCCATTATTTATAAAAAACTATGATTTTTAGATATAATATATTTAATATTTTAATATCACTACATTGAGACTCTTAAGGTTTTATAATTCCATGTCTTTAAAGCGTATATATTCAAAAATATTCTCTAAAACATTATAAAGTATTTCAAGGGAAAATAGATTTATTACAATGTGGATGTATAGGGGAACATACCTTAATTAACAAAGATATTATGGGGCATCATTAAAGTATAATAAATTACCCTTATCAAAAAATATAGTGGTAAGGGTACTTTCAATTTTTCTGGGTTATCCATGGAAGATAGTAATTGGGTTCAATAAGATTCATTGGTAAGATACCAAATCAATGGTAGAAAAAATCCTTCATTATAGTTTATAAAGTGTGGGAATATTAAAAATTATAACCCCTAAGGGTGTCTAGCTAGGTGTTTAGTCTAAGGCCCACTCATCATGAATTAGTGTAATTATTGATTAAATGCTCAACCAACAATTTTTGTGTTGATATATCCTAGGTAATATACACTTAAAACATATCCAATTTACACTATCTAGATAGGGATACATATTCTAAGAAAATACACATAGTTTTACACTAAAAAGACTTATGATGGGTTATCCATGATGGAAAAGATTTATTTTTACAACATTTTTTGTAAATATTGAATAAAAATGTAATGTTAGAGGGATAACAATATATACTTGTAAATCCTTTAACATTCACGAGTAATATGGTAAATATTATTCCTTGTAAATATATTCAATGGAAAAAAAATTTGTAGTGAATATTACATGAGTCCTAATGAATAAAAATTGAGAAAAAATACCCACTTTTGGCTTGGGTAGAAATTCAATCATAACCTATTCAAAGGTAGGGATTGAAATTGATCTTTAGTTACCATGATTAATTTTTTTTCAGGATATATTATCTCAAATATCTGGGTTATTTACACCACATAAAGGGAATAAGGTGTATATTAAAAAATATGTCGTAAAGAGAGGTATCCAAGATGGAACACCCTTACCTCATGTTATGACTTACATAAACATACTTTAAACTTTTATATAAATAATAAATCTATCTTAATCAATTAATTTAGAAATATACCCATATCCATTTTCATTTATACTCTTCCTAAATAGACTTAATCATATTCATTATTCATTGAAATTTATTCATTAATATGTCATTAAATTTATACTTATGGGTGATTTATAATTACTTATGGTGTTTTATATTCCTTTCATGAGTGTTTTAATCATTATAATTAAAGGTTAAATCAATTATAAGAATGCTTAAATTATTCTTGACCACCAAAGGGTGTTTTATTAACTAATTATTCAAATATTTATATGAAATCTCTAGTATAATTATAATTATTATTATTTATACTTTTATATTATATTATAATGTTAACTGTGTACCCATATTCATTCTTGATATAATTTCATAGTATTGATTGAGTAAGTTATTAAGCCGAACCAAATATTAACATAACCTAATTTAATGAGTGATTATGAAGTAGATTTATTGTAATACCATTGTACCAAAAGAATAATGATGTTATTTGAGGTTTATTACTATGATATATAATAATTTGAAGGTTTTATAAGAATAAGTAATGGATATGAAAATATTTCCCAATTTTAATAAAATATTATCATCATAGTTTGCTTATTTTAAATGATTAAATTCACAATGATCATTTTTTGATTGTTCTATTAATATATTATACAATATTTTATAATAAAAACTTAATTATATCATAAACATTATATTTTTTCTTTAATACATTCCTTATTTCAATCCTTGTAAGGTGGTGAAGAAAACAAAACATGTGCGTCATTGAGGTGGTAGTCCGCATAGTATACAAATGACGGTTTATTTTTATCTTTCATGAATGGGGAAAGGTGGTAAGTTTTTATTTAGTGAAAAAATATTATACCATTATTACTAAATTTATCATATCATATTGGTAAAAAAAATTAAAATGGAAATTAAAAAGGAAAATACGTTAGTGAAAATATTTAACTTATATATATAACATTCAGTTTCTCTTAAAATATTCCTTTGAAAAGATTAAATTAGGTTAATATTTTGTGAACATAAGATTATGAGATGGAAATATTATGAAATAAGAAGGAAATAAGTTATATTTTTAGGAGTAAACTAGATTATTAGAGTGGTATTGAAGGGTTGGTAGAGGTCCCTTTTATAAGTGGTGATAATGATATTCTTTTAAATATTTAAACATAATATAAAGAGAGAAAATGATAAACATGTCATGTTTATCTAAATATAAAAAAAAATACAGTGTAGGGTATTAAAAGTTCAATAATTTCTCTACCAATCAATTATAGACACGTTCTTGTTTCTTGTTTCAATACCTTTACCCCTTGAATTATTACTTTCACTAATTTATCATTTACTATAGTAACTAGTGTTTATCTATGGTAACTTAATTTTTATTCTTAAAAATAAATTGGTCATAATTAGATAATTTATAACTAGTGATTTTAAATATTAAATCCATTTTTTTCTGATTCAATTTATTTAATTATTTAAAATTAATTTTAAAATAATTGATGTATTTTATATTAATTTTTTTTTGAGAAAAATATTAAACACAATTAAAAAAAATATCATAGGTTTTTAAACAATAATAAATACTTTAAAATTTATAATTTAAATTATAAAAAGGTTTCATAAATTTATAATTCATACTTATGTACTAATAATGATAAACAATTCATAATATTAGTAAAAATGGTAAATAGAACTATTAAATTAATTTTTTTTGAAAAAAGATAAAAAAATCATTTTAAGATAACATCTTTATGAAGAAATAAAAAAATAACATTTATTTTTTAAAAATATAATTGTGACATTTAGAAATTAAACTTTTAAATATACTTATAAATAAAGGAAATTTGGAGTGTGTGTTGTGTTATTGTTTAGGATATGGTGTTTACATTCTATAGTAGGATATCATGTATTACATTAAGCCTTCAAAACTAATATAAATAACCAAAAATTTGATATATTAGATCAATAAGAGAGACTCCCAACCCCCTATTCTGATATATTAGAAATACAGATGGATTGCATTGCCCCTAAGTGATCAATATCCTAATAAATGTTGTTGGAGGGATGAAATTACCATTGATTAAAGGTAGACAATGATGATATGGGATGGATGAATTACCCATATATTGATCAATATACTATGGTATTCATAGTATATTATCCTAGGATCCATCTGTTGATCCTAACACAACTGGACATCCTAGGAATTATTCTGAAGAATCATCCATGTGAGTGATATTGGTTGTCAAAATTACATGATGTGCTTATAAAGACATTGATACTATCCAAATTAGGTATGCTTGATCCCATGTTTCAAGTTAGAACCCAAGGGCTAACATTTGTTATTTAATTTTTTTTTATATGGTTATTTATTTTTTGATTCTGATAAAATCACATGTGCACACTTTATTATTTTGTTATTTATGGTACTAGGTTGGTGGTGACCTACTAATTTTTAATCATACCCTGATCATGCTATCATGGCAGTTGGCTACCTGTATAGTCTTTATTATCCACATGATCAGGTTGGTTATGGGCCTCGAGTATAATTTTTAAGTGAGATATATCAGAAGGCATGTGAAGATCTAGGTGAGGCGAGGCTTGTGGATAGTAGTAGACCCTTTGTGTTTTTTGTTATTATTATTTTATATATATGTGTTTGAACTTGTGGATTCTCAGTTCTTGTGTATTATAATGATCATGATCATTTTTTATTTCTTTCTTCAATATTTAATTTTATGAATTCCTTATTTTATTTCTTATATATACTAAGTCTTATTATTGTGGTTGCTTTTTTAGTTTTTGTCCACTATTATAGTTCACTATAATATTGAGTTATATTATACCCATCGTAGCACCCTATACCTGAACTACCGGTTTTCATCCTCTTGCATATAGAGAGGTGCACATGAGATCCCACGGTGACCCTTTCCTATTACTATTTATAGTGATCTGGGGCAGGGACGTCACAAAGTATGATTTATAATGATTATGGGATTGTTTTTCCTATTTTTTTAATTTAAATTAATATATTTTTAAATTATTATTTGTTTATTTAAGATAATTACTTATCATTTTACTCTTGTACTAGTGTAGAAATAGGCATGCATACATGAATCATATTTGGCATATTTGATCCACATGACATTTGTGTGCCTGTGTGTTAGGGTTCACATATTTAAAGTGTCAATAAAAACTTATATATATTTTCTATATGTAAAATTTTAGTGGAATTATACTCATATTGACCATGATTTTTAACTAATGAGTATATAGTGAATTTTCATTGTATTTTATACAGATCTTATCATGGTACATTATTCAATTACGATCACAAAGTCCCTGGGTGAAAATTATCCATAAAAAACCATGGTGTATTGATATAAGTTTTATATTCCTGATGGGTGTTCTATAATAGGCATGGGTTTCCTTAGGGATATAGATACACTTGATAGGGCTTGTAAGGCCATGTGGTATGCCTTGACTTTGGTGAGGTAAATCTCTTGGATTTCATGGGTATTGTGTTTGTGTAAATATGGAAAGGTTATTGTGATTAATATCCATATTATTATGTTTATGGATTCAAATTGGATAGTTAGAATGTCCCTAAAATATTTGGTATAAGGTGTGTGTATCATGGGTAACCTCTTTTCGATTTTGAGTAACGCTTGAATGTTGAGGGATTTTGTTGTAGGCCTTTGTGTGAGTGTGATTCATTGGTTATGTTGAAAAGAGTGCATTGGGAGGGCTTATTGTTTGATTGTGTTGACATGAAATGGAGGCATGGTTTGTTTTAAGTAACTTGAGCCTATTATTTATAGAATATAACACAAGAGATCATGGTTCGAGTTGTATTATTTGGAGATACATAATGGTAAACCCATTTTGGATTTAATGAGATCAAGTTGAATTGTTTGTAAGAACCCATGAAAGGGTTTCTCAGAGAATCCACTCTAGATTGGGATTATTACAGTCAATGTTGGGGTTGATTTTTGGGAGGTTTCTTAATGTGTGAATACATGTTCTCATTGTTTATGATTTGTGATTATTTTGTTCTGGATTGTTAGAATTGGGTCTGCATAGATCCCTTCTGAATTATTTGGTTTCTCGGGGAACTCAGGTGATGTACTAGTGATGTTATGGTGTCTATATCCCTATTCAAGATAGACGTGGCGAGTCATGTGAATTTAATTGGTTAGTATGTGTAACAACCCAATATTTAATTATTTTTTCAAATAAATCTAATTTTCCAATATCTTACATTACACACAACACCGAGTTGAAACAAATCACGTTATAATATTTAAATATTATTTTATAATGTGATAGCTATCACGTAAATTTTGGTTTGGGTGATATGAGTAGGACTAAATAAATTATAAAAATGTTTACAGTTTACCCATGTATGAAATAAATTTTTTGTCTATCGATTGATTAAAAATGAAAATAAAAATCACTTGAAAGTAAAATTTTTTTTATGAAAAACAAATATTATGAACACAAAGTGTTTTTATAAATTATATTAGTCACTATTGGTGAATTATTTTATTTAAATTTTAAAAATTATATATTCAATCCCATTTTCCATCATTCAACTAATATTGTTTTACTTGAGATAGTAATAAAACTACTTTTTATTAAAAAATTCATTTTCTCTAATAAGAGGTTCATCAAATTTTTTTAAAAATATTTTGAAATTAATCAAGAAAATTCTAAAAAAATTATTTGAAAAAATGGAAATATTTTTTTCAATCAACATTTCAAAATTATATCAAATTTAATATTTTATAATTTTTTGAACAGATTAAATTTTTGATTAATAAAGAAAGATACTAATAATTATCTATTTGTTTAAAGCATTTACAATGTTAAATTTTGTTTTAAAATTCATTTTAAAAAAAATTAATTCAATTATATTATTAACAATCCAATAAATTGTATTTTAATCAATTTTATGATTGAATATTATATAAAACATTTTATAATTAAGAAAACTTTTTTATTAGAAACCCATTTTTTAATCATGATTTTGGGTTTAATTTTTAATTAAATTATTCGACAAATGTGAATTAAATTTGATAAAATGGATTCCATATTTTGAATTAGTATAATAATTCTATCTAATAAGGCCAACTTAATTTATTTCCATAATGAATAGTAAAATAAGTAAAGAAATTAATTACCATAGTTAAAGTTAAAACCTGGTTTTGTAGGTTACATGCGCACATATTATAATTAATTTTCCAAAATATTGTTTTCTTATTTAAAAATTGGATTTAATATATAGAATAATTGGATTAAAATTATCTAATATTTCCTATATTATTTTTATTCTAAAAGGATAAATTATATTATAAAACCCTTTTAGGAAGGATTTCGATGTAATCCTAAAGAAGTTGTCTAAGGAAGTGGTGTCGTTCTTAACCGAGCGTTTTTGTTTTATTTTTTCTTTCAACCCTTTAAAATAATCTTAAAATTTGTTGAAATAATATAACTAGTATATTAAATTTAATTATATGTTATTATTTTAATTTAATAACCTATATCCATCCCCTCTTCTGTCAAATGGGAAATAAAACTGTCGATCATGTGTATGAAGGACTACCGGCTCGTGAACCGATGGAATTCATTTTCCATCACTACCTCTCACGGGTGGATACAATGATGGATTTAATTTATATATAATAGGCATTTGAAAAAATTATTGTTATGAAATTTTAATATTATATCTAAATTATTACCTTCTTATCCATTTGAAAATGACAACGTTGCTCGTGTGTATGTGTGGACTACCCCCTCTATGAAGAGATGTGATACATTTTTCATTTTATTTTGAAATTGGTGGTAATACGGATAGATTAAATGAATATATATAATATATATGCTATAAATATTATTCTTTAAATTTTAATTAATATTTATATTTCTTTTATTCCATCTATTAAAAATGAAAACATCGTTCAAGCGCACTTACAGCCTACCGTCTCTATGAATGTTGTAATTCATTTTTCAGTCTATAAATTTTATAGATGAATATATATATATATATATATAATATTAAAATATATGATATTTATATCTGGATTTGTATTCTATATATGATGGAACATTAATCAAAGTACAAGGTCAAAACCACAAAACTAAAACATACATAAAAAATGAATCCCTTATCACCCAGAACAAATTTTTTAATAAATATTTATTATCAAACATGTGACAAAATGATATTATTAAATAAATATGGTATGTTATATATTATTATAGTTATTTAATATATTTATAATAAGTATATATTTATTATATATGAGGTTCAAACACATATCAAGGAAGTCATATCCGATTTAAGGGATTTTCGTCTCACTTTTATTTCTGTGAGACAAATGCTCTATTTACTAGTAGTTTATTTTATGTTGTTCATATAAAATCCATTAATTTATTTTATTATTTTTATTATAAATATTATTTAAATTTAAATTTTTTTATATATATTTCGTTAATTTATGGTTATTTTGATTAAAAAATTACTAAAGTGGTAAGGATTTTATGTTGCAATCTCAATGTTTTTAAGGGTTGTTTATTATTATGATTATGATGAGGAAATTTAATTATATAACAAAAATAATCTCATGAATTTTATTATAATATGGTTATTAATATAAATTAAATTTTTTTATTTCCTTTTCCTCTCTTTAATACTCTAGAGTCTAGAAGAATATTTTAATGGAAAAATTGGCTCTATTTCTCTATTGGGTCAAAAAATATATCTGCCACACAGTCGTGTTTTCTAAAAATCGTTTCAGGTTTTTTTAATATTCCTATATTATTTTATAAATTTATCTTTAACCATTTATTAATTTTTAAAAAATAGTTTAAAAGGAATATTATTGTCATTTTCCAAATGATCTACATCTTATCTTTTTATAAAAGTGTGAATGGAATATATGTTTTACCATACATGAAATGAATGAGATTGTCCTCTATATTTATTGCTAAATTATTTTTAATCTTACATTAAAATTGTATAAGGTTTTTTTCAAAGAAAATTTTCACTTTAATTTTTTTAATTAGTTATTTCATAGTGGTAAGTATATTTTCCTCAACAAATGTTTTAAGTGGTATATTAAAATAATTTTCATTCTAATATAGAATACATGGATGCTTCTTAATAATTAATGGGGATATTTTAAAGAACATAAATTTCCATGTAAATATTTTTTATATATAAATGGGAATTTTACGAGTCTGCAAAAATTGACGGCGCGTGATTCTGAGGCCCGGAGTGCCCGAAATTAATTTCTGATGTTTTGTTTGAGTACGTTCAATAAATGTGCGATCGGGTTTTTCTAACTTTTGAACCGGTGCTCAAAATTGAAATTTTAGGGCATCGATGAACTCGAAGTGCCGATATTCACTAGAGGAGACATTCACCTTGACGTCAGTGGGTTGAGAGTCAAAGATAGATTTTGGGTTTTTCGTGAATGAGTAAAATAAAAATAAACTTATGTAGCTTTTATTTTTATTTTATTTGTTAAAACCTCTATGTGAAAGTTTCGAAGTGGGGACCATAGACCTTAACCTCCCATGAGAGGTTATGTTGGTGGGGACCACTGGAGCCTAACCTCCCATGAGAGGTTATGATGGTGGGGACCACCTGAGGCATAAACTTCTTGAACTCCCCTCTTAATGAGGGAGAAACCTCTTAACTCCCTCTTTAATGAGGAGGAGCCTCTTGAGCCTCCTCCACATTAATTGTGTCAACACACCACCTTAATTGTGCCAACCATAAAATAATTAATTACACCAACCTATATAATTAATTTAATAAAATTTGAATTTTATGACAAGAAACATAATAGATCACTTAATCTATTATTTTGCGGATACATTTTCATGTTGGTGGATTTGGGAGAGGAGTTTTGGGAGAAAAGATATCCAACGATGAACACCAACGAAGAACTTATTCCATGAAGAATGTCGAATTAGACATCTTCCTTAAGACACCATTCAAGGAGGAATGTCATCGACTATGACAAAACGACACATGATCCTGGAATTGGAGGTGTGTGGTGGATGAGACGAACGTCGACAACTTCACCTTATTCCCTCCTTGTCGACAACAACAAACGATCATGTAGGGGATTTATTTTGTATGAATTATTTTTCCATGTTATTAAAGAGATTTATTTTTTGAGATTAGGAATAAATTGTCGCGGGGGGGGGGGGGGGGGTTGTAAAGCTTGACGTTCTTCTTCATGTTCTTGTTGAGCCATATGTTACCACCCTAACACGGATGGTACGGGCCAAACTAACATGGCCCAAACCCTCTGCAAATCTTGTGATGATTTGTGGTTGAACGCGATGAAGGAGATGATGCAACGACAACACCCCGCAACCACCTCTACCTCCTGACCTATGCTCCTTCGCGGCACCCCCATGGCCCAGTTTCCCCGCGTCACGCACAGCCTCTGCGCCCCGCAGATCCGCCACCCGCGTCCCCGCCACACCGCCAATGACTGCTGCGGTCAATTAACCGACTACCTCCATCTGAATCGAGCTGCAGCCACCATTTTCCGAGCTGCCACCTCCGTCCCAGCCGAGCCACCACCACTGTCCGCCAAGCCGCCGCCACCGTCCGCCATGCATCCTCCGCCATCCACCGAGCCACCGGCCGAGCCGCTCCGACCGAGCCACCCATGGCCATCCGCGCTGCTCCAGCTGAGCCCCCTATGACCAAGCCTCTCTGGACGAGCCACCCGCGATCGTCCATGCTGCCCCGACCACACCACCCATGGGCTTCTAAGCCGCGCTGGTCGCGCTGCCCGCGGCCTTCTGAGCCGCCCTGGGCCGAGTCACCTAGGTCCTCTGAGCCTCCCCGGCCGAGTTTCCCTGTGGCCTTGATCCGTCTAAGGCCAAACCCCTACAACCCCTCACAGCCTGCCAGACCACCCCGCGGGACGGGCCGCCCAATACTGGCAGGGCTGGGCCACCTAGTATGGGCCGGGTGAGACCTAGTGGGTCGGGCCGAACCCAACGGTCGGGCCGCAATGTGGGTTAGGCCTTACCCAGCGGGTTAGTCTGGGTTGAACCGAACCTTTTTGGACTAGGTTGGTTTGGGCCGGGTCGGTCCGGACCCGGGCCCACTATAAACCATCTACTGTTTTGGCAATAACTTTGGCACCAGATGTCTGTTTGAAAAAAATCTGCGGCACTAGAAATCTTGGGACCCCTATGACATGGAGAACCTTTGAGATACTTCTTCGTGGGACTTTATGGAAGTTGTAGTATCAACTAGTAGCTTGTGGAGTGGATCCTCCCAGAGATGAGGGAGAATAGTTCGGGAACCTAGTGGTTGGCTCAGACTTGATGACTGCTCACCGTTTTGAATTAGAGTGACTTGACAGGCCCCGTGGGGAGCACCTTGGTGACGCAGAAGACCCACGGTGGGGAGCACATTGGTGACATGGCAGACCCACAGAACTCGACAGGAGGAGTACCTCACCAAGCCATGATAAAGAGAACCTTGGTAACATGACATACCCACGTTGGGGAGTGCCTTGGTGACGTGGAATACCCACGGTACTCGACAAGATGAGTACCTCATAAGTCCAAGGTTTGTGGGAAGCGCCTCTGTGTGATGAGGCAGGCCCACTGTACTCGATAGAGGAGGAGTTCTCCAGTAGTCGAGGTTTCGACGATGTGACTAGGGATGATAATTAACACTACCCCTAGAATAAATCCTGGCATGAGATGAGTCAGTATCTTTGTGTTTTCTTCATGATTGAGTTAAATTACTTGATAACTTAGGTATAAATATGGGCATATACCTAAGTAGGGTTATCTTTTGATTTCATACTTTGTGGTTTATCCTTGGTGGATTTTGTGAGACCTTGGGGGTCTCGAGGTCGCTAATGAGTATCGTTATACTCACCCCAACATGGCTTTTCCCACGCCTTGTTGTGTTGGATATAAACGAAGGACATCACTGACTGAGGCTGAGAGTACTAGGACTGGATGGTGCCCAGAGGTGGACCATACAACATGTCATTATGTGGAGGAGATGGACGGACATGGAGTCCTGAGGAGGTGATCTGTACCTATCGTTCAGGTAGAAACCTCAGAGGACGATCCATCAGCTCTCTTCCTTCCTATTCCAGTTTACTTGTACATTCAGTTTCATGTACTTTCTATTTGGGGTTGTATTCTGTCCCCTTTTAATTACTGTACAATCTCTGGTTACTGTTTCCTTTACTTGAATTCTTTTCTTATTGTGTTCTTGGTTTCTTGTGCTTATAGGTTATAAAGGTAATGCCTTCCCAGTTTTATGGAACACGCCTTCAATGCTAGTTGACAGCCCCTGGCCTATGGAAGGCAGGCTTGGGTTTGTCATGGCATGGGCCCTGGGGGATGGGTCATGAAAAATTGGTATTAGAGGGAGGTTATACAGTAGAATATTGGACTATACTCTTTTTAACAGCAATAGTGTTAAGTGTAGTGGTTTTGGTTATCAGTTTGGGGAATCCAGTGTTGGTACAGCGGAGGACGTATCCATACACCAGGACCTAGACTTCTAATTTCCACTTAGTGCACAAAAAACTGATTGTGTGTGTGTTTTCAAGAGTTTTATTTGTTATCTATTGAGTCATCTCACCAGTTATAAATTATTGAACATGGAACACCTATTACATTCCAGGATTCCTCCACACATACATCCAGCTAGGGTTCTGAGAGTTGTACACACTAATAGCCCACCGAGAGACAATTCCTCGGTGTTGGGCCCTTTTCCAGTAGAGGCACCCGCAGAGGCACCAGCGGTACCATTCCCCGTTGGGCCACTGATGCCACCAGCCCTAGAAGCAGACGGTGCACACTGCTTGGGTATGGTTCATGAGTTCCAGTGCAAGAGGCCACCCGGGTTCAGGGGAGAGACAAAACCATAGATGACCGAGGATTAGCTAGAGGATGTAGTGAGAGTCTTCTGACTGGTAGGGAAACCAGCAAACCTCATTTTTATCCCTACCACTAGACTTCTATAGTCATCAGCATGCAGATGGTGGAGCTTGATGCACTAGGTTCATGAAGAGGTGACACTTCTATAGGCAGACTTCAAGAGCCTATTTTGGGAAGAGTTTGATCCAGTGACTCTTTGCGCAATGCGCATTCAGGAGCTACTTCGTCTACAGAATGGTAACACGACTATAGCTCAGTAATCAGCGAGGATCACTGACCTCTAACACTTCTCCAATGATATAGTGTGGAACAAATTTTTCAAGTCCCAAACCTTTGATCAAGGGATCATGTAGGAGATAAGGGCTTTGGTGATCTCACTCAGCATCCCAATGCAGGAGAGGGTGTTAGAGAGAGCCCTCTTGATGAAGATTTTCCTTGCTGATCAGTCACCAATAGCCAGACCCACTGCCAGTCATCACATTGTAGAGTCTTCTGATGCTGGAAGTAGACAGATGTCACAGAGGTCCATGAGGACTAGAAATACAAGTGTTCAACCGCATGACCCAGGGTCGGTTGTGCGGGGAACCCGAGGCGGAGCCAGTCATTCCAGGAGCGGAAAATGTTTCAAATGTGGCGGGCATGGTCACATGGCTCATTACTGTTTCGATCCTCTATACAGTTTATCAATATACGGTCTAAGGACCACCCAGGAAGAGATAGAGATTTTACCAAGGAGGTCCGCAGGGAGCATGCAGAAAAGGAAGAGGAGCTGGCCAAGCAGTTGGTGATGGGAGATAATTCAAGATGTTACCGCCACCACCACCAGGAGGTCCACCCGACCACAGGGAGTAGGTGGACAGGGGAGAGATCAGCTCCAGGAAGCTGACGCCTACGATCACGACACATCGAAGATTATAAGAGGTATGATCTGTGTCTACTCCACCTTAGCTGCAGTACTTATAGACACATGTTCCATTCATTATTTTATTGCCACAACCCTCATTCGAAGCTCAGAGATTCCGAGAGAGCCACTGGCTCAACCCTTATGGCTAGAGACTCCTATGGGAGCAAATTCGACAATTAATCACTAGTGTTGGCTATGTGAGCATACTCTAGGAGTCGATGGCTTCAGCTGGGATCTCGTAGTAGCAGTGTCGAGGAATTACAATTTCATCTCAGGTATGTACTGGTTATCTACAGTCTATGCTCAAATTGACATTATAAAGGGAAAAGTTCAGTGTGTCTGCATGGATGGAACCAGGTTTACCTTCATCAGTGAGAAGGGAGACTTTGAAGTGTAAGATGGACTTACCCGGAGGAGAGTGCAACCGATCACTCATCATTTGGCTAGACTTACCCTTAGAGCGGTTGATGTGGATAGTCTGAATTATCCTGTAGTGGTGGACCAGTATGCGGATGTTTTCCATGATGATATCCCAGGTCTACCTCCTCGCAGAGAGGTGGAATTTTACATTGACGTTTACCCCAGGATGGCAATGATATCTACACCAGCATATCAGATGGCTCATGTCGAGCTTCATGAGATGCGGGTATAGTTAGAGGACATACAGGGGAATGGATTCATTCAGCCCAGTGTTTCTCCTTTGAAAACCCCGATACTGTTCTCCAAGAAAGATCATGGGAGATTGAGAATTTTTATTGAATATCATCACTAGAACCAGGTGACCGTGATGAAAAAGTACCCACTTCCAAGGTTTTATGACCTCTTTGATCAGCTGAAGCAAGCACAATGGTTCTTGATGATAGACCTTAGATCAGGCTATCACCAGATCAGAGTGCAAGACGAGGATGTGCATAAGACGACATTTAGATGTTGGTATAGCCATTATGAGTTCTTGGTTATTCCATTTGGCCTGACCAAAGCTCCATTTGTTTTCATGGGACTCATGAACAAGATATTTCAGCCATACCATGATTGCATTGTAGTGGTCTTCATCGATGACATTCTGATCTACTCGACTACTGAGGAAGAGAATGCCTATCACTTGCGGGTAGTATTGGACGCAATCTGAGAGCACCATATTTATGGAATGTTCTTGAAGTGACAGTTCTGGATCCGACAGGTTCACTTTCTAAGACATGTCATATAGGAAGCTAGAGTTTTAGTAGATCTAGTGAATATTGAGGTGATACTTTCTTGGGAGCCACCGAGGAGTGTGACTAAGGTACGGAGTTTTTTGGGTTTGGCTAGATATTGCTGGAGGATTGTGCCAGATTTCTCCAGAATTGTAGGACCACTCTCATCCATGACGAAGAAGGGAAAACCCTTCGTTTGGTTAGAGAAATGCCAACAGATTTATAAGGAGCTGAGGTAGAGGGTGTCTAGTTCCCCCATCTTGAGGCTTCCAATGGAGGGCGTAGGGTACGCAATTTACTCCGACACATCAAGGACCAGACTCAGATGGTTCCTGATTCAGGAGTGATAAGTGATCGCATATGGTTCTCAGTAGCTGAGACAACACAAGAAGAACTACACTACGCATTACTTGTAGTTAGCAGTAGGGGTCTTTTCCTTGAAGATGTGGAGGTACTATTTGATGGGCGAGCGTTTTACCATGTACTCTGATTAAAGGAGTCTCAGGTATATATTCTCTCAGAAAGACATGAACCTGAGAAAACAGCATTGGCTTGAGTTCCTCTTGGAATATGTCATCGAGATAGTCTATACTCTTGGGAAGGGGAATTTTGTTGTAGATTTTTTCAGCGGGAGATCTAGTATACAGCTGCAAGGCGATGTGAAGGAGTAGCTGGCCACTTTACAGATATCCTTTGTGGATAGAGATGAATCAGCTTTTCTTCTATCTCTTACAGTCACTCCCCCACTTCTTTAGCGATTCAGTGAGGCGCAAGATGAGGAAGATGACTTCGAGGTACGACGTTCTCAGATATCCATAAGATAGATACCTATTGGATTTTCTGAAGGTGGGGAGCATGTCATCCTCTTTAGAGGACATAACAGGGTACTAGTGTCACTTCAGGAGGAAGTGTTGAGGGAGTTCCACACATCCGCTGTAGCGGTACATCTAGGACCAGTGAAGATGTACCAGGATCTTTGATGACAACACTGGTGGCTGGGAATGAAGAAAGAAGTTGTAGAGTTTGTTTCTCGGTACCTCACTTGTCAGCAAGTGAAGGCAGAGCATCAGGTACCAGTAGGCTTGGATCAACCTTTAGAGGTCCCATAGTGTAAGTGGGATGGGATATCCATGGACTTTGTCATAGGACTTCCACATACATTCAGAGTTCATGACTCTATTTGGGTGATCGTTGACCGACTCACCAAGTTGGCTCATTTCCTACCGATCAGAGAGAAGGGTTCAGTAAAGAACATGGGAAACCTCTATGTGTAGGGGATTGTGTAGTTACATAGATTACCCTTGATGATTTTCTCCAATATTAATGAGTGTTTTACTTCCCAGATGTAGAAGGGGTTGCAGGAGGCTTTCGGGAGACAACTTCTTTTGAGCACTACCTTCCATACTCAGATGGATGGTCAAATTGAACGGACCATTCAGACCCTCGAGGACAAGTTGCATGCGTGTGTCCCTGACTTCAGTCATAGATGGGAGTATCACTTACCTTTGGTGTAGTTTTCATACAACAACATCAATAACTCCACCATTGGGATGTCACCTTTCGAGGAGTTATACGAGCGAACTTGTAGATCACCCTTGTGCTGGACTTACTGAGGGGAGTCAGCACTAGTGGGACCAGAGATGGTACAGGATACCACATAGAAGGTGTAGATCATCTAGGAGCGGATGAGGGCTACACAGATCAGGCATAAGTCATATGCCGATCGGTTATGGAGACATCTGGAGTTCGAGGATGGCAACCACGTCTCTCTATAGGTCTCACCTTGACGAGGTTTGTTGAGATTTGTCTAAGGTGGCAAGTCATCTCCAAGATTCATTGGACCATTTTGGGTCCATAGCAGAGCTGGAGAGGTGGCTTAACACTTATCTCTTCCAACTCAATTGCACCAGGTGCATGACATCTTCCATTGATCCCAGTTGAGGAGATACGTGCACGACCCTTCTCACAACATCGACCATGGAAAGATGGACGTTGACAATGGGGAAACTTTTACAGAGGTTCCAGTAGAGATTGAGGATCGACAGGAGCGAGTCCGTCGTGGATGGATGATAACTCTGGTGCTCATTCACTGGCAGCACGAGAACCACCAAGATAGCACATGGGAGCGAGAGGCTCAGACGCGTGTTCCGTACTCCCACTTGTTCCTTTAGTTTGAGTTATGGCTTATGGGGATGTAAAGCCATGGGTGGGGAGAATATAAAGACCTATAATTTCCATGTAATTTTTTTTATATAAATGGGAAATCCTAAGAGTCTGCAAAAATTGATGGCACATGATCTTGAGGCCTAGAGTGATCGGAATGAATTTTTTATATTTTGTTTGAGTACGTTCAGTAAACATGTGAGCGGGATTTTTTAACTTTTAAACCGGTGCTCAGAATTGAAATCAAAGGGAACAATTGAACTTGCAGCGGACGTATTCATTTATGGAGTATTTCACCTCGACGGTAGTTCATTGTGAGTGAATGAAAGATTTTGTGTTTTTTGGGAATGAATAAAATAAAAATAAAGTTGTGTAGCTTTTATTTTTATTTTATTTGTTAAAACCTCTCTGTGGAAGTTTGAAATGTAGGGACCACCAGACCTTAACCTCCCGTGAGAGGTTATAGTGTTGGGGACCAACCAAGCCTAACATCCCATTATAGGTTATGGTGGTAGGAACCAATGAGGCCTAAACCTCTTGAACTCCCTTCTTAATGAGGCAGAAACCTCTCAACTCCCTCTTTAATGTGGAGGATCCTCTTAAGATTCTTCCACATTAATTATTCCAACACTCACCTTAATTGTGCCAAGCATCAAATAATAAATTATTCCAACTTATATAATTAATTTAACACAATTTGAATATTATGCCAACAAACATAATAGATCACTTAATCTATTATATTGAGGCTGCCTTTTCATTTTTGTGGAATTGGGAGAGAAGGATAATTGGGAGAAAAGTTCTCCAATGAAGAATGCCAATGAAGAACTTCATCCACAAAGAACGCCAACTTCGACTTCTTCCTCGGGACACCCTTCAAGGAGGAATGTCATTTACAATGAATAACCAACACAAGGCCTCGAAATTGGAGGTGTGTGGCAGATGAGACAAACATTGACAACTTCACCTTCTCCCCTCCTCGTTCATGTCAACAAACGATCATATAGGGGTTTTATTGTGTATGAACTTTTTTTCCATGTTCTTCCCTTGATTTATTTTTTATGATTGGAAATAAATCATTGTGGGGGGGGGGGGGGTTTGTAATGATGTATGTTATTATTTATGTTATGGTTTAACCAAATGATACAACCCTAATGCAGAGGGTACGTGCCAAACTAACAAGGCCCGAACCCTCCGCAAATCATGTGATGATTTGTGGTTGAATGTGATGAAGGCGAGGACGCAATGACACCACCCCACGGCCACCAACACCTCGCGACCTCCATGACATTGTGAAACCCCCTATACTGAGATGCCCCACGACACCCATGACACCTGTGCCCTGAGGACCCGCCATCCATATCCCTAGCACGCCGCCCACGGCCACCGCCATCCGCCGAGTGGCCGACACCATCTGGGACATGCTACCACTATCGTCCACCAAGCCACCACCGCCGTCCACCAAGTCACTGGCTGAGCCACTTTTTCCAAGCCCCCCACGAACCTCCGCACCGCTTCAGCCGAGACACCCATGGCCGAGCCGCTCCGGCTGAGCCACCCACAGCTGAGCCGCTCCGGCCGAGCCACCCGTAGCCCTGCACGCCTCCCTGGCCATGCCTCCCGCGACCTTTTGAGCCGCCCTGTCCATGCCGCCTATTGCCTTCCAAGCCTCCTCGTGTTGATTTGCACATGACCCTCCTAGCTACCCTGGCCGAGCTGCCTGCGTCCCCGCGCTATCCACAGTAGAACCCCCACGACCCCTTGTAGTTTGCGAGACCGCCCTGCTGGCTGGCCCGCCCAGTACAGGTCGGGCTGGACCTAGTGAGCCAGGCCGAACCCAATGGGGTGGGACGTACTATGGGTCGGGCCTAACCCAGTGGGTCTAGTTGGGTCGACCAGAACCAGGTCGGCCCAGGTCGGGTCAGGCCGGGTCGGACCAGACCCGAGCCCAGTATGACCCATTTACTTTATTTTGGACCTAACATTGGCACCAGACATCCGTTTGACAAACTGTCAGTGGAGCTAGAAATCTTGGAGAAAGTTAGTCCCTTTGTGTATTCCACACTGGAGTTTTGTATTAAGATGGGGAATGGTCTGGTTGGATCGAGCATGAATCCAACCGGGCTCCCATGACAAAAAGGCTAATAACTCGCAAACCGGTCATCCTATTGACACACCGTCTATTACGTTGAAACCCCTATGACATGGTAGACCTTTGAGATAATTTTTTGTTGGATTTCGTGGAATTTGGAGTATCTACTAGTAGCTTATGGAGAAGATCCTCCTGGAGATGAGCGACCATAGTGCTGGAACCCAGTGGCTGGATGAGACTTGATGACTGCTGACCATTTTGACTCGGAGTGACTTGACATGCCTAGTGGGGAGCACTATGGTGACACGACAGACACACGATGGGGAGCGCCTTAGTGACACCACAGAACCATATTACTCGACAGGAGGGGTACCTCAGCAGTCCACGATGGGGAGCACCTTGTTGATGCGGCAGACCCACGGTGGGGAGTACCTTGGTGACGAAGCAGACCCACGGTACTCGACAGGAGGAGCACCTCAGCAGTCCAATGTTAGTGGGAATTGCCTCTGTGAGACTTGGCAGGGCCACTGTGCTCGATAGAGGCGTAGTTATCTAGGAAATGAGGTTTCAATGATGTGATTGGGGATGTTACTTGATACTAACCCTAGAATAACTCTTAGTGTGAGCCGAGTCAGTATCTCTGTGTTTTCCTCATCATTGAGATGGATTACTTGATAACTTAGGTATATGTATGGGCATATACCTAAGTAGGGTTATCTGTTGATTTCCTACTTTGTGGTTTATCCTTGATGATTTTTGTGAGACCTTGAGGGTCTTGGGGTCCCTACTGAGTATCGTTATACTCATACCAGAACGGGTTATTCCCACGCCTTGTTGTGTCGGATGCAGATGACAGACATCGCTGACTGAGGCTGAGAGTACCAGGACTGGACGGTTCTTGGAGGTGGACCATACGACTTGTCGATACATGGAGGATACAGATGGACATGGAGTACTGAGGAGGCGATCTTTACCTACTCTTCAGGTAGAAACCTCATAGGATGATCCCGCAGATGTCTTCCTTCCTATTCCAGTTTACTTGTACTTTCAGTTTCTTGTACATTCCAGTTGGGCTTGTATTTTGGCCCGTTTTACTTTCTGTAATCATTATGGTTACTATTTAGTTTACATGAGTCCATTTCTTGTTGTGTGATTAGTTGTGTGTTCTTATAGGTTATTAAAGAAATACCTTCCCAGTTTTAGGGAATACACCTTCAGTGCTAGTTTCCATCCCCTGGCCTATGGAAGGTGGGCTTGGGGTAGTGATGAAACGTGCCCCAGGGGATGGTTCATGACTGATATGATCCACTGATACCTTCTTCATTAATTATCTAGATGGTTTATTATTATGATGGAATGATTTTTTTGAAACCCATTTCTTTTCAACAGGTTTTTCTATGAGTAAATGTTTATGAATCCCATTTAGTTTTCTCATGGGTTGTGATATGATCAATTTTTTAGCGTCTTTTAGAACATATATGTATGGTTTTAATTATGTGATGGGTGGTCTTAGAATTATATATCCCTAAAATGCATTGGGTAAGGATGGATATCTCATTAGATAAACTATATTGGAAAGGGGGTGAACCCACATATGTACGGAAATCTATCTAATATGATAGTTTTGGTAGTAAATATTGAATACTATAATGGTTTGGGGAGTAAACTCATTCAACTATAATAGTCATGGAAATGTGACTTAACTTTTAAGTAAATTATTTTCTATACTTTTGTGTATGCCAAAAATCTAAGTCTTATGAAAATGTTATGATCGTATGGTTCATGTTCCTATATTGTTCTATAATTAATGTTTAATTAACTACTGTGATTATGATCTATGATATTCAGGGTATGATTTTAAAATCTTATTCTAATATTTTCACCCCTAATGCTCATTTTATGTTTAATTGATCATTGATATCTACCTTGTTTAACCTTTATGAGAATATGGTCTCTCCCTTTATTTTATTTTCTTTCCCCAATTTATGAATAAATTTATTAAGTATGATATGTCTCATAAGGGTTATAATTATGAAGAACGTAGTGGGAGATGATCTAGTTCCCTTATAAACTATTTTTTAGGTATCAAAGCTTATAAAGACACTACACATATATGATTTTGTTGTGAATCATTTTTTATGTAATTAATATCCATAAATTTTTTTATTATTTTTATATGAAAAGTTTGTGCCACCATACTTGGTATCAATGTAATATTTAGTCAACTTTGGAATCTAGGATAATAAAATATTTGTAAAAACTTTATGGATAAATCTATATATAGGAAAATAACCTAATGTTTTTGTAATGATCATGGATGACCTATGATAAGTCTAAGGTTTCATAGATATAAAACAATGTTTCTTGATTTATAAATGCTATTAATTTTTTTTCTATGACACTATGTGTTTTCACAATGATTATTATTTCTCACACTACGTTGTTTGGTTTTAGATGATGGATGGAAAAAAAATGACTCATGTTAATGATGAATAAGATAAATAATTAAGTGATTTTTCTCTTAAGGAAACAAATGTTATGTGATATATAATTCAAGATATCATTGTTATGATGAAATTTTTTTTAAATGTATAAATCATGTTGAACTTCTAAATGATAAAAGGAGGGGACAACATTCTGTTGAGTTTTTCATGAGAAAACACCCACCATATTATAGTGTCCTCGTTGATCCTCTAGTTTTTAACCAATGTATTAGTACCATTAAGGAGATATATTTCATTATCAAGTGTTTTTAATAGAAAAAATTTATTTAAGTTGTATAGAATTTGGAAGGTGAAGCATAATAATGGTTGAATCATGTCAAGAATACTAGGAAATAAGAAGAAAATGAATCCATGAAGTTAGAGGAGTTTAAGATATTATTTTTCAATAATTAATTTTTTTATATTTTTTATATGAAAATGGAGAAGTAATTACTTGAGATGAAGTATAATTATTATGAATCTATTGGTACTTATGATGAAAATTTTACAAGATTTTTGATGTACACTTCTAGTATTATCATCCAACCTAAATGTAAGGTTGTTTAATTCTTCATATCCATAAATAGAAGTCATTGAAGGAATTTTACCATAAGGGAAATTAGTATATATTAATAAATTATTCTATGTTCTATCGAGATAGAATTTCATATTGTACTTACCGATAAATATCATGGTTTTAATTAGAAAGTAAAGTACGAATTTAAAGGAAAATATAAAAACCAAAGAGAAAAGAATATGGTCCATACTTTATAAATGGAGTGTGGAATGAAATATGTAATAAATTATCTTAATGGTATTGGTAATTGGATGATGTTTTCAATATAAGGTCATCAAGAAATCAATTATTTATGTGGTGGGAAGAAGTTAGCAATTGATGAAAATAGAGAGAAATCTCCCCAAAATTAACCACCCTCACTCAGGTGTTCCAAATTCTAGGAGTATAGAAATTATCAAAACTAGTACTCAAAAAAAAATGTTAATGATGATGATAAACTTCAACAACCTATTACGCTGAGATACAAAGAGAAAACTCATGAAAATACTATTTCTAATAAAGGGTATGATATTTATGTGGTGAAAGGTACACTTACTATCTACTCTAGAACTGATAATGTCTTATTTGACTCTAGATCTATGAATTCATTAATATAAGAATAAATTTATATGGGTATAAAAATTATACCCCCAAAATTTGAAATTAAATTAGTATTGAAAACCCATAATGGTACAATGCTCACATCTCAAGTCTATGATTCTTCTTCTACTGAAGTTTGTGGAAGTGTGGTTCCTAAAAATATTGTTATTCACCCTATGATTGAATTTAATATTATATTAGGAATAGATTGAATTTATATACATAAATCCCAAATCAATTATCAAGGAAGGGAAGTAACATTTTATATTCCTTACCAACCTATGATCATATAACATTATGATGAAAAATATAAACTTATAATGAAAATTATATTTAGTTTATTGGTCTTGGTTCCTAATGAAAAGGGATGTTTATCATAAATGTTTGGGGAGAAACTCAACATCAACGATATTCCTATTGAGAAGGAGTGTGTTAATGTTTTTTTTAAAATATCTTACTTTTCTTCCACCAAATTATGACGTGGGGTTTTTCATAGGAATCATACATGATGCTACCCCTATTCCAAAGACTCTATATATAATGATCCTGATTGTGTTTCTATAATTGAAGAATAAATTATGAAATAATATTGAAAAAATATTTATTCAACCAAGTGTATCAACATTGGGTGAACCTATACTTTTTATTAATAAGAAATATTGATCGATGAAACTCTGAATTTATTATTTGGAACTGAACAAGATCAAAATAATGAACAATTATCCCATACCACATATTGATTGATTGTTTATTCAATTGTATGGTTACCAATACTTTTAAAAAATTTATACTCATTATAGATATCATTAATTGAGGTCCAAGAAGGAGGATATACTCCAAACAACATTACTTGTAATGTATGTGCATTTTAAATATTTACTGATGCAATTTATTCTTACTAATGGCCCTATTATCTTTATAGATTTAGTGGATAGAGTCTTTATAGATTAATTCAATCAGTTTTTTAGTAGTTTTTATAGATTATATTCTTGTATATTTAAATAGAATTTAATATTATTAATACCACTTGATAATTGTGATAATGACCTTCAAGAGGGATAATTTTTAGAAATTTTTTTAATTGTTTGAATTATATATAAAAAGGGTTCATTTATGGATAATATAATCTCAAGAGAGGTTATATATATAGATACATTAAAGACTAATGTTATTTATTGTTTGGATAGACCAACCACTGGGACATATATCTATAGTTTTCTTAGTTTGGTTGGATATTATAGATTCTTTTTTGAGAATATATCATGAATGTATTTTATACCTACAATGTTAACTCGAAACAGATCGAAGATCTTTTAGATAGATTAATGTGAAGATAACTTCCATGAACTAAAGATAGGGTTTTTCAAATCACTTATACATTAATTACCCTATAGTGAGGATGATTTTGTAATCTATAATGATGCAGTGAATAAGGGAGTAAGTTGTGTTCCCATGTAAAATGATATGGTGATAACTTATGACTCATGAAAATTGAAAGATTGAGAAAAATTAGCTAAATAATTGTTTGGAGTTAGCTATGGTAATTTTTACATGAATGATATGGAGGAATAATCATTACAATGAAAGGTGTGATATTTATACTGATCATAAAATTTTATGTATATATTCACATAGAGATAGTTGAATATTCACCATAAAATATAGTTGGTACTAATTAATTATTATGATTTCTCAATGAATTATAATCATTGGAAAAAAGACAAGGTGGCTGATGATATGAGTCAAAAGTATCATGCCATATTATCTATTATGAGGATAAAAAAGAACCATTTTTTTGGATTTTCAAATGATGGATATTTTAATCTTGAAGGAATGTGAGAAATATTATTTTTCTCAAATGAGGGTACAAGAATCATTCCATGTGGGAATTAAAGAGGCATAGAAGAAATATGTGGAAATGTAGAAGAAGGTGAGAAATATTACTTAGTTCAACTGTTATTATTATGGAATGATTTGGTCTAGGAACCATGTATTTTTTTCTATCCACACCATATTTGAAGGAGTCATTGGATGCGAATCATAGTTCATCATTTTATATTTATCCAAGAAGTTTGAAGGTGTATGGAGATCTAAAAGAGTATTTATGGTGGGATTACATGAAGAGATATATTATGTAGTAAGTATCTATGTTCTTGGTATTTTAACAAATTATGTCTTATAGATATAATTCATAAGTGATATTATAACCATTACACATTACAAAATTGAAATGGGAAAACATAACCAATTATTTTGTCATCGGACTCCCAAAAACATCTAAGGGCCATAATTCAATTTGGTTTGTATTTGATCCACATACAAAGTCAACAGACATAATTACAATTATATAATATTTAATTATTTATCATATTTCCAAAATATATATTATGGAATTGTTATGGTTGCATGGAGTACCACATTCTATTGTATATTATTTGGATATAAGTTTTTCTTTTAAATATAGTAAAGTCTTCTGTAGGATCTAGATAAAGGGTTTTGTTTTAGAACTATGTATCATCCATAAATGGATGTTCAATCTAAGATAACCATTAAATCCCTAGATCTTATACTTAGATCTTATACAATGAAATTCAAAGATGTTTGGGATTGACACCTTCTTCTAGTTATGCTTTCTTACAACAATAGATTTCACTCAAGTATTCAAATGGATCCATATGAATCCCACTGTGGAAATAAATGTATAAACCTGATGTTATGGGATGATGTTATAGAAATAAATCTATTGGTACATATGGTAGCTAAATAAATGGTAGAGAAATCCAAAACCATTCAATTAGACATCAAGACAGCTCAGAGTCAATAGAAAAGTTAGACTGATAATCTTCTGTGTAATATAGAATTTGAAGTTGGTAAGTATGTTCTTCAATGGATTTATCTATGGGATAAGGTTTTGAGATTTGTAAATAAGGTAAATTTTATCCCTAGTTATATTATCCCTTTCAATATTTTTGATCGATTAAGGATAGTAGCTTATCGCATAAAGCTTCCACTGAACCTCTCTCAAGTCCACGATGTGTTCTATGTATCTCTCCTGAGGAATTGCATACCAGAACCTTCACATGTATAGAAATCAAAGATCATAACACATTATAAAGATAAATGTTTAGAGGAATATTCATTAGAGATTTTGTAACATAGATAGAAAGTGTTACGTAACAAGACCACTCACCTAGTCAATGTTTTGTGGAAAAACCACAAATTTTTAGAAGATACATGGGAAACTAAGGATATGTTAAGGAATAATTATCCTCAATAGAGTATATCAAAGTGACAAAATTTTAGGATCAAATTATTTTTTACTGGGGGGCGGGGGAAGAATGTAACACCTAGATATTTTATGAAATATATATTTTTTCAAATAAATTTTATTTCATTGATAGACTATGTTACATATAACACTGAATTTAAAAAAGATTCAATATGAAATAGGACTAACTAAATTATAAAAACATATTGTTTTTACAAGTATAAATGAAATTTACTGGTAATAAATTGTTTATAAATGAAAATAAATGTAATTTCAAATTAAAATAAATGTTTTTATGGAAACTATTTTTAAGAATGCAATGCGTATTTATGAATTACATTATTCAGTATTTGTGAATAATTTTAGTGAAATTTAGATATTATATATTTAACCAAATGTTTTATCATTCATCTAATGTTTATTAGGAATTATATAAGAATATATCCAGTTCTATTCTTAAAAAGGTATTTTTTATAAAAAGCAGGTTCATTAAGTTTTCCAAACATAATTTAAAATTAATTTTTACCATGTTTATAAAATTTAATAGAAAAAATGAAATTTAATTTTAAAATAAATATTTCTAAATTAAATTACAGAAAATTTTTAAAAAATTTCTTAAAAGATTTTGTTTTTGATGAAATGTGAAAAATATTGATTTTTATTAAAATTTTCTTCTCATTTAAAGCATTTAAAAAGTTCCATTTTATGTTAAAATCATTTTAAAAAGAAAAATTAATTATATTATATTATTAATAATATAATATAGTTTATTAGAATATATTTTATGTTGAAATTTGATATAAAATCCTTTTATACTTAGGATAACATTTTCTTTGGTAATATTCTTTTTAGTCTTGATTTCGGGGTTGTTTTTAAATATAATTATACATAATCATTGAATTGAATTTTATAAAATGGATTCTTTATTTTTATTCAGAATATTTAATATTATTTAATAATTTTAACTTAATTTTTTCCCTAACTTATAGTAAATAAAGTAAAAATTAATTATCACGGTTAAGGATAAAATGGGGTTTTGTCTATTACAAACACATGTGATAAAATTAATTTCCAAAAAACATAGAGTTTTTTATTTTATAAATTAGATTTAATATTTATAATAATTTGGTCATAATTATCAAATATGAACCATTTTATTTTTTATAATAATTGTTAAATTACCCAGTAAAAAATCCTAGTTACCGTGGTTAAACCCAAAATGGTAAAAGTGAGTAACTGTAGAGGTAATCAAAATAACATCTTTAAAACATGGTTAATTTTTGGAGGGTTGTATCAAAATTATCTTCTATCAAAAACACTATTTATAAATTTTGGATGCAATTTATCTGAGAGTGACATCTTATTATTGAATAAATTTTGGTATTTATAAAAAATCCATTCCTTCTCACTTATATAAGAGAACATTATATCGTATTTTATTGAAACATTAATATACTTTTAGATCAGTAAATACCTAAAAAATAAATTAAAAAATTAACTTACCATATCTTATAGTGAATGGTTTGATTATAGAAACCTTATATGAGGGATTTTGTTGCAAACCTAAATAGGGTGTCCAAAGAAGAGGTATTGTTTTTAGCCGAACATTTTTGTTTTATTTATTTTTATATAGACTTAAAAACATATTAAGATATGAAGAAATAATACCAAAAACTATATTCCATATAATAGGATGGTGTTATGTTAATTTAATAACCTATATTCATCTCCTCTTCCATCAAATGTGAAACAAAACTGCCGATTGTGTCTATAAAGGACTACCATCTTGTAAGACGATGTAATTCATTTTCTGTCACTGCATATAAAATAATGATATAATATTGAATATAATGTATTTATATGACATTAATAAATTAATTATACTTATGTAATAATACTATCACATATAAATTCTAACATTTAAAGCCAATGGAATGTGGCAATATCGCTTGTGCGTATGTGTGGACTAAGACATCCACAAAACGAGGTGAAACATTCTTCATTTTATATTTAAATGGATTGTAATAAGGTTAGATTTAATTAATTAATATGATATATACGATATAAATATTATTATTTAAATCCATTTTAATATTTACATTTCTTTCATTACATTCAGTAAAAAATCAAGACAACGTCAATGCATACGTAGGGCTTACAGTCTCTATGAATGGTGTAATTCATTTTTATATATATAAATTTTATGAATGAATAAAAATATTTATATAATGAATATATATAATATTTACATCATTACTAACATTATGGATTTGGTTTAATAATAATAAGTGTATAATGACCAAAACTACCATACCAAAACTTACTTGAAGACTGAAGGAGTTATCACCCATATTAGTGATTTTAATAAATAATTGTTAATAATATGGGCACAAAAGTTTATTAGTAAATAATATATGGTATAATATATATTATTATAGTTAAATAATATATTTATAATAAATATATATTTATTTTATATTATTTTTGATCACGTACAAAAGATTATGGACCTAGGGTAAGGGATTTTCATCTACCTTTATTTTTGTGATACACATGCCATATTCACCACTTTTTTTATGTTGTCTATATATTTCACATGAATTTATTTGAAGATTATTGTTATGAAAATTAGGGTTATTTACATATCCTTATATGTCCCTTTCCATCAGGGGTCTTTTTATTCAAAAATTACCTAAATGGTAATCCCTTTATGTTAAAAACTCATTGTTTATCATGAATGTATATTATTATGATTATGATGATGAAATTTTATGATATAACTCTCAATAATATAATTAATTTTATTATCATATGTTTACTTATATAAATTGCCGGTTTTTATTTCATTATCATCTATTTATGTATTCAAAAGTACAAAATAATGCTTTTGAAGAAAACTGTCACTATTTACATCTTCGATCAAAAATCTGTTTTCTTCCATATACAGGTTTTCTAAAAATATTTTGGTGAATTTTTTAATATTCCTCTATTATTGATTCATGTGATTTTAACCTATTTATTAATTTTTAAAAAATATTTTAATAGGAATATTTTGGTCATTTTTTGATGAGGTACTCTTTGGAATTTTAAAAAACTCTGAGTGGAATCATTGTTTTAACAAACACTACATGAATTTTTTTCAGTATCATGAACACTTAACTAATTGAATATTACTTTACAAGTTCACATTTTTATTTCCAAATAAAAATTTTTCTTCAATATTCTGGATTTTTTTTATTTCTAATAAGTTATTTCAATGTAGAAAGTATATGTTCCTCGATAAATGTTCCATGTGATATTTACAAAAAAAATTACATCTCATATGGAATAATTTGTTGTTTCCAAACCCTTAATGGGGATATGATAAAATGATACCATCCTTGTTCTATCTCTATATGGTATATGATTATGATGATTAGATTTTTATGAAACCCTTTGATGTTATTTAGGTTATTCTAGGATGAAATGTTTTTGAAACCCATTTCACTAGTCTTGGTTTTTGATAAGATTATTGTTTTATGATCTTGTGGAAAAAATATATATGGTATTAAGTATATCATGGTTGGTCTTAGAATTATATATCCCTCCAATGAATTAGGTAAATATGGATATCTCAAAAAACAAATAGTAAGGTAATGGGGAGTGAACTTAATTCATTAAGGGACTATATCCACTATGATAGTCTTGGGAGTGAACCTTGAATACTATGATGGTTTGATGAGTGAACCCATTCAATTATGATAGTCATGGAAATTTTTCTAACAACTAGGGAAGTGGTTTTCTGTTCTTATGTGTATGAAAAAAAATATATGCCTTATTCTATTGTTATTCTCCCTAATATCAGGTTCCTTGATTCATTTATGATTCATGTCTATTAAATGAATAATATTTATGACATGATCGAATATTATTATCCATGATATGTAGGGAAAGTTTTTGAAATATTATGATCGTGTTCTCATATCTGTATTCTCATGTTATATTGATGTGATCATTTATATCTCCCTTGTTTACCATTACTGATCATCTAATCTCAACCTTTCTTATATTTCATTTCCCTAGGTAATTAATAAAGGTATTAAGTAGCATATTTTTAATAAGGTTGATAGTTATGAAGAACTTAGTGGGAGATTATATAGTTCACTTAGGAACCATTTGTTTTTGTATCCATGTTTCCAAAGACACTAGACCTATATGATTATGGTATTGGTCCTTATATTTTGTATTGAACATTAATTTAAGAAGATGTAATATCTATGTATGAAAATTATGGGTCACTATAGTATGTGATCACCTTTGGGTGTGATTGAGGATTCGATATGTGGTTTCTTCTTTATTTATGGTTGAAAAACTGATGGAATTATTGGAACACCTGTAGGGATGGTAAATTTATGCTTTGATGAGTATGGTAGGTGTATCCTCTATAGTAATAAGTAACATCAGTGATGGATTGAGAAACCATGGTATAATTAAATTTTTAATGGGAAGTGATAGTGATTTTTTAGAATGAGATGAGCATGGATCAGGGAGAGGGAGATGGGTATACTATTGGAATCTCACTAGGTTGGTTCTTAGCAAACAATATAAGGGGGGTCATATAGTAGGCAATGAACCATTAGTTGTTTAAGGGTTTGACTGTCATTTCAAGGGAATTTTGGTAACTATCAAGAGTAATTTTACTAGTAATATTTGAATTAACAGTGATTTTTCTTCTTATATGTGCTTGGTGAAGGTCTCAGGTGTAACTATAGTGACTTTGGTGGGAATTAAACTAATTTTTTTAATTATCTGTTTCTAGAAACCTTTAGATATGATCTTTCACATTAAATTTATATCTAGCAGAAATGATCCCCTCATTTGATTATTTCTTCGATGAAGTTGTTGATATTCCAACAAACATTTTTGATTACCCCTGTTATTATATAAGGATTCAAGTGTATAATCCCTATAATAGTGATCCACACATGCTCCTTTTATCTCTAAGAAATGCCGATTGATTTTGGGTAACAACATAGGGAATTGATTGTCTTTTGTATTTCGTATTGATCACTCATCCTTAAATATTGAAGAAATCTCTCTTAGGTTTCTTGTTCTAAATAGTAGAAGATGAAAAGGATTCGAGATATAATTTTGTTGTGAACAATAATTTGTAGTTCTCGGTTTTTTATTTTATATACACAATAAACATAACCATTTATTTATAGAGCTAGAGTTTAGGTTAAAATATTATTTAATTTAATTCATTTCCTTTAATAATATATTATCTTTTATTAAACACCCTTCCAATAACAATAATAATAAAATTATTATTTTATGGTTTGCGCTAACTTGAACAATAAAAATATTATACAATTGTCTTGTTAATTAATATCATTCACCATATTCAATCTTGGTCTATCTGAACTCTATGAAATTTATTGAATACTTGAGTAAAATATTTCATTCATAAATAAGTATTTTTTATCTATAAAACATGAATAATTTATTCCTCTGTCTTAAGAATAATATTTATTCCATTAATTAAATTTAAATAGAGTTTAAACAAGATCAATGGAAACAATTTTTTTTAATAGTAGAATCCCTAGATCAAACTATATAGTACATTTTGACTACCATTTCATGTATACATTGAGATATGAAAGAAGTATACTTACCATTATAGTTTATAAATTTCTATATCAACTATTTAAATGGAAATTTAGATATATTAATTATCATATCAAAAGGTTATAGTAGACCCCAGTCTATAATCAGAACCTTGAGATAATAGGAAATTACTCTTAAAAATATGTCATATGATCTAGATACACCATAATTACTTTAAAAAGTTGATGTGTAACGTCCCATCTTGGGATCCACCAAAACTGTGCCCCAATCTGATGGGTCACATGGCCTCAAGCATTCCTCCTTGTAAAGTAAAGGCTGATGACTTGCTGCGAGGGTGTGAAGGTCGTATGATGGGGAGACTATAAACTCTTGTTAGAGTGGAACAATAGTTATCAAGAATAAGAATAAAATAGTATTAGAAGAATATATGAACAGACAAAACAATGAACATGTGTGGATGTATGAATAACTGAATAATAATTAAAATACACTAAGGTGGTGTAAGAGACATGGATGTATGGAATAATGATATAGAGAAAATAGAATAGAGGACATGCATATAAAAACTAAAAAAAGGAAAAAATATTCTCCACTAGTCCCTCGATAAAATTCTCATCCTTATGCACTTATTCCACATCAATAAAAATGTATCAACAATCTATAATAGTGTTTTCCCCATATCTACACCTATTATTACATAATATTATATGGTACCATGGGTATCTCGAGTAGGGTGTGAGATAAAAATCTCATCAGGCCAGCACCAACTATGTCTAAAAGTAAGGAAATCAATCCTCGTAGTAGAACAGTGTGTAGGTAATAAAGGTCATAATAGAAAATGTGGAATAAATGAATAACAACCCACTAAGGTTCCTAAAGGAAACCTTGAGGTTCTACCTACTTCATCTCATGGATTAAATAATAGTCTTAGGAGTAACCATATCTATATAGTAATAATATATATATATATAGTATAATATATATTCCTTCAACCAATATGAACCAAGTTAATGTGAATGAAAGTTGCCATATACTGGGAATAATGGTTGCTGAATGTACCAGGGCGTAACTCAGACATTCATGACCAGTTTAACGAGCCTATAAGCTCATGAAATAAGGTGAATTCCCTACATGTCCAAATTTGTGGGATATTTAATTCTCATCACTTGATATGGAGAGTGTTCCATCATGTCAACAATCTATCAAGGGACGTATAATGTAAATACCAATGTCTAAATAGTGTAAGTTGTGTGATACGTCATACTTAACACCCGATGTAAGGTAACATGACACCGTTATTCTCGAATAAGCCCTTACCATCACACAATATCCATAACAAAACATAATCATATACCCAATAAAGAGATGAGGAATTACCTCTCATTAATCTCAATAGTTAAGTTCAATTCCATTAAGACATTACAATTCATTTAAAACATTAATAAAGGATAAAAAACCAACATGCATAAGCCATCCATATACCCAAATCCATTTTATTCATTCAATAATGCATTTCAATTTACAAATGTAAAATATGAACTTAGGAGGTTCCTTATCCAAGTGGGTGGTTACCTGCATGGTTAGTTTCTATAAAAAGGTCGTCAAACCACTTAGGTGGTAGCATAGGTTAATTTAAACATTCAAGTATATAGGACGATTCCATTTCGAAACTTATCATAATTCTTAAGAGCTAATCCAAGAATAAACACATTTCACCATAGGAGTAAATTCGACTTGGCACACCCAAGGGGTGTCCATATATGAGATAAATCACCTTTAATTTACTAAACAATGATTAAAAAGCATGTATAATGGTGAATGTATAAAATTGATATAAAGAACTCAAATAAAAGGATGCAATTGAAAAAAAATCCGATGTGAAGCACAACAAAATAACTAGGAAGTATTAAATCTCATTGGGAAAATGATGGGACCACCTACCTCAAGGTCTTAGATAACTCATCTATAAACATTTTCCTCAGATTAAGAGTAGGTTTCAAAGAAAATGGAGAAACAATCCACCATCGTAAAAACAAGGAGAAAGGGATTTCACTAAAATAGCGTAATTTATCCAAAAACGAAACATAAATATAAGGTAATAGGAAGGCAAGGGATACCTTAAGATATCTGATAGTTTCTCTAGATCTTGATTCTATGACCGGATGAGGAATATAGAGAATAACCTAGGGTGGTGTAAGTTGGAATTTCAATAGGAGTGGTCAAAGGCCATCCGCTGGAGAATGGGAGAAGAAGAAAGAAAATGAATTTTTAAAAAATCATTAATGGAGAAAATGCAATTTTACCCTAAAAATAGGGGTGCATGGTTTGGATTCCTGGTCTGGCCAAATCTTTCCCCATTTACTGCTTCAATGGAGAACCATTCATGGTTTGGAACACGGTTTATCTAACCATGTGAAAACTATGCATGAACCACTGTCCAGAAGGGTATATAGTACTCTATGGTCGTGTGACTTGGGTTGCATGATTTTCAGAAAAAAAAAATGTTGCAACTACACAGTTTTGGGAAACTGTGTGGGCTGGGTTCCATGGTTTCTCTTAACTATGTGGCACAATATTTTATTTCCATTTCATGGCTTCATGATCCAAAGGAGCCTCGAATTCACCCTCTACATCCTTGAATTTATTTTACCCCATTATTTGAGCCTTTAACGTAATTTAAAACCAAAATAAAATGATTCATACATTCATGAAAAGATGGGTCATTACAACATTCCCTTCTTAAAGAAACTCATCCAAGAGTTGTCCTTATAAGGGTAAAAAGGTATTGTAAAAAAAAGTTCAAGACACTAAGATTGTGTATTAGCTTCCTGATCCTATATTTCATCTTATACTGAATTATGCTATCATATCACCCATTCCAAAGGAACTGACCTAATTCAATGTGTCTTCATGATATGTTCCTATTATGTCCAAAATGTGCCTAGATAACCTGATGGGTGGGAGTGAATTAATGTATTGATATTCTTTTCTAAATTATCCCTACCCCACTAGATCATGACTGCTTTATTATAATAGTCACATTTTTTTATTTAATTTTAATATTTATATTATCCATTCAAATATGTATCTTATGATTATCCATAGAAATTAAAGCAGGAAAGAAAACATAAGGGCACATTGATTTTTACTTGGTTCACCCTCAGTAGGCTACATCCAAAGACTATACAACGATAATTTAATGATGTGAAAAAACCATCAAGTCTTGCTTCCAATACGTGGTTCGGGATAGATCAATTCCCTGACCGGGATCACTGCCATGAAATGTTTAGGGCCAACTCACTGTTTTACCACAGTTCAATCCCTGAGTCTCTTTGTAACGCCCCGACACCAGTTTCCCAGAGTCGGTGCATTATTACATAACATTGGCATGATCACAAGAACGATCAAATCTCGAAAGACCGATTGTTTTAGTAGCCTTGGAAACACTAGATATATTCATAAAGTTTTACATTACATCATAAAGTGAAAAACTACAACAACAACATAATGTCTCCATAGTCCACACTATTATCCCCTCATAATATCCCTGCAGGTCATTCATAACTTACTTCTTTACATCCTAGGAAAAATAAAACATAGAAAAGGGGTGATCTCAAATGCCCAGTAAGGATAACAATATAGCAGAAACTTTCAAAAATAAGCATAAACATTTAAGGCAATGCATTTCTAAAACAAAAGCCTTATAAACTTGAACTGCAACATAGTATGGAAAAAGTAAAATGAAATAATGTCATCTACTTATTCACATGGATATTCTACTAATCGAATAATCACATGCAGTATCAATAACCACATTCATAATTATGGAATGCATAATGCCAGACCATCATAACTACATAGCCAAAGCATCGTGCCAAGACTACAAATAAGATTTTTCCAAGGCCTTGTGCCAAGACACTAGTTTGTCTCATGAGACCTACCGATGCATAGAGGAGCTATAGTGGGCTCCACCTATCACATATTAAGTCCAATGCATTCCCATATGAAAAGGTTTAAACATAACATAAACATTCGTATTAAAACTATCATACGAAATGTCAATATTTTCACCATAAACCATGAATGGTATAAAAATAGCACATCCACAGTCAAACATATCACAAAACCTTCAATATAATATATAAGTTTTGTATCATAATAAATCAACTTAAAATGAGATTAAAATCCATCAATGGATGTTGACATAGATGAAATCAAAACTATTTGAGAGAAATATCTCTTTTCTTGAAATCATTGAAAAGTCAAACATTTATAAAGGAAGTAATTTAAAATAGATTTTTGAATCAAAGTGTCCCATACCAAATTGAAACTTTTGAAAAGAAATATCATTTCAAAACCTTCATGTCCATATAAATAAATCCTTAAAATCATTTTGAAAACATAGACATTAATTAAAAATATTTAGAAAGATAAATCATTAAAACATTTAAAATTATGATCTTGATAAAGAGTACCTTTAAAAAATTCTTAAAATATTTATTTTGAAATCATTTAAATGTCACATAATTATAAAATAAAACATTTACATGAAAATATTCTTATAATATTTTAAGGGAAGCTTTGACGATTTTATAACGGCGGTAAATAGCCGCACCCGCCGTATATGTTAAAAAAACATTCTTACCTTAAATTTGTCGAAAGGTAAAAAGTGCCTTGTTTTGAAAACGACGGAAAGATTCCTTAAACAAAATAAGGGTATAAATGACTTTAACCCATATTCTTTTTAAATAGTAAAAATGTTTTGAAATACATTTTGAAGAAACATGGATGTGGATGATAAAGAGATCCCAGTAGATAATTGCGTATAAACAACCCCAGATAATGAAGAGATTGCGAAATAAACCCTTACCTTGAACTTTTCCATGGTTGCGGTAGGTTAACATCCTGTATAATAGTGAAATAATTGTTATTAAATTATACAAGAATCATATACATTCATATGATATCATATATGATCTTTTAACATTGCTTTGTTAATAATATCTTAGTATTATCGTTGTTTCGGGTGTTAACTTACTTGTTTTCTTTTATATTTTTTGTTACGTAAGCTATGTTTTTAATGGATAGGTTGTATATTAATCATATATATAATTATATAAAGTCCTTATATACTATTATTAACCATCAAATGTGACTTATACTTGAATGGATACGATGGATAATGAATCTCACCGCGTTCGTGGAGACGGTAGTCCGTACGTACGCACGAGCGACAATATCATTCTTTTGATATTAAAATAATATATAAATGGATGTTATATCATATATAAATAATCATTAACATGTTATATTTATTATTTACATGAGTTACACATCATTATTATACCCATCAAAATAATTATATATTGAATAACAATTACACCACGACCTGGAGACGGTAAGCCGTACGTACGCACGTATGGTGACATGTTATTCAAAGGGTGGATAGAATAATGATTATTGTTGTACCATATTTATAATAACATCACAGTATATATATTATACTGGAGTTATTATTTTAAAATGGTAACAACAAAGGAAGAAGAAGTGGAAGAAGAAAGGAACTTGGAAAAGGGTGGTGAAATCATTACCTCTTCTTCGGGTTCTTCCGTTTGATTTGATCAAAAGGGCTCTTTAGGTTGGATTTCTGATCAAACTAAGGCCTCTAAGTTGTATTGATGGAAGTTGAGAGAGTATGTTTTTAGATTTTGGCTGAACCAAAAGGCTTTGAAGGTGTGAAGAAATGAGAATGAGGAGTACCCTTTTATAAGAGGGGTGAGGGGCACCTTTGGAAAAGGTAGAAATATTAATTTATAATAAATTAATATTCGGTTTCTAATGGCTCCAAAGTTTATTATTTAAATTTCAAGGTGGTTATGGGTCGAAAAACACTCAACCAATATAATTTAGACAGGTTTGGGTACTTATATTAACCTTATCTTTAAGTATTAACTCTTAGTTAATTAGTTTCACTTTTACAATGTCTCTTTGTATTTTTATATAATATGGTTAATAAACATACTATATACATCTAAGAGACCCCAAAGTGGTCCATTAATGATACACCTATCATGATATAAGTCTCTTGGACGAACCTTAGATATTTAGTAATTTAATATCAATTAATAATATAATATTTGTTTTAAAATCTCTTTTATGACAATTTTGACAGTATTCAATAGTTGATTTTTGTGAAACTCATAACAGAATGATTACTTCGAAAAATTTTAATTAAATCATTCCTCTTATGTCATATTAACTTATAAAATTAGTGTAATTCATAAAAAGTCTCAAATTCTATTTATTTGTGTATTTATAATATCAATTATTTTAATTTTTCACTATTATGGTAATTACTGCATCATCATTGTGTCATAAATAAAATAAATTATTTAATGTCTAAAAATTATAAATAAAATATAAGTATGTATTAAATCCTTTTATATTTCTAATGAATATTTATAGTCGAAAATAAAACATATATAACCCTATGTAACAATTATTTTTCTAAAAGATATATGCTTGTGTCATTTTTGTATTCATTTTAACTTAATTAAAATTAAGTGTCCCTATCACCTACAAGTGGCTCCATGGGGTCCCCAAATCGACCCAAAGATGCCTATGGTCGAACATGTATCTACCAATAAGGTTAGGACACGTTTTAGGGTAATTTTGTATTATTATAATATTATTTTTTAACCCTTATTTACCGGATTTACCCTTAACCATGGTAAATAAAATATTTACTGCAGTAATTATTCAAAATGTCTAAAAATAAAAGTTACCTATTCACACAATATGAAAATGCTGATTCCAAATATGGAATCCATTTTTCCAAATTCAAAACACAGAAGTGGCAGAAATTAATTTAAAAATAATTCCCGCTGGTAAAACAAAAAGCATGTTTTTAAGATATAATAACTATCAAAAGATTGATACTTGTTTATGTTCGGTTTAATTGTGAAATTATGTCCAATGACCAAAATTGTATTGAATGGTAAAAATATATTCTAAATATACTTTAAAACCACTCAAATTCATAATTTATCACTATTAATTATTTTGATTAAAAAAGTTGTTTTTAATTAAAATTTAGTAATTTTCACTATTCATCAAAATATTAAAGTTATCCAAAAAGTACCAAAATATCACCTTAGGCTAAATTCGATATTCCGAATCCAAAAATGAAGTCCATTTTGTGAGATAAAATTTCAAAAAGTAGGTATTACTATTCATAAGGGCTAGTTTGATCGGTTGTGGTGTGTGTTAAAACTCGAAGTTACGTACAACACACGCTACTGTATTATTCAAAGGAAAGCGTACCGTGGAAGCTTGGGATGTTTCATTTTAAATTTTTGATGTCCCCATTTAGTAAAAAAGTTTAAAATATTATATTTAAAAAGGGTTCACTATTAAAAGTTGGTAAAAGTGCAATACTGAAAATGAATTTGTTCTTACATTATGTCTAAGAAACTGATAATATGGATTCTAAAATTATAAGGATTATATAAAGTTTAAAATTTAGTTAATACTATTCATAACCTCTTTTGAACGGCTTGTTTGGTAAGTCATGGTGCGCTTGAACCCAATGTTGCGTGTAGTGCCAATTATTAAATTATTTTGAAGAAATAACACACTATGAAATTTTGGGGTGTTACATTCTCTCCTCCTTCAATAAATTGCGTCCTCGCAATTTGAAATTGTTCTTTGAAAATAAAAGGTTGAAAACAGAAAATATATTTGTGGGAAAACCCAGATCGGAAATTGAGTTACTAAAACTTAGTTTTAATATGAGGAAAAGAGAAATTAAAGGGTCACCACCAAATTATGATCTTGATTAGGAGAACATTGGTGGCAATTAGAGACATATAATTGGAGGGAAAACGTAAATATTTATAGGTATTGATTGAGGTCATCAATCACAAACAAGTGTAAAATTGAGGTCCTTAAATTCATCAATCTATGATAATTTGAAATACCATTGGTTCAACAAAACATAGGTTATTAGGATAACACATTTTTGACATTTCAAAATATCTTAGTTGAAATCCCACATCGAAAAATGAATTAATGAGGCCTCTATTTAAAATATAGAGTGGAAAGTATGAAGATTATCGAAAATAACACATACTAGGGTTCTATATAGGAAAATATGGATATGGAATAGAAATCTAACCATCAATTATCTGATGGAGAGTGGTAGATAACATGGCTATGAAAAGGCCAACAATCCCAAAGCCATAAATTAGTGATGATCTAAGGTACCATCTAGGACAACATTTTTGATCAAAGTTCCTTTTCTTAATGTTAAGGAAATTATTTATGAGATTGGCTAAGATCATAAAGAGATATAATTACTTTATAATTAGAGTTTTATCCATTAATAAATTTCTACCACAAACTCATCTTTCACTCTAAAAGATAATAGAACGTAAAAAAAATTCTATTTATACTATTCGTACAGGGTTCCAAAATAAATGAATTTATAATTCATCTACGAGATCTTTTAAAAAAACTAGATTATTTAATCCATGAAATCTCGTGGGCCAATGGTAGTTGATACACCCTTGTCCCCCTTCGGTTCCAAGGTCAAGTCTTGCATCCTTGCCGGTCGCGACGGGTTGCCGCCCGATCTCTGGGCTGTCCTTTTATAGAAATCCTAAATTAATCTCAAACTAGAATTTATCCAAAATACTTCTGTCCAAACTCATAGTCCAACATTTATAAGGAAGGTAAACATAATGTAGATCCTTTTTACCCCGTAATAGCAGATTAATACCTTCATCATGTATCCTTTTAAAACACTGAAACATCCTGAATTACCATAATCCTTATTGATTACATTCATGCTCCCTCATTCCATATAGAATGCTGGATATACTTCATAAATCCAAAAATGATTTAAACCCCAAAAATGATGGAATATAAAAATCATTAATCAACTTCAAGGTAGTCAAGAATATCCAATATATTTATTCAAATCAATCATTTATTATTCTAAAATCACTACCTCGGTATTAGAACCATATTATGGTTTATCTTTCTCTCAACCATATATTTTCAAAAAATTTAACCTGCTATTGAGTCACATTTCTTTTTTCCACACAATCTCAAGTCCTTAATGAAATAGTACTACAGTACAATCCTTATATACTCCATAATTATTATAACAAGTACATTGTTGATACAACACTCAAATGGTATAATCAACATAATAACTCTAATCATTACTCTTCATCTGTGGTAGTATCATAACCTGATTATAATTCAATAGCATCATTTGTGGCATAGTCTGATGACTGGGACATAGGTTCACGTAGTGTCCAAACTCCTTGCAAATGAAGTATTGTACATTTGAAACCATTTTCTTACCCTTGTAGTCACGTACTTTGTGCCCTTTTTCTCTACACTTATAACAAACTCCCATTCCTTTCAGGCAAGTTCCAGGGTGTTTCTTTCCACAGTTATCACATATGGAAAAATTCTTCTTTGCCCTCTTCCCTTTATCCATCTTTCTCTCTTCCATCCTTTTCTTCTCTTGCTTCCCTTCAAATCCACAGGAATCAGTAAACTCTTTACTTATCTTATCAACAAATGATATTAATTCTTTATATGATAACAATACATGCGAGACTATTTCTCTTATAAATTCTAGCATAAGACCATGAAAGATATGATCCTTCCTTCTCCTTGGATCATGTGCATTGCTGGAGTTCTCATTCCTTCTACTGGGCACAATTTCTAAACAATGGTATACACTAGATTAGTTTATGAATAACAATACCTAATTCCAAACTTGTAAAACACATAACATAAATTAAATAGTTTATCGATATAATCCATAATCATAAAAATGTCTCCTTTGAGGAATTATATACTCATAAACCGTTCGTAATGGTTTGTAAAGAAAATTAGAATTATCCTAAGCATATCCCCCGGGAGTGTCGTAACCAAGAGTGCAGCAAGGCCCGTTGTCGTTCACCAGTTCCCGTTCGAGTCTAGCTCAAAGCGGTGTTGTTGGGCAAAAATCCCTCAAGGTATCATTGAAGCCTTTTTGAGGTGTTTGTGTTTGTTGACAAAGTGGACATCTGAGTTGTGATTGTTGACAAAGAGGATTTCATGATGGAATGTCGAGTTCAAGAGCTGAGGTCAACGATCCATGTTTGATTCAAGAACGTCGATAAAAGGAATGGAAGATCTGGAGGCGGTACAAAAGAACGAATACAAGGTGACGCCGTTTTCCAGTGTTTGCCAATTTTTTTGGGCCTGAAAATCGGCAAATGAAGAAAAGTGTTTTTGGCAAAGGGACTTGCGCTCCGCGAACATGGTGTACAGGAAACTTGCGCGCCACATGTTTTTCAAGATCAGAGGATCAAAATATGGCTATGGAAATAGGATCGCGCAAGTTTGGGAGTTGGTCGCGCAAGTGTCTAAAGGAGAGGAGACCTGCGCGCCGAGACTGTGTCGCGCAGGTGACTTGCGCGCCGTCGCGCAGGGTGGTCAGATTGCCTATAAATACCGGACCACTCCTCCTCATTTCTCACCGGAGTTCAAGACGAGAGCTCCCGTCGCGCAGGTGTGGTGGTCGCGCAAGTGGTGTGTGTGGTCGTGCAGGTGGGACTTGCGCGCCAGTGGTTGAAGTTGTGCGCCGGTGTTAGATGTTGCGCGCCGGTTTGCAGTTGCGTGCCAATAGTGGTTTGGGCGTAAAGGGAAGAGAGTCGCGCAAGTTTGGAGTTGAGGAAGCTTGTGTCGCGCAAGTGTCAGAGGAGGACTTGCGCGCCCGTTGTGACTTGCGCGCCGATACTTGCGCGCCGAGGTTGACTTGCACGCCAAGTAAGGTTTTGTTCCCGCAGTGATTTTCAGACTGTGTGGAAGCTGGAAGTTTGCCCGATACCTTCGGTGCAAAGAGATTTTCGTCAACGGGTGAAAGTTAAACTTCAACAGAGCATCTACATACAAGATAAGATTCATTCTTTCAGGAAAATGAAGATACCTACAGGTCTATAAACTGTGAGTGGATTCCATCCAAGAGCAGTGAGCTCAGGAAGAGGAAGAAGGTGATCCTCTCCACCGGCAGTGAGCCAGAGAGAGAGAAACAGGGAGTGACCCTTGGGAAAGCAGTGAGGTGACCCTAAACATTGTAAAGGCAGTGAGCCTGGGCATATAAGTGATCTAGCCCGAACCTTGTAATCCACAGCTAGTGAAGATTAGTGGAATTTGGTATGACCGGCAACCTGTCGGCGTATGCTCCTTGGACGTAGCCCTTAGCGGTGAACCAAGTAAAATTGATGTGTCATGTGCTTTCTTTACATTCTGTTTATATCGTGCAACAGGGAAAAGAGAGAAGAGTGTTTTTCTTAACAGCGAAACAAGATCAGAACGGGCATTAATTTTTAATAAGTCATACCCTGATTCACCCCCCCCCCCTCTCAGGGTATCCAGCCTAGTGGACCTAACAAGTGGTATCAGAGGGAAAGGTTGAAAGTTGTTCTTCTCTCAATGGAGGTAACCAATCATAAAGGGATTCCAATCTTCGACGGATATAATTTTCAGATATGGAAGAATCGGATGCAACACTATTTCCGATCCTTGGGAATGGATGTGTTTTCAGCAGCTATGCATGGTATCACAGCTGATATTAATAGTGGTGTCTTATCAGAGGCTGAGCATAGAGAGTTGGATGCTGATTCCAAAGCAATCAATGCCTTAGGGGGAGCCCTTTCCAATCCCATCTACACAAAGGTGATGTCATGCAAAACGTCACATTCCATGTGGGAAAAGCTTTTGAATATATATGAAGGGGACACAAAAGTCAGAGAGGCAAAGCTGCAGGTGTTGTGGAACAAATATGAAGATCTGAAAATGAACCCGAATGAGTCTGTTGACGCATTCTTTGATAGGGTAAACATTGTTGTGGAAGATATGCGAGGTCTTGGAGAAGTCATTGAAGACATAAAGATTGTAAAGCGCATCTTGAGGAAACTTCCACCTCGGTTCAATCCTAAAGTTTCAGTACTAGAAGATAAAGATTCAAAAGAGCTGACATTGGACAATTTGCACAGTACCTTGGTTGCATATGAAATGAGGAACGATGATAATGAGGCTGTGGAAAAGGGGAAGTCTAAAGAGGTGGCATTTAAGGCCATGAAGAAGCTCACCATTGAAGATTCTAATGAAGAAGAAGAGACAGATGAGGTGATGTCATTCCTTTCTTCGAATCTACAAAGAGGAAGAGGAAAGTTTAAAGGTAAACTTTCACTAGCATGCTTTAGATGTGGAAAGGTTGGTCATCTCGCGGCAAGATGCCCCAAGAAGTTTCAAGATGATGATGATGATGATGACGTTGAAATTCCCAAAAAGAAGTCTTCAGCTTTTGTGAAAGGGAAGAAACAATTCAAGAGAAATTTCTTCAAGAAAAAGAATCTTCTCTCACAAGAATTTGAAAGTTCAGATGAGTCTAAGGATGAAGAAGTTGAGGAAATAGAAAATTGCAGAGATCGTGGGGTTAATGCCTTGGTGGCAATTGTTGGTAGTTCTCAAAAGGGAGAAGAAGCTGATGCTAAAGAAGAAGAAGAAATTGAAGGGAGAATTGATATGGAAGCCGAATTGGAAGCAGCTCTTGAGGAGATAGATGTTTGGAGAGCCAAAACGAAGAAAGCCAATATAGTGGTTCGTGATGCCAAACTCTACATGCAACAACAGGATGAAGAAAAGTCTGAGCTGTTAGAAGAAATTGAAAGACTAAAATCCTCAACACCAGAGAGCTCAGAAAATATTGTTGAGTATATGCTTAAAATTGAGGAACAAAAGAAGGAAATTGATTGTCTGACAAACACAGGAAAGGAGCAGGTTAGATGTATCAAAGATCTTGAAGAAGAAGTGGTCAGTCTGCGACAAAAACTCAAGGATCAAGATAAACTCTTGACCCCCAATGTGATATCCGAAAAGCAGGCTATTCAGAAGACAGAGAAGATGAAAGCGGAGCCTAGCAGTTCAGTAGGAAAGAAACAGCAATTGAGCTCAGATGTTAAGGTCGTTTCTGGGCTTAGTCAAGAACAAAAATTGGCGACAATTGCAGTCAGACCACAAGCACTCATCCCGAAAGTGAAGGTTGATTTGGGAACAAAACAGAATCAGAATATTCAGAGATCCCAAAGGGGAAATCACAGTGCTGAAATATCACGAGGGAATGCATCCTATATCAGGTGTTATTGCTGTGGGAAAATGGGACATTCACAGTTTGTGTGTTCCATAGCCAAGAGATACAGAAGGGAACATGAGCAGAGACGACAGCCAAACAGAGAATGGTTTTCCAGAACACATTTTGAAGGACACTGTTTTTGGTGCGGAGGATTTGGACACATGGCTAGGTATTGCACATAAATCATTCAGAGAAATGTGTCAAAGAATAATCAAAATGTTCGCAAGCAGCAGATCAATAAACCAACAAGTGAGTTAAAAGTTCAGAACAGATTTGCAGCTCTGCAAGATGAGGGTGGTCTGTCATACTCTGAGAAAGAACAGAAGCCTCAATCCATGCCGAGTGTGAAAGAAAAAGTATGGACCAAGAAGAAGAAAAATGAGAAGGCTGTGGTGGCGCAGATTTCCCTTAAAGCATCAGATCAATCTGGTGTTTGGATCCTTGATAGTGGTTGCACATCCCATATGACGGGTAACAAGGATCTTGTTACAGGCATCAAATATGACAAAGAAGGAGTTTTCAAATTTGGAAATGATGAAGGCCTGAAAATTGTTGGCTCAGGGAAAGCCATGTTTGGGGGCAAAGAGATGAGACGTGCTGATGTCTTGGTAGTAGAGGGTCTCAGTCATAACCTACTCAGTGTCAGTCAACTATGTGACTCTGGGCACCCTATCCAATTTACCAAGAAGATGTGTGTTGTTAAAGGAAAAGATGGAGCAGCTGTTCTGCAGGGAAAAAGGTCAAAGGGAAATCTCTATCTTGTATGTGGGGAAGAAGATACTTGTCTTTTATCCAGAGAGGAAGAAAACCAGCTGTGGCATAAGCGACTTGGTCATCTATGCCAACCATCTATGGAGGATCTCGTTAAATGTGATGCTGCTAGAGACCTTCCCAAACTATCACGTGATCGCACTCATACATGTGATGCTTTTCAGCAAGGGAAAATAATCAGAAAGACATACAGGCCAAAGGAACAGAAATCAACTAGAGTGCTCGAATTGGTGCATGCTGATGTATGTGGACCTATCTCACCACGAGCTATAAATGGGCAAAGGTACTATGTTCTTTTCATTGATGACTATAGCAAAATGGCCTGGGTATTCATCATAACCCACAAGACAGAGGTGTTTAGTTGCATAAAGCAGTACAGGAGGGAATCAGAGAAGATGCTTGGGAAGAAAATTCTGAAGTTTCGTACTCATAACGGTACGGAATTTACAAACAGTCAGGTTGAAAACTATCTCGAGAAACATGGGATAAGGCATCAAGTTTAATCAGTAAGAACTCCTCAACAGAATGGAGTAGTTGAAAGGAGAAATCGGATCATCAACAATATGGCCAGAACAATGCTTATTGATAAGGACCTGCCGGAGAAATTTTGGAAGGAAGCAGTTTTGACATCGGTCTATGTTTCAAACAGGTCCCTGTTATGTCCGAAGCAAGGGAAGACTCCGTATGAACTGTGGTACGGAAAGAAGCCAACGCTGAAGTACTTTCGAATCTTTGGAAGTAAGTGTTTCATTCTCAACAAAGAACATCATAGGAAGTTTGAGGCATGAGGAGATGAAGGGATATTCCTTGGCTATTCCGGGAAAAGTAAAGCGTATAAATGTTTCAACAAAAGGCTGGGAAAAATCATTGAAAGCAATGATGTCACTATAGTTGAAAATGAGCAGAATACTCAACGATCCAGTGAACAGTTCCTGGATGAAAGTGATGATGAGGTAAGTAACCCAGGGGGGAGCAGAAGTGGCAGAAGCTGACTCAGAAGAAGATACTGATGATGAAGAGGAAAGTGTCAAGTCGGTGTCCGTGAGAAAGCCAAAGAGTCGAGCTGAAATTGATAGGCAGAATATCATTGGTGATCAAACAGCTCCAGTTCAGACTCGAAGAATGAAATCATCACAGCAAGCATCGTTTTTGTCTCAAGTGGAGCCGAAATGTTTTTCTGATGCTGCTGAAGATGAAAACTGGGTTCAGGCCATGAACGAAGAGCTTGATCAAATTGAGAAGAAACAGACATGGGAGATTGTTTCGAGGCCAGCAGACAAGAATGTCATCGGGACTAAATGGGTCTATCGCAACAAGATGAATGATGATGGCACAGTGATTCGGAACAAAGCACGACTAGTGTGCAAGGGATACTCCCAGATAGAGGGAATAGATGTTGATGAGACATTCGCACCGGTTTCAAGGCTGGAGACAATCAGATTATTTTTGGCCATAGCAGTGCAAAGAAAGTTCAAAGTGTTCCAGATGGATGTCAAATCCGCATTCTTGAATGGGGTTCTGGAAGAAGAGGTGTATATTGAGAAGCCAGATGGTTTTCTCATTCATGAGGATGAGAACAAAGTTTGCAGGCTGAAGAAGGCGTTGTATGGGCTGAAACAAGCACCAAGGGCATGGTACTCAAGGCTTGATCAGTACTTGAAGAAGCTTGGTTTCCAGCGTGGAGGAGTTGACTACAACCTCTATTTCATCAATGACAGTAATCAAAGGATGATGGTGCTAGTGTATGTCGATGACATAATTTTTGGCGGATCAGATGAAGCTCAGTGCAGACAGTTTTCCGAATTCATGAAAAATGAGTTTGAAATGTCAATGATTGGAGAGCTAACGTTTTTCCTTGGTCTACAGGTGACACAATGAAGGAATGGAACTTTCATTTCTCAATCCAAATATGCCAAGGAAGTTCTAAGAAGGTTTGGAATGGATAATTCCAAGGAAATGAAGACTCCGGTTGCTACCCGGATGAAATTTTCAAAAGATGAGGATGGCAAGGCAGTTAATATCACAGAATACAGGCAAATCATTGGAAGTCTGTTGTACTTAACCGCAACAAGGCCTGATATTGTTTTCGCCACATGCCAAGCAGCGAGATATCAGAGTAATCCCAAGGAAAGTCACATGCTTGCAGTGAAAAGAATACTTCGGTATATCAAGGGCACGGTGGACTTCGGCTTGACATACAACGAAAAATCTCAGACAGAGTTATTGGGATATACTGATGCAGACTGGGCCGGTTCAGCAGATGATAGAAAATCAACGTCAGGTGGTGCATTCTATCTTGGTGGATTGTGTATTTCTTGGCTAAGCAAGAAACAAGATTGCATTTCATTGAGCACCGCAGAAGCTGAGTATATAGCGGCCACTCAAGCATGCACACAGTTATTGTGGATGAAGCAGCAGCTTGAAGATATGGGAGTTGAAGTGAAGTCTCCGATCGGAATCCAGTGTGACAACTCAAGTGCTATAAATCTTAGCAAAAATCCTGTCCATCATTCCAGGACAAAGCACATTGAGATCAAGTATCATTTCATCAAGGAGAAGGTTGAGCAGGGCATCGTGAAGTTGGAGTATGTGCCTACAGAGCTACAAGTTGCAGACATTCTGACAAAGGCCTTACCCAAGGAAGCTTTTGAGAGGCATCGACTAGCTCTGGGAGTTCAGTCGATTCCCCGCACTTGAAATAGTGTGGACGCGGGACCCTCCCCCTCTTCCCGAGGTATGCTGTGTTTTCTCTACTGTGCTAATGTGTTCTCTACTATGTTACAGACTACAAAGGCGTGACCTTTGGGTTCGTTGACAAAGGGGGAGAAAATAGTGATTGTTCAAGGGGGAGACAATGTGGAGATTTGATAAATCATGAATGATATGGGGAGACGCTGATAGGTGGAGCAGCCAGATAGGGGGAGTTGAAGTTAGTTGAACGTGCTTAGCCAGAGCTTAGCTTGGACAACACAGGAAATATGGTTAAAAAGGTGTTGAAGCTGTGAGAAGAAAGGGGGAGCGTATTAAATCCGACGATGCTAGAAGTGATCGATCAAATAATAGATATCACGACAGCTGAGGATCGTGATAAAAGCAGAAGCGTGGTGTTGGACAGTGTGTGGTGTCAATAGTGGATGTTAGAGATAAAGTGATTCATTGATGAACTTTTCATTTACTCTTGTTTCTCACGCCGAGCATTGCTCATGTGGGCTTAGAGTATGTGTTGAGAAAATCCTTGGTCGCTATCAGAATCGCAATGAGGCGAATGGAGGCTGAAGAATCAATGACGTATATTTGTTTGGAAGAGTTGTCAACAAACCCAAAGGGGGAGATTGTTGGGCAAAAATCCCTCAAGGTATCATTGAAGCCTTTTTGAGGTGTTTGTGTTTGTTGACAAAGTGGACATCTGAGTTGTGATTGTTGACAAAGAGGATTTCATGATGGAATGTCGAGTTCAAGAGCTGAGGTCAACGATCCATGTTTGATTCAAGAACGTCGATAAAAGGAATGGAAGATCTGGAGGCGGTACAAAAGAACAGATACAAGGTGACGCCGTTTTCCAGTGTTTGCCAATTTTTTTGGGCCTGAAAATCGGAAAATGAAGAAAAGTGTTTTTGGCAAAGGGACTTGCGCGCCGCGAACATGGTTTACAGGAAACTTGCGTGCCACATGTTTTTCAAGATTAGAAGATCAAAATATGGCTAAGGAAATAGGATCGCGCAAGTTTGGGAGTTGGTCGCGCAAGTGTCTAAAGGAGAGGAGACCTGCGCGCCGAGACTGTGTCGCGCAGGTGACTTGCGCGCCGTCGCGCAGGGTGGTCAGATTGCCTATAAATACCGGACCACCCCTCCTCATTTCTCACCGGAGTTCAAGACGAGAGCTCCCGTCGCGCAGGTGTGGTGGTCGCGCAAGTGGTGTGTGTGGTCGTGCAGGTGGGACTTGCGCGCCAGTGGTTGAAGTTGTGCGCCGGTGTTAGAAGTTGCGCGCCGGTTTGCAGTTGCGTGCCAATAGTGTTTTGGGCGTAAAGGGAAGAGAGTCGCGCAAGTTTGGAGTTGAGGAAGCTTGTGTCGCGCAAGTGTCAGAGGAGGACTTGCGCGCCCGTTGTGACTTGCGCGCCGATACTTGCGCGCCGAGGTTGACTTGCGCGCCAAGTAAGGTTTTGTTCTCGCAGTGATTTTCAGACTGTGTGGAAGCTGGAAGTTTGCCTGATACCTTCGGTGCAAAGAGATATTCATCAACGGGTGAAAGTTAAACTTCAACAGAGCATCTACATACAAGAGAAGATGCATTCTTTCAGGAAAATGAAGATACCTACAGGTCTATAAACTGTGAGTGGATTCCATCCAAGAGCAGTGAGCTCAGGAAGAGGAAGAAGGTGATCCTCTCCACCGGCAGTGAGCCAGAGAGAGAGAAACAGGGAGTGACCCTTGGGAAAGCAGTGAGCTGACCCTAAACATTGTAAAGGCAGTGAGCCTGGGCATAGAAGTGATCTAGCCCGAACCTTGTAATCCACAGCTAGTGAAGATTAGTGTAATTTGGTACGACCGGCAACCTGTCGGCGTATGCTCCTTGGACGTAGCCCTTAGCGGTGAACCAAGTAAAATTGCTGTGTCCTGTGCTTGCTTTACATTCTGTTTATATCGTGCAACAGGGAAAAGAGAGAAGAGTGTTTTGCTTAACAGCGAAACAAGATCAGAACGGGCATTAATTTTTAATAAGTCATACCCTGATTCACCCCCCCCCTCTCAGGGTATCCAGCCTAGTGGACCTAACAGGTGTTTTCGGGTTTTACCCCTAGGTACATCTGTGCCAGAGCCGCCTCTACCTGCTCGTATCCAGACAGGGATGAATTGCTCGGAAAACTCACAAAATCTCTACAATACCAAAATTCTAGGAAGTTCTTCTATACTAATCCTCAAAGTCCATATTAAATCTATGTTCTCTAATCAGAGTTTATCTAAATCTAGCTTCCATGTTTTGTACTAAACTTCCTCTGATACCAACTGTAACGCCCCGACCCCAGTTACCCAGAGTCGGTGCATTAATACATAACATTTGCATGATCACAAGAAAGATCAAATCTCGAAAGACCGATTGGTTTAGTAGCTTTGGAAACACTAGATATATTCATAAAGTTTTACATTACATCATAAAGTGAAAAACTACTACAACAACATAATGTCTCCGTAGTCCACACTATTATCCCCTCATAATATCTCTGCAGGTCATTCCTAACATACTTCTTCACATCCTAGGAAAAATAAAACATAGAAAAGGGGTGAGCTCAAATGCCCAGTAAGGATAACAATATAGCGGAAACATTCAAAAACAAGCATAAACATTTAAGGCAATGCATTTCTAAAACAAAATACTTTTAAACTTGAACTTCAACATATTATGGAAAAAGTAAAATGAAATAATGCCATTTACTTATTCAAATGGAAATTCTACTAATAGAATAATCACATGCAATATCAATAACCACTTTCATAATAATGGAATGCATAATGCCAGACTATCATAACCACATAGCCAAGGCCTCGTGCCAAGACTACAAATAAGATTTTTCCAAGGCCTTGTGCCAAGACACTAGTTTGTCTCATGAGACCTACCGATGCATCCAGGAGCTATAGAGGGCTCCACCCATCACTTATTAAGTCCAATGCATTCCCATATGAAAAGGTTTAAACATAACATAAACATTCGTATTAAAAATAGCATACGAAATGTCAATATTTTCACCATAAACCATGAATGGTATAAAAATAGCACATCCACAGTCAAACATATCACAAAACCTTCAATATAATATAAAAGTTTTTTATCATAATAAATCAACTTCAAATGAGCTTAAAATCAATAAAAGGATGTTGACATATATGAAATCAAAACTATTTGATAGAAATATATCTTTTCTCGAAATCATTGAAAAGTCACACATTTATAAAGGAAGTAATTTAAAATAGATTTTTGAATAAAAGTGTCCCATACCACTTTGAAACTTTTTAAAAGAAATATCATTTCAAAACATTCATGTCCATATAAATAAATCCTTAAAATCATTTTGAAAACATGGACATTAATTAAAAATATTTAGAAAGATAAATCTTTAAAACATTTAAAATTATGATCTTGATAAAGAGTACCTTTCAAAAATTCTTAAAATATTCATTTTGAAATCATTTAAAAGTCACATAATTATAAAATAAACCATTTACTTGAAAATATTCTTATAAGATTTTAAGGGAAGCTTTGATGATTTTATAACGGCGGTAAATAGCCGCACCCGCCGTATAAGTTAAAAAAACATTCTTACCTTAAATTTGTCAACAGGTAAAAAGTGCCTTGTTTTGAAAAAGACGGAAAGATTCCTTTAAAAAAACATAAGGTTATAAATGAATTTAACCCATATTCTTTGTAAATAGTAAAAAATTTTGAAATACATTTCGAAGAAACATGGATGTGGATGATAAAGAGATCTCAGTAGATAATTGCGTATAACCAACCTCGGATAATGAAGAGATTGTGAAATAAACCCTTACCTTGAACTTTTCCTTGGATGGGGTAGGTTGACCTCCTGTATAATAGTGAAATAATTGTTATTAAATTATACAATAATCATATACATTCATATGATATCATATATGATCTTTTAACATTGCTTTGTTAATAATATCTTAGTATTATCGTTGTTTCGGGTGTTAAATTACTTGTTTTCTTTTATATGTTTTGTTACGTAAGCCATGTTTGTAATGGATAGGTTGTATCTTAATCATATATAGAATGATATCAAGTCCTTAGATACTATTATTAACCATCAAATGAGACTTATACTTTAATGGATACGATGGAGAATGAATCTCATCGCGTTCGTGGAGACGGTAGTCCGTACGTACGCACGATCGACAATATCATTCTTTTGATATTAAAATAATATATAAATGGATGTTATATCATATATACATAATCATTAACATGTTATATTTATTATTTTCATGAGTTACACATCATTATTATACCCATCCAAATAATAATATATTGAATAACAATTACACCACGACGTGGAGACGGTAAGCCGTAAGTACGCACGTATAGTGACATGTTATTCAAATGGTGGATAGAAGAATAATTATGGTGGTACCATATTTATAATAATATCACAGTATATATATGATACTGGAGTTATTATTTTACAATGTTAACAACAAAGGAAGAAGAAGTGGCAGAAGAAAGGAACTTGGAAAAGGGTGGTGAAATCATTACCTCTTCTTCGGGTTATTCCTTTTGATTTGATCAAAAGGGATACTTAGGTTGAATTTATGATCAAAATAAGGCCTCTAGATTGTAGTGAGGGAAGTTCGGAGAGTATTTGGCCAGAGTTTGGCCGAACCAAAAGGCTTTGAAGGTGTGAAGAAATGAGAAGGAGGAGTGCCCTTTTATAAGAGGGGTGAGGGGAACCTTTGGAAATGCTAGAAATATTAATTTATAATAAATTCTTATTCGGTTTCTAATGGCTCCAAAGTTTATTATTTAAATGTTAAGGTGGGGATGGGTAGAAAACCACTCAACCAATAGAATTTAGACAGGTTTGGGTACTTATATTAACCTTATCTTTAAGTATTACCTTTTAGTTAATTAGTTTCACTTTTACAATGTCTCTTTGTATTTTTATATAATATGGTTAATAAACATACTATATACGTCCAAGAGAAACCCAAGTGGTCCATTAATGATACACATATCATGATATAAGTCTCTTGGCCGAAACATAGATTTTTAGGAATTTAATATCAATTAATAATATAATATTTGTTTTAAAAACTCTTTTATGTCAATTTTGACAGTATTCAATAGTTGATTTTTGTGAAACTCATAACAGAATGATTACTTCGAAAAAAATTAATTAAATAATTCATAACATTTCATATTAACTTATAAAATTAGTGTAATTCATAAAAAGTCTCAAATTCTATTTATTTTTGTATTTATAATATCAATTATTTTAATTTTTTACTATTATGGTAATTACTGCATCATCATTGTGTCATAAATAAATTAAATTATTTAATGTCTAAAAATTATATATAAAATATAATTATATAGTAAATCTTTATATATTTCTAATTAATATTTATAGTCGAAAATACAACATATATACCCTATGTAACAATTGTTTTTCTAAAAGATATATGCTTGTGTCATTTTTGTATTCATTTTAACTTAATTAAAATAAAGTGTCCCTATCACCTACAAGTGGCTCCATGGGGTCACAAAATCGACCCAAAGATGACTATGGTCGAACATGTATCAACCAATAAGGTTAGGACACGTTTTAGGGTAATTTAGTATTATTATAATATTATTTTTTAACCCTTATTTAGCGGATTTACCCTTAACCATGGTAAATAAAATATTTACCGCAGTAATTATTCAAAATCTCTAAAAATAAAAGTTACCTATTCACACAATATGAACATCCTGATTCCAAATATGGAATCCATTTTTAATAATTCAAAACACAGAATTGGCAGAATTTAATTTATAAATAATTCCCGCTGTTAAAACAAAAAGCGTGTTTTTAAGATATAATAACTATTAAAAGATTGATACTTGTTTATGTTCGGTTTAATTGTGAAATTATGTCCAATTACCAAAATTGTATTGAATGGTAAAAATATAATCTAAATATACTTTAAAACCACTCAAATTCATAATTTATCACTATTAATTATTTTGATTAAAAAAGTTGTTTTTAATTAAAATTTAGTAATTTTCACTATTCATCAAAAATATTAAAGTTATCCAAAAAGTACCAATATTTCATCTTAGGCTAAATTCGATATTCTGAATCCAAAAATGAAGTCCATTTTGAGAGATAAAATTTCAAAAAGGGGGTATTACTATTCATAACGGATAGTTTGATCGGTTCTGGTGTGTGTTAAAACTCGAAGTTACGTAAAACACACGCTACTGTATTATTCAAAGGAAAGCGTACCGTGGAAGCTTGGGATGTTTCATTTTAAATTTTTGATGTCCTCATTTAGTCAAAAAGTGTAAAATATTATATTTAAAAAGGGTTCACTAATAAAAGTTGGTAAAAGTGCAATACTGAAAATGAATTTTTTCTTACATTATGAGTAAAAAACTGATAATATGGATTCTAAAATTATAAGGATTATATAAAGATTAAAATTTAGTTAATAGTATTCATAACCTCTTTTGAACGGCTTGTTTGTTAAGTTATGGTGCTCTTGAACCCAATGTTGCGTGTAGTGCCAGTTATTAAATTATTTTGAAGAAATAACACACTATGAAATCTTGGGGTGTTACACTCTTTCACTGGATCACTACTGGTGGATAATACCACATTCTTTATCTTACTTTTCTCACTTATTTAGAAATGATCCACTCATAGTTTGTGGACATGTACATCTCATCATTATCACTAATGAATGCATCCTCAATTATCTGTAGATGTTATGTTAAGGTTATATTTTCACTCATAGATGAAATCCACATTTCTGCTTGTTATTAGTTTGTGGAAATTACTTTTAAGAACCATTTTACTACCTCTACGAACTTCCTCTAATCCTCTATAAACTGCCTTGAGTCCTCTGTGAACTGTGTTTCACCACATGGCATGAGTAATTCATGGATCACCTCTCCTTCGGCAGAATTCATCTTCTTCTACAGACCTCCCCAACTTTTTTGATGTATTTTTCTTCCATACACCACCTTTTCTATATAGTTCACATTCATTTGTGGTCCACATAGCCTCATAAACTCCTTTTTTAGAATTATTAACATTAAATACTTCACTCTTCACTGAATCATCCCTCATGAACCACATAGGACTTTGCTGAATTTTTCTTGGATAGATGATATTGTATAATGAAATTTACTCTCTTTAATGATCAGATTTTCAGTATTTGTATAGTTAAATACATAAGAAAAATCCTCTAATCTGAATTACCAAAAACATTGATGTTGTACAACCTTCACCGCGAACTTCTATGAGGTCTGCATAACGCCCTAATCCTTTACAGCAGCCGATATATTCCCCAAACAAGACACTATTTTTTGAATCCATAATCACCCCATCTATTTGAAAATGACATACCTCCCACGAGTTGACAATAATACCATGAATTGAGAGCATCCTACAAACTATAAGACACCCATGAATTATTTTCATTATTTAGTCCATGTAGCGTGCTTCGTGGTATGGATAACCGTTCTATGCATTAATTATTATTTTCTGATTTTCCATTTCTATTCTACATACCTCCTTTGTGGTTCGTGAAATATGATTCATGGTCCATGAACTACTCTCCAGACACAAAATTATATAAAACCTTCCAAATCCATTAAATTTTTTTGAGGCCCATAAATTATGGAAAACACTGGGAAACTACATGACATTAAATATTGCATTCGGAAACACCAATATTACTGATTCACAGTAATATGGATTATTCAATAAACACAATTACCCTAAAAACTCTTAGGTGAATCAGTGAGGGATTTTTTACCAACAAATCCACTATATGAATGGGATACTCCTTGAAGTAAGCATATACATCCATATCAACCTCATCAAGATGAAATACATGTGAAAGGTTTGGATGGTATCAGAAAATATGAGATATGTGAAAGGAATCATGTATTGATTAACAACTATGAGGAATTTATATTCTATAAACCACTTGTTTGATCTATTTTATAACATTAAATGGTCTAATGAACCTTAGTGAGATCTTACCCTACCTCCATAAACATCTATGTCCCAACATGGGAATGAATTTTAAGAATGCACAGTCTATGGCCTCAAAATCAAGATATCACTAACATCCTACAACATATGAATACTCTATGGACTTAGCTATCATCAGGTACTTTTTGATCAACAGAACCTAATGTTTAGTCTCTTACATGAGATGCGGTCCAGGAATAGATGCCTCCCAAGCAACTTTCCATCATAGAGGTGAACCAGAATATCTACCATACAAGGCTTTATAAGGATCCGTATCGATGGTAGCCTAAAATATGTTTTTATAAGTGAAATCAATGAGGGGAATGTGTTTTTATTAGGAGCCCCTAATATCAAGGACACATGCATAGAGCATGTCCTATAACACCTGAATAGTACGCCATGGCTATCCATAAGTCTATGGGTGATAGGACATGCTCAAAAGAACCTGTGTACCCAAATAATTATATAACCCCTTCGAAAACCCTGATGTGAAACAATAATATCTATCAGAAATGATAGATCAAGGAATCCATGAATATGTATAACCTCCCTAACGTATATCCTTTCTAGATCATCTACTAATAGGGTATCTCACACATGAAAGAAGTTTGTTCCCTTTATCAAATGATCAATGACAACCCATACCATATCTTTTCCATGAGGTGACCTAGGTAGACCAGTCATGAAATCCATCGAAACATTATATCACTTCTACATGGTAATGGAAAATATTTGTAAAATATTGTTCAGAAATTTATTTTTCACCATCACCTGCTGAATGGTGGAACATCGAGTGATAAATCCGTCAATCTCACATTTCTTTCCCATCAACTAATATTGGCACCATAAATCCTGAAATATTTTGCTGACACCATGGTGAACTACCCATGATGAGGTGTAGAATTCTCACATTAGCTACTCTATGAAGTATTCTAGGGCCCATACACACCCATGGAATAGAAAAACATAATCCCCATACATGGTCCAACCTGAAGATGTATAATCATCTGACACACTTTCCCTTAGGAAAAGTCCTTTAGGATTAGATAGTTGGATCAGTCTTACCAATTCTATAATATTAGAGGCCACTGATAATGTTGAGAGGATAATATTATCTTGATCATACTGAACCTCAAAATGCATATATGAGAATAGGACATGAGATTCCATTAACCACTAGCCTCCTGAACTACACATACCTAAATCTTTTAGCTCAGATCATCGGTTATAACATTTTCTTCATCAAGAAAGTAGGCAACCACAAAATCAGAAAATTGTAGGTACTCAACCCACCCAAACTGACTGAGATTTATATCATAATGTGTAAATATGTAATTTAGGATTTTGTGATCAGTGAACTACAAATAATTATCTTCATGTATATAGTTTCTCTAATAGTTTATGCCATTCGCAACAGTAGAAAGCTCGAGGCCATGCATTGGGTAATTCCCCTCATGAGGACACAACTAACGAGACCCATACATGAATATCATAGATCTTGTATCAAAACATCTCCAAGACCAATACCTGATGCGTCATAGTATACAACAGATCTTCTACAAGGATATGTACGAATCAATATCAGCACTGAAGTAAAAAAACTCTTTGGATCTTGAAAGGATACATCATAATCTGCTGACCATAATAATTTCACTCCTTTATTTGTCAAGCCTGTAAGTGGTGATGGAAGATGTAAGAAATACTAGATGAAGGGTCTCTAGTATCTGGATTAATCCATAAAATTATTTATGCCAAAGAAATTCTTGGGATCCTTTTAGGAAACTACAGACCTTACATTCTCTAGGTTTATAAAAACTACTAACTTTGAGATGATATGACCCAAGAAGTTGACTCTATAGATCAAAAAGTGGCATTTACTGAACTTATCATAGAGTTGATTCTCCCTCAATGTATTCTGAATGATATCAAGATAGTCGGCCTGGTCATGTCTAGACCATGAATAAACTAAAATATCATCAATAAATAATATGAAAAATGAATCTGTATATGAGTGGAAAACCTGATCTATAAGATTTATAAAGACTTCATGTGCATTTTTGAGTATGACCAATGTAACTTGGTACGCATAAAAATTACAACTACCCATAAATTCATAGAGAGGCATTTATGAGGACCTGATATTCACTTCATGATTGTCTGACCTCAAATATATCTTGGAAAATATCTTATATCTTCAATGATGATCAAATAGGTATTCTATTCAAGGTAGTGGACACCGATTCTTTATCATGATCTGGTTCAAATGATAGTTATTCACATAGATCCAGAGGGTTCCTTCCACCTATTTGAGAAAATAACTACTAAACCACAAGGATACGTGCTTGGGAATATGAATCCTTTAGGCTCTATATCCTCCAATTTCTTCTTGAGTTCCAAAATCTCCTTAATATCCATCTTATAAGGAGGAATGGTCACTGGTACTACTCCTGACACAAGCTCAATGGTAATATCTTCCTATCACACCAGAGGTAGAACAAATAAGTAATAATAAATGAATTCCATAAAACACATCCCTAAAGGAGGAAAAATAGTGGGTCATAACCCTTGGTTTTCAAGGAAAAGACTGTAGATCTCATCTTTCACACTACCCATCCTCTGCTACTCGAGTCCTTATCATGTCTAACTGAAATCCCTTTCTATCTTACACAAATGTCTATAATTATTTGGTGATGTAAATTTCACCCTCAAATGATAATAGTCAATATGGGAATGGTAGAGAACTAACCAGTCAATCCTGATGATTATATCAAAACTTGTCATTTTGAGGATGAAAATATTCCACATAAAAAGATATTTTTCTTTCTATAGAGGACAATCCTTACAATAATGAACACCCACAGATTTGATACCTAGTGAGGTTTCTAGAATCATAATGCTATAAAAGAGTTTGATATTGAGGCCTAGAATCTCCATGATTTCCTTTGATATAAAATAGTGAGACACACATGTGTAGAATAAAGAAAACACTAATGTAGAGGCTACTAGGATTGTACCTTATATACTAGAAGATCTGTCACTATAATCCTCTATAATGGGATGGAACACATGTAATTGGTATATACCATGGCCCTGAGACACTTCTTGACTACACTGGGAATTCCTAATTTACTGGTGCTAAGAATCATATGTCTGACTACCTCCACCTCAACTTCCACATCGACCTGATCTATCAGTGGTATTCTAAATACCTACCTATCATGATACTACTGGCCCTGATCCTGTTCATGGAGTAGGTGTATGCCCCTACTTTCTAGGTGATGAAGGGAAGGTCCTAGAAAAAAACTGGATAGGGAATATACTTCCACATCCTTTGTATTCCATTAGGAATTCCAATCAACAAGGCTTTATATGTCCCCTATTTCCCCACCAGTGGCATATTAGGAAGTAGTTATCATGAGGAACTAGAATTCTATTACCTCCATGAATATACTCAAAAAATATCTTTCACCCATAATAATAAGTACCAATATATCTTGATGTTGAACCACCACAACATAAACCATCAACTTCCCTTAAATTTCTCTTTGTGATAAGGGCTTTTTTGAGGATTTTATAAATAGTATTCAACTTGAATATGTTGACCTATGACCAAATGGTGTATACTATCCCATCCTCAACTCTCCCAAAATTCATAAGATCTTCACCCACTAGAGTATGGGAAAACCAATTTACCTTTATGAAATAAGAAGAGTATTCCATCATGAACATACATCCCTATTGTAGGTTTATGAATTCTCTAGCTCTGTCTGCCCTCAAATTATAGGGAAAGAAATAGTTCTATAAGATCATATAGTCGTCTTCACAGTTCATATATCTATTCCAATCTTTCTAGGTAATTACCTCCAAATAGAAATTGGATGAATTTGACATCATATATATTGTAAGATTGACTCTCTACTGAGGAGGCGTCTCAAGATGAACAAATATAGATATTACGGATTTGTGCCCAGACTCAATAGAATGTGGTCCTCCATTCCTAGAGAAGGTGAGAAGATGCTATTGTAGGAACTCTACTGTAAACTCTTCCATACTCTAGGTAGGTGTAATAACACTTTTTATCAACTATAACATATGAAGGAAGCCCTCTTGTAATTTGGAATTAGTTACCATATTCATTAAAATAAGAGGTGCCACATGTGGCACTACAGGCGGAACCACTATAATCTCAAAGGAAACCATTTCATATCCATGGTTGTTACCACCTTTAAGGAATGAAATTGGAGGATGTCATTGAAACATGATACCGTGATTCCAAAAACATTCCTTATGTGAGAATTAAGAATTTGAAAATATTTCATATAGGAATCTGAGACAAGTACAAGTTTCCTATAGATATGATAACACCTATTTTCCTTCTTCAAAGTAAAGGTATATGCAGTAATGAAAAGACTGAAAGTGGCCATAAGAACATAAGAGACTCACGAGCTACCCACTACTACGGAAAGGTTCATGTATACGTCTCTATTTTAGAAATATATATATATATATATATATATGAAAAATATATCTATATTAACCTTAAAATCCATGTTAATTTTAAATTTTCACTCTTTTAATTATTTAAATCACTTTAGAATGGCTGAATAAGATAGATTACCATTTCCAATCCATAAGGTCCCATACTCCTTATGAACCCAAATATGGAATCCACTTAAACCACACCATAACATTTTCCATCCAATGAAACCAAGGGTCCATGGATCAATGTTCCATTGTTGACTTCTTACGGTGTCTACATTAACCTATTCAGGAAAAAACTATCAAGTTATGGAAGACACTTTTAGAATCAATTATTTTTTCCAATCCCTATAAGATGTGTCAGTACAATTAAATACATAATCAAGGAACCATCAACATGTAACATGAAAATGAATGGTGGAAATATATGTGGCAAGTAAAACTCATAGAATATTAATCATATTATGACTATGATGATTCATATACTAATTAAAAACCCTCCTTTCATCGGGCCATGCTAAATAAATATCATTTAAATCATACCACTTTTAATAAATTTATAAAACAAGTTCATCACCCAATGGTGAAGTTGTATCAATAATAAATGGAATAATAAATAAAACAATTTTCTATCCAAGTTAATTTTAGTTTCCCCTGTACATGGGTTTGATACATCAAGAAATAGGTTCATTCCTAAACTACATTAACTAATAGTCTCCTATCTAATTATAAAACAATAAGTCAATGGGAAAATAATTATGTGATACAAATTTGTAATGGCCCGACGTAGAATACACTAAACCAGTGCCCCAAGAAGGTGGGTCACATGACCTAAAGTGCACCTTCTCATATGCTAGAGGATTCTGGATAACAGTAAGTGTGTAAAGGTGGTATGAGGGGATATTATACCCTATTATAAGAGTTTAATAGTAGGTATCAATGTTAAATATATAACAATAAGGTAAGAATATAAAAACATACATAACAATGAACCAGTGAAGAAGCGTAAACAATTGAATAATTATCAAAATCGACTAAGGTAGTGTCAAATTCATGGATTCATGTAAGGGAGATATACAGAAAATGGAATAGGGGATAGGCATATACAAAAATTACAAAAATGAAAAAAACATACTCCACTATCATCTCGAGAGAATGCTTGGTCCTCTAATTCCATTATCCATATATAAGAAAACGTATCAACAACTTATAACATGGATCTTTCCATTATCCATACCTGTAGTCAAAAAATATTCTCGAAAACCAGAGGCATCCCAAGTAGGGTGTGAGATAAAATTCTCATTACACTACAACCAATATTGTCTATAAGTAAGCAGAGCAGTTCTTGTAAGAAAACACTGTGCTGGTAATTAAGGATGTAATAGATAATGCAGAATAAATAAACAACAGCCCACTCAGGTTCCTAAAGGAAACATACTGTCTCTACCTACTTCGGATCATGGAAGCAAGAAGATTATAATGAGTAATAATATATATAATGTAATAAAATATATATACTATAATATATATTGTATTTACCTATACGAACCAAGGGTGTGTAGATGCTAGTGGCCATATACATGATATAGTAGTTGCAGACTCAACTGGGGTATAAATGCTACATCCATGACCAGTCTAACAAGACTATAGGATAAATCAATAGGGCACATGACCTATATCTTATAATGAGTGGGAGACTTCATGTTCATCACTCAAGATGGTGAGTTCACCATCATGTCATCACTCAAAAAAGGGTAATGTTGTGTAAAGTCCAACATCCAACTAGTGTCAATGGGTTGAGACATCATGTTCAATACCTGATGTAAGGGATTGTGATAGAGTCATTATCAACTAAAACCCTACCATTTCACTGCATACTTAAAAATATTTAATCATGTACATAATATAGGGCTGAGTAAATACCTTTCATGTATCTTAATATTCCAGATCAATTCAATTAAGACATTACGATTCATATAAGAATTTATAATGGATAATCCAAAAAACATGTATAATATATTCTATATAAAATATCCATTTAATTCATTCAATAAGTAATTTTAATTTAAAATTATAAAGGAAGTTCTTAAAGGGTGCCTTAGACAAGTGGGAAATTACCTACATGGGGGGTTCCTATAATTTGTTGTCACAAGAACTTTTGAGGTAGGTTGGGTTCATTTAGACATTAAAATATAAAGGGAAATTCCATTTCAAAACTAAGATTAATTATTAGGTTACAATCCAAGCATATACACATTTTACCAAAAGGGTAAACTTATCATGGAAAATCCAAGGGGTGTCCAAATATGAGATAAATCACCTTTAATTAACTAAACGATGATAAATAAGCCCATATTGAGGTGGTAGGATCAATTGGATATGAATCACTAAAATTAATGGAGATTCTCATAAAAATTCAGCATATGACATAATGGAATAGCTTTGAAACATCAAAACTCATGGGTAAAACAATGAGACCACCCAACTCAATGTCGAACATGACTCCCCATTCGATATCGGCCTCAAATGTGGAGTAATATTGAAGAAAATAGAAAAATAGTACAATGCCATAATTATAGGGGAAATGGATTGAAATTAAATAAAATAATGGTTTTAGAAAAACACATAGATCGGAGTTAATAAGAATGTAGATCACACCTTAAACTATCTGATGAATTATTTGGATCTTGATTCCTGATTGGATGATGGAGATAGTGACGAAACTAGGGTTGTGGATCATGGATATTTAATAAGAGAGTGATAATTCCATCCATTTCAGAACAGGAGAGGAATAAAGAAAAGGTAGGTTTAATAAATCTTTATGTGATAAAATGTTATTTTACCCTAAAAACAGAGGGAAAATGTGATAACGATTCTCTTTATTTCACACTTAAACAAGATTTATTTCATAAAAACTACAATTGATACAAAATGGAATATAGAATGTTCTAGTTTATTTGGGCCTTAAGATCATTACGTAATAACATAAGACATGAAATACAACATCTTTATTGAAAACATCCTTTACATGACCACTATATTCTCTCGTACTTAGCATTACATGGGATAACCTAAGGATATGCATTAGAAAAGGGTGAGATATAAATCCCAGCAAGGGATTGAACAAGGAATAACATAAAAGATACAATAATTTTTAGTAAATAGGAATATCAATGGAGAACAATAAAAATGTGAACATAAAGGCATGATATAACATGATGAACATAACATGGAAATGTGACAAAAATAATTAAAATGATTTTAGCATGATCCAAGGCTCATTTCACATGGATCATGAGTAAACCCTTATTTCAATTTAATTAAAATAAGTAAACCATAATTTCACTTGATGTATCATAGTACTAATATTTACCCTATGCATTGGAGTGCTATAAGGGTGCACCCTTCTTAAACATTTCATTTCATGCATTAGTGTGCCACATGGATCATACAACATGGAATAATTAATATTAATTTATTCCACGATAAAGGGATATGGAATTAATATATAAATATTAATAATCAATATGTAAAAGTGCATAAATGTGATTACCCTTGATAGAGAAATGGGCATGGTATTCACTACACAATGACATTAGCTTGGAAAATTGTAGTGAAATTTCGGCAGCATAACAGCGTGACATAAGAATTCATAAAAATTGTTGATGAGATAGAAATGGGTGGCTCATCATATGTACATGGAATGGACAGTAATGGGGTCATATAGATACATATCCCAACATATGTAATGGAATTTAGATTCACAATACAAAATACTAGCTTGAATGTAATTGTGGAGATAGAAATTCCTTATGAAACTTCGGCATAGTAACAGGAGTACATGAGAGGAATTTAATGAGAGATAAAGGGGTATCTCATCATTCAAACATAAATAGGGAAGTATGTGGGATGTGCTAAATCATACTCCAACATTTATAATTGAAAATAATAGGGTATAACAATATTAATAAACTTGGATAAAAAGAGAAAGGTAGGAATCCCTTACATGGAAGTGTGATCCCAATGGATTGGGAGAGGATTCATAGAGGCTTCTTGGTATATTGGGGCACCTTGGGAGGATTCTAGAGAGAGGAGGGATGATTTTGGAGGAACTCCAAAGCTATTGAGTGATGAGGAAGTGGGAGCTTGGTTTGGTTTATAAAGGAAAGGAGAGGGAAATATTTATTATTTAGGTTTGCGTAACCACGCATTGAACTAATAAATACCACAAACCAGCCCATGGTTTCTGACCATGATTTTTTAAAAAAGGGAGTGGGAAAAAAAATATTATAAGTCAAATGGCCGAACTTCTTAAAATAATAGTGTGTATTATGTGGAGGTGAGTCACACTCTCAAGGCAATTCATTTAAAAAGGCAAAATGTTTTATAATCATTGAAGGGTCCACTAAAGCATTGTAAAATAAATCAAAAAAAATATAAAATCAAATTATTTTAATGGTAAAACATATATTGTCTGAACATAATGTTTATAGTACTTTATTACATCACTATTAGGTCATTATGATGTTATAAAACACATTATTCATTTAAGTGATATTTAATTTTTACCCAAAAAACTGATTGTATCGTAAATTTTTGAAAAATTCACTGTTGGATAATTTCGACGTCCTGATTCCAAAAATAGTATTCATTTTATCTAATTTTTTTTTTCTAAATATGTGAATTTTTAACTTAAAAAAAGTCGACATTTATCTAAAATTCATGTGTTTTGAAAAAAATGGCGTTCAAACCTTAATAAAAATTATAATTGCATTTATAAAATTAAAAGATAATTTATATTTAATAAAAATCAATTTAATAATAATAATATTTTATTAAAATATTATTTAGTTGAAAAATCCGTAAATACATCGAAATAGATTTCTTAATTTAATATTATCTAAAAATACTATTTGGGCTTTAAAACCCATTTAGAAAGTAACAATAATAAAATGAATGTATATTTATTATTATATACAAAAACAATGGACAAATTAATAGTGCTAAGGTCTTGTTACATAACACCTTATAACACCCCCACAAGACCGAAGGGTAAGGTGTGAAATGGTTACAGACTCTTGGGGTGGCTCAGATAACATTTCTCGGGAGGTAATCTCTATCAACATTGACTTCTCTTGTAGGCGGTTCCGTTTGAGCTTAACAAGTTGAAGATAGACTTGGGAATGGTCAAGATAGAAGCCCAATGACACCACATCCTTTCTGAGCTCTGACAAATGGGCTTCATACATGGCAAGTCTATTGGATGAGGCCATAATTTCTTTTGTCTGAGTAAATTGGATTAGTTAAAGCCCTATATTTATACTAATCACGTGATCACTGTTCAATGACTATATTTGAAATGGTCACAATTCATAATGGTATTTTAAAATAAAAAAACATAAAACCATTGTAGTCCAAATTTTATATAAACATTTTATATTATGAGACATTTAATTAGATAAAGAGGAATTTTTTCATTACTGATTGTTTGGGTTATTACAATCTTCCCCCCTTAAAAAATTTTTCCCTCAAAATTAACTTTCCCCACACTAAAACAGATGTGGGTAACTATGTTTCATCATTTCCACTGATTCCCACATCGCTACTTCAATATCTTGGTTTCACCATAACACCTTGACGAGGGGAATTATATTATTTCGTATAACATTTTCTCTCTGATCTAAGATCTTCACTAGTTGATCCTCATAATAAAGATCATCCTATAACTGTACAACCTCTTAAGAGAGTACATGTGAAGGGTCTGGTATATACTTCCTTAAGAGGGATACAAGAAATACATCATTTTATTTTTCCATGGTAGGTGGAAGTTCTAGTTGATAGGCCACGGCCCCGACACGATCAAGAATCTCGAAGGGGTCGATGTACCTAGGACTCAACTTCCCTTTCATTCAAAACCTCATTACCTTATTCCATGGAGATATGTGTAGAAATACCATGTCTCCAACTTTAACTTCATGGTCTCATTAATGGTTATCTGTAAAACTCTTTTGTCGTCTCTGGGATACCTTGATATGATGCTGAATTTTTTTCACCTTCTCTAACATTTCTTTGACCACTTCTGGTTATAGAAGCTAACGATCACAAACTTCATCCCAACATGACGGTTTTCTACAACTTTTCCTATAAAGGTATTTATATGGTGCCATTTTCATGCTCGAGTGGAAACTGTTATTGTATGAGAATTCAACCAGTGGAAGATATTGGTCCCATCCTTCTTTGAAGTCCAATGAACATGCTCATAACATATCTTCAAGTGTCTAAATAGTTCACTCCGATTTTCCATAAGTTTGGGAATGATAGGCCATACTAAAGTTCAGTTCAGTGCTTAGAGCATGTTGGATACTTTTACAGAACATTGAGGTGAATCTAGGATCATTACCAGATACAATAAATAGTGGTACTTCATGTAGCCTTACCACTTCTTTGATATAAATACATGCAAGTTTATCCAATGAGAAGTCCTCTCAAATCGCGATAAAGTGAGCTGTCTTCGTATGGTGATCCACTATGACCCATATAGCATTGTTTCCTCTAGATGTCCTTGGAAGTCTAGTGAAAAAGTCCATGGTAATGTTTCCCACTTACATGTTGGTATGGGTAGTGGTTACATCACCCCCCTAGACTTTTGTCTCCCATCCTTCACTTAATTGCATACCAGACACTTTGATGTATATTCCACAATATACCTTTTCATATTGTACCAAAAAAGGTTTCCTCGGAGATCTTGATACATATTTGTGCTTCCTAGGTGAATAGAGAAGGTTGAGCTATGTGAGTCATCCAGAAGCTCTTTCTTTATATCTGGATCATATGGAACACATAATCGTGACCCAAATCTTACAATTCCATCCTTGTCAACCATTATCCTTGAGTATTTTTCATTTCTGATAGATTTCGCCCTTTTCAAAATGTCCACATCCTTTCTTTGAGCATCCTTTATTTTCTCTATAAGGGATGGTTGAGCAATCATTTGAAAAAGGATTTATGATGTTCCTCACTAAATGATTCCCATGCCCATCCTCTGCAAATCTAATAAGATTGGGTCCTTTTCAATTCTCATTAATGATATAGATTTATGATCCTTTCTACTTAGAGCATCTGCCACCTTTTTCATTTTCCCAGGGTGGTAATGGATTGAGAAATCATAGTATTTGATCTACTCTAACCATCTTCGTTGGTGCATGTTCAACTCCTTATATGTGAATATATACTTGAGGCTTTTGTGGTCCTTATATATTTCACACTTCTCCCCAAAGAGATAATGCCAGCAATATTTTAAAGAGAAGATCACCGCAGCCAACCCTGAATCATGTGTTGGATAATTCTCCTCATGAAATTTCAGTTTCTTGAACCATACGCAATGACTTCATCATTTTGCATCAACATACATCCTATGACCTTCTTTGAAGCATCACTAAATACCACAAAATGTTCTACACTTGTGGGTAAAGTGAGCACGGGTGCAGTGATAATCCTTCTTTTAAACTCCATGAATATTTCTTCACAATCATCATTACATGAAAACATTACTCCCTTTTAAGTTATCTTGGTAAGAGGGTTCGATAATCGTGATAAATTTCTCACAAATCGTCGATAATATCCAGCTAACCCCAAGAAACTACGAATACTTGTTACCGATGTTGGCCTCGACCATCCCTCTATTGCAGCTATCTTGGAGGGATCCATAGATATCCCATTGCTTGTAATGATATAGCCCAAGAATGAGAGATCCTTCAACCATAACATACACTTACTATACTTTGTATAGAGCTTCTCCTTTCACAAGGTCTCTAGTACAGTTCTTAGATGAGCCTCATGATCCTCCTGGGTTTTGGGGTATATTAGAATATCATCTATTAATACTACCACAACTTTATTGAGGTAATCTCTAAAGGATATATTCCCCAATTCCATGAATATTTCCAGAGTATTGGTGAGTCCAAAAGGCATTACTATGAATTCATAGTGCCAATATATTGTTTGCAAAGCAGTCTTGGGGATATCTTCCTTCTTCACCCTTAATTTATAATATCATGAATGCAAATGAACATTGTAAAATTATTGTGCACCACATAGCTGATCGAACAAGTCATCGATTCATGGGATAATATACATGTTCTTTATCATGATTTTGTTAAGTTCATGATAATTGATGTAAAGGCGCATTGACCCATCCTTCTTCTTGATGAAGAGGACTAGTTCACCCCATGGTGAAGCACTTGGGCGTATAAACCCTTTATCCAGATTATCCTTTAGTGGGTTCTTCAGCTCTTCAAGCTCTACAACATCCATTTTATATAGAGTCTTGGATATTGGGAACTCTTTAGGTATAAGGTCAATTGAGAATTCAACATCTCTTCGAGGATGATGACCATGCAATTCCTCAGGAACGACTTCAATGAATTCCAACACAATAAGAATGTCTTAAAGGATTGTTGCTTACTTAGGTTAAATCTTCTTATCCAGATACGCATGTTTATAGGGAAACAATATCCATGCTTGAGATGATGGAGATAAAGTGGATTCAACTTACTCCTTGCACATGTATAGAATTTGGGGTTGATTCTCCATATGGAGAGTGATTTTCCCCTCACGGAAATTTTTGTTGGCTCTATATAAGGAAATCCAATCAATTCCAAGAATTGCATCAAATTAAACAAGAGGGAGTATGAAAATGTTCCTTGGGAAGTTTAGTCCATAGATTATAACAGGGGAGGAGTTATATTCATGGGATGAAATGATTTCCCCATTTTCTATAATCACTGACATCTTTACATCCATGATTTGTGGTGGTGTTGGAATTGTTCTACTAAACATCGAGGATATAAAAGAATGTATAGAACCAGAATCAAAAAGTATGTTCTCTATTCGGGAATGAATAACTAGTGTACCTGTCACCACTTCGTTGTCGGTGTTCACTTTAGTAGTACTGATGGAAAAATATCTCCCTTGCTGCCTTGGAGGTTGTTGGTTGCCTATGAAAACCATTGGCTTAGGGTACTAGTTTGCAAAGTTCCTTGGTTCTTTGTAGTTGAAGAAATGAATAATAAGTTGAGGTTTGAGTGGGGAGTTCCTCTCCTCTTTCACAGCCGCAGATTTTTCTGTCTGATAGTTAATAGCCAGGTTCTCTTCTCTTCCACACCTAAAGCATTTCCTCACCCCCTTCAGGAAATTTTTGGGGTGCGTATTTCCACACCATTGGAAAGTGGGGTGCTGGATTTTCTTAGCACCATTGGATTAATCCATTGGAATGCTAGAATTGAAGTCTACATTATGATTCTTATCCATGTGATAACCCTATGATTCCCTAATCACCATTTTGACTTTGAGGGCACATTAAAAACTTTCCTCATAGCAGTCGAAGTCACGGATCTCCAGTGCTTTCCGCATGCTAGGTTTAAGAATACCCAAGAAGCCTTCAACCTTGCATTCAAAGGTAACAAAAAAGAAGAATGTGTATCATGAAATCCTTGTGAAGTTTGCCTCATACGCTCTGACAGATTCGTTATCTTTTTATTGAGGGAAAGGAAGTCCCTTTCCCTCTTAAGTCGGAGGGTGTGCAGAAAATATTTATCGAAAAACATCTTCTGTAAATCCTTCTATTTCAACACCACGATCTCCTCCTCAGACATTGTATTTCTGATCAATTTCCACCATTGATCAACATCACCCTCCATTCGATAAGTATCTAGGAGAACATTCTCCTATTCATAACATTGAAGGATGAATAAGATCTTTTTAACGGAGTTGATCCATTGTTCGGCGATTGAGGGATCGGACGGTCCATTAAAAGTAAGAAGCCTTTGTCTCCTGATGCTCTCAATAGGGACTTTTTCTTTATTAGGGGGGGTTTAATGTTACTCTTGACCCATGTTTCTATTCAAATCTTGAGTTAACTGAGATAGAAGTGTGACAAAGTATGTGATTCCCACTCCCATTGGATTAGACATCTCATTAGCACAGTCATCACATTGATCTTCACATAAGTAGTTATCCCGAGTCCTACTATTACCATCCTTTGTCTAGATTTAAAGTAATGTTAGGGGTAACACATAAGGGGTAATCCCAAGGAAAAAATAGACGTCTTATTAATAAATTTTATTTCCTTAACTTATGAATCCATGGTCTTCAATATATGATATTCATGATCTACATTCTAACATATATTCTTAGCGATTTTTTTTTAATTCTCTTAATAAGGGTTCATACTAAGTTTCTGAATTTACCAAAGCATATCCCCTATGAGTTTCATAACCATGAATGCAGCAAGGCCTGTTTTCATGTACAAGGATACCCCAGTTCAAGCCTGATACTCCTTTTCGAGGTTTTCACCACTAGGTACATCTGTGACAGATCCGCCTCTACCTTCTCATATCCAGACAGGGATACACGTTCTTGATAATCCACTTACTCAACACTCACCAAATCTTAGAGATGTTTTTATTATACATATTCTTGTCTCTAAGTCTTTACTAGGGTTTTCTAATCCTATTCCCAAAAATAACTAAACCTATCATCGGATACCAACTATGACATCCCTTCTCTTTATTTCATACTTAAAAAAGATTTAATACATACATCCTTCACTTGATACAGAATGGAAGATAGGGTTTTCTAGTTTATTTGTGGCTTAGGATCATTACATAACAACTTAATACATGAATTACAACATCTTTATTGAAAACATAATTTACATGACCACTACATTCCCTCAAACTTAGCATTGCATGGGATAACCTGAGGACATGCATAAGATAATGGTGACCTATAAAGCCCAGTAAGGAAGTGAAAAAGGCATAAAATGAATTATAAAATACATGTTATGCAATAGGAATATCAATGGAGAATAAGAGAAACATGAACATAAAGACATGATATAACACGATGAACATAACATGCAAATGTAAAAAAAAACATTTAACATGATTTTAGCATGATCCAAGGATAATTGCACATAGAGCATGAGTAAACCCACATTTCAATTTAATTAGCATGATTAAACCCACATTTCACTTGACATATCATGATACTAATCTTTACCCAATGCATTGGAGCACTATTAGAGCGAACCCTTCTTAAAAATTTCATTTCTTGCTTAAGTGTGCCACATGGATCATACAACATGGAATAATTCATAATCATTTATTCCATGAAAAAGGGATGTGTTATACATATATTAAGCTTAATAATCAATAATTAATTGTGCATAATGGTGAATTCCCTTGATAGATAAATGGTCTTGGTATTCACTACACAATGAGATTGGCTTGGAAAATTGTGGTGCAATTTCAACAACGTAACTACGTGACATGAGAATTCATAAAAATGGCTGATGAGAGAGAAAGGGTGTATCGTCATATGTACATGGAATGTACAGTAAGGGGGTCAAACAGATACATTCCCCAACATATTTAATAGAACCTAGATTCACAATACAAAATAATAGCTTGTATGTAAATGTGGAGAGAGAAATTTCTTACGTAATTTCAGCATAGTAACGAGTGTACATGGGAGGAATTTAATGAGAGAGAAAGGGGTTTTTAATAATTGAAATATAAATAGGGAAGTATTTGGGAGGTGATAAATCATACCCCAATATTAATAATTGAAAATAAAATGGCATAACAATTTTAAGAAAATTGGATAAAAAGTGAAAGGGTGGAATCCCTTGATTGGATATGTGATCCCAAAGGCTTGGGAGAGGCTTGAGAGGGGATTCTTGGGATATTGGGGCACCTTGGGAGGATCCTAGAGAGAAAAGGGTAGAGGTTGGACGAAATCTAAAGGATTTTGGTGAAGAGGATGTGGGAGCTTGGGTGGGTTTATATAGGAAAGGAGAGAGAATTCTATATTATTTAGGTTTGGGTCACCACACCTTAAACTAATAAATACCACAATATGGACCATGGATTTTGCCAATGGTTTTTGAAAAAGGGGATTGTAAAAATAAATTTTATTCGGACAATGTTTGAACATCTTAAAATAATAGGGTGTATTATGTGGAGGTGAGTCAATCTCTCAATGAAATCCATTTAAAATAAAAAAATGTTTTATAATCCTTGTTGGTTCCACTAAAGCATTATAAAATAAATAAAACAATCTAAAGTCACATTATTTTAATTTTAAAACATATATTTTCTTAATATAATGTTTATAGTATTTTATTACATCACTATTGGGTCATTATGATGCCATAAAAGACATTATTCTTGTAAACGGTATTTAATTTTTACCCAAAAATTTGATTGTCTCCGAAAATTATGAAAAATTCACTGTTGGATAATTTTGAAGTCCTGATTCAAAAAATAATATTCATTTTATCTAAATAATTTTTAAAACATGTGAATTTTTACTTTTAAAAATAAAACCGACGTTTATCGAATATTCAAGGGTTTTAACAAAAACAGCTTTCAAACCTTAATAAAAATTACAATTGCATTTATAAAATTATACGATGATTTATATTTAATAAAAATTAATATAATAATAAAATTAATATTTTATTTTAATATTATTTAATTGAAAAATACATTAATTCATCAAAATATATTTCTTAATTGAATATTTACTAAAAATAATATTTATACTTTAAAAACTATTTACAAAATAAAAATAATAAAATGAATGTATATTAATTGTTATATAAAAAAAAAATGCACATATTCATAGTGCTAAGGTCTTGTTACATAACCCCTCATAACACCCACAATAGACTAAAGGGTAAGGTGTGCAATAGTGATAGTCTCTTGGGGTGGCTCAGATAACATTGCTGGGGTTATAATCTCTATCAACATCCACTTATCTTGTAGGTGGTTCTGTTCGGGCCTTATATGTTGAAGCTCATATTGGTATTGGTCAAGAGAGAATCCCAATGATGCCACCTCCTTTCTGAGCTCCAAAAAATTGTATTCATATGGGGAAAGTCTACTAGATGAGGCCATCATTTCATTTGTCTGAGTAAATTGGATTTGTTAAAGCCCTATATTTATACGAATCATGTGGCCACTATTCAACGACTATATTAGCAAAAGTCACAATTCGTAATGGTATTTTAAAATGAAAAACATAAAACCAATGGATTTCACATTTTATATAAACATTTTACATAATGATACATTTAATTAGATCAAGAGGAATTTTTCATTAATGAATGTTAGGATCGTTAGAGAACACGGTTTGGCCTAACAATATGCAAACCAAGATCCATTAACTGCTTCAAATTGGCACCCCACATGGTTTGGAACATGGTTTATCTAACTATGTTCAACCCATGAAAGAACCACTATCTAAAAGGGTCTACAACATTGCACAATCATTTACCCTAGGACACACGATATCATAAAAACTGTGCGGCACCAAGGTCTCCACTGTCTTCAGCCGCACTGTTTAGGGTAACCATGAGGGCTAGGATGCCAAATTTCTTCTAACCATGTAGCCTAGTTTTTTCTTCCCATTTCAGGGCTCTGAGTTTAAGAAGAGCCCCAGAAACACCTAAGACCTCTATTTCATGATTATAAACCACTATTAGTGTTTTTTAATGGAATTATAACCAATACAAAATGATCTATACCTTCATGAAAAGACCGGTCATTACAAAATGTTTGACAATCAGGTGATAGGGGCTCATAAGCATTGGGACTTATTCATTTGAAGTTTGAAGATTGTGATCTACAAAAGGTTATATTGTGAGGAGATACCTTCCAATAGGAACAACACATGTTTTAGGTGTCCTTGGTTGTTCCTGTAGATTTACATGTGTATTGGTCTTAAAAAATTTAATCCATTACAATTTTTTTCCATTTGATTACATACTTTGATGTAATTAAAAAACCATGACAATGAAATCATCATGTGATAGTTTGTTTTAGATGCGTCATTGGTGGTATGGATATTATTGAATTATCAAGATATGATTTTTTTCACTTCCAAATTTATTAATTAATATCTCAAGCTAGGTTGATTAGGATTATAGTACATTCATAAGACCATATCCGTGATAGTCGAGGGTAAATACATGTAGATAAATCAAATAATAATAAATCAAGAAAGGGAAATGGAAAAAGTGTTCCTCTTGATTTATGATATATCTAAATAAAAATAGATTATATTTCATAGTACATGTTCATAGGTTGGATGTCATTGTTATGACTACTCCTTTTCTTTTTTAGGTCCCTGATGGGTTGCTAGACACAAATCTTGGATTATGAATATTATTCATTGCTATCACAATAAGGTCCTTGAGGGTCTCACACAAAAAGTATTCAATAATCTTACATATTTGCGTAAATATAAATATTGGACATGGTGGTTCGTACAGAGAGCCCAGAGAGTTGTACAAGTTATCGATCATCGACAAATAAATGAAGTAATTATTATTCAAGAAAAGAAAAATTGGGTTGAATTTATTTATTAAAAGTAATCATGAGGTGTTTTGAGAATACAAGAAATTATATTATTCCAATGAATATTAATTTAATATTACACGTTCGTTTAATAATTGTAGGAATTTTGAGTTGAGTTAATAACTCAGTTTTATCACTTAATATATTTAATATATATTACAGTTATGTGATAAAATTAAAATAATATTTATGAAGTAGTTTATTTCCTCATAATTATTATTTATTACTTATTTGGTGGATGTTAAATATATAGTTTTCGTGGAACCCAACCTGGGTATTTAAGAATCAACTATATAGATGAGAGAGGCTCTAGCATAATTACTATTCAACATGAATTAGTCAGAGTATCTCTCCATATTCATATTTCAAGAGAGAGATGCTCTGAACCTATGTGATCGAATTGAGATGATCTATATGAATTGATGGAACATTGATGTGGTAGTCATTAATACATCAAGGTTATCATCAGATTTCCACACTAGCAATTATAATCTTCCAATCAACAATCGAGTATTATTTATACAATATAAAAAATAAGACCATCACGTCAAGAAGGAATGATTTTTTGACAATATAAAACTTTTTTCGACCACCGTCGAAATACCTCGGCCCCCTGACTCCCATAGGTGACCCTAATAGTGGGTTACTCTCCTCTCTAGGAATAGCGGCCAAAGATTTATATGGTTCCTCCCTGGCTAGCTGACTATCGATGACCCTCCCGTCACCGGCCACCTCCTTCGGCAACCCACATAGTTAGAACCCCTCAAGCAATCCACCTTCATGGATCCTCTTATAAACTGGAAAAGACCACAACATGCCTCTATGATCCACCATGTCTATCCTCCCTATGTTTCTGTCTCTTGTGAACCCCACACCATGGAAATCAGGTGCTACCCTACTTTGAGACACATAGACAAAGCACCTCCCACCTCCATTTCCCATTCTTACCCCCTTCTTCTTGGATCCCGCTCCACTGCTAGATATAACGACATCTCACATCACATCTCTAACCAACAAGATGGATGTAGCCTGATCCATCTCTAGATGGGCCACATTGAGGTCACCTCGGGGCAACTGCCTTTCCATCTCATGAGCCACTATCTTTCTACAACCTTCCAATCTAGTCAAAGAACCCAATTGTGGCTTCATCTTTATTCCTAGAACTGGACATGGTGGATCTGTCCAAAACTTCTAGTGCGAGACCTCATTGGACATCAACCTCCTCCCCCTGGTTCAAATTCCCTCTATCATAGCTGGACCACCATTCCCCCCTTAGAGAATGACTGGCCATGTTGTAGCCAGATTTGACAGTGAGGTACCCATATTTTCCCCCTAATAGTTTAATTCTTAACAATATGAGAATTGTAATGGGCCAGGGTGGGTCTTTCATACCCAGAATGGGTCTGGGTGAACATTCTTGGCCTAGAATATCCCTCTATGAGCATTTCACAACTTATAATGGTCCTGTGTCGGTTCATCCCAACCCGCTCAGGCCTTGTCCAAGGTTTCGAGGCCTGAGAATATCTTATTTAACAAAAATAAATTTAGTAATTAATATAATTTATTAATTAAATTAAACTAATGAAATATTGACATTGTTTTAAAAATAATAATTTTAATAACCAAGAAAAATTAATTTAATTTTGATATTAAATTAATTAATTTAATTTTTGGAATTAATTTAAAATAATTATGGGACCAAATGAAATTAAATTATTATCATTTGAGTAATTCATTTAATTAAATTAAATACCCTCATCATCAATTTAGTGTAATTTACATTATGTAGTGCTCAAATTAATTGTGCAAACTTGTCTTGGGAAATTGACTGACCTGTGTATGTATTCTTTATTTTAATTAATTATTTTTTTATTAAATGTGATGATTGTAAATAATTAAGTATGTATTCGCATCATGTTCCTTCTTGTTCAATATGTATGAGGGACTCTGTGTCCATTATTATTTGTATATACATCTCACTCCCTAGTTTCCCTCACTTGCGTGGAAGTATACCTGTACTTTTGAAAAAGAAAATGTGACATGTGTACCCCTAAATAAGGATGTTAGTGTACAAATCATAGAAAATCAAGTTGAGGAGAAATCTAGATGATATTTGAACACACTACATGGTGGTAAGCTATATCATGATTCAAGCTATAAGCCATCGATGTTACCCTAAGGTCATGATTACTCTATTTAGTTTAATTGGATCAACCAGTTTTAGATTCCCAAGACCAGTTGGGTAGTTTATTTTCTTTATGAAATTATTTACTATTTTATGTAGTTTATAAAAGTGGGAAAACACATAAAATATTAAACAAAAATTCATAAATCCGTGATAAATGTTTTTTTATTAATGTTCAGTTATGATCAGGACAATATAGAGTGAATGATATTAATAAAAATGGATTACATTCATCAAGAAAAATAATAAAACCCCTCAAATAAAGTTTCCGTCACAAAAATACTTCCATAATTTGAATTTGAAAAAAACTAGGTGTTTGGGGTATTCATCAACCAAAGTTGAGGGATTCTCTTACTACCAGGGACATCTTGTGAGGGTGTTGTGTTAACTTAATTTAATTTGGTAGAAAATAATTAGAAAAATCAAGCTTAATAAAACTTTAGATTCAAGATTTGAGTAAATAATATTTAAGATTTTAGACGATGAAACTCTACTAAATAGATCATGGAACCACGAGTTAATGCAGCTGTCCAGTCCAATGCCTTCCTTGAACTCTTTGAGTAGTGTCATAGCCACAACTTGTCGACTATGAGGTGATGTTTAGTGATACTTTCCCCTATAAAACTCAAGAGAAAGATTATTCCTATTATAGTAAAAATGGTTCCTATAATTTGATAAAATAGTGGGATATATTTAATGATTTAATTAACTAATCAGCAATGTGTAAATCCATAATCAAGAGAAAAGTAGAATCTATTAGATTTTATTTTTTTAGATAATGGAATGTGATACCAAAAGATACACTGTGATAATAATTGACAAGGTTAATGTCTTTACCAGTAAAATTTTCAAGTGAGGTACAAAAACTTGTGTACAATACTATGATATCGAAAATTCAAGGCACTGGTGTCCCAATACCTGTTAAGACACCTTAGGAAGAAAGGGTGTAAAAGATGCATACATGAGACTGATGTATGAAGCATCTGATGGTTATGTTATAATTTTATCATCAACATCAAATATTAGTTGTGGCTACAACATTAGGACATAGATGATTTCACATGTAGTCTCATCCATGAGAAGATCTCAAGGTCACAGAGAAGCATTGATATGAATAATTGACGATTACACTAGTTATGTGTAAATATGAATGGAAAACCATGATCTTTTAAGTCATCCCAATTTTATTATTTTATAACCAATTACTCCAGTTTCATTTAATATTTCAAAACAAACAGGATAGAGTGAATTCTTCATTACTGGTTAGGTAATTTTCCCCATGTAAATAATAACATTAACAAAATATTAATCTATTGTTCTTATGGAGAACACGTTTAATGACAAGGAGAAAAGAAAAATGTAAAGTGTGAGGTCAAAGTCACTTTCACAATGCCTTTATATGAGAGAGATAATAAAAAACCCGCTATTTTCATTCGATATCATGAAATAAATATATGGAAGTTTAGTCACAATTAATTGAATTAATGAAACCAGTAATAAATTCTTCACCAGGTTGATTCATCACATTCAATTATTTTTTCTGAAATACTTCTTCTCAATTAAATACAATATGTTTATCACATATGCATATCGAAAAATAGTAACCATGTATAAAAAAATTATAAGAATTAAGGTGTGTTGTCCATGAGGATGAGAAAGGGGGTTCCTAAGTCAGTAGTGAGAATTATAAGAATTATATGTTTCCATGTAAATGATTCACGATAAATTTTTATTGAGTATAACCAAAACATATATCTCACGCGTCTTATTGTAAGAACCCAGTTTTTCACTGAGGTATTAATCTATTAATTATTTATTTAAATATTTACTTTGGACCTAATATGGATGCATAATGTGTGATTAAATGTTTCAAGGGTTTCCAGGGAATGTTCGGAGACCAAAACCCATTTTGTTGGGAAAACTGGACAAGGTGAACGATTAGTGCAAAATTTGGCTAACCATGCAAATGGAAATTTCTAGATAGAACCACTTTTCACAGTTTTCACACAACCATGCAGCCTAACCACATAATGTTCCCCTTCTACCTAGAAATCCTCGCACAGTTTTCAAATGGTTTGTCAAACTGTGTTGAAAAACTGTACACAAGAAAATTTTCTTGGTAAATTTACAAATTTTCCCTTAAAAATCTAATTTGATCCCCCTTCATCCTTAATCAGAGATTGTATGGGAATTACCTACATGGATCTCATTTTGGAGCCTTTTGAAATCCATATAAAGGGTATCAAATATCTCCTTCATCTGTGACCTGATCGTGTTTTTGTTCATCACACTGGATGTGCAACAGTAAGTACTTGATTCCTCTTGAGTCATTCTCTTTCTCTTTTTATATTGACCTTGTTATCATGTATTGAGTGTTTTTCACATTTTCTTAGATCTAATCGGATATGAAGAAAATCAAGGGCTGATACTGAAGGATGGGGTTATACAAGCCTATGGTGGGTGGTCTATAACACATCCCTAAAGTTCGTTGATTTTGGATTTATCATGTGGGGCCCACCAATTTCATCGGGTTCTACTTACGATATTTATATTCTAGGTTTATAATCATTAGAACCATATAGATATGATATTTCTATATATTTGATTCATTGATGGTGGTTATGACCACAACTCCAACCCTTTCATGTCAAAGGTTATGTCGTAATTGGGTTTTTATTATTTGACATGTTTGAGCTACTATTCAGGTGAGACATTTCTTGAACCGTATAAGGGTAATCTTTTCTATATTAAATGGATTGATGAATATTATTATTAGAATAATGGGAAGTACCAGGTAAGCTCACCACTTGACCAATCTAAGGTATATTCTTCAATTGATAACTAAATGTGAAATGTGTATTGGAAAGTATACTAAGTATATGAATCAGCCTTAAATGTTAATGAATAGTATGTTTCAAATCCATAGAACCCCGTACCGTATTAATGGAAGGTATTAGAATGAAACTTGAATATGGAATATTCCTTAAATATATTAAAATGTTTTCATGATACTTTTCCTTAAAACACTAATGAAAGTCAAGGATTAAACAAAATGACTTGAAAACAAGGTTGCATGCTACTTGATCTTATCACACTAATGAAAGGAAAGGCTTGATCTGAAGAAGATATTACATTAATTCATAACTAAATAGGAATTTCCCAAATCAATCTCACATTGGAGTCTGATCGGAGAATTCCTTGAGCACTCAGGAACCCCATTCCGATTCAATAATACATTTTTGATAGGTTGATACCCACTTATATCTCGATATTTGTCTATTAATAGATTCCTAGTCTGACACCATAGGATCCCTTCATATTATCACATGATTCCTCAAATACAATCCTTGTATCTACCATTGATATGTAGGTGCCATGGTTATAGACCACAGGGCCCTATCTCTACTTAGTCACATTTTACATTGGACAATCACCTTAGATTAAATAGGAAACTTATTATGAAATGCCTAGGAATATTCTCCTTGGATTACACACTTACCCATGTAATACTATATTTTTTTACTGAGTTTGCGATCCTTGAGGTCTACATAACCTTGGATATTGCCTTGGGAATTCACTATTAAAGATAATTATGTTTCCTTGTTACATATTGGAACCTTCATTATTTATACTATCATGAGGTGATGTCTGTTTTGGCTATTCTTTACGAGGCCTATCAATCTAAAATTGGTAATTAAGTAATTAAATGAATAGGTTACATGTCCAGACACTAGACAAGGGCTTAAGCATGTACTTGGGTATTTAGTTACATTGTACTATTTTACATTACATATATGCATGCTTGCACAATGTTACATTTCCATTACACATGCCAAATGTTATATACACCATTGGTGGTGGCCCACTGAGATTTATATCACACCCTCTCTGGAAGGAATTTGGTATGCAGGGTAGATTACATGGTTGCAGGTGATGACAAAGGGAAGCATATGACTTCGAACAGTTGATTTTCTTACTATTTAGTATGTAGATTGATAGCAAATGACTGATTCTGAGATCAGGACGCTTGGGATAATATTTTATTTCATTTTAACTATTGTGGAACATGTTATGCATGCTAGCTTATATCTATGTTTTCTAGTTTTCTATTGACATGACATATCATCAATTGTAGAATGTTATTATAGTCATTTGAGTTATTGTTATTGTTGTATCTATTTTCTATTGTTCCTTCTGTTAACTTATATTTATTTCACTATTTTCCTATTTTACTTTCACCTGTTGTGCTACACTTTGGAAATGAGGTCATAGTCTCTCGAAAGATACACTCTAGGCCCTCACTACTAGTTAGCAGTTGATGGCGTTCATGGATATGCACTTGAGGCCATGTGGCCCACTAGGCTCGGGGCACCCTATTGTGGAATCTGTGTCCAAGACATATTGCAGTGGCATTAGTGGAGTTCCTTTTATTACTTTAATATATGGAGATAATATAATGGAGATTAGTAAAGCTTGGGAATTGGTTGTAAGTTATGATTGGGTGTCATGAACCCATGTGTTGGGGTAAAAAAAGTTTCCTAAATTATAATTATTGTTATGATTTTTTCTATTACAGTTGTTATTATTTCACTGTTGGGTGATGCACATGTTTTGTGGTTTTTTTGATTGTTACTCCATTTGAGGATTTTCTTTCATACTTGGCCTGATGATATGAGGGTGATGGGAATTGTTACATGTATCATTAAAGGAACCTATAATTAATATGTCATTCATATTTCCATTCCATATAGGTGAATTTTACTGATTTTCATTGCTTGATATGCCTGTGATTACTAGGTGATGCTGCAATAGTTAGTTTATTATTATATTACTCATAGATGTGAATGAGTGATTTCCTGGATCAATTCATATGGTGTATGGCCCCTCAGGGTATAGGAATAGTAATTTAATGAGTTCATCCATTAATACATAAATAAATGGTTTCATTTCTGGTGATAAGTATATGGGAACTGATTCATCGGGAATGAAAATCCATTATGAAGTGAATCATGAAATGTCAAATGAAATGGTTGCACATCCTTATCCCACCTTTTCATGTTTATTAAATATAAATTAGTGAACCTTGAAATTAAATGTAAAATTAATTGAAACTTATACTTGGGCACTCATTGATATCTGGACTTCTAAGTGAGTAGTTTGGGTAGTATGACTTGGGCAGTGAGCTTTATTACATTTATCTTCCAATAGTGATGCTTCCATTCTTATTAATCTTGTTATGAAGAGTGTTCTTGAAAATTATAGAGTAATGTTGCCCTGAAATCCTCATGTCGTACTCCAGGAGGGTGTCGACGACCATGCTCCAGACATTGTGGGTCCTAAGATTCCATTCTTACATATAAGAGTTCCACTCATGGAACTGCTTACTATACCTAATCAGGGAACTAATGACCAAGTTCATGATAGTTTCCTATGTCTGATGTAGTCCATTCATGGTTCTCCATGTCTTTCAACTATGATATCTAATTTGACCAATGAGCTCGAGAAGTAGCATCCTCTTACCTTTTTAGGGGATGGCAGTCCACAGGCTACCGAGTCTTGGATTGAAGCCACACTATCCATCTTTGAGTATCTGAAAACAACTCTAGATAAGAGAGTCAATCTTGATACGTACATGCTTCCAGATTCGGCCATGTTTTAGTGGGATGTGATTACCTAGGCTGGTCATCATCAGGGCATGTTATGGGTTGATTTCTAGACTGCCTTCTGTGATTAGTTCTTTCCTCAAATGCTGAGAGATAACAGATCCAGAGAGTTCATGAATCATGATCAGGGTTCTATGTCAGTTATGGAGTATTCAACATGTTTCATGGAGTTACATTGTGTTTCATCAATTCTAGCTAGTGATGAGATTTCGTGTGTTAAACGATTTGAGGATGGGCTCTAGTATTCCATCCTTATGCAGGTCAATGTATTTTTACGACCTACTTTTTCGGAGAGAGTCAATCAGGATCTTATCATTGAGTGATACGTGAGAGATAAAAATAGTACTCGTTTTAAAGGATTAGTTCCACATTTGACCAATAGTTCTTCTGATGGTAGGAAGTGTTCCCTTGATGTTTCTCGTTAGGTAAGTGACAACCAAAGTGTTTGTTTTGACAGATCTAAAGTGTGTCATCAGTATGGAATATGGTTGAATTCAAAGCCTTAGTGTGATAGAGACCCACTGGAGTGTTGGGATTTTGTCAGTATGGGGAATCTTTAGTGTTTATGTAGGATCATTCCACCATCTTTGAGTGGAAAAGTATCTCCACCAGCTCCACCTTCATGAGAAAGTTCTTTTTTTCCACGTTAAGAGAGGAGTTGGAATAGCACCGATAGGTTTGCCCGAGGAGGTGGTCATGGATGTGGTAGCCAGACCCCAGATCCCCAGTAGTATCAATAGATAAGTTATGATAATGGTAGTCCATCTATTGCATATTTCCACATATCATGTCAGCTACACGCACTAGAATTGATACTTGAGGATCAGACTGTAGGACCATCTATAGTACGAGTTACTATTCTCGTATCCTATGCTATAATATTTGATTTATTTGATATATTTTATTTTAAATAGTTTATCCATATATCTATCAAGTAATATCTTAGAATAGATATATAGTTTTAGTATGGTGTAATGATCCCAAATGCGTCGTTAGGGATACGAATAGGGAAATACACTAGTGTAAGGACTGTCTCCTTTTTGTAGGTAGTTACCTTTTCCTATGAAACCTCATTGTTCTCAATATTACAGGCTTCGACGCCACACTTAGGACGGACTGGTTGGTTATCCATCATGATTTTTTAGACATCTATCATCGTAGGGTATCATGCACAACACTAGAGTGTAGTAGTTATGTACATAAGGGTGAGTGGGATACCCATGATTGTAGATTTGGACCAGAGCATCATGGGATAAGTGGAGTGACTGGCCAAATAGTGAATCTCTTTATAGAGGATCAGGATTATGGAAAGCTAATTTCCTTATAGTAGTGGATCATTTTAGGGTTGTCTTTCTCGATGAATTTTCTGGGTTACCTCCTAAGAGAGAGGTAGAGTTTACAATGGAGCTTGTTCCAAGAGCATCCCCAGTGTCAATTACTCTATATAAGATGGCACCTACAATGAATCAGGTTCTGAAGCAGTAGTTAGAGGATTGAGAGGGAAATTATTTATACGACCCATTACGTCCACTTGGGTTTCACTGGTGATTTTTGACAAGAAGGTGTATGGAACCTTACGTATATGCATGGATTAAATAATGTTAAACCTTTTTAGGGTCAAGAACTAGTATCCACTTCCTCGAATAGATGATCTCTTTGACCAGCTCTGGGGAGAAAAGGTCTTATCCAAGATTGAACTAAGGTTGGATTATCATCAAGTATGAGTTAGACCATCAGACATACCTCCTACAGCTCTCCGTACCATGTATGGTTTGTAGGATAACATTTTAATGTCTTTCGGTCTTAGGAAAATTCACTACATTTTCCTGGCTTTGATGAATAGTGTTTTCCACCCCTTTTTGGTTTCTTTCGTCGTAGTCTTTGTGAACGACATCTTGGTATATTCTCACACTCATAGATACCATGACAAACATGATGAAATCATTCTGATTACATTGAGATAGCATCATCTTTATGCAAAGATTGATAAGTTCCACTTCTGGATCAACAAAGTCCACTTCTTGGGTCCTATAATACTAGAATCAAGAGTATCTGTTGACCCGGAAAAGTTTAGTTCTGTAGTTTCCTAGGAGAAACCCAAGACTATTTTTGATATATAGAGTTTCATGGGGATTTCTTGATATTAAATTAATTTCATAGAAGACTTTTCTTACCTTTAATAACCTCTTATCGGTCTTACAATGAAGGTTGTAAAGTTATTATGGTCAAAAGAATGTGAGAAATCCTTTCTGGATTTGAAAGGGAGGCTTGTATCGGCAAATATTATGACTCTTCTAGAGCCAGGTATTGGTTATACTATCATCTTTTATGCATCATGATTTGACCTAGGTGTAGTGATAATGTAGGAAGACGAAATTGTTGCATATGGATCTCATCAGTTGAGGCCTTTTTAGTGGAATTTCCTGACACATGACTTTTAACTAGTAGCAATTTTCTATGCCTTACGTTTCTAGAGACATTATATGATGGGTAATCACTTTATGGTGTACATGTACCAGAATATCATCAAATATATAATTTCTCCGTGTGAATTGAACCTATAATAGTGGATATGGGTCGAATATCTACAATCCTTTGATTTTGAACTTTCCTATACACATGGGAAAGGCAATGTAGTTGTAGATGTGTTGAGTCAGGAAACTCAGGCACAAGCAGTGTAGGAAGCCAGTGATGAATGGAAGATAGTGGCCCTCTTTTCTGAGCTTCATCTAGAGGTCCATGATAGTCATGGGAAGTATTATCTATCATTCTTGAAAGTTACATCTTCCCTTGTTGGGAAGGTTAAGAGTAGACAATTTTTAGATCCTAAAGGCTTGGTACTCTATGAGAGTATATTGGGAGAAAACCCACCACCATATTAGTCTATGGATAGGGATGACATTCTGTGTCTACGTAGACATATCTGGGTTCCTAAAGAAATGTGGGAGGACTTGATGCATAAGTCCCATGCTTCTTAGTGGGTAGTTTGTCTAGGAATCTCGACGATATATTGAGAAATGTGATGCCAGTATTATTGGCCTAGAATAAAGAATTAGATAGAAAGCATTATCACTAGGTGTTCCACCTGTCAGCAGGTGAATGCGAAGCACCAGAGACCTTCAAGCTTATTACAACTACTTCATGACCCAAAATGGAATTTAATATATGTTTCAATGGACTCCATAGTAAACTAACCAAGGTATCTGAGGGGTAGTGATGCTATATGGGTACTCATTGATCGGCTAACAACATCATCCCACTTCATTCCTATTCGGGAAACATAATTAGTGGATGAGAAGGGAAGAATGTATGTCTATGAGATTATATGACTCCACAGGGTACCCTATTACTATCGTTTCAGAATGATATTCTCATTTATTTTAACGATTATGGAATGAATTGCATAAATAGTTTGGACCACAGAAGATTATATGCACAACTTTTCACACTCAGATCGATGGAAAATTATAGTGGAAAATACAAGTTCTAGAGGAAATTATTCGAGCATGTTTCCTCTATTTTGGTGGTTCATGGGAGAACATATCACTCTCATCAAGTATGTCTATAATAACATCTTTTAGAAGATAATTAGGATGAATCCTTTTGAGGCGTTATATAGTAGGCCATTCCCTTCACCATCGTGTTGGATAGAGGCAGGTGACCCATATATACTAGGTCCTCATATTATTCAGGATAATTGAGAGTAGGTTTATATAATCAGAAAATGTATGACTACTGCTCAGTCTAGACAAAAATCATATGTCGATCAACACCAACAAACTCTTGAGTTAGAGGTAGCGGATCGTATTTTCCTTTAGGTATTATCTAGGATATGGTATAGATCGTTATGAAAGTAGGGAAAGATGATTCCCCATTTTATAGGGACTTCTGAAATTCTAGAGAGAATATGGATGATGGCCTATCGGTTTATACTACCTCAGAGGTACTATGCTAGGACTAACATCTTTCATGTTTCACAGATTTCCAAATATCATGTTGGCTCATCTCTTAATTTTGATCTAGAGGAAGTCATGTTAAATGTTGATGCTACCTTTGTGTGGTATCCAGTACAAATCATCTACTAGAGCATAAAGGCTCTACGAGGCTGGCCTATCCCTCTAGTATGGATGCTATGGTAGTACAACTGAGTAGAGGAAGAGAATTCAGAGAGGGAAGCTGAAAAACATTCCCAATGTCCATAGTTGTTCTCAGACAATGTTTCTCCAACCATGGAAGGATAACACTGGGACAAGTTCTTTTATGGGGGGAAGATTGTAAGAACCATGTTTTTTACCCAGATATAGATCCTTTAATATTTAGTATAAATATTATCTTTAGGCCTAATATAGAATCCTAATGGGTTAGAAAAGGTCTTAGGGGTTTCCAGGGAAAGTTCATACCCGAAACACATCTTTTTGGGAAAATTGGACAGGTCGCACTATTAGCGCACAATTAGTGTATAGTTTGGCTAACCGTGAAGATGGAAATCTCAAGACCGAACCACTTTGTATGGTTTGAGAATAGTTGTGCTGCCAAACAATGCAATGCTTCCCTTATAACTAGAAATCCTTTTACAGTTTTCACACAGTTTTTCAAACTGTGCAGACAAACCTTGCAAATGTTAATTTTCTGGGTAATTTTACAGTTGTTCACTTAATGATATAATTTGACCCCCCTTCTTCCCTAATATGAGATTATGTAGTAATTACCTCTATGTCTTTAATTTTTGAGAATTTTGAAGGCCAAATCGAGGGACTCGAAGATCTACTTCATCTAGGATCCGATTGAGTTTCCATTAATCACGTTGAATGTGAAATGATAAGTAATCGAGTCATATTTACCCATTATATTTATCTTTCACTCTTAACCTAGTTATCATGAATTGGTAATTTTTTACCTTTACATAGATATACTCTGATACGAGGAAAATAAAGGGCCAATACTGGAGGAGGAGAGTTTTATAAGCCTATGTTGGGTGGTGTATAACTCATCCCTAATGTTCATTGAATTTGGATTTGTTGTGTCGGTCCCACTAATTTCATCAGGCACCCTTTATGGAATTCATATGTCATGTTTATAATAGAACAATATGGATATCATCTTTCCAAATATATGAATAAATTTTTGTGGTTATAACCACAACTCCATCCCTTCAATGTCAAATGTTATGAAATAATTGGTTTTTTATTATTTGACATGTTTGTGCCACCATTTGGGTGTGACATTGCTTGAACCTTATAAGGGTAATATTTTCAATATTAAATGAATGAATTTATATTGTGATTTGAATAATGTAAAGTACCATGTATTCTCACAACTTGACCCATCTAAGGTAAGTTCTATAGTTGATAATTAAATGTGAACTTTGAATTTGATAGTATACTAATTATATGAATTGGACTTAAATGTAAATGAATAGTAGGTTTCATATCCATAGCACCCCATACCACATTATTGTATGGTATCAAAATGAACTTTGATTATGGAATATTCTTTAAATAGATTAAAATGGTTGCATGCTACTTGACCTTGTCACACTAATGAATGGCAACGATTGAACCAAATGACTTGATAAAAAGGTTTCATGCAACATGACCTATAAAACTATTTAAAGGAAAGAATTGAATCAAAAGAGATACTACATGACTTTATAATTAAATAGGAATGTCCTGACTCAATCTCACCTTGGATTCTGATCAGATAATGCAATGAGCAATCGGGAACCCGATTGCGATTCAAGGACACAGATTTCCTAGGTTGATACCCACCAAGATCCCAATCCTTGAATATTCTTGGATTCTTGTTATGACCCCTAGGATCCCTTAATATTATCATAGGATGACTCAGATACACTCCTTGGATGCAGTATTGAAAAATAGGTGCTACAATTACATCCCATAGAGACCTGTCTCTACGTAGTCTCATTTTACCTTGGATGTCTTCCATGGACTCGGTAGGCACCTAATTGTGAAATTACTTTGATCATGATCATTGTATTGCACTCTTACCCAAGCCAGGATATAATTTTTAGAATTTTGGTGACCCATGAGGTCTAGGTCACCTTGGTTATTAACTTTGGAATTCACCATTAAAGATTATTATTTCATGCCTTGTTACATCATAGAACCATCATTATTTATACTACCATGATGTGATATCTATGTTGGCTATTCCCCAAGAGACTTATCAATATAAAATTAGAAATTAATTAATTAATTGAATAGGTTATATGTTTAGACACCAGCCGAGGGCTGAAGAAGGTACTTGGGTATTTAGTTAAATTATACTACTTTACTTTATATATATATGAATTCTTTCACACTGTTACATTTCCATTACATGGGATAGATCTTATAAAGAACATTTGTGGTGGACCACTAATATTTATTTCACCCCCTCTCTAGGCACTGTTTGGTACCCATTGTAGATTACATGGTTTTAGGTGTTGACAAAGAGAAGTATACAACTTAAAACACCTGATTTCTTGATGTTTAGTATGGAGATTAATATCAGATAAATGAGTCAGATCTTGGGTTCCTTGGGATAGTATTTTACTTCCTTTACACTATTTTTGAACATGTTATTCATGCTATCTAGTATCCATGTTTTTTAGTTTTTTAGTGACATGATATATCATAAGTTAATGAATGTTATTCTAGTCATTTCAGTTATTTTTATCATTGTCTCTATTTTTTGTCTTTCATTCTGTTTACTTATATTTATTTTTCTATTTACCTATGTTTACTTTCACCCGTTGTGGTACACTTTGTTATATAGGGCATATTATCCCCACAAACACACCATAGGCCCTCACTGCTAGTTGGAAGCCTCTAGTATTCATGGATATGTACTTGAGGCCATGAGGCCCACCGGGCTCGGGGCACCCTAAAGTGGCATCTGGGTCCGAGATGTGACACATTTGGAAATGAGGATACATTATTTATTTTTAGGAATAAATGTTGATTATGGTGTTTAATAATCAATTAATTTCTACGTGATACATGAATCATTTGCAATATGTGAGGAACATAAATATATAATAATTACATACTCATTTGTGGCAAGATTATTCTTTGTTACTAAATTATAAAATTTGGCATCCAGGATATACCCAGAATGGTATTTAAACTTGTTGTAGATAATCACTATAGGTATTATCGATGTATATACTTATTTAGTTTGGATAAAGAAACCATTATAAATAAATGAATTCCATACAGGTTTTAATTTTAGTTTAGCTAGTGGGAATAAAAACTTTTTTGGGGTAAGAAAGTGCTAAATATTCTTCATAATATGCCATTAATTATATTAAGGAATTTCACAGTGATGTATGATATATCCACAGAAATAATATTTATGTTTCTTCGAGATATCTTTCCAAGGAATATCCTAGCCAAGCATTTATCAATCAATATAATGTTGCATGTAGTAACTACGAAACTCAAATTACCTTATCAACATCATGGTAATGATGGAAATAAATAGGATCGATGATGAATCTTATATGTTAACATTGATAAATAAATGTAACTTGAATCCATTCCTAAACATGAATTTATTTATATACATCAGGGACATGATGTAAGTATAATGAGCTTAAATTTTGATATATATAGTGGAAACATACATTATATTTCAATATGTGATTCATAAATAACGATGACATCCCATTTACATAAGAAAACTATAATAAAGAATTGATATCATACGAGTCATAGTGTGATCGAAATTCATTATTTCATAAGACATGTGTTTAGATGCAAAGAGTTTGTTTGGATATAAACAAACTTGCATTAATAAAAACACAATGTGAATCTAATGTAATTATACTAAAATTTTATTAGGATATTATAGAAGTCCCTATGATAGAAAATTTATAGACTATATCTCTATAAATGGGTGCACATCTCTATTTAAAAGCATATGAGATAGATTTACTTGAGTTTAGTCACTTCCAAATATGTATAAGTATTTGGAATAGGAACATCTTCAACAAGATCTTGTTGAAGAGGAATGTTCCAGAGACAAATACTAAATTGAAAGGTGAAAACCATATTGATGGTTCTACATTCACAGTGTCCAATGATCCATTAGTCATTATGGATAATAATTCTTACATATAAGTTACATTTTTCAATAATATATTATTAACAAGATCAATTGAAAATCAATAATAGATTCCATGTATCAAAGAACAAGGGTTTATTATTTGGATTACTATGGTGGGTATTCATGTGATATTATACATGGATGGTACAAGCATTGTACCAATAATCCTCGATTGGTAACAACAAGTCATTATGACTAAATCCATTAGAATTTTTCTTTTCATATCGAATTCTTATGTTAATTTAGTGAGAATTGGATCTCAAGACCACTAATTGTGGAAGTTTTCTATAAGATATAAACATAAAGGAATGGTGACATCACATTATGCCAAAAAGGGGTGATAGTTACTCAAATATAGTTCCTTATTCATTTATTAAACAATATCATAGAGAATTATTTGGGAATAAATCTTCTATATGTGTCTACCAGAGGTTAGTGGGAGTGTGCCTATATTTCAATGTTATAGAATCATTTTTTTGCATGTAAAATATGTTCAGAAACATATGATAAAATACTATTCATATTATAGACTAGGATCAAATTAACTATATAGATATTAACTCAATGTAGAAACCTATGTTATAGGTAATAGGATCTAATGATATTATCTAATAGTTGTATAGATGAAGTAAATCATGCATATACTAACACAATTTTGAAATATACTTTTTGGAACAATTATAGAATGAATTTTAACCATTGTAACATGGAATAAATCTCTCTAAGTATAAATTAATGGGAATATGAGGATATTTAAGTGGTTTGTGGAAATTAAATATCATTTAGTTATGGATAAATAATATATTCCATTATATGTTCATGAAATGATTTTTAAAACATATAATTTATAGTAGTTATTATCGGTTATATCTAGGAGAACTGTAAGGGAATGAGTCTGAACTATTTGGTTGTACTTTGGTAGGTACAAAATAATTATACATGGTAAGTGGAGAGGAAAATATATTATTTTTAGAGGGACACAAACTATTATTACATAGATCATGCGATCTAATATCAAAATTATGTTAAGAAAATAAGTGAGATAATTTCATACTAGATTGTGATAGCCACACCTATAAACACAGAGTATGTTTCAACTTATGAGGTACCTATGTAATAGTTTTTCCACTCAACAATTTTCTCCAATTCATGGAATAACAATTAGTATATAAAGGTTTTTCATTATGATAATTGTATTATTGATACTAGCCAATATGTCAAATTATTAATGTGGAAAAAAGGGATATACTCGGAGATAAAATCTCTTGAGAAGTTTTACTCAAGAAAATGAGGTCAAATATAGCAGTATTACCACATGGTGGAATCATGGAAGAACCATAAAAAAAGTTGTGAATCAGTAGAAAAATGATCTTAATCATGTGACATAAAACAAGGATGGTTAGAAATTCTGCTCTAATGCAAGTAGGATTGTTGTAATGGTAGGTTCCCTCGACCCAACTATATAGTAATTTTGGATTACCAATTCTTCTATACAGTGAGATATGAATAATTTATAATTTCCATTAGAGTGTAGGAATTTATGTGTCCTCTATTTAAATGGTAATTTCTGTAGTTTAATGGTCATATAAAATAGTTATATCATATCTCAGTCTATAATGATATACTTAAGATAATATGACAATAATAATTAGAATATGTATTGTGATCTAGATACACCATACTGACTAGACAATGTTTATCCCTAACTATCAAGTGTTGGGGGATCATATGCATTGAGACTTATAATGATGATGTTTTCACTTGGTGATCTCTAATAGGTGTGATCATGAGGACAGAACCACACTAAGAACACAACATGTCTTAGTTTTCATTGGTTATTCCTTTGTATTGAATTGTGTATTGGTCACATCCCTTGAGATCATTACCCGTGTGTGACATTTGATGGAATAATTTTATGAAAGGGAAAACCGTGATAATGAAATTATGGCAATGTAGATTTTTTTGGGTGCATCATTGGTGGTATGGCATTGGTTGAGTGATCAAGATTATATTTTTCTATTTCAGATTGAGGAATTAATATTCTGGGATAGGTTGATCAGGATGGTAATACCTACATAAGACCATGGCCATGGAAGTCAGCGGTAAATGCATCCATTTAGATCGACACATAATAATTAAATAATGGTATATGACACAAGTTTACTTCCTTATTTATGATATATTTTTTGGAAAATAGATTATATTACCCAGTACATGTTTATATGTTGGTTTTCATTACTATCACACGTCCTTATATCTTTAGGGGCCTTGATGGGTTTCTAGAATCCTCTCTTAGTCTGTGAATATTTTCCACTACAATTGATAAAAGGTCCTAGAGTGTCAAACAAAATAGTTTATTCAAGAATCTTATTTTTTAGGTGAATAGGAATATTAGACATAGTGGGACCCACCACAGGTTCCGATAGTTTTCCATGTTATTGATCACTGATTCATAAATAAATATATTATTATTCATGTAAATAGTAATTAGAATGATTTTTTGTAATAAGTATATTTATGATGAGTTTAGTGAATGAAATAAATAATATTTTTCGAACAAATTTTCTTTTAATATTGTCGGTTCATTTAATGTTAGTGGGATTTTCAAGTCATGTTAATTACCTAGTTTTATCAAATAATATATTTAGTACATATTGCAGGTAATAGATAAAATTTAAATAATATTTTTGAGGCATTTTAGTTCGTCATAATTATTATTTATTACTTATTCAGTGGACTTTAAATATACGTGGGCCAGGGAACCCAACCCAGGTATTTGAGAATCCAATATATATAGAAGGAGAGGGGCTCTCAGATAATAATTATTCACTAAAATATTTTAGAGCCTCTCTCTATTCTAGCACTTTATAGAGAGAAAATATCATAATCTATGTGATCAGATTGAGATTTTCTCTATGAATTGAAGGAACACTAATTATGTGATTTTCGAGATGTTGAATGTATCATTGAATCACCAGTCTAGCACCTGGAATTTTACTATCAACACTCCATTAGTATTTTGAAGCATGTCTTTATAAACTAGAATGGTTTTAATTGATATACTTAAAACATTAATCACCAGGGATAAGAAGATATTGAGGGAGGCTTCTGATTCAAAATGAGTTACACTTTTCAATTTATTTTCATGGTCTACTTAATTTACATGATTTCCTTATAATTTACCGGGGATCGAATTGGTGGAGATGAAATGTCACATTATTCTGGAAATGATAAATTTTAAATCCTCATCCCACCTACTTCTTATGGTTGCATGTTAACTTCTCTCAGTGTGTAACCCTATAAGGTTATTACTTATTTTAATTAGGTAGGATCACCTAAAGTCCAATATTACTTTCTAAAAATGGGTTATGGAACCCAAGAGAAAGAAATTAATGTCATAATGATGAAAACTACATAAAACATATCATTTTTAAATATAATACCTTAATAGTAATACCTCATTAAAATGGTTCCACATCTATGTCATCAACCTATATGCTTGATAAGTCTTTATTTTTCTATATGAAAAAAACAAGTGTTTACACCATGGAAATGAAATTTAATGTGATGGATCTATTCTAATGAATGTTTTAAGATATTAACTTCCATAATTATGGAAGTTGGAAATAATACCATGATTTATCCATTAATAACATGTCATTCATGATACACCCAACATACCCTACATACCACTCACATATGGCAGGATAGTTTTCATCTGTCAGTCTAATTGCGCCAATAATGAAATTCTTCAATGATAATATTAAACCCTAAGGACTATTACATACACTTTCATATATGAATATATGATGACTCAAAAACATGATGAATTCATACTGGCAGTTCAATTCTCATAATCATTTGAATTAGAGATTACTAATTTTAAACATCAAGAGAAGAAGACTCATGCACATACAAGTACTCACACCAGACAATCATAACCTATGTGTACCTTCATATAATATTATCAAACCATATAACTATATAAAAGAATATATTTATATAACTACATGTTTCTCAACATATTAGTGAACTATTATGACATTACCAATGTGACAGATACCCGAGGACATTTTTAAATTTTACTCATGAAGAAAAATAAAGGAAATGAAATAAGTGTTTTATCAATATTCCAGAGATCATATTTACATGTAAAAAAAGTAAAAAAAGTTGGTACTAGTATAACAACTCCAAATAACTCCCACTTGGTAAAGATCTAGGTTCCTATAACATTTTTACAATATGGCTCACATGATAATATTTCTTATACTGAGATAAATCATTAGTAAAAGGGTCCAATATGTCTTATTATATAGAAATATTTCCCACTATAACCTCAACTATATGATAAAAATATATCTAGATGTGATACTTGTAATTCATAGGCTTATTCCATTGTCTTGACCTTGGATAATTTACAATATCCATAAATAACTTCTTATCATAATAGATTGGGATAGGATATTTACTACTAGGTATGACATAAATCTCTATGTAATTTATTTATATCAATAATATATCCTTTTCTACCTTATAATCATCAATATACATGGACTTTTCTATATAATTATTGATCATATCCTACATTTATATCTTCTAGATCACAAAACCTCTATTTAATGTGAATATTTATACCTTTTGTGATTGTATATCATATTGAGATATTTGGAAAGTAGAATATGAATATCCTATGATAACTAGTCCATAATATCCTCCCTAAACTTGGAACATATTCTTAGTACAGCTATTGTACTTAAAGAAAGTCTAGAATGAAATCTAATGGTGGTCACCTAGGTCGGCTTGATATCTCTCTACCACACTTAATTCATAGGAGGAATCTATCAAAGTACATAGAATAGGATAGATGACTGGACCAATCCTTGATTTGTATATAATGCATTTCATTATATTTATTTCCCCATTTTTTTGAGGATACATTTTCCTAGAAAGATGAATTCCATGTGACACTGGCCACAATACCTTCTTGTATTGTTCGATACTAAATATCTTTAGTATAATGTCAGTATATGTACTTTGACATAGGATTAGAAACATATTTAATATATCAGGATGGATCTTGATCCTAATAATATATGCTACCCCACTTAATTCCTTTATAAGGAATCAGTTATTCAAATAGTCCATAACATACAGTAAGATTTTTTTAGTTCCCGATAAGTAATATGTCATCAACATATTCTTTTAAGAAAATGACCGCACCCACACTAAATTTTTTATAGACACATGAGTCACATTCATCATTTATGAAACCAAATTCCATTAATTATTCATAAAAAATAATGTTTCATGACCTAGATGATTTCATTAATCCATAAATGGATCCTTGAAAATTGTATACCTTGTCAGCATCCTTTGAATTCAAAAACCATTCAGGTTATGTCATATTGAATCATTCTTAAGAGCTAAAATTAAGGAAGTATATTTTAAAATCCATTTTCCAAATCACATAATAATGTAAATCCAAAATGGAAGGTATACTTGTTATGGGTTTCCGTATAGAGACAAGTGAAAATGTTTCATCGTTGTCATTTTATTGACACTATTTAAACTAGTTTGCAGCCATCCATAACTTATATGAATTCATTTTCCCTTATATATCATGTTTATTCTTGAATAACCATTTAAAAATAATAGGATTTACATATACTGAAGGATCTACCAAAACTAGGATGTGGTTATAGTGTATAGAATCCATTTCAAAATTCACATATTCAGGAACTTGGAAACATATATTCCACTTACTTCATCCTTATGGGTTTGTTTATTATTATTATCAACTAGTAATGAGTCACTAAACTTTTCGAGTATAAAACCATAATGTTATGGTTCTCTAACATATCTTGTACTATGAAATTGTACTTATATCTCTAGAATAACTTCTTCTTCCAAGGGACCTTGTGGAATATGTTCATAAACGAACTCTTGTATACATTGAGACTCATATTTATAAGAATATATATCATGAACATGATCTATTTTAGTTATGTGATCAGTATCAAGTAATATGGATTGTCTTGAAACTATAAACTATTTATTTTTTGGGTTATATAAGTATTATCCCCTTGTTTCCTTATGGTATTCTATAAAGGTACACTTTTTTCCCCGTGGAGAAATTTTGTTAACCAAGGAGGCCTTAAAAAATGCTTCGCATCCACACACATGTACATATAAAATGATAGGTTTCTTTCCATTACACAATCATTATGGTATACTATCTACCTCTTTATCTATCACTTGGTTTAGTATTTGTGCCACTATTTTTAAAATCTATGCCCAAAAGGATAATATAAGACTCATATGACCAATAATTGATCACACCATGCCTTATAAGATGTGGTTCCTACCTTCACTTACACTGTTAAATTGGGGAGTTTAAGGATGATTAGGCTGATATAGAATCCCAAATTCTAATAAATAATCAATGATTTTGTGATGAATAAACTATCCACCATGGCCTAAGTTGAGTTTTGTAATATTCTTACCAAGTTGGTTATAAACGTCATTATTGTATTCCTTGAATATATCAACAGAATATGACGTATATCTCATCATTTAGACAGATCCATATCTACTAAAATTATTATTAAATGTTATGAATTATGAGTACCCTCCCCTTTATTTAATAGTGAATGGTCCACAAACATCAGTATGAACTAATTCAGGAAGCTCTTTGGATCTTTCACATTTTACACTAAATGAGGATTTAGTGATTTTTTACTTGTAAAAATGGATGACATATACCAATTCTTTTTTCAAATGAATATAAATATTCATATTTATATAATTTAGTCAAATGATTTACATTTACATGACCATGTTGGTGATGTCAAATTTGAGTGTGTTATGAGTCATGTGAAGTAATTTCTTTATCAGTTACAATTACTTGGTTTTTTTAATAAAAAACATAAGGATAATTATTTAAATCTTCTTTACCATAATAAATGATATGCTTATTAAAGAAGAAAAATGTATTCCCAAATTTGAAAATAAATTCATATATATCTAATATAGATATAGAGAAAATAATTTTGTTAATAGATGGAACATAATAACAATATTTTCAAAATAGGATCATTCATGTTTGCAACATGCATTAATAATTTTAGATAGATATAGTATCATGTTTAGATATATTAAATGTCCTTAGTTTTGTGTCTCCTTGGAAAATACTTCTGAATCTACTCAGTTCTTGTATTTTAATACGAATGTGAGAACCAAAAGCTACATCTAATACCCAATTTTTAGAAACAGAAAAATTACTCTTGATAACAAATCTACCTAAAGCTTCACCTTACTTGTATACATAGGTGTATTTTTTCTTCTAGTGTCAATTATTTCCACATATGAAATAGAAAACATAATATTACCTTGTTTTACACTAGAAAATACACTTCTTGGAAATACATGAAGATTATTTGGGCTTAGAGATCTTCATATTAGATTTCTATTTATCACCATAAGGTTGAAAATATTTTTTTTACTTTATATCCTTATCTACATAGAAAATAAGAGTGAGAAGATATGGTAGAGTATTCTCAAGGCTGTTCATATCAATATTAACAACAAATATGGAGAACCCATGAGGTATTAAAATAATAATGAGATTGATGACCTATAATTTTTTGAGTTTAATCCCTTGAAACACTAGGAATTCAATTATCCATTGATCTTGACTATGTGAGGCCAAGTTGAGGAACCCTCTTCATGATTGCTCTAAAAAAATTATTTCAGATCTCAAACCATTATTATCTAGATATCTTTTGGTATATACCATAGAGATGCTTGAGAATTCTATAAGCATCCTTGTTTTCTGAAGAATTCATGAATTCACTAGAAATAGATGATATTATCAATCATTGAAAAATGACCAACCCATTCAATTTTTTCATAGATAAGGAAATCCTCACCACTTTCCTCCTTGGTAGGAGGATCATTCATTGAGATTTCTAGAATGTAATATTATTATTCATGGTGCAACACAACATTAAGGAATCTGAACTACTCTTGGATATTATAGGTAATGAGGATATGGTATTTCCCCAATGTAGAAGTTAGGGATGATGAATATTACAAACATTAAATTTTTTAAAATTATAAAATGTAGATGATTAGTAATTTTATTTATTATAATTTATGTGAGAAAGAAATTTTTTTATGAATTTTTCTATAAATTTATAAAATTAACAATATCCATCACTATTGAATCATAATTTCTATTTTCAAGGAAATTACTGTCGAAAGGATCCATATGCCCCTTTGTATGACCCCAATGAGGGTTGGTCAATCTTCATGATTTTATTGAAGTAGAAAAGTCTTTTAGAACTATTGGATTTTAGATTTTTGATCCATTGAGTGGACTCCCCACTCGGGAAATCAGGACTCATATTTCCTCATCACTTTCTTCCAAGTTATATCAACTCTAGAAAGGGATACTGCTTTTAATGTAAGATGGTTTAGTCTTCCCATAACATCCATAAGAAATCTATTGTAAAAGTAAGATTCCCAATGAGAGATAGTCAAACACTTTGTTCTAGTGATTTACATCTTAATCAATTGGTGGAAGACCATGTCTGACTTAATATATATTTGTGTGATTCTAATTTATTAGTCATAAATTTTATCATATTTTATCCTTTACATAATATTTTAATATCATGTAGATTTTAATTAATTAATTAACCAAGTTAGATAAAAAAGTTATTCATAATACACTTATTTAATTTCTATCATTTCATATTAATTAATTCACTTGTTTAATAGTGTCATTTCATCTATAAAATAAATATTTCTTAAGATATAAATAAATAAATTCTAAATGACCCGATTATGATCTTATCTAACAGTTCATTTATTGAGTAAACACCAAATCATCCTTTGAACTTAGGAAATAACTCCTTGTTCTTATCCTTACATGGGTTATAGTAATCCACCTACCCGCCTATGTATCACCTGGGTTGGCATGATAATGGTTATTTATTGAACTCCCTCCATACAGCTTGAGATACTCCATTAATTACAATTATTTATAACTCACACATAGGTGAGTGGGACCAAATTATTGGTTTATAGTGATTATATAAATAACCATGGAAAAATATTTCCTACATTATAATGGAAGGAAGGATGAAACATAGAACATAAATTTAATTTTATATTAAATAATTGAAAACCCATGTAATAAATTTAATTTAAACATTAAACACATAAACAGGTATTGGATAAGCTCATATATGGTCATACATGCAATGAATATGAAAATATAAAATAGGTTAACATTAAATTCTTATTCATAATATTTTTATGATAAAAATGATCTCATTAATTAATTTATTCATTTTGATATTAATGGCCATATAAATTTACATGGAGATATCCATAATTAATGGAATTCATGGATAATTAAACAATGTCCCAATAATTACATATTATTTCAATAAACAAATTGAACATTTAATAATTCTTTTAAAACATTATTAAATTGTCAAACCAATCAGTTAAGTTTAATAAAATATGGTTTTAATGTTGAATTTCTCAATTTAATTTAATTTAATTCTATACTTAATTTGGATAATTCCCGATATGTACTATCCAACTACACACTCTGTACCTTGGTGGCCACGTATCTAGGGTTTGTGCCTAGGGCATCGATATATCCCTCAGCCAGACTACAAAAGTGTATTTTCTAGCCACAAGTTCTGTGTTTTTCTTTACATGTCCCAAAATAAATATCATGTTCTCTTTCATGTATCTTAAATTTTTACATAGTCTGTATAGGTTAGCTACATGCCATGTGGTTAGAATTTCATGTTTCCATGTAACCCGTTGAAAGTATTAGCACCCAGCCCTATTACAATACATAATATTCAATTTAGTCAAAATATCACTTCCTTTCACATTGAGGATATTTTCATGTTTATAGATTTAGATAATTTGTAAAAAATACATTCCTAACATTACACATTATTTCCGAGTGGATAACATAAAAACAGTATTCATTTCTTGTAAAGTATAAAATGTTTAAAATAAAACATGATTTCTTTGACAAATCATCAAAAATTTAACTTGGATTACTTATTTGTATTACAAATACTTATAACCTATGAAAATCATTTAAATACGTGGTATTAGGAAAAAAATTTAGTAAGGGGTATTTAAAGAAGGAAATAACACATTAGTCTATGAACATTTGTATCGTATGAAATCATTTTCAAAAGAAATACTTTTCACCCATATATACTTAATTTGTGAAACACGAGTTTTCCAAAAGACACAAACAAACATAAGAACATAAATGTAACCATAAAGCTGTCTTGGGGAGTTACTTACCTAATCTTTTAACCCTCTCAAATACCTTATAATTTAAAACCCCCATCCATACTATTTGTGTAACCATCGCAGTTACACAAGGAGCAACCATACGAACGACCTCCAACATACACATACCCAATGAATTGGAGGGAAATATAGGTCCCAAACTTCATAATAAACATTTTCCATGAACTATAACATAATCATACAACATGATTAATTACCTAAAAACATTTCTTTTGAATTTCGTAAAACAAAATTTTAAAAGAGGGTTTTAAATGAAAAGTCCCTTAAAAATATCATATAATTGAAGTGAGGATGAAATGAGTGGATGGAATACATATATACACTATAAATACATATAATTAAACATAATATAAAAATAATTCATCACACAAACATTTTTAATACAACAAAAATAATGAACTAGATTGTTAACTCAATGAATGGAAATCGGGTTACGAATTCACTTACCTCGGGTTTGTCTTACGTAAACTCCATTAAACCTCCTATGTAATTGTTAAATGAGTTTTATTAATATCTTAAATAAACATATTAATATTTATAATACCTTATATACTCATTTAATTACATCATTTCACCCTTTAATTGTAATTATTTTGTTCCTTTCATTGTTTTCGGAGCATTCTTTACATGATTTTTTAATGATTGGTTCATGATTGATGTTCTTGTAGATTGGAAGTGAATCTCCATAATTGTAATGGAGTGGAATTTATATATTTCCAAAACCATAAATTATACCATTTATTATTTTTGAATTATTACATGAGGATGATTCATTAGTTAAAACATTATTGATATTTGTTTAGGTCATTTGGCAGATTCTTCAATCGTAAAGAACTCATTTGTTTCATAAATTTATTACGTGCATCCAAAATTATTCCAAAACCATATATAAGATATAATACAGAAATTATAATCTGGTTCAAACATTAACATGGTTTCCAAACCAGTCTTGAAGGAAGTAATAGAAATTGAAATCACACCGCACACGATGTCGGTAAATCAACACATCATGGACAATGTTTTGATTCCTTGAATATGTGGGAGAGGAGAAGAATATTGATGACGAATTTTAAATGAACATGAGAAAATACAGAATATAAAATATTATAGAGCTTTCATGCCTACTTTATAAGAGGATCTGGGGAAAGAAGAAGAAAATAAAGGAAGTCAAAAGAAAAAAAGAGTTGAGAAATTCCTTATGAAATTTCAGCAGCCTAACGGCGTCGCTTAAAATTTCATAAAATATTTCAATGAGAGAAAATGGATCTCTCATAATTGATACTTAATATGGAATGGAAGGGGGATAGGAATGTTATATAACAACACAATACAATGTAAATTATATATAATAACATAAAATGAAATAAAAGAATGAAAACAAAAGAGGATGTTTACCTATTGATCTATTCTCCTTGAGATCCTTCTTAAGGCACTTCGTTTTGGCCTTTTGGTGAGACCAGATGCTCTAGGACGTGGAGAAGATCCTTGGGAGTAGTATTAAGCAGAAAATTGTTATGATCAAGGCTTGAGTGGTGTGAGAGGAATAGGGGAATGAGGGTGATATTTATAGTGGAGAAGAGAAAATATTTTTCAGTATTTTAGTCATTATTATAATATTTTTGCTCAAGACTATGAATAATCATAATAAATGTGACCCCAAATAGTAATAATGGAATTTGAAGTAAAAAAAAGTGGTATTACATCACTTATTATGTCATAAAAAGTGTATCTAACTGATAATTTGAATGTATCATATTTTACCGCATTTCAGTATTCATAAAAAATTCAATTTTTCAGAAAAATCCAAAAAATTAACTGATACCATTTTTCAATGTGTAGAATTAAAAAATGAACTCAATTTTTGAAAATAATTTTGTAAATATTATTAATTTAATTTTTAAATAAAACCACACTTAATTCAAAAATAAAAAATTCTAATTCTATAACTACATTTATATCACATTGAAAAATTCACCAAGATTCCATTATCTTAAAACATTAAGAAAATAAAATAATAATAAAATTTACAATTAATTAGGGTCATATTACTATTTATATAACTATTCATTAGGGTATATTATTATTCACTAAAAAACATGTTGGTTCCATCAAACTCCAAATAACTTACTAAACATAATTGTAGATGACCATTTTTCAAAATTCTAAACATAGAAGCAGAAAAATTGTGTTTAAAGGCTAGTTGTAAATATATACTTAAAAACATTAATGCATTTCAATTTATTTTTAAAATTTTGGGGTGTTACATTATTCCCACCTTCTAGAAATTGTGTCCCTGAAATTTTATTTACTTATTAAACAAGTGAGGGTACCTTTCCCTCATAGTATTTTTAAACTCCCATATGGCTTATTCTACCTTGTGGTTTCTCTACAAAAACATTACCTGGTGGATTATATTATTCTATAATACATATTTCCTACAAAAAAGAATCTGAAGTGGTTTCTCTTCATAGGAAAGGTTCTCTTCCAGTTGAAATGCTTCTAGGTTCAAGAAAAGAGTTAAATTTCACACATAATTTCTCTAAATCGAAACATGAAAAACATTGTGTACGTGAGACAAACTCAAAGGCAAAGATACATGGTATGAAATTGATCCAACTTTCTCCAAAATTTCAATAGGACTGATGAACCGTGGGATTAGCTTCCCTTTCTTACCAAAACACATCACAGTTTTCCAAGGAGACATTTTAAGGTAAACATGGTATCCTACCTCGATATAGAATTCTTTCCTTCTCTTATCTGTAAAACTTTTCTGCCTGCTCTGAGCTATCCTTATGTGATGCAAGATCATCTTCACTTTCTCATCCACTTCCTCTACTAATTATGGTACCATAAACATTCTTTAACTGACTTCATCCCAAAATGATGGAGTTCGACACTACTTACCATACACTGCCTCAAAAGGTTCCATCTGTATACTTGAATGAAAATAATTATTATAAGAAAAATCAAATAAAGAAAGATGTTGATCCCAACTTACCTGGTATCCCATTGAACAAGCTTGAAGCATATCCTGCTATGTCTGAATCGTTCGTTTTTACTGCCCATCTGATTAAGGATAAAAATATGTACTGAAATTTAATATGTTCCCAATGACTCTTGAAGGCCCTTCCAAAATTTAGAAGTGAACCTATGATCCCAATCAGATACAATGGAAAATTGAACTCCATGTAACCTGACAATCCTGTGGAGGTATAGTCGAGAAAGCTGATCTAAGCACATTGTATCTCGAATAGAAATAAAATGTGCAGATTTTGTCAGCCGATCAACAATAACCCAAATCACATTGTTACCTCGAGAAGTCTTTGGCATTCCTCCCACAAAGTACATGGATATATTCTCCCATTTCCACAATGGCACTGGTAAAGGATGATACATCCCCTTTGGTAACTGCCTCTCTACTTTGTCTTGGTTACATGTCAAACATTTCATGGTAAAATCAGCAATAACTTTTTTCATTCGATTCCACCAATAATACTCTCGAAGGTCTCTGTAAATCTTAGAACTGTGAGGATAAACTAAAAATGGAGAACTATGAGCTTCACACAACAAATATTTCTTTAATTGGGAATCACAAGGAACACACAAACCTCTTCCAAATCATAAAAACAATCATTATCATGGTTAAATTCAGGAAGCTTACCCATTTTAACCAATTATACATTTTTTTGTAGCTCACGGTCTTCCTTCTGTGCTTGCTTAATTATGTATGATAACGATGACTGCACTGAATCCTAAAAAAAACAGATGTATTATATTCACCAAAAACTTCTATGAAAAAATTCATCAAATCTTTAATCAGTGGATCATATTCCAAATGTAACATGATTAATTATTTATGATGTTTTTGACTCAAGGCATCTTCCACATTGTTTACCTTTGCTGGATGATAATGGATTGTGCAATCATAATGCTTTACCAGTTCAAGCCATATTCTCTTCCTCATTTTTAATTCCTTTTCAGTGAATATATACTTTTGACTTTTATGGGTAGTTTATAATTTACATTTGGCTCTGTATAAATGATGCCTCTAAATGTTTAAAGAAAAAATCACAGATGCCAATTCTAAATCATGTTTGGAATAATTTAACTCATTATGTTTAAGTTTTCTTGAAGCATAGTCAATTACCTGAACATTATTCAACAAAACACAACCATGTCCCTTCAATGAAGCATCACTGTTGATGACAAAATCAACATTTTAGGAAGGCAAGGTGAAAGCTGGAGAATTCACCAATCTATTCTTCAATTCCTAAAAACAACAATGACATTCTTCTGTCCAAATAAATTTTACCCCTTTTCACATTAACTTGGTTAACATCATTGGTAAATATGAAACATTTATAAAAAGATTTCGGTAATAACCTACTAATTCAATTAAACTATGAATCTCTATAACATTTTTAGGTCTTGGACATTCATCAACCACTCTATTTTTTGAAGGATAAATTGTTATTCCATTATTATTTACAATGTGCCTAAGAAAAGAATTGTGTTGTATCCAAAAATCAATATTTCTTAATTTTAAATACAACTTCTTTTCATTTAAGGTTAGTAAAACAATAATTAAATATTTTTCATGCTCTTCATTACTCTTAGAAAATAATAGAATGTCATCAATAAACACAACCACAAATTTATCAAAGAACTCATGAAATATTATATTCATAATACCCATGAATACAACTGGTGCATCAGTTAACCCAAATGGCATAACAACAAATTTATAATGCACATATCTAGTATAAAATGCTATTTTTAGGATGTCATCCTCCTTCAACTTCAGATGATGGTATCCTAATCTCATGTTAATCTTGGAAAACTACTGAGCTCCCTAGAACTGATCAAACAAGTCATCGATGTGAGGAAAAGGATACTTGTTTTTAACAGTGATTTTATTTAAAGCTCAATAGTCAATGAAAAGTATCATGGAACCATCTTTGTTTTTTAACGAACAAAATAGGATCTCCCCATCGTGAAGTGACAGGACGAATAAATCCTTTATCAAGTAAATCTTTCAACTGATTTTTCAATTCAATAAGTTCTATTTGATCCATATGATATGGGGGTTTTGAAATTTTATTAGCATCGGGAACTAAGTTAATTGAAAATTCGACTTCCCGATCAGGTATGATACTGAGTAAATCTTCTAAAAAAACATCATGGTATTAATTTACCACCGACATGTCATTAATCTGAAAATTCCCCTTGTTTTACACAATATGAGCAAGATAACCTTTATTTCTATATCTCATTAGTTTCTCAACTTCCTAACATATTTTTAATTGTATGGGTTCATTCTTGTATACAAACTGAAACACTTTCTTAAAAACAACTTATTTATATCTACAATCAATCTTAGAATGATAAACAGAAATCCAATACATTCCCAAGATAACATCAAACTCGACTAGGGGAAAAAACAAGGTTTGAAGGTAATGTATTTCCACAGACCCCAATAGAATGATTTTTATAATACCTATTTTCTATAATAATTTCCCATGGTTTTTTAACAAAAGTTCTACTTTCATTTGTTAAGTTGATGTTTCATATTTTTTAGAAATTTTATTAGAGATAAAGGAATGTGTAGACCCCATATCGAACAAAACTTTTGTAAAACAATGTAAATTAATAGAGTACCTAATTCCACTTCAATAGATGGACCGACATCCACTGATGTAGTCTCAAAGTATCTCACTACACCCTTGTACTTATTTTTTGGATTCTTTCCATCATTTGGATCTCTCTTTGGGAATGCATTTGCATAGTGACCCATCTCACCACATTTAAAACACTTTACAATTTTCTTATTAGGATTAGTCTTTGAATAATTTTCATTACAATCTTGATCCATATGTCTAAACATACCACATCGAAAACACTTCTCAGTTTTGGAGAGACATTCCCCAAGGTGCTTTTTGCCACACTTTCCATAAAGTGGAGACTAGATTTTATTACCATCAGATTTATTTTGTTCATTCTTACCCATATCTTATCATCTATACCTCTTCTTATCCATATTTCAAAAATTCTATTTATCATCAGAAAACTCCATCTCTACCCTCTCAGCACATCGAAGAAGTTTCTAGTAACTTTTGAATTTACAGGAGGCCAACTCCCTTTGATACCATGGCTTCAGTCCTGAGTAAAAATGGTTGATTTTTCTATCAAGATCCAGAATAATATTTGGAGCATACCTCGCCAGTCAGGTGAGGTTTTCTTCATACACAACCACTAAATCTTCCTCCGTTTTATTTAACTCTAGGAATTTCTTCTCCATCCTACATCTTACCACCTTAGAAAAATATTTTTCAAGGAAAATACTTTTAAATTCATCTGATTCTAAGGAATAAATATCCTATCCATTGCTGATATTATTTACCATTTACCAGCACCGATTGGATTCACCTTAAAAATGATAAATGGAAAGACATACATTTTCATTATCTGAACATAACATAACATCTAATATATTTTTAAAGGGCTGTAATCCATCCTTCTACCACTACTGGGACAGAAGATCCATTGAAATAAGGAGGGTGTTGTGTCATAAAATGTTCCACTATTGTCTGTTAATGTTGTGGTACCTCTACTAGTTCTCTACCATGGATTCCACCCCCATTTATTTCTTGTGATAGCTGAGCCATTACTATCAAAAACTGCTCAGTTCTGATCCCAACCATTCCAGGTTGCAGATTTAGAAGGATTTCATTCTGTCAGTGCCTCTCCTCTTGAGCTTCCCTATTTCTTCTGTGGAAAACGATTTTTAACAAATGTATCTTAGTCGAAGAAACATGAAAATATTTAAATTATATATCATTTCAAATTGAACATATAGTAAAAAACATTTATGGCAATACATTAACACAATTCTAATCCCTAAAGTTATCTAAACCAGCCTCTGATACCAAATATTAGGAACCAACCTTATTACTTTACATAATCTTGAATTTAGTGAAGATATAACTTCCTTTCACATTGATAGTCTTTTTAAGTTTATAGATTTAGAGAATTGGGACATAATAAATTCATAACATTACATGTTATTACAAAGTGGATAACATTAAAACAATATTCATTTCTTGCAAAATATAAAAAATTTAAAATAAAACCTGATTTATTTGACAACTCGTAAAACATTTAACTTGGCTTCCTTATCTGTCTTACACATCCTTATACCCTGTGAAAATCATTTAAAAAGATGGGATGAGCATAAAAATCTCAATAAGGGATATAAAATGAATGAAATAACACATTAGTCCATGAACATTTGTATTGTATGAAATTATTTTCAAAAGACATTCTTATCACCCATATATACTTACTTTGTAAAACATGAGTTTTCCACAATATACACACAAAAATAATAACATAAATATAACCATAATGGTTTATTGGGGAATGACTTACATAATATTTTAACCCTCTCAGCTACATTATAATTTGTAACCCTCACAACTACCATACAATTTGTGTAACCATCGCAGATACACTTAGAGTAACCAAAAGCCAATCCTCAGAATTACACATAACCAATAAATTGGAGGGAAATATAGGTCCCACACTTCATCATAAACAATTTCCAAGAACTATAACATAATCATACAACATTTTTAATTACATAAAAACATTTCTTTGTAATTTCGTAAAATAGAATTTAAAAGTGGTTTTTAAATGAAAAGTCCCTTAAAAATATTCCATAATTGAAGTGATAATGAAATGAGTGGATGGAATATGTATATACAATATAATTAAATATAATTAGACATAATATAAATATAATTCATCAAAAAAATACTTTTAATACAACAAAAATAATGATGTATATTGTTAACCCAAAGAATGGAAATCAGGATAAGAATTCACTTACCTCGGGTTTTTCTTACTTAAACTTGTTTAAACCTTTTTTAAAATGGTTAAAAGAGTGTTATTAATATTTTAAAGAAACATTTTCATCTTTATAATACCTTATATACTCATTTTATTACATCATTTTACCCTTTAAATGTGAGTATTTGGTTCCTTGCATTGTTTTGGGAGAATTCATTACATGATTTTCATGATCAGTTCATGATTGATGTTCTTGACGATTGGAAGTGAATATCTAGGATTGGAATAGAGTGGTATTTACATATTTATAAAACCATAAATTATACCATTTATTATTTCTAATTATTACATGAGGATAATTCATAAGTGAAAGCATTATTGATATTTGTTTAGGTTATTTTGGCGATTCTTCGATCGCAAAGAACTCATTTGTTTCATAAATTTATTACATGTGTCCATTATTATTAAAGAAAATTATATGAGATATAATACATAAATTATAATCTGTTTCAACAATCAAAATAGTTTCCTAATTAGTATTGAAGGAAATAAAATAATTTTAAATCACATCACCCATGATGTCGGTAAATCGATACATCATATATGGTGTTTTGATTCCTTGAATAAGTGGGAGAGGAGAAGAAAATTGATGAGGAATTTTCCATAAAAATTAGAACATCCAGAATATAAATGATTTTATAGCATTCATGAATCTTGGATAAGATGAGGCTAGAGAAGAAGAAGAAAATAAAGGAACTCAAAATAAAAGAAGAGTTGGGAAATTCCTTATGAAATTTGGACAGCCTAAAGACGTCACATAAAATATAATAAAATATTTTGATGACAAAAAATGGGTCTCTCATAATTCGTACATAATATCAGAATTAAGTGTTATATAGAATGACATATCCCTACATAAGACAAATGAAATTAAAAATAATATCATAAAATGAATGAAAAGAATGAAAACAAAAGAGGATGTTTACCTCTTGATCTCTTCTCCTTGAGATCCTACTTAAGGCCTTTGTTTTTGGCCTTTTGGTGAGACCAGAAGCTCTATGACGTGGGGAGAAGCCTTGGAAGGAGTATTAGGAATAACATAAGTAATGATAAATTCTTGGAAGGTGTGGATGGAAGAGGGGAATGAGGGTGGTTTTTATAGTGGAGGAGAGGATGTATCTTTCATTATTTTAATCATTATTGTAATATTTTTTCTCAAGACTATGAATAATCATAATTAATGTGACCCAAAATAGTAATAATGGAATGTGAGTTCGAACCAAGTGGTCTTACAGCAATTATGATTTCATAAATAGTGTATTTAACTGATAATTTGAATGTACGGAATTTAACGTATTTCACTACTCATTAAAAATTCAATTATTTTAGAAAAGTCCAAAAAATTAACCGATACAACTTTTTGACGTGTAGAATTAAAAAATGAACTCATTTTTTTAAAATAATTTTCTAAATATTATTAATTTAAATTTTAAATAAAATAATACTTAATTAAAAAATAAACAACTTCTAATTCTATAACTACTTTTATATCACAATGAAAAATTAACCAAGATGTCATTATCTTAAAGCCTTAATAAAATAAAATAATAATAAAATGAACTCTTCATTAGGGTCATATTACTATTCATAAAGTTTTGTTACTATTCACTAAAAAACAAATTTGTTCCATCAAACTCCGAATATCATACTGAACACAATTATAGATGACTGTTTTAAAAATTGAAAACATAGATATAACAAAAATATGTTTAAATACCAGTTGTAAATATCTACATAAAACTAAATTTAAATAATTTCAATTTATTTTTAAAATTTTGGGCCATTATATAAATACTCATCATATTCTCAAATGAGATACTATACAACATGTATAGTTCACCTGCAAGCTACATATCACTTATACCATCTTTCATATTTTCTCAATAAATGGTTCAATATGTACTTCAAATGTTTGAAATAATTACCTAAACATTGTGCACATATATTACACTTCATGAATGCCATTATTTTTCTTTTTTTAGTCTCACGTAGTTTGACCATGTATAATGGCCACACAGATTGTGGGAATTTTGATGTTAACCCATGTAGATTATAGAACATGTACACCTATGGAATGTCATGTAATATAACATGTCACATGTCTAGTTGGATTGATATATGAACAATGTTAAATTAATTCACAATGTGTAATTATTATTTTTCATGAAGTGTATCCCATGGAATGTCAAGATATAGTGTACTTGGGTATACAATGTGTACTCAAGCTACATTCCATGTAACCCAGTCTTATTGTGATTTTTGTGGCACTTCCCAATGACATCTTTGGACACACTTAATATATTCTTAGACATTTAAGAAAATGAAACATTAATTAATCATGACTAATAAGTTCATAACATGTAAATTCATATCTAATTAATGAATTATTTATATGAAATGAAAATATAACATTTTTTAGAATAAATTAATAATTAAGAAAAAAATTATAAATTGGAAGCTTGAACATTATTATTAGATTTTATGTTTTCATGCACACCAGAAACACCACTGGTGGGTTTTAAATTAAAATTTATTTTAATTTTGAGTATCTTGAAATTACAAGAGAGGATCTTTCAGGTTAAATTTATATTTAATTTATTTAGATCTTGAAGAAAGGATTACCACATTAAACCCTTTAATTGATGACATGTCCAATATTATGAAAAAACCATTAGGATTAACTTCATTATGTTATAATGATTCATGTGTAGAATATATATAGTGGTGATCCACATGTGATTCTTTGATCTCTGAGTAATGATAGTTGAATTGAATGTGCTAAAATGATGAAGTGATTTTCTTGAATTGTTTGTGTTGATCACCCATATTTTGATCTTCAATAAATATCTCTTATGTTTCTCATTTTTGAAAATGAGGGAGGAAAATTAATCGAGAGAGATTTTTTTTGCACAATTTTTCTTAGTTATCTATTTTCAATTTTATTTAAAAATAGGCATAACCATCTAATTTTAGAGCTAGAGTTTTGGTTAAAATATTATTTGATTTAATTTTGGACATTAAAAAGTATAATTATATTTATTAACACCCATTTCAATGTTTATAACAATATTATTATTATTATTTTACAGCTCACATGCTATCTTTAGAAAAATATATTTTTTAACTAGATTGTTAATTAATATTTTTCAAAAGATGTGGTGTTGTTCTATTTAAACTTCTCAACATTGATTGAATACTTGAATAAAATATTTAATTCTTCAATAAATATTTATAATCAATGGAATGTGAATAAAACAATTCCTCAATATTCAGAATAATAGTTATTACAATAATTAGATTGGAATAGAATTTAATTGAGATCAATGAAAACACATAGTGTGTGACCCTCTTGGATTATTTCCCATTGGTATTAAGAAGTATTTCCTAAAGTATATTTTTATTGAGTGGAAATGGGTCAAGATACCCAAAATAAATAACTTAATATTGAAATGATAACAACAATATAAAAATGATAATTGTAAAATATAATCCCTTTAACACAACATATCACAATGCAGGCTTGCACATCTGTGTCATCAAACTATATTCTCGATAATTCATTCTTTGACTATATGAAATACACAAATCATTATAGAATATCCATGGAATATAATGTGGCTATTATATTCCAATCAAAGGGCCAAGATATATAATTCCATAAATATATAGAGGGAAAATATTTCCTCCACTTATCTAATAACAACATGTCATTCATGATAGACCAAATATATTCTACTTCCTGAAAACATATGGCATTATTATTATTTTTGGTAAATATAAGTGCACGAGTCAAGAAATGCATAAATGAAAATATTAAAATCTAAGGACCATGACACATGATTTCATATTTAAATATCTAATGATACAAAAACATGTGAAATTACCATAGGTGGTTTTTTCTCACAATCATCAATCTTACTGATTACCACATGTGAAATTAATAAGAATAATCCTCATCCACATACGAGTACTTGAACCTAATAGTCAAATTATATGTGATGCATAATAGGATATTATGAGAATATAAAACTATATATAATAATATTTTTCATATAACTTTAAGGTTATCATAATATTGGGGAACTTTTATGACCATATACATGTGATTGATCTCGTAGGAAAATATTACATTAAATTCACGAAGAACAATGAATGATATGAAGTAAGTGTTCTATCAGTATTCAAAAGATCACATTTACATTTATTTAATGTAAAAACAGTTATTCATATAACACCAAATATAAAAATTCAACATGAGAAGGTTGTGCACACTTGATTATTACATTTATTAAGGGATATGATGTGGATTGTAATAAAGCTTTTCAGTTTAGAGAGCTGATAATAAGGATAATTATATAGAGGGCAGTATCTTACTGGTTTTGGTGGATAACCCTTTTGTAGAAAGGATTATTTATGAGTAAAATTGGTTGGTGTATGGATGAGATAACAATAGAATATCAATGTGAAATTATATCATATTTTATCTCATTCCTTGGTAAATAAAAATTTTGGGATTCGGATGTATAATGAGATGGAGTCTATGTGATAGTTGGAAATTAAGATTGAATTTGGTGAGATATGAGAGTGATTAAAAAAATAAGTGTATTAATTATTATAAACAAAGTGAAAAATATATTTGGTTTGTCTAAGATATAACCATTTAATCATATCCAATATTAGGTATATACATTTATGAGAGAAATTGGATTCTTTTCATGAAACATCTAGAAATTAAAGAATTGTTATCAGTTTTATGTGAAGATATGTTACTGTGTAGGGCATGGTTCTTTTTAATAAGGTGAAGTTATAGAGGACCAATTTATGTTTTTATTCATAAATAGATGTTTTGGTATAGAATTTTATCTTATTTATCATATTATATATGATGGATGTGGTTTGAGTATTAGACCAGATATTTCTAGAAGAAATTTGATGCATCCAAGATAGTGGTTAATTGTTGATATGTGTTTGGTTCAGTTCAGAATTTAGAACAAGGAATGATATCACATTATAGACAATGCATTGGAAGTTATGTTATTTTTCTATGTACTTGTTATGGAGGATATTAATTGTTATGGGGGAGTGTGTAATTTCACATAAATTTATAGTTCATTGATTTCCATGGGAATATGAAATTTCATTTTTGATGTAAATAGTTATTGGATATTTTTTATTTATATTAAAATTATGAGGATAAAATAACCATTTGAAAGTTTTATTGGATGTTCTTTAATGTTTTTGAGATGACCAAGAGGTGTATCGATTGTTTATATTAGGGAAGAGTTGGGTGGTAAAATACAGTATAACTATAGTAACGTTAAATTACATAGTAGAAAGCTGTTGGGTACCTGATGGATGAGGCAGTGGGGCTAAATCCCCAAGATTTAAACCAAGTTAATTATGACTCACCACGTACATGATGTAGGATTACCAGTTACCCAATGGGGTATATATGAATTTTTATGGAACTAAAACAGTAATTTTTTGGTTATCCCCTTCCAACCTTATGAGAACTAGGGTGTTTAGGTGAAATCCATTTGACTAGCTCCCCCTACCCCATTTTCCCTCAAATCCCCACGAGTAGAGGTGGTTTTGGGTACCCAAAAATGATTATTTTAGGTTTGTTTTTCCCTATGTTACCTTTTTTTATTTTGCCACATCATAGACCTCCGATTTTAGTGCTTCTAGATTTTTTTCATAAAGGATTTCACCCAACTGTAGCGGAGAATTCCCCAAATTATAAGATTTCTTGGTCTAATGGTATGAGGGAATCAAAATAGGGGAAACTCTTCCTTTTTATTACTATTTTAGTTAAAGCATTTATTTTGGTTGAGTTATTTATATGGTCAGTTTAAATAGAGGAAAATGTATATTTAACAAGTTTTGAGTGATTATGATTTTTATTTTGAGGGTGTTGGGGGTACCTTATAGACCATAATAATGTCATTGGTCATGGTAAGAAAATTTCTTAGACAATTTATAAAATCTACTTAAAAAAAATATAATGATAAAAATGGTCAAACCCAAGAGAAGAAATATTGTTTGTTCCAATTTAATAAAGGAATATTCAAGTAAGGAAAAAACATACTATAACATATAAACAATTGAATATGGTTATAATTGTTGAAAAATGTGAACTAGGGATGTATAAAAATTTGAGGTATATTATTGAAAATAAAAAAATGAATAATAGTAGGAGAACAGTTTATGAACTAGGGAAGATCATATTAGTCTGAATTGATAAAAAGATTTATTTCATTAATTGATATTCAATCATCATTTTTAGAAGTATATGAGAATAGTGGATATAGTTTTTCCTCACTATTTCTTTGATAAAAAACAACATTCAATTAACAAATACTAAAAATATCTTTTTCAACCACAAAATTCAGAATGAATGATATTTCTTAGAGAAACTAAGGGATAATATTTTCAAGATTAAGTACTTCATCTATTAATATATGGGTGATGGGTCTAGCTTTCACCACCCATAAATACGTTAAATATTTTAAAAATAATTATAAAGAAATAACTCAAATGATCACATTTTATTCCTTCCAATTAAATATACATTAATTTTTCTATTTATTGGTCAAAAATGAATGAATTACTTAATACTATGAATTCTAATTGATAATTTCTTATTTAAATTTATCATTAGATATAGGGAATGACTGTAATAAAGTTAAAACATATGAATATAAAAAACATTAGTAAAAATAAAAAATAATTTCAATTCACCTCAATCTAAATTCCCCAAATAATGTTTAGATACAAATTTTCAATTTATTAGAAATATTCATGAAATTCATCACAAAAATAAGAAAAAATGAAGGGTAAGGGCGAAGGAATAAGGTAAATTCTCTATCAAGATGAGAAATATATGTAGCTATATCTCCAATAGAATCCTTAATTGTTATTTCCACCCCTATGTCTCTAAGTTACTCCTAAATAATCAATCCGCTTATTCATCTAGTCCATAACAACCTCCGTGAATCCCAGTAAATTTATCCACCCACATGAATTAGAAGGGCATAAAATTTCTTTACTCACATTCATGACTCATAATCTTTTATACTTTATCTCAATGTGGAACTTATCATTATTCATTATATCCTTTATGAGGACTCAAGAAACACTACCCTAAATCTTTCACTTATCCTATATGGACCTAGATTAGGCTCCACACATTCCACACCTAGATGAATCTCTAGTCATGATTCAATCCTCTATAAATTCACATGAGACTCTCTAATACCATCCGAGGAACTCCTTTTATTAAAATAATACCTCCCCATTAATTTAAGTTTTATTTGAGAAACTAGGAATCATGTGGAATTTAATTCATAATTTAAACTTCATAGTATCCAATCATTGGTTTTCTGAAATTTCAAAATACTTACACACTAGGGAAAAAGTATTACATGGTGGGATAAATCTTACAAGACTGAATTAAACTCTTATGTATTAGTATGAGTCATATATGACTAAATAAAAGTCTTACAAAAATTAGAAATTCTTACATGATTGGGATAAAGACTTATGAAATTTAGGATTAACTAATTTCATAGAACATTAAGTTGTAAATGTATTATAAAGTGAAAACATTATTACAAAATAGTGGTAAAGTATTATGAAATCAATAAAAACATAAAAAATATAGACTTAGAAAAAAAATTCCTTTTATTTATTAAAATTTGTCTTAGATGGTTGGAGGAACAGTTTTATAAACAACCAAAATAAGTCTTATGTGATTAATTTTTTACAGAAGTTATTGTGTCTTACATCTGGAAATAAGTCTTCTGAAATGATAAAAAATCATATAAAATTCATCATTTTGTGAAATTTTGGATCATCTCCTCATAATAATTCTAATTTGTCATATCATCTGAAACAAATAACAAAGACTTATCCATATTCTAGAATCTTATAAAAGTTTTCAAACATCAAAGATCAAAATAAAAATATATTCCAATAAATAACCAGTCTTAAAGACACACTGTGGGGAAAAATAATAATTCCAAATAAAGACCCTTAAAACCTCATAAAAATATTATTCCATTAAAAATTACAAAAAAAATAACCAAATATATTTCTATAAAATCATATTAAAATGAAATCAGTGATAAATTAATCTATAAATCAGGAAAAACATCATTTTTTTGTAAATGATAAATAACACTCCCAATGATGAGAAATCAATATTCAATAATTTTATTATAAAATAAATTTGAGGCCCAAAAAAATAATTTTGTATGTTATACGTGAGATAAATTTATAAAAATAAATCCACATATCTTTTGATATTGTTTGGGGGTAAGTTATAACCTTACACACATTTCTGGTCTTTGTCTCAACAAATATTGGTTTCTCAGTTGGTCTCTAGGAATTGTTCGTTGTTAATTTAAATTATATAATTAATTATAAATTATTTATAATTATTTTTTGGGGAATTATGGTAAGGATAAGGTCTTGGGATGTTTTCATGTCTTGGTTTGGTAATTTATGAGGTTTGGCGTGTGTGTCTTGAAAATGATAACTTTATATAAATGTAGGTGGTCCCAATAATACTTAACTATATGAATGTTAATGCATGATTGTGCATATTTCTTAGGGTATTTTAGATCATGTAAATTTTATATTTAATATGAGTTCCCTATGTGGATAATTATGTATCTTAAATCCTATTGTGGTTAGAGAAGGTTCTCTATCATTTATCGTGTTCTCAATTGACAACAATTGACTATTTCTCTAAATGGGTGAGGAAACTAGTTGAATAAGATAGTGGTATAGGATATATCTTCAAGATCACGAAGAGTTGTGGATAGTTTAAGTTAGGTATCATAAGGCTATTAGAGTAGGAATGGTAGGATTCAGACTATAGTTTATGGGAGATAAATTAAATCATGTTTGATAAGGATGGGAACACCCCCTTGAGGGAGGCTATTGGTCTCTGTGCATGAGGTGAGCATAAAAAGAACTTCACAACTTTATATATTGTGATGTGTAGGGTTTACTATAGATAATAAGAGTGAGAGTTATCTTATGAGAGTTATGAGATGAGACTAAAGTTTTTGTTGTGGTAAATTTTATTTATCATATTGGAAATAAATTTTTTAAAGGGTAATTATTATGCATTTATTAAAATGTCCCTTTTATTCATGGATGAATTAGTGATGTGAGAATCAAAATGAATTGGAATAGACATAATAAGTTCTATATTTGGTTAGGGCTAGGGGTTTTGGAGTCACCATGGGTTTATTTATATGGATTGGTATATATGTATAGAGTATGGGTTGGTTATAATGTTCTTAGTGGATGCATTCATGATTGATATGTACATATTGATGGGTTTTGATGGGTTTTATAGTGGGATGGGGTATAGTTCTGAGAGGTTATTCTAGGAGTGATAATATATGTTGAGATGAGATTCATGAATTGGGGTAAAGACACATATATCTTGAAACTAGTCTATGTTTCCTAGTATATGAGATAGACAAGGGTGTTTATGAATTTGGGATAGTTTGGAATTTATAAATTGAGGTTATATAATAAGCTATTTTGGAATTGATTTACGGTATGAGTGGTGGAGTGGGGTTTATTATACATAATTCCTAGGTTATTATTCCTGATACAATATGTTCTAGATTTTTGTTATTCAAGTTTGGAGATATGTTTAGGGATGCTATTACCATGTTTTTTATGTTTATCCACCAATATTGATGCAGCTATCAATGATATGGAAGCATATATCCGTAGAAAGTGATTTATTTAGTTTCACTACACTTTTACTCATCTCCTAGGATGAGTTTAATTAATTATTTTGGTTAGACTAGAAAATATATCGGGATTATATAAGGTATTTACCATATTTGGTCAGATGAGTATGGAGTCTAGGATATAATGTGAAATTTTACAACCAATGTCATGTTAGAATTTAACATATTATCCTTTCAATGATAAAATAACATCAAGATAATTACAAAGTGAAAATATAATGAATAAATAAAAAAAAAATTATTGAAAATCCCCTAAAATGGTAAGGGATAAAAATACATTGGTATAATATAAGGATCATAATATGGGTTTCATGGGTATATAATCTCTATCACTATTATAAGTATAATTCCCATATAAATTTCTCTCTTGAATAAGTGGAAACAAGTACTCACAAAATAAACTCATATGAAACTCAATATATATGAGATAATTGATTACATCACTAATTATTATATCCAATAGGGAAGATCCATTTAAATTGGAAGATACCCTCTACCCAACACTTATCACGTTTTTCTCAATGGATGGTGGGGTATGTCACATAAATCATATATAACCATATTCTACCATGAAAAAATTATAGGGGTGGTTCCATAAGAAAATAAAATAATCTCATCTCTATATAGACATTCTATCTACCAAAAAATATTTCTCATGTCAATGCAAGGACACTCAAGAATCTACTCTATTTATATTTATTATATTCAATATCATTAATTTTGAAATATACTATGTTTTTAGTATGACTTTTATACATGTGAACACTTACTTTTTCTACCATGTCTTGAATAAGGTGACATTTTATCCCAATGTTCTTTGTCTTTGAATGAAATATGGATTCCATACAATGTGATAAGCACTCTCACTATCATAAAATAATGTAATCTACTCCTATTTGTGACCATTATCCTCCAATAAATTTTTTATCAAAAACATATATTTGCAAGCCTATATAGGTTTCATTTATTTTTCCACTATCATGGATAAAGCTACGATCGACTGAAAGTTTTAAATATATCTCATAGATCCTTCCTTAAGAGTAAACACATAACCAGTAGTGGATTTATTTGGTTAGAATCACATGAAAAATGAAAATCATAATTGGTAGTGATATTTAACATTGATCCCTACAAACAAAATAAAATATTTATGGTCTTCTAAATTTATATCAACATCCTCTTCACTGTGTTCCAATGATCCTATCATGGATTCACTATATACTAAAAAAATGATCCCACTACATGTAAATAATATATTATAGTAAAAAAAGAGAATATTAGATTCCCCATTTCTAGTTCATGTGTTAATCACAAATAATTCCTTATTTCTATTTCACTACCAAGACATGTCATAGAGGATAACATGAGATTTATGGGAAGAGGGGTGGATATTGGCCTAAATTGTTACATGTTGAAGAATTTCAAGATTTTACTCAAGTAATTGTTTTATCATATCCAAATATCATAATATTTATTTCTTAGTAAATATTTCTTCTACAAATATAATTTATTGGTCCTAATTCCTTCATATCAAGCTTCTTATCCAAATAAAACATCAACTTTTTTTAGAAATAATCAATTTTAAGGCATTAAAACAACATTTCATCCACATAAAATTGAATAATTATAAAATAATTACCACTTAAACCACTACAATATACATAAGGATATGAATAAGGTATTTCTAATAAAATGGTCATGATATAAGAATCATGTCTATTTATACGAATACCTTGGTACCATTTTGAGATCATATAGTAATTATTTCAACCTTAAAACCAAATATTATTATCCTTTTAGGGGAAAAGCTAGAATATGTGGAAACCAATTATGAAAATTAAAACTAGATATGATTCAGGATTCCAAATAGAACATTTTTTCATTAGTGGTATAACCAAAAAAGGTTCTGGGATTCCATACGACATTTTATATCAATGGTCAGACTATATGAGATTCTAGGATTCCATATGAAATGTAGTTATTATGGTGAGATTAAAAAAATATTATAGGACTCCATATGATATTTTTTCCCATAATCAACATAGTTAGGAGAAGGGACACAATTGGAACTTTTTAGAGCCTATGAATATAATTATAGTGTATGGTATTCCATATTTAATTCTACTATTCATGATAATATAATGGATGGGGTTTACTAGAGGTGTTCACACTAGTAATGGTTGGGTGACATGGTGGCCTAGTTAGCACACAACAACTTTATTCCCATGCTTGTATGTAAAATTTTCTTTTATTTATGTCCTAATAAATACTCATGTATATATTGTTTCATATTAGGGGGATTGGTAAGAAACTACTAGGATGTATTTCCAACTCCCTTCATGGGAACCCACGTGAATTTAATTTCCACAGGTCTATTATAATGGTATGATCATAGATTATATAGTGTTTTATGATGGAGAAACATAATAGTGAATAGAGATGGTTTGATTTAAAGGTATGGGTTTTAAGTAGAGTGTTTTTTATATAATATTTCATGTTTATTTTTTATATGTGATCTTTTTTTGAGAGATGTGTTGGGATGTATGACTATGTTGTTAAAATATTATATAATGGGTGTATATTTATTATTTATATGTATTTATTAGGTTGTACTTATATACCAGGTAGTTTTCTTTTTTGATTTTTTTGATTATTTATTATTTATTTATGGTTTTTATATGAAGTTCATAGTCTCTTAAATGTATGATTCATACCCTCACTACAGGTTAGAAACCTATTTCATACTAGGAGGAACACATTAGGCCATGTAGAGACCTAGAGAGAGTATTATTCAAACAATTTTATCCTTGTAATTACAAATTATTATCCACAAAAACTTCTTATTAATATTTTTTATTAGGTATTTGGTGATACAGATGTGTCATATATTGTGATAGACCATGTGATAGTTATTAATGAACAAATTTCCAGTAGGAAGTACAGGATACAGAGGTTATGATATTATTTATTTGGTTTTTACTATTAGAGTTGTGATATATATATATTCAATTATAATAAATTGAATTAACATATTTATTTATAATTTTAGTTTTTTCTTGAAGTAGCAAGAGGAATGCATATAAGCATTATATTATTCACATAAGATTCAAATTATAGTTTTATACTTTTTTTTGATTGATTTATAGTTATGAAAAAGTGTTAAATAGTTTAATGTGTCATATAAAAATTATATAGTGTTTTCCTTTGTAACTTGGTGGTGTAATTATTCTCAACTGCTCAATTATTTTTGACACATATGTAGATGGTGTTTTCTTATGATAGGTTAATTTAATCTTATCATGAGACATTTAATGATTATGGATTTCATCCCTTCTATGTAGGTAATATGTCAAGAACCCCTATTGGATATTACCAAGGGATAGTCAGACATAAGAATGAGTTTCTTTAAGGAGATGGACACCCATGAGTGGGTAAGGAAAATAATGTGGGATTCCATGACATTTATGTTGTAAATAATTTGGAATTACAAGGTACTAAGGTTGTGTATAGTAGATAGATCGGTAGGATTCCTAACCCTATTGGTTTCTGGTGAAAATTGTGATTGGATAGTCTGATTACCCTATAATTTTTGGGTATAGGGTGTGTGTAGTAGGGATGTATGATTATGGGTTTTGAGGGATTACTTAGTTTTAAGATAGTGTGCGATAAAAATTATCATGAGTTAGATTCCTTGTATATCTTAAAAAGAGAGCACCAATAGTGACATTGGTTCAATTATAATGACCTGTAATGGAATCATGTATTATTATTAGGTGTATGAGACTTAGTTTGATAGGATATGACTCATGGGAACATGGGTTTGGTTGTGTGAGTGGGAAACATTGGAGGTTATACCCATTTGAATTCGATGAGATTATGATGAGAAGTGGGTAAGAACCCATGACAGGGTTCTTAAAGAATCCACTCTAAAATGGGAAGAAGAGAGTGAGTTTTTTTGTGTATATTATGTGAAAAAATTTTATTTGTGAAGGAATGTATGTGTTATTTATATGATTTTCTTGTTTTAGATGGAGTGTAAGAGTTGTTCATGCATATGAAACCTAAGAATTATCAAAATTCCATGTGAACTTGAGAAATGAAATAACGATGGTTTTCTGTTTGTACCCTTTGACCCAATATGTGGGGTGAGTCATGAGACTTAAGTGGGTTGGTATGTGATCACATTGGGGTGGGACCAAAGATGATATATGGGTTTTTGGAATCATTTATGTGTCAAGAACTGATGGAATTAGTGGAAGGATAATGATCGTGGTAGGCCTAGTTTATGATAAGTATGGGTATTTTTCCCTCTATAGTAAAAGGGGACCTCAAAAATTTATTGGGGAATCATAGTACGATCAATCGAATCACGGGCCTCGAAAAGGATTTGTTGAGATTAAATGAGTGTGGTTTAGGGAGAGATACATGAATTTCATGTTGAGACCTATCTAGGTCAGTTCTCAAGAAAAAATTTAAGGGAATCTATATAATGAAAATTAAACTATTAACTATTTTTGGGTGTGAACCTTGTTTAGTGAAAATTTCAATGATAAAAAATGGTGATATTTTTTGTAATCTGATATTAGGAAGTGATCATGTTTCTTATAGGTGATTTAGGATGAGTACGTTTGTCACATTTGATCATTATATTTGGCAATGGATAAACCATGTGTTGTAGAGATAAAGTGTTTTAGTTTAGAAAGATGATGATGATAAGTTTAATTTATGTACACATATTTGAAATATTTAATAAATGATTATTCATGTTTGATTAGATGATGAATTTTCTTTTTTTTACTATCAATAATTATGAATTATTGACCTAAAGGAAGAAATGTTGAAAAATTTCCAAAACATGGTTGACACATCATGTACATCATACATGATGTGTAGACCAAATTCAAAAAATGTCTACGAGGCCACATACCATCCCATGAATACACTACATGAATAGAATAAAATTCAAGATATGTATATTCATTAAATGATGTATAGATTTCAAATTTCATAATCTCGCACAATTTGAATCAAAAACATGACCTACAAAGATTACACAACATGAAAGGTTTGAAGGATCACCTGATGAAAAATACCAAATGATTTTTTTGACAGTTTTCAATAATAAATACCTGAAGTGCATCTCACATAAATGACATGTTGATGTTAGCACAAAATAAACTAAAGCCAGTATATAACATGCATGACTTATGCATCATGAACTGTTTCATCTTATTAACATATGATAACTCCACCATGTATAAAAGGAAACACACACCTTTTCTCTCTATTTTTATTCCTTCATTTTCTTCATCTTTAATATATTTTCATTATAAACCCATTTTAATTCATTTTTTTTAATTTTTTGTCAAATAATTTGGAGTTTTTGTTTAATATACATCCATTCTATGCATGTTCTACATCCATTTATTTTTTTCTGTTTTCAATGTATGTTCTATCACTGCTCACTGTTCTTCATCAACGCTTGCAATGTTCTTATTTTATTCTTTGTGTACAGTGAGTTTTTGATTGGATTTACATTACATTAAATTTTATTATATCAATTGTTAATTTTTTTAATCCTAGATTTCTTTTTATCAAATGTTTCATTATTATTCATAAAATGTTTATAATTTCACTACTTTTTATCAACATGGACATGCATGGATAATACACCTAGGGTTATAGGTCAAGAGTAGGTGTATTTATGTGACTAATGAATATATAGATTAAAACTTGGTAACCCTATGGAAATTTATTAGGTTAATATTAATTGTTCATCACATTATTTTGCACAACCTTGATTATGGGATGTGAAATTGAACTAACATAACCTAATTAGAGTGGAAAATGAATATGACCATTATGATACAATTCTTCCTAAATATAAGTTGAGAATAATTCACCTAGGTTGTCAACTAGACCCTGAACATGGTATAGTTGTATAATGGTTAAATCTAATTGGTTTGAAACAAACAAATTCTTGATTCTTTCATCGCTTCGTAGCTTATGTCGTAGGAATATTACATGATAAATATCGGATTATATTTTTTCAAGAGCCCTTAAATTATTCCTGAACCAATTAATTTTGTATTAATTAAATCAAAACTACATAGCTTTAGTAAAAACCAAACCTGAAGACTGAACATGAAGAATCCTTTCCATGGGTTTTTGATTGGTTGTAGATCTTCTAGTGATCCTCATGAGTTCAACCCCATATCTCGGATTGACTATTTCCTAGTAGTTAGTGTATTTTGGGAATATAAATTTATAATATTATTACGGCCAATGAAAATTCAATGCCCTGTGTGGGTGTGTAAAATTTTGGCATCATTGTCATGGTTTACAATTACATAGGAAAAGTGTCATTCGGATCGAACCCTGAGTTACCTCACCCCTCCCATTTTTTATTTTTTCCTTCCCATTTTACATTTACATTTCTTTACTTTGGGCATACCAGAGTTTTATATACATATATATATATATATATATATTATTCTCGTCTATTTCATGTGCAAGGGACCCTTGAATATCTTGAGATGTCTGGACACAGAAGAACCACTTTATTTCAATCTCAAGATATATAAGAAAATTGTTTCATGCTGTTTTTTCACAATGGATGAGAAAAATAATCTTGACCCACCACACCTTAAATACCTCTCATATGTGCCACCTGAAAATCAGGGAGAGAGGCCAGTTCTATAAAAGTGCACCATAAAATACTACAAATTTCATTCCATTAACGGTGTTGTTCCCAACATTGTTCACCTTCTTATTCAGGCACACAATTTTAATATAAATCATGGAATTATTAATATGATCTAGAACATGGGGTATTTTAGTGGACTACATTGTGAAAACCCCCAAAAACATATTTCAAATTTTCATGAGGTTTGTGATACCTTTTGTAACCATGGTGTATCATCATATGTTATAATATTTTATGTCATCTTATTCTCTTTTCATGAATGGGATATGTATTGGTTAAAAAGTAAATATATAGAGTCAATCATGAGTTGGGATAACCCATATAAACATAGAATTTATGAAATAAAACTCAATACATTTTTTAGGAGGATAGAAAATCATCCTATGAGTCATGGGAGAGATTTAAGGATCAGACTGACAAGTTCCCACATCATGGACTATATGTGTCGATAAAACATCAGACATTCTACCAGGGACTCCTGTCTGCTACACATAATTTGGTCGACACTGATTCTAATGGTGTACTTATGATTAAGACACCCAATGTGGGAAAAGACATTCTTGATGAATTATCCCATAATTTCGTTCTATTTAAAAGTTATAGAGGATCACCTTGGTGTGGAATTTATCAGGTGGAGGAAATCATCTATCTCATAGAAAAAGTTAAATCCTTGTCAAAGAAGATGAATTACTTCCAATTACCTGCTACACCATCACCCCCTCCAGCTCTCGTGATTGAAATTAAATCCATGAGATGTGGGGAGGACCACATTATTACCATGACTAATATGTAGGTATTGGGGAACCCCAATTCCACGATTGTAATTATGTTAATTATAATAAAAAAATCAACTGTACTGGTATCTCTAAAAATATCAATAGAAGAAAAACTATCAGTAAATATTGGATCATCAACCGAATAATAAAAAAAAGGTTATTTTGAACCAAGGAGTGTACATGTGTTACCAATGATTTATGTACCTCATGGGTACCCACCATAAGGTCTACCTCCTTGACCTCAGAAGCAATTCCAACAACCTTTTTCTAGATTTGAATAGTTTCCACTTTAATAGTAATAATAATATCAACAAGATCAACTAATACTACCATAAAAATAACTCAAACTTTGTAGAAAAATATTTAAAACATTCTCACTACCTTCTTATAGAAATAATATCAAATGATTAAAACCCATGAAACTAAAATGAAAAACCAAAATCCCACACTACATAACATAGAGCATCAAATGCGGTAGGTCCCAAAGAACATATCTAATCATCTACTGTGTACTTTTTATAGTAATGACAATTCACATTCGAGGGAAGAGGCTAATGTTATCATTGTTAGGATTGCAAATATTATTTATTTCTACTTACCACATAGACTCGAGAAAAATAAGTTAAGAGATTCAGATAAAGCTAGTAAGGAGAGACATCGTGAGGTAGAATCAACTGATAAAGATATTATAAAAATATCCAAAAAGGTAATATGTTTATGAAGGAACACCATCATATAAACCACCTCTCTCCATTAAATAAAGTACAAAATAAGGTAAATAGAGGGAAGATATAAACATTTTAGAGATGATTAAACAATTTCTTATCAATAATCCCTTTACACAGTAAATTTCTCATTTTCTCACTAATTTAAGATAATTAAAGGACTTTTGATCCAGAAAAATGAGAATTGAGGGCTTAGGAGTCATCTCCCTAAATGAAGAGTGTTCTATAATTGTTCAATGTAAACTAAATTAAAAAATGTTAGACCCAAGAAGTTTCTCAATACCCTGAACTATTAGGGTATATACATTTGAAAAATTATTATGTGGTCTTGGAATAAGTATCAATCTCTTTACCATTAGTGTTTACAAGAAGTTGGGGATCAAATACATAAAATAAGAAAAAAAGTATCACTCCAACATTTTGGATACTCAGTCAAATGCTCTCAAGGACTGCTTGAGGACCTCTTAGTAATGGATGGAAAATTCACTTTCCCTGCTGATTTCCTCATTTTGGATATGGAAGTGGAATGAGATATTCCCCTCATTCTAGGAAGACTGTTTCTCACCTATAGAATTCACTAATCATTATTAACCCATGGAGATTAATTTTTAGATTTGGTGAAGAATTGGTTGTGTCCAATTTGTCTAAGACACCAAATAAAAGAAAAATGTAATTGAATTATCCAACCATATCTTTAGCTAAAAAGAAATTTGATCAAATTACTAGTGAAGATAAAAATAAGAAACTACCTCTTGTAAAAATGGGATTCAATGTTTAAAATATTTTTAATTTCATTATACCAATGGAAGGGGAAGTTGTCTCATCTTTTTTCCCCTTTATTTTCTAGAATCATTCTATAAAGATATATCCTTAAAATTGAATTCATCTGAATCATAAAATTTAAACCTATTGAAAACAAATAAATAATTGTATGGAAGGAAACTCAGGGTATGTTTGATAGGCTAAGGTAGGATATTATATACATTATGAATAGTAAGTGTGTTGAATTATTTTTAAGAGGATCTAGATCATCTGGTGAACAAAATTAAAAAATATCCATGTAAGGAATACACAGTGTGTAAATATAGAGCACCTAATTTTTTATTTAAAATACAAGTCATGTGTTAAATTAATGATGTGTAAATTTCATGTGTATTTAAAATCTAATTATCATAGGGTTCATTCCACAACCTCCCCAATGATCATCCTCACACTTGACCTACCACACCCCCTTATCGGTATTCCTCCCTTCCTTACCACCATCCACCTCACCTCCTACTCTCCTATATCTAACTTATTCTTATAAAACATTTTTTTGTTGTCTTCCATGTCCCAAATGAAGTCTATTTAAACCCCACTCACCAAAAACATACCCAAGAATGATGTTACACCTCTACCACCCAAATATTGGAAGGATTATTCAGTTCCAACACCAACTGAACCATCCACCTCACATTCCACTTCCTCCACATCATCTTATTTCAATACTAGGGACTCTAGTCATCCTCTAGTGGGTCGTAGAGCCCTTACCATCCTCACCTTCATATATTTATCCATTTTTTTGACCGTCATCATCAAATTCATTTGGTCCATCTCTAGGAAAAGCTTATGTAGACCAAAAAGACGTTGAAAATTAGGATATTTGAGTGAATCCACATTCTCTAGGATGTAATTGACCTCATCATCTGGTTTCACATCTCACCCATCACCCAAGTGTGTGGGTAGACATACAAGGAGTTCTTTCTTGACTTCCTGGACACGTTAGAGCTGGGAACTGGCTTTTTTTTGATTTATACATAGAGGTAGACCTTGGGAGCTCATCCTGGGTGATTTATCTATTAGCCTCAGCATTTACTATACCGATTTTTTTGCTTCTATAGTCTTCCTGACATTATATCTCAGGACTAAAAAGGCCAATACTGCATGACTTTGGGCTAGGATTTATAGAGATCATCCATCGTATATGATCCTTTCACAGTGAAGAGCACCGTACTCTGAGTTGTTGCACTAAGGATCCTACAAAGGGCCTTAACTCATGAATATCTAGCCCATAGTGATGCTGATGGGGTGATGAGCTAGATTGAGTTAACAATTCTTTCATAATCCATGGTAATCCTAGATGTAAACATGCCATGGAATTTTAGTGAGCTCTATTGAACATGGGTGAAGAGGACTTGAGGTTTGTTGTTGGGTGTCCATTTCATTACCCATTTGGCTAGGAAAATTTCTTCATTCAAGTACACCCAACCCCACACATCTCTTGTTCCTATAGAGACCATAAAGATAATTATTCCTTATAATTTGGGGCTGCTCATGAAGGATGGAAGAATCTCCCGGTTGGAGCAGGTGTGTATGGAGGATGCTGATGAGGAACCTACCCACCATGTTGTTGACCAAGCCATAGTAGCCTCCCATCCTCTCTCCCCATAGAAACTGCACATCCTCTACCACTAACTCATCCCCATATCCAACAACCTCTATCTCTAACTATCCCACTACCACCCTTCCCTAACCCATTGCCATACTGATACCTACCCCTACAAGGATTTCACCACTACCTTTACCAAAACCTTACACACCCCATCATCCCCTGAAAATATTTGACCCACAAACCAATATATTTTCGGAGAACCTGTACCAGATTTCCAACAACGGATGCATTCCCTTCATTGATATTTTCGTTTTCACCACTCTGAAATTTCCATCCACATTCTATCCACCACCCAATAAAGAACCTCCATCTTCTTCTACACCTCCAACCTATGAAACACTAGGTAAATTTTCCTTAGAGATCATAAAAAATGCATCCTAGGGTGATTTTATTGAAGATCAAGATGGGAGGGGAAATGGCCGAACTATTCAACCCTCAACTGAGGTTTCATTTATCAAATATACTTCTAAGAACATGAAAACTATCAGGATCAACACCTCACCTCCACCATCCACTGATATCGCTGCTAGCACCATGACACCCAATACAGTAGTTTATCCTCTATCACCTTACTACATCACATATATCGATATGGTATCCAAGATATAGGCAACCATTTACCTTGATGTGAGAGATTATTTGTACCTTTACATCTTTGAGATTATTTCCTTGTTTTGTATCGGTCCCCTTTGATGTTTCTTTATTCTATTTGGGTGAATTTTTTTTCACTATGACACATTTATGTTGTGTGGTGTAACAAAAACTAAGTTTTACTAAGATAAATTGTTGTAAACTGGATAACCTATGTTTTCTCTATAGAGGACTACACAACAATAAATTTTTCAACTGAAAATTCGAGAAATAAGTGAGATTTTTATGTTTAAATTTTCTGTTTCTAAAATAAAACAATGAAATTAAAATAATGTTTGAACTCTAATGGATAAAAAGAGTGATGGGGATAGGATAAGATCACTGTTTTCAATGTTATCATGGTCATAAAAATCATTCCCACTATAATCCTATTTAACGACAACTGAACGAATCCTCAATCAAGTTGTTAATCACCCTTGGTTCAAGGAAGTGACAAAACCCACTCCTATGAGCATAAAATTTCACGAACCATTCCCAAAAAATAAGTAATGTCCCGATAATGATTTTTTTATACTTATAAATCAAGAAACAAATTACTTATATCACACACGTTCCAATAATCTCTAGACACTCACCACCTAACATAATCTGTTTGATCAAGGAAAACTGCATTAGAGGAGAGAGTTCAAATATCTTCATACAAAGATATTAAAAATGAATAAAACCCAAAAAATCATTTTAACATTAATAATATTGGGAGACACTTAAAAGAGAAATAATTTAATGGGAAAATAGAGTTTTACATTAATTTTCAATACTCTGACATTGAAAAAGTGAACTCCATCCCTGATCATTTAAAGGATCCATCCCTCCATGTGAAGGGTAATCAAGTTGTAAGGGGAATAATAGAGAATAATAGAACTAAAAACACAAAATATAATATAAAAAAGAAATTCAATACTGAAATCTTCAAACACAACCTATCTTACACCTTCTTTAACACATTTGAATGGAAGTAACCACTCATATTTTTTAGCTTGAGGGGTGGAAGCTTTTCCCTCTAGATTCAATCCTCTAAAATATTTAGATCATTTATCATAATAAATTGACAAATCTCAGAAATTTTTAATCATAAAATGTACAATACTATATATTTTTCATTAGCACATAAAATATCTTCTTATTTTGAGAAATTTCACAAAAGTTACTCCTAAATTACTAAGGAAGTGATTTTATTAATAAGGCGATAACTCAACTATTTCCAACTTAGAGTGTTAAATGGATGTCTTAATGAATTAATGTATTCACTAAATTTACATTGAAGATGATTATCATAGTTCTATTTCCAATAATGTTGAAATAATGTCATTTGGAGTTTTGTAGGCCGTGATATTCTTTAATAAATGATGTGGGGTCCATTCTGTTGGCCATCAAATTTTTTTTACTTGATTTGTTTTTCTAGGTCATTGTGTGATGACATGGATATAAGTATAGAATAGAAACATGAATCCTAGAATTTTATGAATCCTAAAAAAACAAATCACCCAATTTGGACCAAAATTGTATAAGATATTCCAAAAATATAGAATATCTATAAAACTACTAAATTTCTAGAATTATCAAATTTTTTCAATTGAGCCCAAAATTCTCCAAATATCTTAAAATGGTTCAAATAAACTAAAATTAATTAATTGGTAGGGATTAAATCAATGAAACACATAAGAAGAATAATCAAAATATTGTCTATATCAATTCCCCAACACATAGATCTTGGACTCCTAGACAAGTAAACATTAAAATTAATTCAAAGAATATTCCAAACACATTCCAAGGAGATCCAAAAATCCCACACCAAGAAACAAAAGATATATAGTCTCCTAAAAAATCATCATTTAATGTCTTCAATTCATATCATTCAACATATTTCCCCTTAATTTCTCTTCACATTCACACAAAACTCTTACCCCACTTGAATGTTATCTCATATCACAAATGTTAATTTTCAACTGGGATTTTCTCACACAAACCAATACAAGAGTCTCCATATGATTTTTAAATTTTTATTTCTCCACATGTTGTGATTCATTGATATGTGTTTATAATGATGAATTTTTAGGGTTTTTTGTGACTTCTGATTGGTAGGATTTATACACTAAAAAATTATGATGCCAGATGAGGAGGGTTGGATCTTTTTGAAGAAAATTTTTATGATTCTAATTTTCACTCATGTATGGTATCCTCCTCATTACCATTAGTAAGAAATCAGATATATCATACAAAATCAAGGAATACTCATACCATTCAACATTTCAATAGCCAAAATATCAATCTTCTTAAACATTCTTTTTCTTGAAAGCTATAGATAGGCACAAATTTATCTATCCATTGGGATCTCTTGAAAGGCACAACATCTCATATCATAAAATCTTTAGAAAAGGCCAAGATTTCAATAAAATGATGAGTTTTTTCATCAGCAAAAACATCTCTAAAAATTTTAATCTTCCACCCAAAGTACACCAAATGAGGTAGCACAACCCAAGACATAATTTCCTCAAAAAGGAATAAACTAGATCACACAATTTCACTTCAAGAGTTGGTTTGATAAATATTGACTTCCAATGTGGATAACCTAAAAGGTTGTTCATGGATTCTAACGGATTCAAGGACTATATGTACAAGATTGTACAAAATAAAAAGTATTATTTTTTATAGTTAGATTAATAACCAATTAAATGGATCAATATTTTAAAACCCAAGTATCTCAAACCCTCAGGTTTTGACAGGAATAAATCAAATCCTATTTAAAGAATGCTTGGTATGGTTCTATGAAGAAGTTAGGTGAATGAAAATAAAATGAAAACCATGTTCATAAGCCTCATGGTAATGTGATTTCAAATATAAATATAGTAGTATGTGGCATGGGATTAAAAAATTAGATTAATTTTCATGAAATTACCAAACAATTAAACATGAAACAGAGTATTTTTTAGCATTCATTTAAGCTATGTTACATGGAATAAATTTGTTCACTCATTGAAATGGGTTTCAAAAAATGAAATTATAATCATTTCATCTCAAAATTTTAAAAAACAAATAAAACTAAAAAATAAACACATAAAATTTTTAAAAACAAACTTTTTTTATATTAAAAATAAACAACAAATAAAAATCATATACTAAAAAGATTCTATTCCCTATAATTAAATGATACAGTATCCTACCTACGTTCAATAATATTTTACATGTAAAAAGATATAAAATTGAATCACAACAAGAATTAAAATGTAAAGGAGAGGTATTACATGATGAATTTTGTTGATAAATAGGTTAGAGGAGTCTGATGTCCTCTATGGGAGCTGATGGAATGGTCCCCTATAATTTCTTCAGCCTTTTTCCATTAATAGTGAATGGATTATACTCTCCATACTAGAAAATTTTCATAGAATTGACAGAATATATGTGAGTGACTATAAATAGACCTTTATATATGGAAGAAATTTTAGTTATAATTATATTCAGTGTTCAGTTTAATAACATAAAATTTTCTCTAGGATAGAAGTATTTCTGTTGGATCAGCTTGTCATGTTCCACTCTTGTTCTCTCTTTGTAAATATTATAATTTTAAAATTCATCCCCTATAATTTCCACCACCTCCTAAAATTGTAATATTATATCTTTCATAGTGTTTTCAACATCCAAATTCATCTTCCTCACAACCCAATATGCCTTACGCTCCAATTTCATAAGTAGATGAAAAAATTTCACATAAATTATCTTATGTGGACTCATTCCAATCAGGGTCTTGTAGGATGTCCTATAAGCCCATAATGTGTCTTCCAACCTTTGGATTCAATCATTCCCATTTATTTTAAAAATCTTCTCCAAAACATATCTGATTTCAATGTTGGACACTTTAACATGACCATTTGTCTCTGGATAATATGGAGTTTATTTTTTATAATGCACCCCTTAATTATTCATCAGAGCCTCCATTATCCTTTTAGTAAAGTGAGTCCCTAGATCACTGATGATGGATCTAGGAACTCCAAACCAAAAAATATGTTATCCCTAAAAAAATCACAAACAAATTTATCATTCTCAGTCCCAGTGTATTTTTCTTCCACCCATTTGGAAACATAGTCAAATTTATGCAATATATAAGAGTTTATAAATGAAATTAGGAAATGTCCCACAAAATCTATCTCATATACTTCAAAAATATAACAAAAATTAATTGTATATTGATGAATTTCTTTTCTCTTTGAAAATTTTCTAGGATACTTCAATTTTTTACACCTTTTGAAAAATTCACAAGCATCTTAAAAAAGGGTGGTCCAATAATGTCTATATTTTAAAACCTTTCTTGCTATCCTTTGAGGTCTAACGTAGCCTCCACAAGTTAAATTGATAAAAAACTAAATGAAAAACCCAATTTCAGTATTAGAAAAACAACTTCTTATCACATGGTCCTATCAAATATTCCATATAAATGAATCATCCCAAATGATATATCTAGAGAAAAATTTAATATTGTGAATTTGGTGAGAATTGAAATGATATGGTACATAAGTTGTTACCAGATAATTGAACAAGATAAATTTCTGGTGAATATTGAGGAATACAACTTTTATGAAATATTATATTTTTTATGATATCACAAATACATAAATATGATATAAAAATTTATTAAACTTATGAAATGAATATTTTAAATAAATATTGTTCAAATATAAATAAAAAAATTTAAAATATATAAATTATAATTTTGTTCATGATAATTATGAAAATCATATTCTCTGTATATACAATGCTTGCATGATACTGAAAAATTTATTTTTTGAACCCTAAAGATAATATTTGAGAAGTATAAATACATTTATCACCCTTTTTATTAAATACTAAATATAATTATTTATTTATATGTATATATATTAATTTTTATGTAATATATCATGTGACTTATCCAATTGATTCTACAATTCTTGTGTAAGTCTAGAAAAGATAAAATAACATATTTAATAATTCTTCAAAAAAATATATGTGAGTAAATATATGTATTTAATGAATATAAAATTGAATTTTTAACCTTATTTATTTATTTTTTATGATAATTTATCATTAATTAATAATAATTAAATAATATCCTTAAATTATTTCAAAACATAGAGAAAGTACTTGTGAAAGCTAGTGAAACATCATGTAAATAATTTTAAAAAACCAAAAAGTAAAAATACATTGGTGAGTTATAGAATAGTAATATATATATATATATATTTATAACATATTATGGTTTTTAATGAATTATATTATAATTAAATTTCATTCATTTAATTTTCAATTTCAAATTACGTGAATTTTTTTTAAAATAATATTAATTATATTTTAGGTCGAATATATTTTTAAAATGATTTAAAAAGAAAAAAATAACATATAAATTTAAGATAAAAAATTGACCAAAAATTCACCTGTTGTACATTTATGATCCAATTTACTCCTTACAAGTTAAATTATAACCCTCTAATGTTGAAAAAGTTGTTACCATGGTTATGTTTAAAATTGTTTAACCAACAGGTTAAACAAATATTATAAGGTTTAAAATGACTTATAAAATTGTAAAAAATTGATTCATTTATTATATTAAGACCATATATTGCTTATATTTGAACATATCAAATTTTAGAATAACTTTACATGATTTAGACACACATCATATTATAATATTTCACGTGATTCTAAAAATAAAATTAATGATATTTTATAGTGAATGATATTGTGTTAAATAATTTATAATTTATTTAAATAAAATATTTTTCAAATTGATGTTTTATGGTTGAAAATTTCAACGGTGTCCCATTTAATGTTCATTTTACTTTTATAGTATCTTTTATGACCCCTAAATTGTAAAAAACATTGATATCACAATAATTGTAAAAATGGTTGATTAAAAGTCTAAACTAAGGGATAAGGTGGAAATCAACAATATAAATTTTTCAAATTTTATTGTATGAGTAGATTTAGATTTAAATTCATCTTATATTAAAATTATATCGATTTGGATCCATTTTTTCTTGAAGAAAAATATATATTAATTTAATACTTTCTGTAATTCAAAGAGTACCTCCCCTTACTTATAAAAGGGAACCTCTTCTCATTCATAATCTATAATGTTTGGTTATTTTATATTAATGAATAAATGAAATAATATCATAATATATTCCTTATCCATATCCTATAGTTTATGGTTTCCAAAATACCATCGTTCATGGGAAAAATGTGTAAGATAAAAGATGCCTCTCAACAAAGAAGTATATCTATTAATTAAGAATTTTCAATTTTATTCCTTCTTAATCCCCTTAAAAAATATGGTATTTATAATTAAATAATAAATTTAGTATCCTAAATATAGTTAAATTTTATTTTTATTATTTAACTACCATTATTTACCCCATTTCCGTCAAATGGGTAGTAAAATTATTGTTTGTGCGTAGGTGTAGACTACCGCGAAGCGATATACTTTATTTTATGTCACTATCTTTAATGGATGTTTAAAATGTTGAATTTAATGTTTTTATATGATATTTATGGAATAATTAATCTTATTTAATTATAATATTCCATCTACCTTATTATCATCTAATCTATTGTAAGATGATAACATCACTCATGCGTAAGTGTGGACAACCACCTCCACGAAGTGATGTGACTTTTTTCATTTCAGCATTACATGGATGGTAATAAGGATATATATAATGAATATATTTTATATATATGATATAATAATTATTCTTTGATGATTAATTATTATTTAACTTTATTTTCTCTATCCGTAGAAATGTAAAAATAATGTTCATGTGTACGCACGACTTACCATCTCAATGAACAATGTTATTCATTTTTCTATCTATACCATATATGAATGAATATTATTATATATATATATATAATGAATTTATATGATATTTATATCATTATTAATATTAGTTATATGATTCATTCATGATCAATGTACAAGTATCATAACTAACAAACTGAAATTACCATGAAAACAAAACAATTAACTCTCAGAAAAGATGAATTCAAAAAAGAATTATTAATAAATGGGTGTTAAAAGTATAAAATTTGAACTTATATGATACTATAAGTATTTAAATTATTCTATTATAAAATTATAATAAAATTAAATTTAATATGTATTAATTAATAAAACAATCTATGAAATTATAACTTAAGGTACAAATTTATGTTACAATCTTATTGATTATTGATATTGTTTATGATCATATTTTTGAGGATGAAATCCTATGACATATCTTGAAATGATCCAATTAATTTTATTATCATACGGTTACTTTTATATATCATTTTTTTCATTTCATTTTCCACTCATTAAAGAATCAAAATACCGAATGAATGTTTTTAATTAAAACCAATTTTATTTATATCCTTAGTTGAAAATACTTTTTCTTCCATTAACATGTTTTCATTAATCATTTATAAATAATGTTTTTAATAATATAATATGAATATGATAATATCCCATTAATGTTTAATTTTCTTTTTACCATTTTAATGATATTAAAAAAATTTCTATTAATGAATATTTTTTTGATTTCTAAATGAGGAAAATTTGACCTTATTTACTAAAATATTTCAAACAATAATTGTTTTAATATACATTAAATTAATGTAATTTCCCACCATTATGACCTTGAATGTTTTTATTCTTTATTTCAATGTTTCAAATTTTATTTTTGAAGAATATTTTTTCCTAATTTTTGAAATTATGGGATTTTAAATAAGTGATTGCAAAAATAAAAAGGGTATTTTCCCCAATAAACATTACAAGTGATCTGTTAAAGTAATTTACATATAAGTAGACATAATTAAATGTTACCTTTTATTTACTAGAGATATTATCCAATGATTATATTATTATATTTTTTCAGTATGGTTTATTTTTATGATGGTGAGATGTTTATAAAGAATGTTTTTTCTACATGTTATGATATATAATAAACGTTTTATGATCTTGTAGAAAACATATAAATGAATTACGAATCTATTTTTTGTTTATCATGAACTATATATCCTATATTACATTGGTTTAGGATGGATATATTATTAGAAAATTATGAAAATAATGGAGAGTGAACCAAATTTAGTAAGTGACTTTGTCCACTTTCATAGTATTGGGAGTGAACCTTAACTTATAATGTGATAAAATTAGGTGTGAAACAAATCCAATATTACAATATTATCCTCGATCCTTAATTATGGAAATTATTTTCATTCATTATGTGTATTAAAAAAACTTATGTCTTATAATAGTTCCATTCTCTCATTGCTCATGTTCTTTTATTAATTTATGATTCTTGTATTATGAAATTATATAATTTATGACATGATTCAACATTATGATATATAATATTCTAGTTATGTATTTTAAAATATTATACTCCTATAATAACACCCTTAGTCTCATGTTATGTTTAATATTATGATTGATATGAACCTTATATACTTTTTTGTGCGTCTAATCTCACAATTTCTTATGTTTCCATTTTCATGTTATGAATAATGGATTTAATTAGTGTATTTATGGATGGGTAAAAAATTAGAAGAAAATTATGTGATATGATGAAGAATATAGATAAATAAGACATTTTATGCATATAGTATCGACATACACTAAACTTTTATTGTTATGGAATGTATCATAATTATATACATTGAATATTTGTCTAAAAAATTAATATTTATGAATAAAAAGTATGGGTTTGTACAGTTTATATCATAGTTATGTGTATTCAATTTCTATATATTGATTATAGACATGTTTTATGAAAACCATTAGCATACATCTTATTATAGGATTACATCGTAAATTTTCACTATGGTATAAATTATGTAGATTCTCTACCAATTCATCCATCTTTGGATAATATATGTTAATGTTGTTTTAGAACCAATGAATCTAGGGTTAATTAATTTGAAAAGAGTTGATAATTTATGTCTCAATCATTATTCTACTATATAGTGAGTGTGCCCTTAAGGTTCACTTGGTTTGATACTCCTAGGAGATATGCTTGTATTAACTCACTTTTTTCATATAAACCATTATGAATTATTTTAATGTATGATTACCTAGGATGTCCAAGGTTATACCTACAATATCATATATTGATTTTAAAGTGTAAATATTTATACACCCTATGAATTATTTTTCCTGATTTTGTGATTTACAACTATAAATATAGTTTTCTCACATTAATTTTCAGTTTTAGTATATGGATGGAACAAGAAGGTTTATTGTATATGATTTATTTGAATAAAAATAGAATGATTTTAATCATGAGAAACCAAATGAAATTAGAGATTGAAGGCTATAGCTTGTGATTTTTCATAATTCATAATCATTCTATATAATTGAAAATATCAACTTGGGTATGTATTTTATCACATATAATATGAGGATGATGGAGTTTCATTTAGATCATGTGGTAAATAAGAGTTAGCATCTTCTATGTAAAAAATTTAGAAATAAGTACTCAGGAAAATTTATTAAAGGAATGATATAATGGTTTAATGAGGAAAATAAGGGCATAAATATAGTAATTGCTGAGGAAAAATGAAAAGTTTGATGGGGGGAATATGAAGTTCATCTTAAGGTACCATTTATTATTCAATGTATTATGTGTGTTGAATAAAATCATTATCTGATCCAATGAACAAATATAAGTGTTAACGAATAGACCAGGGAATGACCTATGCAATACTAATTATTGAAGAGAAAAGATTTAGGTGTTTATGAATTTTGATTAAATAATTATGTTATATCAATGGTATTTTGATTATAATAATCATTATATATATAAGTATTTTTCCAGAATATTTTTTATTTAATGATTTGAAAAAATATTTAGTAGTAAGGGGTGTTTTTGGGAGACACATTATTGAGGGATATGTTACCCTTAATACATACTTGATATTAAGATAAAAATTTTTAGTATGTATAAAGAGATATTGAAGTAAATTTTATAGTATTTATGACATTTTAATTGATTAGTTATTTTATAAATAATTGAATTATGTGATACATAGTGTTTTTTATATTTTTGGATTTATGGAGTATATTTTAATAATGGAAAGATGTTATGTTTCATTGAGGTTTTATGTGATGAGATTATGAGGTGACTTAAAAACATAATGGGTTTTAGTAATAATACTATATTTTAGTTAAAAAAACCCATTTATTTAATATATGATTTTATTTCAGGTAAATTATTGTCTATTGGATTTTTGTATATAGATAATCTTGATATTTGAGAAGTTATTAATTGATAAGGTGATGTTTTCTAGGATATGTATGGTAAAACTAAGGATTACATCTATATTCTGTATCTGATTTTTATTCATGATATTATTGTTCTTTTTAGTATATTTTATGATTATATATTAATTTATCATGGTGATTAATGATTTTTTGGGATATTCTTCATTGGGTTGAGGCATATGTAACCCTTATTTTTAACATGTGATTTAACATGTAATATTATTTGAGTAGAGTACAACTAATTTTTTTGGGATGTAATATGAAATGTGTGATACATCTTTTTTTGGTTAAAAAATTCTATAATATTGAGATTACTGAGGTTATATGTGATGTGAGGATATTTATGAAATGTTTTATGTGTAACCTTTTTTTGTCATTATGGAATTTTTTGAGTTAAATTTAATATTTCACCATATTAAGGTTTAGAAAATTTGGATATTATCCTACCATAACATAAAAATTTAGTATGGTTTGATGCTTAAATACTAGAGGAATATGTTCATGTAATTTATAGGACTAGGAAGCTTATTTTATTGCCTTCGGAATGAAAAAAAATTCTAAACGCCCATCATTTGGAGAAAAATATGATATTATCGTGGAAAATGATTAAATAATGAATTTTTACTTATCAAAAATCAATATTCCTTGAAAAAACCATAGGTTTTAGCGCCACAATCACCAGGGAATACGACTAACTCTCCTAGGTTTTTATCTTGTTCACACCACATGATCAGACCTGGTTTTCTGAGCTAGTTATTGTTGGTGGATTTCAAGAATCTTCTTATAAGGCATATCCTACACTTTAATAATCTCGTTTCATATGGATGTCATCATTGTATTCTTGTGTAACCTTTCCTCCCATATAAATCCCTAGATCTATTCCAGATATGATCTCCATCATCATGAATCATTGATTTCATCCAGTGGTGGTTGTTCGACTATAGTTGGTGGTATGATCATTTCTGATCATCAGTTGATGTATCTACAGTGTGCGATAGGTTGTAGTGGTCTAGTTGCGGCATTCAATTTTTGTATGTAGTCTAGGTCTAAGAGGTGGCTTTCAGTGTTGTGGTGATCATAACAGTATTTTTAGGGCATTCCTATGGATTTCAGTTTTCGGTTCATAGGCGGTGATGGCTTGATTAGTAGCTTGGTTCCATTATGTTGATGGTGTTGCCATAGATCGGGTCGGTTCTACTTTCGGTGGGTTCTTTATTGGATATTGGGTGTGGATCAGGCTCTGATTTGGATTCTTTTTTTCTTTTAGTGTATTTATTCTTATTTTTTACTGCTTTAAATTTTTTCACATAATTTTCATCATGTTCTTTGTTGGTCTTCTTGGTTCTATCATTTCTTGGGGATAAAATTTCTTTCAAGGGATCTAGATATTCAAATTGCATCCTACAGTGGCACAACATTTAGCAGGTTCTGTTAGGTGGGTGCCCTCAAAAGAGGGATGGGTGTGGTGACACCCATCATTCAGCCATGTGTCTTCACTTTTATGGGAGGATGAGTTTCTTTATAGGAAATTTACTCAGGGGTTTTATATTAATTTTTCATTTCATTAGGATTACATTTATTGGAGTTGATTTCATGTTTTTTTGGGTGGGAAAATCAAAAGAGATAAAGGTGTGTTGGAACCTTTTACTCATCTCTCCGCTACATTTCTCAGTTGGTTAAAGATGTGCTCTGCCATATTGTTCCTCTATCATGGTGACACTTCTTAGAAGAGAGGGAAACACATTATTCCGACTAATCTCACTATTATACTGTCAAGTGAGGGGGTGATGTGGCTTTATGGTTCCTACATGGATGTTTCTTATTTTGGACTTATTGAATTATTATGAACTTTTATTTTATAGAAATATTTCCCTTCCTATAATGGGTTCCCTATTTCATAGTACTTAAAGAGTTTCAATGTTTTTTATATTTAATAATGGGTTCATGGACCTCAACCAATAAAAAACGAAAATTTTCATATAAATTAAGTATATTTATTAATTTTATTAGTCTAGATGGAAAAGTAATTCCGAAACTCTATAAAAATAGTCTTAAAATAAAAATTTCATCCTATTACATTCATCTCCTATTAATCGATGGTATCATTCACACCGCATTGATTTATGTATTTTTTATCATTATATTAATGACAGTCATTCACATTCATCTGATCAAGGTTTTATGTTTCTCTACATTATTATTTAGAAATTAGGTTTTCATCCATGTCTATATTATAACCTTACAATAATGTTCTTATGTTTTAAAATCGTGTTACGTGTTACTCTATATGACATTATTATTTCCCTTTCCAAATTTTCAGGATGAATTTTTATTAAATATTTTTATGATGCGAGTTTTCAATAAAGAATTTTTGAAATAAAAAACGCTTGATTTTTGTGATAAAGTTAAATTTGGAATGACTCCATTTTTTAAAGTTGGAATAACATCATTTTTTTTAAAATAATACTATTTTCAATATTGTATACAACAGAAAACACCAAGCATAAATGAACAAGAGAATATTAATATGACCATTATAACCTAGCTGTTTTATTGGATGGTATTAATAGTATTAAATTCATTTTGGTATATATATATATATATTCTCATAATAAGTATAAATTTATTGGTTAATTATTATAAAATAAACATTCATTTTTTATTAAATCAAAATTATTCTGTAAAAATTCCGTTATGAAAAAATAATTTTTTCTGTAAGGGGATATTATAATTAATTCATAGAACATTTATAAATTGTATTTGATAAAAATAATATCAATTTTGGAATCACCATATAAAAAATATATTATAGAAAAATTATAAGCCCCCACCCTTAAAATATTACATAATCTTGAGATAAGTCAATAATTTGACATTAATTCACATCAAGGGTCTTTTCAGGTTTAGAGTATTAGAGAATTAGGCCATAATTAATACACATCATCTCATAATCATACTAGAGGATATTATCAAAATAGTATCCATTTTTTCTACCAAAGGAATCCCTTCTAAAAAATAAAACATGATTTCATTCTTGATAAAAATCTTCTTGACTTATTCCATTCTTTTATACATCCTTATACCTTGTGGAAACATTTTAAAAACTAGGGATGAGCATAAAAACATAGTAAGGGATTAAATAAGCCAATAAAACATTAGTACATGAATATTTATAAACCCATGAATTCTTAAGAATAAGGAATAGTTCATAGCAATCATAAATAATAATCATAACTTGTGGCATCCATATCATACTTACTGTTTAGCTTTCACAACCACATAGGGAGTAACCATTATGGTTATGTTTGGATTACCGATCATTGTATATTACCTAAATCTCTTAGTATAAAACATAACTATTACCTATTTCAGATTACCAATTGTATAAGAGAGTTATCAAAGGCTCACCCACAATCGGCTAATCACAGAACCACCCATATATATAAACAAGGCCAAAGAACCATAACATAATCATAACACATAAAACAAATATACATAAAAATTACATTACCACATTGCAATAAAAATAGATCATTTAATGATATTGACATAATAAATAATTTATCAAAACCATTTTCAATACCAAAATACATTAAAAGGGTATATGGTATTTATTTTTTGTTTAATAGCAGTACGACCTGGAGATAAATCCAAATATAAAATAATGATCCTAGTGACGGAAAGGTCGTTATCACCACATATCTTAAAAATAAACAATAATTTTATTATTTATTAAAAGGGTTCATATAAAAATATAAATTTGTAAAACCATTGAATTAAATTAAAATTCATATAGCTTGATTATATATCATATAAAAGAAAGTCATGTATATATCAAAATTTGCCTCAATGAAAGGAGATTTAGATGAATTCCCTTACCTTGAGTCTGACATGTCTCATTCGTTCCTTAATTTCATGAAAAATAAACTTAGGTTAATTTATATTTTCTTTGGAACATTTTTAATTTATATTATTCATTTTATCTATGTTATAACAATTATTTAGTTATTTGAGTTCATATCAGATATTTTGTTGATGTTAGGTACTTGAGTCAAAAATGAAATTGTTTTGATGAAAATTTTCCATGTGGTCATAGGTCTATTATATCTACAATGAAATAATTTATTTAAATATAATATATATCCAATTATTATTTAATTATAATAGTCCATAAAATTTCTAGATATGAAATTAAATGCATCGATCATGGAGACAATAGGCCGTACATACGCATAAACACTACTTTCATTTCTTTGTAATAATAAAGGGCAGAAAATTAAATGATACATATATTATAATTCTAGTGAAAACAATTTGTTATATATATTACATAATTTCATTAACTTCATCCTTTATACATTCTATGTATGGAATGAATGAGTTATATCACTTTGAGGGGGCATTAGTCTACACTTTCTAAAATGAAATTAACGTATTTACACATTATGGAAATCATAAATCTATGTTTTAATAAAAATTACAGAATAGTAGAAAAATTATAGATATAATATATATAATATATAAATACAGTTCCATTATAATTTCCACTATGAGGGGTGTTAGGAGAAAACTGAACAATACTCATTTCATGAGGCAGTAGATCCCTGTACACAGAAACAGTATGTTCTATATCCATTAGAAGGAGGTATGGATATGTTTAGGTCAAACCTTATCATAAAAACATACTTTTAGAATTAGAATATTTTTCTTGTTATAAAATAATTAAATTATAAGAGTTTCAGGGGTTGGATAGGAAAAATAAATGAAATTATCTTGAGAGGAGACGTTTCCTCTAAATTCGGTAACTCCTGTTCTAGGCCAATAGGCTTTCTTAAATTGCCTACTTCTTGATATAAGGATTTTAAGAGGAATATATGGATGTTAGGAGATTATTTGGGAAGAATTTTGATGATCCAATGGGCTTTATAGGTGTGATTAAGTGGGTAGAGGTGGTGTCCTTTTATAAGAGTGAGGAGGGACACATTAAGAAAGTCTTGAAATATTATTTTTTTATAAATTTATTTTCGAATTATAATATAACCAAAGTGATATATTTCTAGGATAAGATTATTATGGGTGGTAATACTATCATAAAAGGGGTTTTTAGAAAGTTTATATCACAAATGTTACCTTATATTTGGGATTTATCCCTTATTTAAATAAATTAACTCTTACCATGTCTTCTAATATTTTTAAACTATATAGTTGATATAGATACTATAAAATTTAAAGAAAAATTCATATGGATAATTATTGAAAATTTTAAAATTATCTATATTAGTTGGATTAGTATTATATTTTTATGTCTATTATACCATTTAATAAAATATCATTTATTTTAAAAACTCATTTATGTCAATTTTGACACAATTTAGTAATTGATTTTTGTTAAAGTCAAATAAACATTACTCATTTGAAAAAATATACATAAAATCAAATATAACATGTCATAATAATCCATAGTATTTTTGGATGGCATCTAAATTTTCAAATAAAATTTATTTTAATATTTATAATATAATTTATTTGAATCTTTCATTATTAAGGTAATCACTGCATCATTATTAAGTCATATATAAATTTATATCTTTAATGTCTAAATCTTATAAATAAAATACAAGGATATATTAAATATTTTTAGATTTTTAATTAAAATTTATAATAAAATATATCATTTATATAACAAAATATTAATTTTTTTATTATGAAGTTACATGTTTAAGTTATATTTCTCTTTATTTTAAATTTATTATTATAACATGTCCTTATCACACCCAAGTGGCTCCCAAATAACAAAAGTTCAGCATATGTATTGTTATAATCTCGCATGAATAATAAATTAAGATTAGGACACATTATATGGTAGTTTTATATTATAATAATAATATTTTTACCCTTATTTACCTAATTTTCCCTTTAACTGTGGTAAATAAAAAAATAAATGATGTTACTATTCATAAGGTAAAAAAATATAAGGTAACTATTTAAAAAAAATCCTTTTGATTAAAAATATTTAATCCATCTCTCCTAATTCATAACACAAAATTTCCAGTAATTAATTTATATTTAAATCTCATTGTCAAAATGAGAAAACGAGTTTTTAAAAAAGTAAAAACAATCCAAAGAATGACACATTTTTATGTCAAATTTCAATGTGAAATTACATCCAATGAAAATAATATTATTAAATGAAAAAAATAATAATAAAATTACACTTTAAAACCAATTAAAATGATTTCTTATTAGTATAAATAAATTAGATGAAAAGATTGTTTTGAATTAAAATGCATTATTTTTCACTATTCAATAAAATATGAATTTTATTCAAAAAATACTAAAAATTAATCCAAAATAAATTTTGATTCCACTATTCTAAATAAGAAGTTTATTTTTTCAAATATAACATATAAAAGAGACCAATATTACATTTAAAAAGGGTTCTGCATCAAAAGGTGGTAAAACAAACATTTAAAAATAGTAGAGTATTTTATTCTTAAAATTGGATTTATTCTTATTTTGAGCCTCTAAAATTTATTGGTTAAATGTTAAAACATTTTGCAGTCATATTAAATAACAATATAGTTTATATTGTTCATTCACACCCATAAAACATCTAGGAGTTAACTACCATTTAAAATAATAATATTATTGTTGTATTATTTTTCGGTATAATAAAATGTCGTGTGCAACGAAAGATTTTGCAAGAACTCATTATTGCATGTTAGGTATAGAATTATACACAGTGTCCTATTTAAACTGAAATGAATATTTAATTAAAAAATTATAATAGATTTGAAAATTTATTATTCTTTAATTACCTGGCATGTTACATCCTTCCCCCTTTTGGAAATTATATCCTCACAATTTTATTCACTTATCAAATAAGTAGGGGTATTTATCCGTCATAGCAGTTTCATATTCCCATGTTTATTCTTCAAATATATGGGCTTTCCAAAAAAACATAACCTGATGAATAAACTTAATTTGTAACAAATTCTCTCTATGGTCATGAATCTGGACTGACTATTCTTCATAAGAAATATTCCATTCCAACAGAACTACTTCTGGTCTCAGAACATGAGTTGAAAATAATTACTCAATATTGAACAATCAAAAAACATTGTGTTCCTAAGATAAACATGGAGGTAAATCCACTCTCTATAAAATTGATCCAATATACTCTAGGATTTTATAGGGTTCAATGAACTTTAGACTCAGTTTTCTACTATTTCCAAAATGATTCACACTTTTCCATGGAGAATCATTGAGAAATTAATTATCACCTACCTAAAAAATGATCCTTCCTCTGGTTATATACAAAAATATTTTGTCTTCTCTGATATATACTCATGTTCTTTTGAATCATCTGAAATTTATCATCCATATCTTCTACCAATTCTAGTCCCATCAACTTCCTTTAACCTACTTCATCCAAAAAAGTTAGATTTCGACACCACTTTTTATATAATTCCTCAAGTGGTGCCAACTTTATAATAGAATGAAAATTTTTATTATAAGAAAACACAATCAAATAAAGAAGTTGGTCACAAATTCCCTAGTAATCCATTAAACATGCATGTAGAATATCCTCTATGGTCTGAATTGTTCATTCTAACAACCCATCTGATTGACGATGAAAAGGTGTTCAGAAATTTAGGTCAGTTCTCGATGAATCCTAATGGACTTTCCAAAAGATATTAGTGAACCTAGAATCACAATATGATATAATGGAGAGGGGAGCACAATGTAACCTGACGATCACTTTAATATACAAATGAGATTGTTCATCTAGATACAATGTATCTCGAATTGGATGAAAATGAAAAAATTTAGTCAATCTATCAATAATAACCAAAATAAAATTGTTACCTTGAGAATTATTTGGTAATCCCACTATAAAATCCATGAATATATTTTTTCATTTACACTTTTCTAGTGTAAAAGAATGAAGTATCCCTTTCAGTAACTACCTCTCTTCTTTAACCTATTGTCAAGTGAAAAATTTCACAACTATGTCTATAATATCTCCTTTCATTCCATTCCATCAGTAATACCACCAAAGACCTATGTACATCTTAGTATTTCTAAGATAAAAAGAAACCGTAGAACCATGAGTTTCACATAACAAATCATTTATCAACTCTGAATCACAAGGAACACATAATATCTTTCTAAACCTCAAAGCATCAATCATTACCAATGTTAAATTCATGCAACATACCCTTCGGAACTAATTATACCTTTTTCCACAACTCACTATATTCATTCTGTATTTTATTTATTCTATCTACTAAAGTTTATTGCACTAAAACATATAACAAACCATAAGAATTCCATGCTCCAAAAACATCCATGACAAATTTTATGAATGCATTTATCAATGGGTCACTTTACAAATGTAACATGATTAATGAAGTATTAATTTTCTAACTCAAAGCATCACCCACTCTGTTCACTTTTATAGGATGGTAATGAATTAGGAAATAATAATCCTTGATTAATTCTAGTAATGTTCTCTGTCTCATGTTAAATTCTTTCTGAGTGAATATCAATTTCAAAATTTCGAAATTAGTATATATTTCACACTTTATGCCATAAAAAATAGGCCACTAATATTTTAATGCAGAAAAAATATCAGCTAATTCCAAATCATGTGTAGGGTTATTTAACTTAAGAGTTTTCAATTGACTTTAATCATAAGAAATTACCCAATCATTTTTCATTAGGACACAACCATGTCCCTTCAACAAAGCATCATGATAGATAAAAAATTCACAATTTCTAATAGGTACTTTAAAAACAATAGCATTCACCAATCTTATTTTAAATGCATGAAAACAATAATCACATTATTTTGTCAAGCTAAACTTGACACATTTTCGAGTTAGCTTAGTATATGGTCTAGATAACTATGAAAAATCTTTAACAAACCTCCAGTAATAGCCTGTTATACTATGAAAACTATGAATCTTAGTTATATTTGTGGGTCTTGGATAGTCTTTAACAACTTTTGTTTTAGTAGGATCAAAAGTTATACCATATTTAGTAAGAATTTGACCCATAAAAGATATTTTAAGTAACAAAAACTCACACTTGATAAATTTTCCATAAAAGTTTTTTCCTTTTAGGGTTTATAATTAAACCCTTAAATTAATTTCACTGTCCTATTTACTTTTAGAATATACCAAAATATCATCAAAAAACATGACCAAAAACATAACCAAGAACTCAAGAAAAATTATATTCATAAGATCCATGAATATAGTAGGTACATTAGATAACCCAAAAGGAATAACTATAAACTCATAATGTCCATATCTAGTAATAAATGTGGTCTTCAAAATTTCTACTTCATTTACTTTAAACTGATGGTACTCTAACCTCAATAAAATATTCAAAAAATACTATGCTCCAAGGAGCTGAAAAAAAATCACCGATTTAAGGAAAATGATAATAGTTCTTAATAGTTATATTATTAAAGGATATATAGTAAATGAAAATTATCATTGAACCATATTTATTTTTAACATATAAAACATGATCACCCCATGGTGATGTTCTAGGTTAAATGAAACTTTTATCTAATAACTCCTACAATTTATTCTTTAACTATAAAAGTTAAATTTGAGCCATTCGATAAGGGGGTTTTGAAATTTGATTAGCATCAAGAACCAAGTAAATAGTAAATTCAACATCCTGATCAGGTATAATTCTAGGAAAATCATCAGGTAAAACATATAGATACTCATTTACCATTTTAGCATCATTAATCTGGACAGTTCCTTTGTTTTCAATAATTTGTGGAAGTTAACATTATTTTCCATATTTTACTAGTTTCGTAGCTTCCTGGCATGTTATCAATAGTAAGGGTACATTCTTTCACAAAAATATACAATATTTCCAAAAATAAACTTCTTTAGCTTGACAGTAAATATTATCATGGTAAATGGAAAGCCAATACATACCCAGAATAACATCAAAATATACCAAAAAAACAATAAGGTTACTAGGTAGATTATTTTCACATACAAGGACGTGAAGATTATTTTTATTTCGTTTTTTCTAAAATATTTTCAATGGTTTTGTTACTATCTGTTCTGGATTCATTTATTAACATGGAATTCCCAATTTTCTAGAAAATTTTCTCAAGTAAAAGAATGTGTAGACCCGAAATCAATTAACACATTTTCATAATCTGAATAAACAAACAATGTGCCTAATACCACATTATTTAATAACCCATAAATTACAGAAGTAGTTTCAAAGGATTTCACCACCTCTTTCTTCTTATATTCTGACTGGTTCCAATTATTTCAGTTCTTATTCAGATAATCATTTTCATAATGACCAATTTCATTAAACTTAAAACATTTTACAGAATATAAATCAGATTTTGTCTTACCAGTACCCTAATATTTTTTAAGGAAATTATGAGCCTTATGTCCCATTTTTCCACATTGTAATCACCTACCAGAATTAAAAAGGCATTCCCAATGTTATTTTTACCACAAATTTCACAAATTGTAATCAAAATTTTATTACCTTCAGAATTAATTGAATAGTTCATCTATTTATCCTACCACATCAACCACTTATTCTGTTGTTTTTTATAGAACACCTAATCATCGGAAAACTCTACTTCCACTTTCTCTGCACATCAAAAAATATATTTCATAAATTTTGATCTCATGAGAAGATAATTCCCTATGATACTTTGGATTTAATCCCGAGTATAAATGATTGATTTTACTATCATGATCTCAGATAAAATTTGGAGCATTGATTTCCAATTGAGTGAATTTTTCTTTATAAGAAACCACCGAGCCATCCTCCTGGATCAATTCCAAGAATTTTTTTCTATCCTAAGTTGAACTAACTTATGAAAATATTTATCAACAAACATACCATTGAATTCATCCCAATCAGGAGAACCAATATCCTCACTATCCCTGATATGTTTACCCATCAACCACCACTGATCAACTTCACCTTCAAAATAGTATACAACAAAACTAATCTTTTGATGTTCCGAACACCCCATGAAATTAAAAATATTTTCTAGTTATTTAATCCACACATCATCTAGTACGAGTTAGATGATCCTATGAATGATGGTGATGTTTCCTAATAAAAGGTTCCAATATTGACATGTTACTATATGGTTAATCCGGGTGATCTCGTGCATGAATACCACCACTATTTATAGCATGTGTAAACTATTCCATTACTATAACAAGCTATTTAGTTCCGATTCCAACCACCATAGGTTGCTGATATAGTAGATTGTTTTTCTCGAGATGTCATCCCAAAACAACTACCTTGCTCCTCTATGGAAAACTATTCTGAACAAACATATCTTAGAGGAAGAAACATGGTAATCTTCATATTCTATATCATTTGAATTTTACCATAATGTAAAAATAATTTATGGTTATTCAATTAACAATATCTGAACCCTTAATGTTTTCAAAAAATACCCATCATAGCAACTATAAGGCCCCATCATTAAAATATTACATAATCTTGAGATAAGTCAATAATTGGAATTTAATTCACATCAAGGATCATTTATGGTTTAGAAACTTCAATAATTATGGCATTTTAATACATATAATCGCATAATCCTAACATTGGATACTATAAAAATAGTATCCATTTTTTCCACCAAAGGAAACCCATTCAAAAAATAAAACATTATTTCTTTCATGATAAAATTTCTCTTGAATTCTTATTTTCTCTTACTCATCCTTATTCCCAGTTAAAACATTTTAAAAACTAGGGGTTAATATAAAAACACATTAAGGTATAAAATATGGAAATGAAACATTAGACCATGAATATTTATAAATCCATGAATTCAAAATAATCATCAAAACTTCATAGAAATCATAAATCATAATGGTAAATTGTGGAATCAATATCATACTTAATTTGTTGATTTCATAGTGACATATGCAATAACCTTCATGGTTACATTTGGAATACCCATCATAGTATATTCCCTAAATCTCTTAGGAGAAACCTTAACATTTACCTCCATAATATTACCCAATGCATTGGAGATATATCATGGGATCACCCACACTCAATTTATCATAGAACTATAGAGATATATCATGGGATCACCCACACTCAATTTATCATTGAACTATATGTATATATAAATAATTTCCAAGAACCAAAACATAATCATAACACATAAAACAACTATAAAAGAAAAATAACATTTCCACATTGCAAAAATAGTAGATCATTTTATGATATTGAAATAATCAATACTTAATGAAAACAATTTTGAATAAAATAATACATAAGAGTGTATATGGTACTATTTTTCTTTTAAAAACATTACATAATTTAAGGGATTCCAAATATCCAATAATGCTCACAACATCGGAAGGGTAACTTATTTTGCGTACATTAAAAATAATTTTTTTTATAATTTAGTAAAACTCTTCATAGAAAAGAATTACTTTTGATAACTATTGAATGAAATTAAATGTAAAAGTGGTTTATTATATACCATATAAAATAAATTCTTGTATAAATCAAAATATGCCTCAATGAAAGGATATTGATATGATTTCCCTTACATTGAGTCCGAATTGTATCATTCATTATTTAATTTAATGATTAACATACATATGAAAATTTATAATTTTTTTAAAACCTTTTTAATGTTTATTATTAGTTTTTATCACTTATTACCATGTTATAACAATTAGTTAATTATTTGAGTTCATATCAGAATTTTTTTTAATGTTTGGTACTTGAGTCAAAAATGAATTTGTTTTATGAAACATTTCAATGTGGTCAAAGTCCATTATATCCAAACTGATATTAGTTATTTAAATATCATATATATCTAATATATATGTATTTATGAGTGTCCAAAACATTTGGATATAACAAATTAAATGCATCGTTCATGGATATGGTAGCCTGTACGTACGCATGAACACTACATTACTTTCTTTTTTATATTAATGGAATGAAAACTAAATGATATATAGGTATATTATAATTATAATAAAATATATGTGTAATATATGGTTAATAATTTCATTAACGTAATACTTTATATGTTCCATGTATGGAATGAATGAGTTAAATCACTTTGAGGGGGCTATAGACCACATTTCCTCAAATGAAATTATCATATTTACACAATATGGAAAACATAAATATATGTTAGAATAAAAATTACACAACCAAATATACAATATAAATATCATATATATCATATATATATATAAATATAGTGCCACCATAATGTAAACCATGAGAGGTGTTAGGAGAAAATTGAACAATCATCGTTTCGTGAGACAGTAGTTCACTGTACACAGAAACTGTATCTTCTATTTCCATTAGATGGAGGTGTGTGTAAGTGTATGTCAAAACCATATCATAAAAAATCTTTTTAAATTTATGATACTATATTTTTTTATAAAGTAATGGAATAGAAAATGTTTATGGGGTTGGATAAGAAAAATAAATCAAAGGATCTTGAGAGGAGACGTTGCCTATAAATTAAGTAACTCCTTTTTGTTTGAGCCAAAATGATTTATTGAATTTCCTTATGACAAAATTGAGGATTCTATCATTAACTTAGATATTTTAGAAAGATTATTTGAGTATATTTTGAATGATCCAAGGGGCCTGATAGGTGTGAGTACGTTGGTGTAGGTGGTGGCATTTTATAAGAGGGAGGAGGGGCACTTTAGGAAAATCATTAAATGTTATTTAATTATAAATTGATTTTCTTATTATAAAAGCTCTAACGTGATATATTTAGGGGATAATTTATGTATGGGTAGGAATCCTTTCAAAGAAAGATGTTTTACACAAGTTTAAGTCAGAAATTAAACCTTATGTTTTGGATTTAACCCTTAATTAAATAAATTATCTCTTACCATGTTCTCAGGTATTTTTACACTATATAGTTAATATAGTTATTATCAAAAAATTGAACCTCAAGGGGATTATTAATGAAAATTTTAACATTATCTAATTCATTTGGCCAAATCATAGATTTTTATGACCATTATATCATTTAGTAAAATAGTATCTGTTTTAAAATCTCATTTATGTCAATTTTGACACTATTTAGTTTTTGATTTTTGTTAAATTCATAAAAACAAGATTCATTAGAAAACAAGAAATTAAATCAAAATTACATGTCATAAGAATCCATAAAATTCATTTATGGAATAAAATTTTCCAAATTACCACTATTTTAATACTTATAATATCATTTATTTGAATATTTCATTAATATAGTAATCATTCCATCATCATTGTGTCCTAAATAAATAAATAAATTTAATGTATAAGAGTTATAATAAAAATACCATGGTTTAGTAAATATTTTTAGATTTATAATGAAAATTTATATTCAGATATATCAGTTATATAACCCCATATTAAAATTGTTTTATTAAGAAGATAAATGTTTATGTTATATTTCTATTTACATTAAATTAATTATTATAACATGTCATTATCACACCCAAGTGGATTCATAATAACGAAAGTTCATCGTAAGTATTTTTTTTGATCTCCAATGAATCATCCAATAATATTAAAACAATTTTTATGGTATTTTAAAATAATTATAATATTATTTTTAATAGTATTTATCTAATTTACCCTTTAAACGTCGTAAATAAAAATAATTACAGAAATGTATTTTCATAATTTCAAAAAATAAATGTTACCAATTTACAAAATTTGGACCTTATGATTCCAAATATGGAATATATTTTTCCAAATTCAAAACATAAAAACTATAGTAATTAATTTAAAATTAAACCCCATTGTCAAAATGAGAAAACATGTTTTAAAAAAAATAAAAAACATGAAAAGATTGACATGTGTTTATATCAAATTTTAATGTCAAATTACTTTTGATGACCATCATTTGAGTAAATGATAAAAACTAAATCAAAATAAACTTTAAAACCAATTAAAAGAAAAACATAACTATATAAATAAATTAGAAGAAAAGTAAATTTTGAATTATAATGAAGTATTTATAACTATTCATTAAAATATGAATTTTATCATAAAAATAAAAAAAATTCAACAATAAATAAATTTTGATGCACTTCTTCAAAATAAGAAGGTTATTTTGAAAAATATAACATATAAAATAATCCAAAACTAGATTTTAAAAAGGTTATCCCTAAAATGCTGACAAAACTACCTTTAAAGAATATTAGATATTTTATTCCTAAAATTAGATTTATTCTCAAATTAAGCCTATAAAATTTAAATGATAAAAGTTAAAACATTTAACAAATACATAAAATCATATTATTGATAATTTTTTCATTCCTGCCAATACAATGACTAGGCATTAACTACAATTTAAAATAATTATAATATTATTGTATTATTTTATGGTATAACCAAGTGGTGTGTACAATGTAATATTTCAGAGAAACCCATTATTGTGTGTCAGGCACACTATCTTATAATTCCCCATTTAAATTAACATTAATATTTAATTCAAAAATATTAATTGATATTAAAATTCCTTATAATTTAATTACATTGAAGATTACAGAATTTTTTTTCCTACAATGTATGATTTTTTAGTTAATAGGATAAAATATGTATTTTTATTGAAAACTGCCTTTCTGTGTCAAAAATTTAAAAAGTTAGATTTTTTAAAAATGGTTTACATGTAAAATTAGTTCATTAATGTTGTGAATGATATAATCAATATCATTGGAATAAATTTTATATTTTATATTGGTATATATTCATTTTTTTATTTGAAATTAATTTATATAAAAAGTTTTTGGGCTTGTATATTACACATGTACATTATTTTTTTTATATCAATGATAAAAAATAATTTTTTTGAAATGGAATTAATTTTTGGTTTCATAAATTCCCATTTATCTTATGATTAATGTAACACCAATATATTTTTAAAAGAAGGATGTCAGATTTTATAGATTATATGTCATATGACATTGATCATGGAAGAGAATATAACACCCCAATGGATTAGGATATATTTATTTTTAATAAATTCAATCACAATGATAACTTGTAATGCATGCAACACCTGGTTGATATAAAACCCAATACTCGGTTAAATTATTATTATTTAAAACATGATCATTATAAACTAGCCATTATGTTTTTGGGTATCAATAGTTATAACTAAATTATGAAAATTATATGGTTTACATATGTATAAAAAAATTCATTACATATCTATTTATTCAAATTAAAATAATAATAATTTTAATGAAAAATAAATGTTTTCTAAAAAAAGTGTATTTTTCTAAAAGGCGGTTCGATAATGACTTGAGTACATAATTTAAAATTAAGTTTTACCACATTTAGAAAATTTATTTTTGAAAATTAAATTCAATTTTTAAATATAAATGTTAAAATTATCTTGGATTAATTTTTGAGAATTGTCTAAAAATATTATTGTTTTGATAAATTGTAAAAAATTATGATTTTCAATGAAAAATCCTTTTCATTTAAATTATTGACAAAGATGAAATATATTTTCAACCATTTTAATGTAAAAATACTGAATTATATTTATATTTATCTAATTTAGGTCATTAAAATTAATTTTATATATAATTATGATATAAAATCAATTTAAACTTTTAAATCATTTCTTTAGTAAAATTGTTTCTTCAACGCTTTTGCAATTTTAATTTTTAAAAGAAATTCATAAACTTGTTTAAATTTAATTTGAAAAAAATAGATTAAATATTTGGAAAAATAATAAGATATATTATCTAATAATTTCAACTTAATGTTTTACCATTAGCAAAAGTAAAAAGTGTAAAAATTAATTATCACAATTAAATTAAAAAAAGGTTAATTGGGGGTTAAACTAAGATGATAAGTGTTAAAACGGCATAAAAATATATAAAACAAATTTTATGGAGATATTTAGATCCTATCACAGAGAATGTTTGAGAATGTACCATTTTTGAGCCTCTGGCATGTGAAAAATATGGGTACACTTTATTGTTTTTAAGAATTCCTTATGTTCAACACACATACATATAAAAGGCCACTCCTTCCCTCCACTTATTCACAAATATCATGTACTTTAACTCTATCAAACCCTACCAAATTCTCTCCCACCATCCTTATACAAATTATAGATCTACGGGTCTTCCCAAAATACCAACCTTATAGTTTCTAAGAAGAGATCCAAACCTGGTTTCTCTAAGAGAAGGTAATTGTCTTTAAAAAGATATTTCTTTTTATTTATTCTTTTTTACACATTAAATTATATGTTAACATGTAAAATATAATAACAAAAATATATTACATATAATTAGATGTTATTATTCTTATTCCATAATATTTTTCCATCTTCTCCTCAATCAAATGGTAAATGAAAACATCGACCTTGTGTACCCCATTTTCTATAGAAACATATAATGATATTATATAATTATGTAAATGATTTATATATATAATACTTATTATTTTATTTTAGTTATTTATTAATAATATCACATATACCTTCTTACTTCTCATTCTGTTTAAAAATATGATAATGTCTCTTATGTGTTTGGCGGATTATCGCCTCATGAAGAAATGTGTTTTATTATCCACAAACTAAATATAAGTTAATAAGGATAAATAAAATTAATATATATGATATATGTAGAATTATATTTATTCAATAATAATAATATATTATCTAATTCATTACCCATTCACTCGTTAAGAGAATGTTATTGTCATTCATGCGTACGTATGACCCATTGTCTCCATGAAGAGACGCGATCCATTTTCCATGTCCATACTTAAATAATGATTATAAAAAGTATATAATAAGTAAATATGATATTAATAACACTATTATAATCATAAATATAATTTTTCTCTATCTTATAAAAAATAAATAAAACTTATGAGACACAATACACATAAGAGTTATAAGAAAATTAACACACGAAACTATGAAAATAATGGAATATTACTAACAAATGCGTGGTAAAATGTTATGATATGATAGTATATGATTATATAATTATTAATATGGTTATATTTTAAATTAATAACATAAAAAAACCATTTTATATGATTATAAATCATGTTCAATCAATAGAATGTGTAATGTAGGGGGCTTTATCTCCATTTTCTTTCATTAAGGCATAATGTAATGAAATTAACACAATTTAATTTATATGGTTTATATAATACCCATTTGACATGGAAATACTGATTTATTGATAATTCATTAAATTTTAATTTTTAATTTTAGTTATTTCACCCTAGTGGATTTGAATTATAATCTATAACTGAATTTCTATTCATTGGGATATATTTTATTTTAATTATCTTTTAAATTCATAGATTATGTGGGTCATGAATTTTGAAGGTATTATATTTTTGATATCCTCATGCTTTGTGTGGATTTATAATTTTTACACATAATCGACTAACAGGTTAATTATCACTTTAATGTTATGATCTTTTTAAGGGTTTATTTTACGATCTCATTTTAATCACGGTTGTTTATTAATGACTATACAAAAATGGAAGTTAATTTATCATTAGATATTAGAATAATTTCATTTCTTATAGTCTATTTATTTATTAAATTTTCATGTAATAATACCATATACTAGTATTTGTTACATATATTAATTATGATTTTTTTCATAAAATATGAATTTATTTTTCTATTCTGTTGAAAATTCTTTTTTATTATAAAACAATTTTTTATAAAAATACCATTTAAAAAATTATTTTCGAATGATCATAATAAATTATTAATTAATTTTTTACCCATGTTTTACTTTTGAAAATTATTTTTGAAATCAATTTTTAAGATGATTACAAAATAATTCCCCTATATATTTTATTATAAAAGTGAAAATAATATTTTTTTTCACTTATTTGACATATATGGAATTTATTACTATCATGAATATTAAATTTTTAAAAGATTACTTTATAATATATAAATATTAATTTCAATGAAAATTATTTCCAAAATATTTTGTGAAATTTATGTTTTAAAAATATTTTTAATGTAAAAAAACATATTTTCTACAATATTGTTTTTAATAACATTTTTATAATATTTTTATTTATCAATGACAAAAACCGTTTATTGTACTTTTGACCCCCTGGGGATATGTTGTATTGATACCATCCTTATTAATTCTTTAGATGGTTTATGATCAGTTTGATTAGGGAATGTATTGACATTATCTTTATTGATTAATTTTTGTAATCATTAACTTTACCTTGAAATATTCACATTCTTGTTGTCATTAAACATTACATTTCCCCTATATATATATATATTATTTTTTCCTAGATATACATATAGAATAAATATTATACCATTTCTACACATTTTATTTTACTTTTAGATTAATATTATTTATTGGGAAATGATTTGTTAATATGTTTTCTTTAATCAATTCTGACATTTGATGACAAGACACATTATTCATTAATTAAATTGATTATTCAATATATAAGAAATTCATTCTAAATGAAATTATTGATGGGTTTTGGTGATAGAGAGACCCTTGATTCATCATTTTCCTTATGAGATGAATAATTTTTCTAGCTATAGATAAATGGATTTATGTTTTATACCTCCCCAATAGTTTTAAACTATCTTATATAATGTATTGAATGTTGTGGTATCATGATTCCTAAGATCATGAAAGAAAATATTTTATCATTTTCATAATTTGGAATTTAGTTTTAATTATCCACGATATATTTATAGTGATACTATCTCATGATTCATCTTATCCTTAGATAATTGATTAAATAATATGTTTTTTTAGAAATGTACCTTTCATATTGATTATTCCTAATCTAATCATGATAGTAAAATTATTTAAAAGTAATGTGTGTTCAATTATTTTCCTTTCTATATTGATTATGAATTATCTCATCATGATTATAAAATTATATTTTTCTTAGTTATTTACCTTTCCATATTACTTATTCTTTCCCTAATCAACATTGTAAAAAATTTAAATTGAATGTGTATTAAGTTATTTACCATGATATGATTATTATGAAAATTGATTCATGATTGCCTCCCATTTATGTAACTTCAAATGATCATATGATCTCAATAGTATCTCTTTCCTTTACCAATAATTCAATAATTGTAATATGAATGATATGCAAGGATATTATTGAGGGAATAATGATATTCCCAAAAAAATATGTTCTAATTTTTATTTTCAAATGTGATAAATGAATCAAGTACGTATCTATTTTACTAAAACTACTAAAATATTTGTCCCTTTAGGATGAAATCACTTGTATCTTATACCAAATAAGTAAAGTAACTACCAGATAATGGCTAATCGGGTTGGATTCTATACTATTGGTATATAAGGGAGGTCTTTTAGAAACAATGGGAAATGTATTTTGTAAAATTTAGATTAGGGAACATAACCCTATGTCATTCATTTACTATATATATAAGAATATCCTAAACATCACCCTATTTTGTTCTAACCCTTAAGGGTGTAGAAATATGTGAAAAGGTTTAGATGAATCACCTTTAATAACCTATCGATACTAAGAAACTATGGACACCAATGACATTCATTGGTTTCTCCCATGTAACCACAACACACACCATCCCTAGATTTATAGATACATCCATCTTTGAGATTATGTGACTGAATAAGTGGTATCTCCCTGTCAACAACTAACTTCCTATTAGCTTGGAATGTTAATTACTCACTCTTATAGAATGATGTCAAGTTGTTTGGAATGATAATGTTGAGTGTGAAAATACAAAAATATATAATACAAAAATTTATCATCCAAAAAAACCATGAATCAAATCAAATATTTGTGGGAATCCAAATTCATCAAGTCCATGAAAATAGTCAGTATATTCATGAGTCCAGACTACATAACAAAATACTTTTATATACAATACCTACTATTGAATTTTGTATGAGGTATATTTATCTTCTTAACACTTACTTGGAGATAAGCTAACCTCACTTAAATTATTGAAAAAACCAAGTTACTTATAGATAATTTAAAAGTTTATCTATACAGGATAAAACATACCAATTCTTAAATGTCAACTGATTCAATTTCCAGTAGTCTACACAAAGATAAAGGGTTCCATATTCCTTCTTATTGAAAACGAGGGAAGAGTCCCATAGAGAAGTGTTGGGTCATATAAAATTTTTATCTTCAAAATACACTAATTTTCCCTTGGTATCATATAAAACATTAGTAACCATTCCATAAGAAGGAATATATACCAATGTAGCTCTTTAAATTATCTCAATAGAAAAATCTACCTCTCTCTCAGGAGGTTATTTTGAAAATATATACGTGAAAACATCCATGAAATGATCCACAACAAGAGAAAAACCTACCTGACACATTCTCTGATCATCAAGATACAATCTTGAAATATTGGATATCATCCCACCCAACCCATGGTGCTCTTCTACAGCCCAAATCGCCTTCACATCACACAAACCCACGTGAATAAAACCCCATCCCTCAGATGATGTGAAAGTTACACATTGGTGATAACATCAAAAAACACGCTATTTGCTCTGGCATCGAGAATTAATTATTAAATTAATTAATTCAACTTATATGTTTTGAATTTTGTAAAATAGACATCATTTTTGAATTTGGAATATCAAATATAGCTTAGGGTGAAGTTTTGGTATTTTTATGGAAAACTTCAATTTTTGATGAATAGTGAAACCACTAAGTGGTACTTATAAAAACTGATTTTTCATTTAAATGAAATTTTACCTCTTCTGTGTTTTGAATTTCAAAAATCCAACATACATGGTTGTAATTAAGAAGTAAAATGTGGTTCAATGGGATATAAATAATTTTTTGGTGAATAGTAACTTTTAAGTTTTTAATCGCGATTAGAGGTAATTAGTGTAGTTTAATGTAAAAATAATGTTTTAATAAAATAAAATGACCTAGACACATGTCATACCCTTATTTTATGTGTCATGGCCGAACAAGAAAATCCATGGGTCAACTTGGGGACCCCATGGAGCCACTTTGGAAGGAAAATGACATTAATATCGTTTTATTTAATGATAAAGTATAAATGACACAAACATGAGTTGTTTTACGAAAAAAAATTTTACATGGGGTTATACAAGCCGGAATTTTGACTATAAATAGTCATTGGAAATATAAAAAGATTTCCTACATCATAGTATGTTTTTTATAATTTTTAGACATTAAATAAATTAAATTATATATGACACCGTGATGATGCAGCGATGACCTCATTATTTGACGATTTAAATAAAATGAAAAGATAATGTAAAATATAAGAACTAAACATGTCAAAAACCTATTGGTTGGGTATATTTAAAACCCTTATCACCTTATTCTAGAAGTATATCAATGTGGGACCTTTTAAATCTGAAACTCATTTTAAAATAAAGTAACATTTCTTTAATTTCCAAGAGTGCCCCTCCTCTCCTCTTATAAAAGGCCCCCACCTCTACCACCTTACCCACACTTCCAAATACTTTGCCTCAGCCAACCCCTTCCCATTTTTTCTATCCAAATCCCTCTCTTACTCCTAGAAGCCTCACATTGGGCAGAAGTCTTCCCAAGGAAGCCTTTGATCTCAAACCAAAGGGAGTTACCCGATTTTTTGGTAATGTCTTCACTTGAGTCCTTTTGTTTTATTTTGTTTCTCCAACCCCCTAAAAACTTTTTATTCATTTATTTTGTAACAACACCAGTATCTTCTATATACTGGGAGTTTTTTATAAGAAGGATTAGAGATACACTTACAGACATCTATATCTAATGGTTAAAGAACATACTGTTTCTGTGGATGGCAAATTTCTGCCTCACGAAATGATGATTGTTCAACACTCATATAACACCTTCAAAGGTGGAAATTAAAGTGTCACTATATTGATATATTATATAAAATATGTTTATGTTTTCTTTAAGATTTTTTATTTTTCATTTATTTTATACCTTTATGGCTTCCATTATGGTTATACGCGATATCTTCATTTTAGGAAGTGTGGACTACCGCCCCTCAAAGTGAATTGATTCGTTAATGCCATATATGAGACGTATAAAGGATGGATTTAAGATTATTATATATGATTTTATACTGGAATTATAATATACCTTTATATCATTATTATTTCTTTCCATTAAAGTATGACATAGAAATGAATGTAGCGTTCATGCGTACGTACGGCTTACCGTCTCCATGAACAGTGCATTTCATTTCTTATCACAAAATGTAATGTACTATTATAAGTACATATATATAATGGATATATATGATGTATGTTACATCTATATGATGAATATAATTCTGTAATTAAAATATACATAACTCTCATTTAGTTTTAATTCCATTAATATGACATAGAAATGAAAGTAGTGTTCATGCGTACGTACGGCTTACCGTCTCCATGAACGGAGAATTTCATTTCTTACCTCTAAATGATTATGTAATATTATAAATACATGTATATGCTGGATATATATGATATATATTAAATCCAAATAATGAATATCATTCTGGATATAATTAACCTTTGACCACACGAACAATATTTAATTGTAAGAAGTCCACTTTCGACATAAGAACCATATATCGACAAAACAAACATTATTAACTTAAATGATTACATAATGTTTATAACATTGTAATAAGAGATATAAAAGTAATAATGAACTTGAAAAACGTTTTTAAGAAAGTAGAAATTAACTCAATTTTATTATTCAGGACTTTAAAGAACGATCGAGTCAAGTCGGACCTGAGGTATGAGACTTCGTCTCAATCTCCTTTCATTGAGGCATATTTTGTTTTATACACATCCTTTTTTATACGGTGTATAAACCCCTGGACTTTTAAGTTTATCCAAAAGGAATCTTTTTTATATGAAGCGTTTTACTAAACGACAAAAGGGAATGTTTTTGTCAAACGTATGCGGCGACAACAACTCCTCCGCCGCCGTGACCATTATTTGAGTTTTGGCTTCCTCTAAAAGCCATACATTTTTTTTAAAAAGAAAAATAAATACCCTGTTTTACTTTTCTTTTATTTTGGTATTCAAAATGGTTTTCATAATGTTTTTATTATATCAATGTGTTGTATTGATATCTTGAGATTGAAATATGGAAATGTTATGTTTCCTTTATGCATGTTTTATGTGATACGATTATGTTATGGTTCTTGGGAATTTTTATGAAGATGGTTGGTTCCGTGATAAACTAAGGGCGGGTGAGCCTGATATAGCTCTCCAATGCATTGGGTAACGCGAAGGGGTTAAATTTTGAGGTTTCTCTGAAGAGATTTAGGGAATATACTATGATGGGTATTCCAAACGTAACCAAGAGGGTTACTCCCTACGTAAGAATGTTATGAATGCCTCAAGTTACCTTTATGTCTTATGATTTCTATGATTTATTCAAGATTTGATGAGGTATGTTAAAGTGCTTATGTTTTATGGGTAAAGTATGATTTAATTCTTATGTATATATGTACTCATGTTTCCTTTACATATTTTTATATCCCTTACTGAGCTTTTTATGCTCATACCATGTTTTTGAAATGTTTTTCACAGGTCAAGGGAAAGGTACATGATATGATGATAGTGTCAAGGAAGTGTCAAGAAAGAATCCATGTTTTATTTTAAATATGTTTCCGTTGATGGAAAAAATGAATACTATATTTTATGTAACCACTTTGTTTACATGTGGAATGTAATGCAAGTTTTATGATCTAATTATATAAAACTCTAAACCTGAAAAGATCCTCAAGGTGTAATCTTGAAATATATCAAGATTAAGTGAGGTTTAAGGCTGGGGCCTTATAGTTGGTATCATAGGTCGGTTTAGATAACTTTAGGAGTTAGAATTTTATTAAATGATTATCCGAAAATATTTTTTTATGGTCAAATTGAAATGATAGAGAATTTTAAGATTACCATGTTGCTTCATCTAAGACATGTTTGTTGAGAATGGTTTTCCACAGAGGAAACAGGGAAGCAGTGGTATGAAGGCATACCGAAGGAAATAACCTTCCGAATCAGTATCCTGAGATGATCAGAATTGGAACTGAAAAGTTTGTTGTAGTAATGGCGTAGTTGACTCAAGAGATAAATGGTGGTGGTATCCATGCACGAGATCAGCCAGATCAACCGTAGAGGAACATGTCAGTGGTGGAACATTTCATGAGGCAACATCCCCCGTCATTCAGAGGATCATCTAACCCTGTGCTTGCTGATGGGTGGATTAAAGCACTGGAATTTTTTTTTGATGTCATGGGGTGTTTAGTCAATCAAAAGGTTAGTCTTTCTATTTATCATTTGGAGGGTGAAGCAGATCAGTGGTGGTCGATGGTTAAAAATGTTAGGGACGCAGATGAGATTGATGCTCTCGACTGGGATGAACTTAATGGTATGTTTCTTGAGAAGTATTTTCCTAAGGTTGTTCGACTTAGGATGGAAAAGCAATTCTTGGAATTGAGGCAAGAGGAAGACTCATTGGCTTCCTATGAAGAAAGGTTCACTCGATTGGAAAGGTATTCTCCAAATTTTATCCAAGACCTTGATAGTAAAATCAATCGTTTTTACTAAGGATTAAATCCAAAATATCGATGTTCTTCAGATTCTCATGAGTTCAAAAGTTATGAAAATATTGTTCGATGTGATGAGAAGGTGGAAATAGAATTTGCCGATGATCAAGTGTTCTATAACAACAAACAGAAGAAGAGAACGAGGTGGCGGGAGAAAATAAAGAATTCTTCAAAAAGGTCTGATGGTAAGAAAACTATGTTTCCAGTTTGTGATAAATGTGGTAAAAGGCATGCTGGGGAATGTCTTCTGAATTCTGTAAAGTGCAACCGATGTGGTAAGATGGGACATAAGGCTCGTGATTGCACTGAAAAAGATCAAGGTGATGGAAATTCAAAATTTTATTTACATTTAGTGAAATGTTTTAAGTGCAATGAGATGGGTCACTATGAAAACGAGTGTCCGACAAAGAGCTTGAGTGATGTGAAGCAGTTAGACTGCATGCAGAAAGGGGTGGTGAAATCATTTGCAACTACTTTAGCAGATGTCGGGCCATCAAATGAAGTTGTATCAGGTACATTTTGTTTTTTCAGATTATTCCAGTGTGTTGTTTGATTCGAGGTCTACACATTCTTTCATCTCTGAAACCTTTTCTAGTAAAATGGAATACCATCTCAAGAAATTACTCCTGAACTTGTAGTAAAAACACCTGGGGGAAATGTTGAGGGAAAAAGAATTTATAAGAATCTTCTTGTCCTTATCCGTGGAAAGAACCTACTTGCGAACCTTATTGTTTTACCTCTAATAGAGTTTGATGTTATCCTGGGTATGGATTGGCTCTCTATTTACCATGATAAGATTGAATGTAGAGCTAAAGAAGTTTCTTTTCAGAAAGACTTTCAGTTTTTTTACAAGAATGAACCCTTACTATTGATAACTTATCAAGAGGCCGAGAAACTTGTAAAAGATGGAAATGAATGTTACCTAGCACACATCATTGAAAACAATGGAACTATTCAAATTAATGATGTGATAGTGGTAAATGAGTATTCTGATGTTTTTCCTGATGAGTTTCCTAGAATAATACAAGATCGGGAATTTGAGTTTATTGTTGACATAGTTCCTGATGCTAAGCCAATTTCAAAACACCCTTATCGAATGGCTCAAATTGAACTTTTAGAGTTGAAGGAGAAAATGCAAGATTTATTAGAGAAAGGTTTCATTTGACCTAGAACATCACCATAGGGTGCTCTTGTTTTATTTGTTAAAATGAAAGATGGTTCTACGAGACTTTTCATTGATTATAGAGCCTTGAATAACATTACTATTAAGAACAAATATCCTTTGCCTCATATCGATGATTTTTTTGATCAGATCCAGGGAGCTCAGTATTTTTCAAAGATTGACCTGAGATCGGGGTACCATCAGTTGAAGGTAAAGGAAGCAGATATTCCGAAGACCACGTTTCGTACAAGATATGACCATTATGAATTTATAGTAATGCCTTTTGGGCTAACCAATGCACCTGCTGTATTCATGGACTTAATGAATATAATTTTCAATGAGTTCTTGGATATGTTTGTGGTGGTTTTCATTGAAGATATTTTGGTGTTTTATAAAAGTAAATAGGAGCATGAAAGACATTTATGGGTTATTTTTCAAACCTTAAAATAAAAGAAATTGTATGGAAAATTCAGAAAGTGTGAGTTTTGGTTGCAAAAAATATCTTTCCTTGGTCACATTGTTTCTAAAGATGGGATAATTGTTGATCCGGAAAAAACAAAGGTTGTTGAAGAATTTCAAGACCTACAAATGTAACTGAGAATCATAGCTTCCTTCGTTTGGTAGGCTATTACCGAAGGTTTGTTAGAAATTTTTCCTAGTTATCTAGTCCAATGACTAAGCTAACTCGGAAGGGTGTTAAGTTTATCTGGACAAAAGAATGTGATGATTGTTTTTAGGAATTGAAAAGAAGATTGGTGAATGCTCCAGTTTTGCACTACCTTCCAGGAATGGTGAGTTTGTTATCTACAGTGATGCTTCATTGAAAGGACTTCGTTGTTTCCTAATGAATAATGATCAGGTAATTTCTTTATTCCTCACGACAGTTGAAAACTCATGAGGTAAATTACCCTACACATGATTTGGAATTAGCTGCTGTAGTTTTTGCTTTAAAATTTTGGATGCATCATTTGTATGGAGTAAAGTGTGAAATATATACCGACCATAAAAGTTTAAAGTATATATTCAATCAAAAAGAATTAAACATGAGACAGAAAATATGGCTAGAATTAATCAAGGATTATGATTGTACAATTCATTACCATCTAAGAAAAGCAAATAAAGTGGTTGATGCTTTGAGTCGAAAAAGTAATGCTTCATTAACAATGTTGCGTTTGGAACATGATCCTTTGGTTAAGGATTTGATGAACTTTGGCATAAAAGTTTTTGGTGCAGGATGTCCTTCTGTTTTGTTTCAGGTATCAGTGAAATCTTCTCTATGAGACAGAATCAAGAAAGCACAGAAGCAAGACAGTGAGTTATAGAAAAAGGTAGAGCTGGTTCAGAAAGGTAAGTTTCCTGAATTCAACATTGATAATGATTGCGTTTTAAGATTTGGGAAGAGATTGTGTGTGCATTGTGATTCATAGTTGAAGAGAGATTTGTTATGTGAAGCTCATAGTTCTCCGTTTTCAGTTCATCCTGGCAGTACTAATATGTACAGAGATCTGCGGGAGTATTACTGGTGGGATGGAATGAAAAGAGATATTTCTGATTTTACTGCGAAGTGTTTGACATGTCAACAGGTTAAAGTAAAGAAGAAGTTACCAAAAGGGATGCTTCAGCCTTTACCAGTGCCAGAGTGGAATTGGGAAAATATATCCATGGACATCATTGTGGGATTACCGAAGACACCTCAAGGTAATAATGAAATCTGGGATATTGTTGATCTTTTGACTAAATCTGCTCATTTCCTTGCCATACGAGATAATTTTCCCCTAGATCAACTTTCCTGTTTGTATCATAAAGAGATATTCAGGTTACATGGAGTTCCTCTCTCCATTGTATCTGACCGTGATCCCAGTTTCATTTCTAAATTTTTGAAAGGCCTTCAGTAGTCGTTGGGTACTGAATTAAATTTTAGTACAGGTTTTCATCCTCAATCATATGGATAGACAGAACGAACAATTCAGACTTTGAAAGATATTCTACGTGTTTGTTCGATGGATTATCAGGGAAGTTGGGACCAACATCTTTCTTTGTTTGAGTTTTCTTATAATAACAGTTTTCATTCCACTATACAGATGGAACCATTTGAGGCGTTATATGGGAAGCGGTGTCGAACTCCAGCTTTTTGGGATGAAGTGGGTGAATGGAATTTGATGGGACCAGAATTGGTAGAAGAGTTGGAAGAAAAGGTTAAGCTGATATAGAAACACATGAGATCAGCTTCGAGTATGCAGAAGAGTTATGCGGACAACATGAGGAAGGATCTCTCTTTTGAGGTAGGTGATCATGTTTTTCTCAAAGTCTCACCATGGAAAAGTGTGATGCGATTTTGTAAGAAAGGGAAGCTGAGTCCAAGGTTCATTGGACCATATGAAATTATGGAGAGTGTTGGATCAGTTTCATACTAAGTGTATTTACCTCCGAGTTTATCTTAGGTACACAATGTTTTTCATGTTTCAATGTTAAGGAAGTACATGCCAGATCGATCTCATGTTTTGAGTCCAGAGGTAGTTCAGCTGGAAGAGAACCTATCTTATGAGGAACAATTGGTCCATATTCTTGACCATAGGGAGAAAGTGTTATAGAATAAGGTGATTCATCAGGTAATGGTTTTGTGTAAAAACCACATGATTGAAGAGGCAACATGGGAATCTGAAAATGCTATGAGGGATAAATACCCCCACTTATTTTGATAAGTGAATACATTGCGGGGACACAATTGTCTAAAGGGGGGAAGGATGTAACATCCCAAGTAAGTAATGAATAATATATATTTTTATCTATGTCTATTAATGAATTAGATAGTGTTTTAGAGGCTTAAAATAAAAATAAATCCAATCTTAAGCATGGAATACACTAATATTTTTAAAAGATTGTTTTACTGCCTTTTGACGGAAAACCATTTTTAAATCTATATTTTGAAAATTTTATAAGCTATGTCTATCAAAATAGACTTATTATTTATGATTGTGACATAAAAATTTACTTTGTGTGAATTTTTGTTATTTTTCTGATAAAGATCATTTTTTTAATGAATAGTGAAAAATACTGCATTTTACATCAAAACTACTTTTTCATCTAATTTAATTATATGGTTATATTATCTTTTAAATTGGTTTTAAAGTGTAAATAGAATACATTTTTACCATTTAATCCAATAGTGGTCGTTGGAAATAATTTCACTTTGAAATTGGACTTAAGCTAGTGTCAATCTTTTGATACTTATTGTTTCATAAAAACACGCTATTTGCTCTGACAACGGGAATTAATTATTAAATTAATTAATGCAACTTATATTTTTTGAATTTTTTAAAATAGATATCATTTTTGAATTTGGAATATCAAATATATCTTAGGGTGAAGTTTTGATATTTTTCTGGAAAACTTCAATTTTTGATGAATAGTGAAATCACTAAGTGGTACTTATAAAAACTGACTTTTCGTTTAAATGAAATTTTGCCACCTCTGTGTTTTGAATTTCAAAAATCCGACATAAATGGTTGTCATTAAGAAGTAATATTTGGTTCAATGGAATTAAAATAATTTTTTGGTGAATAGTAACTTTTATGTTTTTAATCACGATTAGAGGTAATTAGTGTAGTTTAAGGTAAAAATAATGTTTTAATAAAATGAAATGACCTAGAAATATGTCCTACCATTATTTGATGTGTCATGGACAACCAAGATAATCCACGGGTCAACTTGGGGACCCCATGGATCCACTTTGTAAGGAAAATGACATTAATATCTTTTTATTTAATGTTAAAGTAAAAATGACACAAACATGAGTTGTTTTACTAAAACAATTTTTACATGGGGTTATACAAGTCAGATTTTTGACTATAAAAAGTCATTGGAAAGATAAAAAGATTTCCTACATCATAGTTTTTTGTTTTATAATTTTTAGACATTAAATAAATTAAATTATTTATGACACCATGATGATGCAGCGATGATTTCATTATTTATCGATTTAAATAAAATGGAAAGATAATGTAAAATATAAGACCTACACTTGTCAAAAACCTATTGGTTGGGTATATTTAGAACCCATATCACCTTATCCTCGAATTATATCAATGTGGGACCTTTTAAATCCGAAACTCATTTTAAAATAAAGTAACATTTCTGTACTTTCCAAGAGTGCCCCTCCTATCCTCTTATAAAAGCCCCCCACCTCTACCACCTTACCCACACTTCCAAAGCCATTGTCTCGGCCAAACTCTACACATTTTGTCTCTCCACATAACTCTCTTACTCCTAGAATCCTATCATTGGGCATAAGTCTTCCCAAGGAAGCCTTTGAGCTCAATCCAAAGGGAGTTACCTGATTTAATGGTAATGTCTTCACTTGAGTCCTTTTGATTTATTTTTCTTCTCCAACCCCCTAAATCCTTTTTATTAATTTCTTTTGTAACAGCACAAGTATCTTCCATATACTAGGATGTTGTTATAATAAGGATTCGAGCTATACATACACACACCTACATCTAATGGTTAAAGAACATACTATTTCTGTGGATGGCGAATTTCTGCCTCACGAAACGATAATTGTTCAACACTCATATAACACCTTCAAAGGTGGCCATTAAGATGTCTCTATATTTATATATGATATATAACATGTTTATGTTTTCATTAAGCTTCTGTATTTTTCATTTATTTCATACCTTTATGGCTTCCATTTTGGGTATACACGATATCTTCATTTTAGGAAGTGCGGACTACCGCCCTGTCAAAGTGATTTGATTCGTTAATTCCATATGTTGGATGTATAAAGGATGGATTTAAATTTATTATATATGATGTTATACAGGAATCATAATATACCTTTATATGATTTATATTTCTTTCCATTAATGTATGAGATATAAATGAAAGTAGCGTTCATGCGTACGTACGGCTTATCGTCTCCATGATCGGTGCCTTTCATTTCTTATCCCCAAATGTAATGTACTATTATAAGTACATACATATAATGGATATATATGATGAATGTTACATCTAAATGATGAATATAATTCTGGAATTAAAATATACATAACTCTAATTTAGTTTTAATTCCATTAATATGACATAGAAATGAAAGTAGCGTTCAGGCGTACGTATGGCTTATCATCTTCATGAATGATGCATTTCATTTCTTAACTCTAAATGATTATGTAAAATTATAAATACATGTATATTTTGGATATATATGATATATACGATATCCAAATCATGAATATCATTCTGGATATAATGAACCTTTGACCACAGGAACAACATGTAATTGTAAGAATTCCACTTTCGACTTAAGAACCAAATATCGACAAAACAAGAATTATTAACTTAAATGATTACATAATGTTTATAACATGGTAATAAGTGATATAAAAGTAATAATGAACATGAAAAATGTTCTTAAGAAAGTATAAATTAACTCAATTTTATTATTTAGGTCTTTAAAGAACGATCGAGTCAAGTAGGACCTGAGGTATGGGACTTCATCTCAATCTCCTTTCATTGAGGCATATTTTGTTTTATACACAAACTTCTTTTATATGTTAATAAACCCCTGGAATTTTATGTTTATCCAAAAGGAATATTTTTTATACGTAGCGTTTTACTAAACTACAAAAGGCCATGTTTTTGTCGTACGTATGCGGCGACAATGACTTCTCCTCCACCGTGACCATTATTTGAGTTTCGGATTCCTCTACAAGCCATACATTTTTTTTAAAAAGAAAAATAAATACCCTATTTTACTTATCTTTTATTTTGGTATTTAAAATGGTTTTCATAATGTTTTTATTATATCAATGTATTTTATTGATATCTTGTGATTAAAATGTGGAAATGTTATGTTTCCTTTATGCATGTTTTATGTGATACGATTATGTTATGGTTCTTGGGAATTGTTATGAAGACGGGTGGTTCCATGATAAACTAAGGGCAAGTGAGCCCGATATAGCTCTCCAATGCATTGGGTAACACCAAGGGGTTAAACGTTGAGGTTTCTCCGATGAGATTTAGTGAATATACTTTGATGGGTATTCTAAACGTAACCAAGAGGGTTAATCCCTACGTAAGAATGTTATGAATGCCTCAAGTTACCTTTATGTCTTATGATTTCTATGATTTATTCATGATTTTATGAGGTATGTTAAATTTCTTATGTTTTATGGGTAAAGTATGATTTCATTCTTATGTATATATGTACTCATGTTTCCTTTCCATATTTTTATATCCCATACTAAGATTTTTATTCTCATACAAAGTATTTGAAATGTTTTTCACAGGTCAAGGGAAAGTTACATGATATGATGATAGTGTCAAGGAAGTTTCAAGAAAGAATCCATATTTTATTTTAAATATGTTTCCATTGATGGGAAAAATGAATACTATCTTTTATGTAACCACTTTGTTTAAATGTGGAATGTAATGCATGTTTTATGATCTAATTCTCTAAATCTCTAAACCTGAAAAGATCTTCAAGGTGTAATCTTGAAATATCTCAAGATTTAGTGAGGTTTAAGGATGGGGCCTTATATCAAATATCATTTTCAATGCATATAATTGGCCCGATTAGCGGCCTTTGGATATAAAATAGTTACCCTAATTATGTCAATTATGTTGGAACTATAATTCTAGTGTATATATACCTATTCCATGACCACCAAATCATCTAGATTGGGTTATCATAATCCAGATTCTTCCTAAAGAAAAAATTTGGACCCTGCTCCTAAACATGGTGATGATTTAGACCCTATTTGACTAGATGTTGGAGGTAATGTTCTATAGAACTGGTATAGATGGACCATCCTACTATAGTATCAACACTCAACAAGGTTTCTATCAAACTAAATCCCCATGTGTCACTTCCTCCCACACTGATGACAAAAAACCAAACTACCAATACTTAGGCTCTTCCTAATATTCCCAACATGAGTGGTTTTAATGTGATGATTCCTACCACCTAACACTACACCACAGGGTAATGATGTTGAAATAATGTACCATTCACCCCATATTTCATCTAGTTTCATTTAGTAATATGTTCCTAATTTACTATATCAAATATATTATCCAACAAAAAAAATTTCACCTATGATCAATCAACATGCTTGAGGGCCTCTTCAATGTATCTCTCCATATAATGCTAATAATAAATATATATAGTCACAATGCATATATTCTCTAAAAAGTGAGATAGATATTTCATAATTAAAATAAAACCCTTCTCAAGATGCATAAAATATATGACACATTCATACCTCATGGTCTCAATGTTTAATTAGTAACAAAAACTAGTTCAAAAATCCCTTCAATCCAAATAGTAATGCCTATATTCTTAGTTGAGGATTTCCCACCAACAATCAATGGCTCCCTAAAGCATATATGTATCGATATTTACCCTCATTTATAGAGGCATATTTTTTTTCTTGAAGATAGACAAGAAAGTATCATCCAATTATTAGTATCCTAAGGGCCACCAACCCCTAAGAAAGGGAGTGGATACCAATATTGAAACTCATATTTCAACTCCAACATAGTCAATAAATTCCTCACATATATTTTTTTAGATTTCATAAATCTTAGATAACCCTCTCAAAACTGGACATCAGCACCCATATCTCATAAAAAAGAGGTTCCACAAGTGTCACTACTAGAGGTTCAATGGGTGGCCCAAGTCTCACCACCTTTGAAGCATGGTTGTCGCCACCCTCCTAGGACATAGTTAGAGTCCATTATAGTGTAATTTATTACAAATATAATAACACACCTCAAATAATATTTTTTAATGAAAATATCATAAACCTAAAAATAGTATTGGAAAAAATACTTCATATAAATGGATCACACCACTTTTACTACTCCAAATAGAGGCCTAGGTTATACAAGGATCATAAATACATAAGAGATACTACCTATTTTTCACGACTCAGGTAGTTTCATGGTCAATTTATCCATTATAATCATGGACTTATGGTATAAATAATTTCAATTATAATTTATAATGGAAACACTCATTACGTTCCAATTAGGAAATCTATTTAATAGAAACTTTTCATTTCATAATTTAAACACATTTTAAATTTGTTATTTATTTTTCACAATGAATTTTTAATGAATATATTATTTAAATTACCATTTCCAATTTATAATGTTTTATAAACATTATAAATATAACTACGTAATGTATTTAATAACAATTTTAAACACATTATTGAACCAGTGATCATTTTATCCATGAGTCAGCCTACCATAACTGACATCCTAAGGCTTCTACATAAACCTATGCATGAAAAACATCTTAGGTTGATACTGCCACATTAAATAAGAAATTATATTTCTTATTCTACTACAAGATCATAAGTGGTATAACAATTAAATCTAACAAGGAACATGTAATAATGTCACACAGTCAAGCAATGCATCGTAAGTGACATTGAATAAGCATGGAATGTAAATTTCCTAAATTACAAATGTGATGTATAAAACCAATATATCACTTCCATACATGTCTAGGGGATAAATAATCCTGTTCAAAATCTACACGATATAGCATTAATTCCACCCAATGGTGGAATTTGATCAATAGTAACTATTATAAACTAGATCATTAATTCTCATTCCTAGGAAATTTCCATTGTCCTTGTTTGTAGGTTAAATTCTCCCAGAAGAATTTCATTACAAAATCACTACACTAAACTAGGATACTACCTAAGAATCCCAAATTTCAAGACAAAAGTAAAATTAAAACCCATTGATACCACTTTGTAACATCCCAATTAGAGATCTATTAAACGGTACCGCCAGCCTATGGGTTATTATACTCAAGAGCTCCTCCTTCTCTTCCAAAGACATAAAAATATCATCAGGGGTCTATGATGGTACAGTGGGGATTCTATACCCTCATGAACATATTAAAAAATAGTATAATAAATTAATAAAAACAATGAAGCATAATATCAACAAGTAAGACATGGTAAATCATCCCGAGAACGATAATAATAATCATAGTTGAGGATAGTGACATATAAAAAATGATGATTATATCATTGATCTTTAAAGAATATAGGAAATAAATGGAAATAAGAATCCAATAAAATAATAGAATCAAAAGCATAAAATACCAAAATACTCTCTCTAGGTAGAATCACAATCCATATCTCAGTCTTGTACACCCTTGTTTCTATTCCATAATCAATTAAGCACCATCAAGAGATCACTTTACCCTATCCCTACCTAGATACATGAAGGATGTATGAGTACCAAATGGTACCTCAAAAATGTAGTGAGATAACTACTCGTAGATCACCATCAACAGAGTCTATAACAAGTCTTGTTTGTGCATATAATCTGAAATAATATACTAGTATTACATAAGTAAAAGTGATAGAATTATAAGTGATATTGTCTTGTCTATCGAGGATTACTATGATAAAGAAAGCATAATATAAGGGATAACTATAAAGCATGGTGAGAATCATCAATGACCCACTCCATTTAATCAAGTATTAGAACTATATAATATAGTATCCATGTAGTGAAAATTTACAAGGAATCAAAATAAGCAAGATCTAATGAGTAAAAAAGTATAAGGCATCCATGATAGTTGGATCTATGGAGTAGAGATTTCAAAGTAATCCATGTGAGTATGATCCAAGTATTTGAAATGTATAAGTAATCTTAGTGATTCAAATCTATGTATTAGAAATTCTCAAGGCATCCTAGTTAGTCAAAAGTTCCAAAACAAGTGTCCTTTACAATAATCATTACAAATTAATTCACCAAATCATAAATAATTTCATTGATCATTTAATTAAATCATAGAAAGTCATATAAAAGATGAGGTATTATCCATTTCATACCTTTCATATAAAATGACAAGGTTTTTTAATTTTTATAAAACCCTTAACAAACTAATTTATTATAATTTTTCAATTCCATACAATGTTTAATGACCTCGAAACACTCAAAAGGTGTCATATTCATGGTAAAAAGACAACCCACACCATGGGTGGTTTAGTTTTAGGATAAAAACCTAATAATTTGAATTAGTGTGTCACGATATGTCTTAAATATTAATTTAACATTTTAATCAAGGGATTGTTAATTTAAAAAGCAATTATGGAGTGTCCAGTGTGCATCACAATGAAACAAGGTACAAGAGATATATATATTTAAGGGAAAATGTATAAAATAAATACCAAATTCTAGTAGTAGAATCGTCATCATGTATCGACACATAGTTTTTCTTGTATTGGATGAAAATAGAAGAATGAAGAAAAAGACAAAAATAGGGAATAAGAGATCATACCAAAATAAATCTAAATATAAGAAGATAAAGGATAAAAGGAACAATAAAAATGAATCACATACTGAGAGGAATCATAAATAGAAATAGATCTTGATTCTGAGGTCTAATGAAGAATTTATCCAAGAATATAACATTCAACATGAGAGGAAATCTTCAAAGTATAGTATCATTATGTTATCTCTTCAAGAAAAGACGTTGAAAGAGGTGTGAGGTTTTGAAAATAATTAATGGAAAAAATATACATTTTACCCAACATTAAAGGGTTTTATGTTTTAGAGTCATGGTTTTCTAAACCACGTTCCGAAAATTTCCTCCAGACCACCTCACCCCCATCTGGTCATGGAACATCGTAAGATAAATTGTGTGTTTTCCCTCTGTTAAAAAGTTTGTAGCAAATGTACGGGCATATAGTCAGAGATTCAAGGTTTAATAAAATAGTTTTTCCCTTAAAAAAGAACTAGAACACCAAAAATAGTTTGATATTACCATGTGAAATTGGCATCAAAATTTCTATTTACCATGTGGACCATTTTTTTTTCTAGAAAAATAATTTCTCTAGGCTCTGTACAATCCCTAGATTCCTATGTTTCATTTATTACATCACTATGAATTCTCATAAGGATAATAGTTAAGGAAAAAAATAAAAGGGTTTCATACCTAATAAAAAATTAGGTTATTACACTCAATATCATCCTATATTCTAGAAACAAATCCTTGAGGTTATTGTCTTTCTAAAAGACAATTATTTCAATGATTAACCTGTAATACAAAAATATGTTTTGAATGAAGTGGTATAACTCTTAACCAATCATTTTCAATTAAATTTCGTGTTATTACTCCTCCAAATATGTGGTATCTATAAAAACATAATAACGTTAGTATCCATAATATAATTTTTTTTATTATGTTTATAGAAACAGAATTATTCACCCTCCTTTCCATCAAATGGGAATTGAATGTATCACTCACATGCATGTGTGGACTACAGCCTCCACGTATCGATACAATTAATTTCACATCACATTATTTTATTGATGGTTATTATTATGGGATTAAATTTTATATATGATATTTATGAAATAATTATACTTCTAAAATAATTACATCATATCTAACTTCCAACCTTCTAATCCATTGTAAAAAGATAACATCGCTTGTTTATATATGTTTATTACCACATACACAAGGAAATGTGACTCGTTTATCATTTATTGTTTAGAGAGACAATAACAAGGATAAATTTAATGAATATAAATGAAACATATGATATAAAATGTATTATATTAAAAGTAATTTTAATTTTTCATTCTTTCAACCCATCAATCAAAATGTAAAAACAACATCCATGTGCACCGTATGACCTACCATCTCTATAAAAGGTGTAATTAGTTTTTCTATCTCTAACTTTTATAGATGAATAAAAGTATATATAATGTATATATAATATAAATATAATTATTTAAATTATATAGATTATTAAACTATGATCAAAGTATAGGTACCGACAAAACCAAACTGAAATTCTCATGCAAAAGAAATAGTTAACACCCAAAAATGACAATTTTCATAAGGAATTATTAATAATTGGGTATTGAAATGTAATAGGTGGATCAGATATGATATTATATGTATGTAGATGATTATTTTATATAATTATAAAAAATTTAAATTTATTATATACGATGTTAGAGTATATTCTAAACTATTACAACTCAAGGTAAGAGATTCATGTTGTAATGTCACAGTTTATCAAGATTGTTTACGATTATATTTATGAAGATTAAATGTTATTGAATATCTATCATAGATCCCATAAATTTTCTTTTACTATGGTTATTAATTTTTATTACATGTTTTAAATTCATTTTCTACTCTATAAAAACATAGGGGAATAAAATAATTTTTAAGGTAAACCAACATTATTTTTCTATTCAGTGAAAAATATTTTTTATTGAATGTTTACATTTTCATTAAAATGTTTTCATGAATGATTTTAAAGATATTTTATGAACATTAAAATTCATTTTTTTTATTTTTTACTTTTAGGAAAAAATTTAAAATAAATATTATTATCATTTTCTGAATTAGGAACTTTTTACCTTTTTACCAAAAATATGAAAGGTATATTTGTTTATATATACACAGCATGGAGAATATTTACTGCCGTCATGGCCTCTCAATTTTTTTACGATTACATTACAATATTCAATAATTATTTTAAATGAAATTTTTTACCATAATGTTTTTTTGGAATTTTTTATATTTTAAAAAATTTATTTTAAAATAAAAATGGTATTTTACCAATGAAATATTCTAAGGGATATTTTAAATGTATTTTTTTCTAAGATGAAACACTTTTATGTTACTTATTATTTATATGGAAATGATCCAATTATTCCATTCTTATTATTTATATGGATTATCAATGATTATTATGATAATTTATTTATGAAACCATTTTTCCCATGGGTTATGATATACTATTATTGTTTTATAATCTTCTGGAACACATATGAATGAATTTTTATTATGTGATGGGTTTACCTATAAGTTAATTTATCTCTAATGCATTAGGTAAAGATAGATACCACATGTGGTAATAAAGACTAGAATAGGGAGTGAACCCATTTTAGTGAAGGAATAGGTAACCTATGATACTCTTGTAAGTGAACTGTGACTAATAATATTATTGAATTAGGAGTAAACCCAATGCACTATGTTATTCTTAAAAGTGATCATTGACTAAAAAACATTTTTTATATGAATATATGTATGAAAGAAACATATGTAATATGCTAGTGTTATGCTCTTGTGTATCATGCTCTTTGATTACATAATGATTCATAACTTATGAACTACAAAGATTTAATCCATGATTTGATATTATAGTCAATGATATACCGGGTATGGACTTTAAAAATTTATGATAAGGTTATCATACTATTATGATAATGTTATTCTTATTTGATCATTGGTATCTCCCATTTTTACCCATATTAAGAATCTAAACTCACCCTTTATTATGTTTCCCTTCTATAGGTTATAAAGAAAGGTTTTATGTAGGGTATGCATATAAAGGTATAATGTGAGAAGAAAATTGTGAGATATGGGAATTAATTTACATAATTAATATGTTTATGTATCTAGTTTCAAAAGGAACAAAAACTCTATGGTTCTATAATGGTATATAATGTTATGTATTGAGTATATATCTAAATATATAAACATTTATTTATGGAAATTATGGGTCTCTATATAATCAATCTTATAAAACAAAAAAATACCATATCACACATAATTAACATAGAACTATCACTGTCCTTTTTGTATATATAATACTCAAATGCATTCGTAATGAAAACTAGATATTGATTTCATCATGAAATATAAATTTTAAACTCTAAGATGATTTATTTAATTATTTAATAGACCTTTATAAATGGTAAACATAATAATAATCATTTAATCACTTTAAAACCTTTCATTTATATCATATACACATTGTATAATGAATTACATTTATGTAAAGTGATTTCAAAATAAATTTTATATATCTCATAATCATAATGGGATACTATGGAAACAAATATATGAATGTATTTTACCAACATGACTAGTAAAATTTATGCTTTGTATCCTTTACAATTAAAATTTTAACAACACTTTTCCACAAAAAAAACTAATAGATAAACCCTCTATCATCCATACTGGTTTTCCTATGGGAACCCCACTTTAACAATATGTGTCTCTCCCTTCCATGTAAATCCACCAAGATTAAAACATGGTTAGAGTGTATGGAGTAAAACATAGATATCATATCCTATAACCATTTATCATAATTAGAACTATTAAGGGACTCTTGATACGTTGTATGTTCATTATATAAAATTATTACATGATCATCATTTTTTATAATAAAACTGTCTTTCACTATATCTGGATAAATTTAACCAAACACTTTATGTTCATGTGTAACCATAGTAATTTATATTTTAAAAATATTTTTTTCGAACCTAATTACCATTTATATTATTTATAATAAAATACTATTGGGTTTTAACTTCTATATGTTCAATTTGACTCCCAATGACACCTCAATTAATGTGATAATTACCATGGAAATCAATGTATTAATCCACAAAGACTTTGAGTTTGGTAGTATTTAAGAAAAAATATCATGTATTTTCCTTGGTATATCCAAAAAATAATTTTTATGATTTAGGTTGAAATTATGAATACAAATACATTATGAATACAATTCACATTCATAAATACTTATAATAGAATATTATTATGCCTTCTAGTATTTATCTAATATAAGATCTTTATGAATGATTTAGATAGAATGTGGTTAACTAGTAATATATTATATCAATATAATATCACTAAAACTATATTGGGAAGTTTCAAAGGCATATATTGGATCAATCCACGTCTAAAGATGTATGATCCATCCTATTAGGAAAGAATTTCACTATAGAGTTCCGGGAAGAGTGAATTTTAAAACAATTCCCCAGTCTCTTTGGTGATTGATAAATTCATAGATTTTGTATTCACCAAACTGATTTGATAAATGAATCTTAATATTGTTTCATAGTGTATTAAATTCTTCACTTTTTTAACCTAGTGAACATTGTAAAGGTTTTTAGGTTTTTTATCATATGAACCATATAACCATACTAACTAAATCAATCAATAAGGTTTATAAATTATAGATAACCATGAATTTATTGAGTACTCTTTCATCCACATACATCACTTTGTATTAGATCTAATAATCCACTAAACCTATTCAATTTTCTAATAATGTTACTACGGAAATTTCAGTTAATTAAAATGATTTTTATTTTTCAAATGATTCACATTCTAGTGTTTTTATCAAACTCTATATATGGAGTCTGTGTTTCTCATTTATATTAATAAGTCTATAATGGCTAATATAAGTGGGGTTAGGATCAACTTTGACATTCTTATCATTAATAATATAGATATTATTATCCATATCATGAATGTATAAACTATAAAATATATCTAAAATTACATACATCATTTTATTTGTTTTGGAAGAATAATTATTATCCAAAATCATGATTGAAATTTTGTTCCTTTTGAAAAAATTTAATGAAATGAAATTTCACATTATGTTTGAAACATAGTGATATTTTTCTAATTATAAAAAAAATATAATTGTTAAAAATAGTCCATATGATATATATTTAAATATGAAAACTCTCCCCCCATTTAAAAATAATAGATCTACTGCTCCTTCTATCAATTCTATTGTATTTTTTAGTCTATGAAAATCAAAAAAAATTGGTGTTTCACACCTTGTATCCAATAATAAAAAATCATAGTTAAAGAAATTAATTTCTATAACATTGATATATATATATATATACATACATACATATATATTCTCGTAATTATTATCATTATAACACTTCTCAATTTTATATTCCAATATACTAAACTATAGGTTCAACCTACAATGAATCTTAAAATGAAGTTCATGTTGCAAATCAGTATCTATAATAAGGCATCAAATTTTGTGAGTATCATGTTTTTTAAAACATTATTATAATTTTTTTAATCTACTTCCACTAAAAATGATGACCCATAGATAATATCCATTTATTGGTCCAATGTTAACACTTTTCAAACATTTGAGTCTACTATTGTGCTCCTATAAGAAAAAATCAATTTAGTTTTATCATATTTCTAATCATATCTAATATTAATCTTGGAAAGTAAAGTTAAAACCCTTTTCCCAAATCCCTTATATTGATAAAAGAAACTTTATTCCCCAAGTATCATAAATATTATTGTTTCCAAATGAATTGTATCCTAAATTTCACAATATGATGGTTACATAACTCATAGGATGAGCCATATCAACCAACCTATACAATAAGAAATACATATTCCCTAAATTATATCATAAACATACCCATTGGAATAATCATTGAATGAACATGTGTTTTATTTAGAAAGATCATAACACATAGTATTTTTATAGATTTTATAAGTCTCACTGATTCCATTTTTATATGTTAATGACTCTAAAATTAATAAGACATTAATTTTTTATGGAAATTTTAATTTTAGTTATAGAGTATGGGATATTGGAAAATCCAGATATAGATTGGAATTTTTAGAGATGGATATCCAATAGAAGGTGTTTTTGGATGTGTGTGTGTTTAGGGGTGATATATGGGGAACTGGGAGTTCAAAATATTGAAGATACATTATGAAAACAAATGAATTTTTGTTGTTTCCACTGAGTACCCAATGGTTGAGTAAGTAGGGATATTTCCCCAAGAGTTACACTAATTGGTCGGTGCCTCACTAGGTACATGAAGGTGGATAACCAGGTACGTAGAGGGACCCAAGTGGATTTTATGTTATTTCATAATAGATGAGAAGTTATGGTAAACCCCCTTTACTTTATTCAAACTAAGTAATTTGGGATAGATACATTCAATGATATATCTCCCTATCTCTTTCTCTTATAAATACACCTGAGAAGGGTTGATTCTGGGTTCCCTTTTATAAAAATTTGAGGTATGTTATCCACTTTATTCCTTTTTTCCTTAAACTATGTTATCCCTTTCTTTTGGTTATTTTTCGTTGGGTTTCATGGTTTTTTTACTTAAGAATGGTGAAATCCATAATTAAAATGAGGATTCAGGTTGTGATTGTATTAAAATGTAATTAGAGGGGATACATTACTCTTTTCTCACCATTTTGGATAAGGTTGATGATCCACTAGATTTATTTGGGATATTATATTTAATTAGATGAATATGGGTACTGAATGGGTGTTGGGTTTTAGGTATTTTTCTTATGATGTTTTGGGGGGTATTTCATGGACCTTACACTCAGTTTTGACATATTCTTAGGGGTTCTTGGATTTTTGATGATTTTTAGGTATTTTTCCGCATTATATTAATTTTTTAATTAATTATATTTTTTAATAAATAATATTTTTGGCATTATGACTGAGATAGGGTCTCGGGATGTTTTATTATCTTGGTTTAGACTTGGTTGAGTCTTGGGCAGAATAGATTTTGGATGATAACTCTATTTTAAGGTAAATAATATCTATGGTGATTTAATATATTCAAGTTAATGCATGATTATATATGACATATTATGTTATTCACATTAAAATAAATTGGATAGGGACCTTGATAACTCTATGTTAATAACTAGGTGAAAGAAAATATCATGAATTCTATGTGAGTACTCCATAATTTATCATGTTATTGAGTGATTTAAAAAAACTATTTCACCATGGAGAGGGGGTGACATTTGAGAAAGAAAGGAATCTAGGATAGATCATTGGGCTTAAAAAGAGATATGTATATCCTATGTTTGGTCCTCAATGTCTATCAACGTGGGCATGGTATTATTAAGACACTGGGTGATGGCTGATATGGTCTTTAATCTCTTATAATGTTAGAATCAAACCATTGAGAGAAGGTAGTGGTCTTCATACATGACATGATTATAATAAGTCCTCCAAAAAATGATGTAGTGTATCGAAGTGGGTTTCCTATAATTAACAGTCTTTTGAGACCTCTTTTAATAGGTTTTAGATGGACCTAACTTTTGATCTTCACGAATCTATTCTATTGTATTGGAAAATATATTTCATTGGGGATTTCATGTGTTTAACAAGGAACAAAAATTAGTTTCATGAATGATTTGGTGCGGTGGGAATTGGAATGAAGTTGTACTATCCTAGTGAGTACTCAATCTTGTTAAGCCTATTAGATAAGGAGTCATTATGGGGTGACTGATGAAGATTGGAACATGTGGGTATATACTCGGTTGGGTATAAGGATGTCAGTGGATTCCATTGTAAGATAGATGGGTTTATCAGTGGGTTCAATGGGTTGTGACAATGCATTAGGGTTTATCTTGGTGAGTTTATCCAACATATAATGATTTATGTTGATATCATATTCATGTTATTGGGGTAAGATGTGTATCTCTTGAACATGGGTTATGTTACCAAGTCCATGAGATATCCATGGGACCTTAACCTAAGGGAATGGTTTTACTTTCTAAAATTTAGGTTATCCAAAAAGATTAGTTTTAATTGAGTTTTATTATAGGTGGTGGGGGAAAGTAACATATTACAACTTCCAGGGTCATGATACATGATACAATATGGGATAAAATAATAGGATGTTGGATGGGAGCTATACCAGGGATCATGATTTCCATAGTTCTTATGTTTATTCATATATGATGATGTAATTATTGAGGTGATGGTGACATGTGTCCCCTGGATGTAGGGTGTTGAGTTATATAACCAAAGAACCCAAATGTTCATACTATTTTTATTACTACTGATGGATACACCAGAAGATATATCAGGATTCTATTAGAAATTTGCCATCTATGTTAAGACTTTTAGGTAGTCAGGGACACCATATGAAATTTTAAACCCATGTTATGATTAGCTAAGATACATGAAACTATATAAAACTTATTGTAATATATATAGAATATAATCATGTTTGGGACACAATATCAATGAGTTTACCTTTTCCACATTGGTTGAGAGTGCATGATTCCTTATAGAATTTTGTAATTACGGTCAAACTTGTATAGAGGTCATGATTCTATAAAATAATTGACCATAACGATCAAACTAGTTAGGAGACATGACTCCATCTATATATTCATTGAGTCTATAGTAATATTGGAAGTAGTTTGGTATCCCATAAAACATCCTCCAATTCAAGATACTATAATGGATGGGTTAACTAGAAGTGGAAATAGAAACTTTTCTTAGGAGTTAAGGGAATGTTTAGTATACAATGACCCGACACACATGATTTAATGTTATATGTTTTGTAATTTATTTCATCATACATAAACATGTATGTGGTTAAATATATAATGATATTTTGTTAAGACCCTATTGGGATTCATTTTTCAAAAAAATTATTGGAAATCATGTTTTTGTGTAGTCCTAATATATATTACCTAGGCTTAAAAACATGTTACAATATAGTTCAGGCTATAACAACTTAATGATGAACAAAAAATAGTTTTAGGTGATGCTCAGGATTAATAGTAGAGCCTCATTTTATATTTTATGAATTATTAATTTTTTATATGTCATCATCTGAGTGAGTAATATGTTGTGACATAAGTGATGTATGATTTTATTTTTCATCTATTATTATATGGTTGTTTGTTTTTTGGTTTTATATGGATATAATTATTTAGTTCATACTATAATACGTGATTTTTATTAATGTTGGGAATTTTTTTGGTAATGATATTGTGTGTATCGTATCTATAAAGAATGGTTAAGACCCCCACCACCAGTCGAAAACCTATTACCTATGGCATGGAATGTAAGTGTTCATGTGGAAATTGCGGTAGAGTTTTGTATGGGTGATTTTATCTGGGGTATGAAAAAAAATTATTTGAGATTATTTTGTTTTATATTATTATTTCTGGATTGGTAGTCAGAGATAGTGATGTCTCAATGCTTGTTATGGATCTTGATTTGGTGATTTATGAATACCTATCTAGTGGGAAGTTTATAATGTCCTATGTTTTTTAGTTAGTATAAAATACTTAAGGAGTCAGATTTTTTTATGTTTGGTGATAGATTCATTTTCATATTTTTAATTCAAATTGGAATTTGAATATGGGATACATAATGTGGTGATAATTCGGGCTTTGTATTGACACATAATATGTTTATTTGGTTTTGAAGCGAATATTAAGAGGATCAAGAATTGATTTTATATGTTTTTTGTTTCTTTTTTTAGTAAGAACATTTATGAAATGTTTTGAAAATCTATGTGGGAAAACTGTGTGGAATGGTTTTTTTTCAGGGGGGGAACATGGTAACTGCATGGTTGTACAAAAACCACTTGGGACATATAATTTTATTAGTAAAGGTGATATGCGTATTTTTGGTATGGTTTGGTATTCCAAACATTTAAACATTTAATATGGATGGATTGAGACTGTTCTACTCACATGGTTGCTTAATTTTTTGTAAAACCATGTGGCATACTATTTTCTATTTAAAAAGTGGGAAAATACATGTTTCCTCCTTCAAATTTCAATACATATCATCCTCATTTTTCCTTTTCCATGTTATTCAATGGACAAATGACTTACCTCCTCTATTTCTTTTCTATTTTCTCTTTGATTTGGGTTTATTTTCAGGTTTTATTTCATAATTTGATTTATGTTATTCTCCAATCATCTCTCCATTGTTACACTGTCTTAGTATCAATTTTTTATTTCTTTGTATATGATATTTGGTTATGATTTCACTATTTATTAGTGAAATTATTCAGGAATAATTGTTCATTCATATGGATTATCTGCTCGATAATTTGAGATTCTTTCATCACACCTTTTCACATCATTTAGATGAAACTATGTCATTATATGATTTTACAATGTGTTTTTAAATTACATTAAATGTAAATTGGAAATTGAATCATTTTCAGGTGTTAGGTATTTTTCAGGGAATAGTGATATGTGGATTCTATAGACCGTCTCATTCTGGTTGGTCAAGAGTTCAGTGTGATGAAGTCGACTAGTGAGTTTTAGTCATGTATAAAAAATTAGATAAAAATTTAAACTAATTAAAAAATATATAATTTTATTTTAATAATTAATTATAAATTTTTATGATTAATTGAACATCGTCATGGTTTGGGGTAGGGGACCTAGGTTGTTGAATATTGGATGTTGTACTTTAATGTTTCTTAATAAATTATTGTCAGGTTATTCTTAAAAGGGAATAACTTTGATTTTAAGTAGGTGGTCCCTTGAACATTCCCCCCTTGGTTTTTTAATTAGGTTATGTCATTTGATATATGTCGTATCACCACTGTGGTTGATCCAAATTCAATTTTAAATGAAATATTATATTAAAATAAACTTCTTAGACTGAATAAATTATCAAGGTCCATGGTAGACCCTTGTAAATTAGCTTAATTTCCATAAAATTGGATGGTTGAAACCATGACTAAAAATTTATACCATGTGATACTTGGAAAACAATGGGTGTGAATTAAATAAATTAAATGATATATAAGATCCATAGGGATGGTTTCCATTAGTGACATCCTTTTAGAGATGGGTGGCCTATGTATTGTCCATAAGGAAACCTTTAGAGACCTTATACCCTTTTTTTAGTTGATATGTGTATCAAAACACTGTCCACCCCACCCCACCCACCAATTGCGAAGTGATCAACTGGGTTGGTTGCCCGAATGAGGTTGATGTATATGTTTGGTGTGAGGATCATCCTATGGTAACATGAAATGTGGATGATCTTGAGGTCATTTCTCTTATGTGATAATAATTTGGGATTATATATTAGGATAAGGAGACTACATGATGATTATAATAATTCAGAGGGATATTATTCCCTCCAAGTGATAGGTGGTGACCCGAGGGAGTGAGAAGGTGATTGACAATCCCATAAATGGGTTTCATGCTTAATGAGACTTACGCCGAAGGCCCTAGATAGTGTCCTAGTGAGATGTTAAGCCTTTATAAGTTGAATACGGAGATGATTATAGATGACTATGGGTGTCACCTTATGTAAAAACATAGACATTTTAAATGATATTTGTTTCCTGAGAAGATTTTTGTTACCTATTATATTATAAACATTCAATGTAAAGAGAAATAAAAAAAATTCTCTTCAAAAATTATCATTATGATATCCATCAATGAAACCAATTAAAATTCCAAAAATAAAAAATGGAAAAAAATTTAAAATACAATATCTGAAATGGGAATTTTTTATCTTCCCAATATAATATAATTATCACCCTCACCGTAAATGAACTATAAATGAAACAAATATTAGCAAACCTTGAAAAATATTAGGAAATTGACATAATACCTTTGAGAAATTATAGTTAAATTTGTTTAAATAAATTAAGTAGTATTTGTAGGGTATAAATGGAAATGTGACTATTCAGATTACATCATTATATGAACATCAAGAAATATAACCTGGTTTGATAAATTAACCATTATAACCAGTGTAAATATGTATTTAGGATGATGTATAATTGTTACCTAAAGATGAATTGATGGCCTCAACCTGTAGAGTCAAGTTGTTTGAATCTTATTCATCCAAACATGAGAGGTATGTGTCGTCATTGGAGTTCTCCCTTGACCAAGACCAAGATAAGCTTAAAAAAGTGAATATTGACCAAAAAAGACTATTTGAGTTGTTTAAGTTAGTGTAGATTACCATTCGGTCGATGTTAGCTGATACACCCCACAAAACTACCACCCTTAGACCCCTTACCCATAGGGAATATATGGGCGTAACAAGGTGATATGTGTCCAAACATTAGTTACATAATGTTTAAATTCATTTTTATAAATAAAGTTTTTATTACATCAATTCCTCTTAATAATAGATTTTCTTAATAAAATAAATGTTTTATTGTGTTGAATTGGATAATTTTATTTTTAGATTAAAACAAAACATAATTTTATTTTTTAGAAAATATATACAATTTTTATAATAAACCAAGGTATTCTAAATAGTAATTTTTTATGAATTAGTTCTTTGAAACACTTGTATTTCAATAATATATAATAATATAATTTCATAACGGTCTAGGAAATTTTTAATAGTGTCAAAATTGTCATTATGCCTTAAAACCCCTTTTTTAATAAATAAGTAATTTTATATTTAAAAGTTAAAATTATTCAATTTGGATAATTTTAATGGTAAAAGACATTTCTGAAATCATATCATCTAAAATAGGTTAGGGTTAATTTATAATAATTTTCTAAAATACTATATTTTTTAATGAATTTTTATAATACAGTTTTAGGGTCTCAGTATATTATACTACAAAATAATTATTTCATAATGATGTAATAATTAATTAAACTAAATCCACAAACTATATTATGTTATTTTATTAATTTTATGTATTTTAATAGATTTTATTCAATTTTTATAAGTATTAGTTACTTTCCAAATTCTATGAAGGAAAATATTCTTTTTAAAACATTACAATTTGGAATCATTATATTTATATTCCAAAAGATCAATTTAATAATGATATACAATTTTGTAAGATTAAATTTTAAAAAAATGTTACCCAAATTTCCAAAAAAATGTGAAAAAACCATGGGTTTGACAATGATGTTTCATTTTACACAACATATTTTTCTAAGGCATATATTTGGAAACTATTAAACAATTAATCCAATTTTCTTATAAATACCCACCCCTTTCACATATCTCCATCATGTCCAATCCATTCTCCATGTAGAAATGTTTTTTCCTCCCAAGTAGTCCCCAATGTGTCCTTAGGCCCCCATGGTTCCATCCTCATTTCTTAGGAAAAAATCCTCAATGTAATGGAAAATCTCCAGTTATCTTTTCAATTCAAGTCCACTTTCTATTTGGTGATTCTTTCAGTATGAAAACGAATTTATTTGTTCCAAATTATTTTATCCATTACTCTAATAATGTTATTTTATTATTGGGAGGCCATTTCCCTCTCATTTTACAATTGTCTAAAATAGTGTTTTGTACCCGTCATGCTGCCGAATGTTCTTCTTTAATTTCCCTCTTTTATATGAATAATTCTATTTTCCTTTGGATTTAAATACCCAAAACACTTTTATTTTCAATGGATATTCAACTAGGTTTAAAAAATAATGTTTTATTCACGGATTCTTATATACGAAACTCTCATTTCCATTCATGGTTTATAAATGACTTAATGATAATGTGTTTAAGGCCTTTTTTATGCCATGGTTTTCTATAAGAAACCCATTATTTATTCTCCATGGGTTATTAATGAAATTATTTAATATAATCTATATGGATCTTATTAAATTAATATATATTGAGGTTGATCCTTGGTAACACTTGAATGTATTAGTTAAATAATTTAATCATTAGAGATGACATGTTTGTAGATACCTTGATGAATAACCTTCGTAATTTTCATTCACAACACCTTAGTGATAAACCCTTGTGATATGAATATGAATGTATCATTTAAATGATTTAGCCACATTACCATATTATTAATCATTAAATTATTATTATTAAATTAATATTTTTCATTCCATATCATTTTTCCATATGTTTTTATTTTTATTTCTCAAGATCACATGTTTTATATCTCTCTTGTTTATTCCATTCCTAGGATTCATTCTCACCCATTTCCTTTGATGCATATCCCTAGGTCCTGATAAAAAATAAATATATCTTAGGTTGATACCATTAATATGTATTTAAAATTTATTTAGAATAATGTTTTATATTTTCATGTTTTATGTACATTATTTTAAATAAACTAAACATGAAAACATCCCTTGTTATGTACCATGTAATTAAAAGTTATGTAATAAAAAGGTGGGATTCCATAGTTAGTATTAATATAATGTTTAGTTATTTTTAGAAATTAGTACTTTAAAACATTAGGAACAATCCTTGGGGCATGTATAGATGGAGGAAAACATCATGGTATTTTGTTGGAGTGTTAAGTCAGTGGTTTCTGAGAAAAGAAATCTTTGTATGGATAAAAACTAGTGGATGTTGTTCTAGAATAAATGAAAATAGGGGTAAAACATGAATGAACAACTTTGAGATAGACTTTAACGACAATTGATGCATGAAAGGAGCCTTATTTCACTCTTGTTTGACACTATCAGGGGATATTTTTGGTTAATCAATATCTTTTTATGAACCATTATAGTGAATATATATAGACATAAATTTTTATAACAGGATATTAACAGCATTTTTTAATCATGATGTTTTAAGATACGAAATAACATTAGAATTATATGATTCATCATAGTAATAGTTTATTCACTATTTTATTCTTGTTTTATGAAAATGCTGGGAAATAGGAGGAATCACATAAATTATGAGTGCAATGGATGACATACTGATTGCGTTATGATAGAATCTGGAATAAAAAACCTCATGATAATGATGAATCTCCAAACATGGGTTATGAAAAATAACATGAATCAAGTCAAGAGACTAGATTCACCTCAAAGGGAACAAATTTACATTTAGGCCTTAATGTATATCCAAACACCTTCTTTAAGTGGATATACAAACTCTTTGATTACTAAACAATGGATAAGATATACAGAAAATATCATTACTATACTCTATTTTTTGGAGACAGATAAGGTCTCACTTGTTTTATAATACTTATAAGGAGTGGATGATCGGTGGTGGAAACTAATTCAAAACTTGAATCCAAGAAGGAAGATAGATTCTATAGAGTGGAAAGAGTTTAGGGGAATATTTTTCATTAAATATTTTACCATTAGATGCAAAAAAAATGAAGAAATAAATACTTGAACAGAATTATAAGGAAAATGAATTTGTGGGAATCTATGAAATGAACTTTACATTAATTTTTCAATATACTTATAACTTTGTTATGGAAGCTAATGGAAAGGTATATAGATTTTTTGGTGGACTGAGACCACATCATTACAGGAATCTAGAAAATCATGACTATAAAAGGTACAGGGAGATAGTGGGGAGATATTCGAAGGTTGAAATAGAGTTTGGAGAGACACAATGATCACATAGATAGAATTAAAAGAAGTGTTCAATGGATCGACACCCAGGGTGGAACATTGATCATGGAAGAGGTCAATGGAAACTGAATCTTTTTACATGAAAAAAAGGGGTAGAATAATTTGGGGAACTGCATACATGGGAGTGGAAAGAGCAAAAAGTGAGTATGAGATAGCCATATTTCTTAAAACTATCATGGTGATGTGAACCCTCAACTTCTCAAAACTAACTAAAAAGAGACGACGATGCAGGCCCAACAAGAAGATCAATGATTTAAGTGTAGACGACATGGAAAGTTTACCAATAAATGTGAAAATTAGATGATAATGGAGGGGAACCCCCATCAACCTTAGCATTGACCAAGGAAGAAAGTTCACCATTTTATGTCATAATGGATACAGTGGAGGCTCTAATTGATTTGGTATCGTGTAAACTCATTTTCATGTAAAATACATCATTTATATTGTTTGATTCTATTTCTATTCATTACCTTATATAAAAAATATTTTCAATGGATATGGAATCAATTTATGAACTTCTATATGTACTGTTATTAGTCAAAACACCTAGAGGAATTATCCTAGCATTAAAATGTTTAGAAAATTTAGAATCAACTTTGGAGATTACAATCTCATCCCAAATATAGTTGTCATTCCAATGGTGGAATTAGACACTATAATAGAGAGTAAATATCTCTCAATGTATAATTTTAAGATAGCTATATAAGAAAGAAAATTTCAAAAGTTTTGAACATACAACCTACAATCATATTTCAATGAGAGATTTCACTCTCCAATGTTTCTCTAGAATCACCTCCCATAGACGTATTTATGAATATGATTCATGAGGAGGGAGAAGGAAATGAAAATATAATGATTTAGATTATTTCCATCATTCATGAATACATTGATTAATTTCCTTAAGATTTACCTAGAACTCCCCTAGAAAAAGAGGTATGGTTCTCTATTGAACTTGTACTTGGATCCAAGACGATATGAAATACCTTGTATATTATTGAAATTATAGTGTTAGAGGAATTAATGATACAAAATTAGATTATTATGGAGAAGGGCTATATTTCACCACATGTGTCTCCTTGTGGATCACTTGTTCCCTTTTTGATGAATAAGGATGGATATAATACCCAAGTGTTTTATGAATTATTTTCTATAAATAATTTTAATTATTCAATATCTTTAATTTCACGTAATACTTAGTTTAAATGAACTATGGGCTTCCCTTAGTATAAAATTTCCATTTTATCCTAGATGTAAGGTTAGTGGGAATAAATATAACTAATTATTAAAATATATGGTGACGTCATTCACACCCAATTATTTATGAAAAATATAAATGAATTTTTAATTTTTTATTTTTTAATAAATTGAGTGAATTACTAGTAGTAAATGGAATTAATGAAATATATATGTTTTATACATAACAAAGTATTTTTCATTTTCAACCAATAGATATTTTTTTCTTAGTGTATGAATAAACCCTATTTGATAAAAACCTATATTTTTTCAAAAGTTTAACATTCCACCTTCTAATGGTGAACCCATTTTAAATAAATATTTTTACACATTAATAATTTTTATATTACTACATTGACATGTTATATGGAAGAGAGATTTTTTTTTACTTTGGATGAATTTTTAATATATTTTTGATAAAATTCAAGTTTTAATGAATAATAAAAATACACTAAATTATAATTAAAAACAAATTTTCCATCAAAATAATTTTTATGGTAAAATTTTAAATTTAATGGTTGTAAATTATAAATAGAATATATTTTTATCATTCAATTTAATTTATTTTATTATTAATAATTTTACATTAAATTCAGTTGTAAAAACATTTCAATATTTTGCAATGTCATAACTTTTAAAACCCATTCTCTCTTTCCGAAAATGGGATTAATTTTAAATTAATTAATGTAACATCTATGTATTGAATTATGAAAAATGGATTCTATATTTGATATTAGTAGGTCCAAATTAAGTAAATAGCTTCATATTATTTTTGGATTTAATGACTAGTATATTTTGTAAATTTTATTAATACGGTAAAATGGAAAATCTTTTAATTAAAAGTAAAAAAATATTATAAAGGTACCCTAATAGTTGTTTTAATATTAATGGAGGAGTTTTTTTTGAAAAAAATCATCCTTTGGTCAAAATGGTTTCCCTTGAAAGTCAATTATATCATATTTGGACATTTAATTTATTTTACGTCAAGAAAAATTAAATACGTCTTACTCAAATTTTAATAATAATATCGTTTTTTTATAAGGTTATATAGAAGATAAATTCAATTATAAATACACAGTTGAAATATACATTTTTTTATCATGGAAATTTATTTTTATATTTTTTCATATAAATAATTACCTTAAATGCTTATACTTAGATGATGAAAAAATTAATTAATTGATGAGGAATGAATAAAATAATATTTATTGAAATACTAATAATTATAAAAGACCCAAACACTATAAAAAAACATATTTCTCGAGTATATATCTACAATAACCATCCAAGGGTTGAGTTAGTGATATTTTGGATCCCTATATAAGATATTATGGCACTTATATTATTTAATATAAAGTGATATTAGAGTTGTCACATTCATAATCTAATAACTATAACATTTTAGACGGTAGATTTTCTAAAAGATAAATTAGACTAAAAATATTATTATGAAATATATTATATTTTTCTTAATAATAGTATTTTATTTTTAATTTGTATTCAAAAAATACATATATTGAATATTTACACAAAATTGATTTAGTAATTATTTTATTAATATAGATAATAAATAAACTTTAATAAAAATATCAAAATAAATATATTTTATGAAAATTAATATGAATGATTAATTTTAAAGATTACATTGACCTATTATTAATATAATAAAATAGTTTTTTTAAGTTAACTTGTTATCTTAATATTTTAAAATATCCTTGAATTTAATAGAGTCAAAATTGACACCATTAATTGTTTATCAAAATATATTTCATTAATATAAGTTAAAAATCCATTTTTTTAAAGAAATATATAATATTTATTCTATAGTCGAAAATGTTTAAAGGTATTTATTTATGATCTAATTGACATCATATAACTAAATATTTTATGCTTTTAATATTGATATATTTATTATTCTAGTTAAAAATAAAATTGAATAGCTAAGTGTTAATTAAAATGAGAAGGTTTAAATTGACATTAAATATGTCTAAAATATAATGGCTTATGAGATTAAAACCATATCTTATCTAATAATTGAAATTTTGACATTTTTTTGATTTTTAATGGGGTTTGATTTTTTTTATAAATTAATATTTCTGGACATCCCGAATGTTCCCGTGACCCCAATTTTAAAAGGGAACCTCACCCCTCACTTATTTACTTTACATTGATCCTTAAATCCCATACATCCCATCTATTATTTTCTTATGTACTTCCTTAGTAACATTATATAGGTTCTAGTCTTATTAAAATACCATCTCTAGTGCTTTAAGAGGGGATTTAGATGAAGCCCATCGAAGAAGAGGAAATCTCCCCTACCTCCAAATACATTTTTTTATATTTTTCAATATCCACATTATGATAAAGTTCTAAAATCACAAAAAAAACCACAAACCATTTTACAGAATTAAAAAACCCTTAAACAAAAAAATATCACCAAAACCACCTATCCCAGTTTGAAACTCAAAAAGAAAATATCTGCATATCACATCCTCAATCCACGTTATCTCAAGACACGATCTATCTAGATCCACACCCCTTTGATGTCACCACTTCCCCAATGATTACCTTACTAGAGATCATCCCAAGACAGTTTCCATTATAGAAAGAACCACTCTGTCGTCGCTTCTCCCTCGACCGTCGATGGCGACGTCCATCACCACACCATAAAAAGTCACCAAATCAGGAAATGACTTCATCACCAAACGAGGGTAAAATGACTCCATCTCTCATAGAAAAAATAACAAACCTTCATAGATGCATTTCAGGAAGAAACACCGAGTAGATCTAACAAACCAGTTACCATCTTTCAAACATTGGTATTATTCTACTTCATCTCCACGAGTTATTTAATTATAAAGTAATAAATGTAGTATAAATTATATTATTATATGTTATTATTATTATGGAAGAAAAATATTACACTTTCTATCCATACTAAAGTAAACAAAATCACCACATGTGCGTACGTACAAATTAATGTCTCCAAAACAGGGTGTAATCCTTTTTTAACAACCACCTAACTTGGATTGGTATAGTTATGTAAATAATAAATATATATTATTATTATAACATGATATTTATTCTGAAATATTATACACCATCCAATTAAATTCCATTCAAAAATTACGGGAATGATATTGTCGCTCGTGCGTATGTACAACCTACCGTCTCCACGATGCGATGTGATTCTCTCTACATAATCTTCGCAAAATAATGATTCTGTAAATGTATAGAATGAATAAATATGATATATATAATGTTAATATAATTTTTTAATGATATATCTATGACCTTTTAAGGAGTACTAGAACTAATTCAACAAAACAAGCATTATCAAATGAAGCAATTAATACCCAAATGACAATTTATAATTAAATGTTATTTATAAACAAATGATATTATGATAATATATGAAATCATAAAAATGAATATGATTATGAAATATTTCAATTATTTTATTTAAATCATTATTAATGGGGTGTGGATACATACAAAGGAAATCAGACCTAAAAGGTAAGGGATAATTTCGCAATATCATTATTTTCTGAGATAACTTTTACATAACTGTTTTCTGGGGTATATTGATCATCCAAATATATGTTTCCTAAATATGGAATATTATTTCTATTATTATACAACTATTTAAATTAAATTTTACCCATTGTTAAAATTTTCATAAATGGTACGAAATGAATCTTCTGTAGTCATTTGATACGAGTTACTTTTCGACTTTTTTTGGAAAAAGTACTAGGAGAATGTGTTATTAACTTATATAAAATTAAGAGATTTTTACATCTTCATAACACATTATGTCCATGAATATTACTCTACAATATTTCTACATAAGTTTCAAAAAAAATCATTTCTATTAAAATTTTGCGGCATTTTGTGAAAATAGAATGTTTTTAAGAAGAAACTTTATTTACCTCAAGAGTTAATTTCAAGTATTTTTGGAAAATTAGTTTCCATCTAAAATGAAAATATTTAATAGTTTTTGGTTTAGTGTATACTAACCAAATTATTACTTTGGTTTGATTTTTTTATGTTAAACTTCTATTTGTTAAATACATTTTTATATGGATTATTTTAGGATGTAATGATGTTTAAGAAACCCATTTTACTCCTTGGGTTATGATGAATGATTTATGTTATTGTGGAATATGTAACAATTATTTAATTATGATATGGGTGAGAGCTATATCTCACTTCAATTAATTGGATAATTATTTATATCTAATGAGAGAGACATGTATGGAATGAGAAATGATCTTTGTTTGGTAATATAGGGCTGGAATGAGGAGTGAACTCTATTCAGTAATCGAATTTTTCCTTCATGATGGTATTGACAATTATCCTTGACTTATATGAAATGTATTTCTACGATTATGTGTATTCCACAAAACTTTATGTCTTATTTTATGACTTTTGGGATTTCGTTCATTGATTTTATTGAACTTTCATGATTTATCATATGGAATGATATCATGATCTTTCATATGGAGGATAATATTTTTAAATATTATTTTCTTATGTCTTATGATTATGATATTACATATATCTCTATTTTATACTCATACTGAGTATCTAAACTCACCCATTCATATGTTTCTTCTCCCTAGGTCGTGAATAAACGTTTTAAGTAAGATATTTCCAAAAGGTGTGTAGTTTTGAAGAAATAAGTGGGAGAAAATGAAGATGTCTTATCAACTAATTGTTCATGTTTCACAGTTTCTAGAGACACTATACCTATATGTTATTATCATTTATTTGATATATTATATAATGAATATTCTTCAACCTTGAATTAATATCAATGTATGTATTTTATGGTTCATTATAGTTGGTTTCATAGCCAAGGTATTTTTAACCTTGGAAACTAGGATGAGAAAACCTTAGTAATAACCCAAAGGATATTTTGAAGAATAGGTTACAATCCTAGTGTTTTAGAAGTAATCATGAATAACCTAGGATAAAACCTAAAGTGTCCTAAATTGTAATTTTTTTCGTGATTATGTGGTTTTTCCATTATGATTATTTTATCTCAATCTATGCTTCTTGGTTTTAGTTAGTGTCTTTAACCTCAAAGAACCATCCCAATGATGAATAAGATGGTAAATGTAATTATTGACCTCCTAATCACCCATATTTTATGGGACATGCAATTAAAAATCTTGTATATATTCTCTCCCACCTTTCTCATTATATAAATCAGGAAGTACTTCCAAATGATCAAATGAGAGAACAATATTCTGTTTAGTATTTCATGAGGCAATTTCCACTATCATTCAGTGGGTCTTATATTCCATTAGTGAATGAAAAATGGATCATTACTAATACAAATATATTTTAAATTATCAAATGTTTATAATAAGGAAAAGTTTTCTTATAAGTCTATCATTTGGAAGGTGAAGCTGATCAATGGTGGAATATTATTAAGAATACGAGGAAAACACATGAAATTGAATCCATAAAATGTGACAAGATCTAGAAATTAGTTTTTCAATAAGTACATTCCTCATATTCTTCGATCAAAGATGGAGAATGAGTTCCATGAACATGACAAAAAGGAATATGAATCTTCTGAAACATATGATTTATTTAGAAGACTTGAAAGGTATACTTCTAGAATTATAATCCTACCTGAGAGTAAAATTGATCATTTTTTTTGTGTCTTAAGAAAATTCTAAAAAGTGAATTAACCATAACAGAATTTAATAGCTATGAAGAAATCATTTGATGTGATATTAACGTTGAGGTAGAGATTGGAGTAACCCATTAGTCCCATGGGTTTGATAAGAAGATAAAAATTGAATTCAAGGGTAAATATAAATACCACACTGAAAATAAGATGAGTTTTCCCCTAAGATTAAAGTGTAGAAAAAACATAGAAAAAAATGTCTTAAAGGGACTAGTAACTGTTTAAGTATGGAAAAAATGTTATTGAGGAGTTTAATGATGATGTGATGGGAGAAATATGTCTAATGAAGTGAATAGAGAAAAGGCTACACATAATTCACTTCCAACACATCAATGTTATATATTCAAGGAAATCAGGTGTTATGCAAATCAATTCCTTAATCCATGGGTTATTGATGATGATCAAAACCAGAAAAGTCTTTAAGAAAAAGAAAAAGGCATGTAACATGAAGTCTATATTAGCAATGTGGAGTATGATAATGAAGTGGTGAAAGGTACAGTTACCATCCACTATAAATTAGAAACTGTTTTATTTAATTCTGGATACACCCACTCATTTATTTCTAAATAATTTGGAAATGTTTTCATTGTATTACCTCAACAATTTGATATTGAGTTAGATAAGACAACTACTAATGGAATAACGGTCGAATAAAAATTTTATAATTCTTCACTGGTTGAAGTTTCTAGGAATGTGATTCCTGCAAATCTTGTGATCATTCCTATGGTGTAATTTATGTGATTCATAGAAAGGATTGGAATTTTCTATATGGAGATCATGTCAATTTCTACTGAAGGGAAGTCACAGTTCATATTCCATATCAATATATGAACATATATCAATGAAATGATGAGTATGACCTTCTAGGGAACATTTCTCCCATTTTACGGGTATCTATTTTTATATATAAAGGTCATGTACCTCAAATGGTTGGAGGAGAAATTCATAATTAATAATTAACCCATTGTACAAGATTTTGATGATTTCCTTCCAAAAGAATTACTAGGTCCTTCGCAAAATTGTGAAATTGAGTTTTCAATAGAACTCACACTGGGTGCTATTCCAATTTCAAATAAACCATTTTGAATAACCCCAATTTAGTTGTAGTAATTGAAGAAGCAACTTCAAGTGGATCATGATAATGGATTCATATTCACTAGTGTGTTAACTTGGGGTGCACCTATTCTGTTTGGTTAGAATAATGATGGACCAATGTGCCTCATCATTTATTATCTTCAACATAACAAGATCACTATTATGTGCAAATTTCTTCTTCCATGTATTGATGGATTATTCGACCAACTACATAGAGATCAATACTTTCCAAGATTTATCTTCGTCCATGATATTATCAATTAAGTTTCAAGGAGGATATATCAAAGATGACATTAAATACAAGGTATGGATACTATGGACTTAAATTGATACATTTTCCTCTTACTAATTCCCCTACTATATTCATGGATATAATTAATAGAGTCTTTAGAGAATATCTTGATCAGTTTGTGACAATATTTATAGAAAATATTCATGTCTATTTGAAGAGAATGTAAGAAAATGAAGATAAATTAATAAATGTACTAAATATCATGAGAAGGAATAATATTTATGAAAAACATACCAAGTGTGAATTTTAACTCTTGAAAGTTTCATTTTTGGGTCGCATAATGTTAAAAGAGAAGATATATATGGATCCATAAAAAATAAATGTTTTTGAATGTTGTTTTAGACCAACAATGATAAATGATATCAAAAGTTTTCTTGGTTAGGATGGATGTTATCGATGTTTTGGGAAATAGATTTCTTTATAAACTAATACACCCACCAAGTTGACTCAGAAATGAGTTTTGTTCACATGGATGAAGGAATGTGAAGAGAATTTCATAGTTATCAAAATAAGGTTAGCCAGTGATCTTGTGCTCACACATCATTGTAGTGGAGAAAGGGTTATGATATATAGTGATATATCGAAAAATGGGTTGGGTTGTGTTCTCTTGAAAAATGATATGGTGATAGATTATGCCTTGGGAAAACTGACAATTCATGAGAAAAATTATCTAACTCCTAATTAAAAGTCATCTATGGTAATCATTGCATTGATGAAATGGAGACATTATCTTTATGGTGAAAGGTGTGATATTTATACTGGTCATAAAAGTATAAAGTATATTTTAACACAAAAGAAGTTGAATATGCATCGAATAAGATGGATGGAGTTGATTAAAGATTATGATTACTCAAAACATTACCACCCAGGGAAAGAAAACAAGGGGAAGATGCTTTGAGTCGAAATGACCATACTAGCCTATACATGGTGAGGATCACAAAAGATCCAATATTTAGGGAGTTGAAAATTTTAGATCTTGAAATTTTAACATAGGGGGGAAATACAATCCTTCTAAAATTACTGTTACACCATATATTCAAGTGAAGATTAATAAGGTATAGAAGGAAGATATAGAGCTACAAACAAATGTGAGAGTTGTTCCTGAATTCAACCTTGATTTTGAGGGAATAATAAGGTTCTAGAATTAGGTTTGTATTCCTCCCATACTAGAACTAAAAAAGAAGATATTCGATGAGGAACATAGTTATTAATTCTATATTCACCATGGAAGCACAAATATATGACTTGACCTAAAAGATCATTTTGGGTGGGATGGTATGAAAATAGATATTGGAGAATATTTCTCTTGGTTCTTAGCTTGTCAGCATGTTAAGGATGAGATACACAAGTCTAAGTGGATTTTACCACCATTACCCATACCTGAATGGAAATGATAGAATATCACTATGGACTTTGTTGTCAGACATACCAAAATATCTAAAGTCCATAATGCTATCTAGGTTATATTTGATCACCTTATTAATTCACAACACATCATTTATATTAAATAGGATTTATCTCTTGATCCAATTTACATGATATGGGTAAAGGAAGTTGTAATATTACATGAAGTACAAATTGCCATTATATCTAATTAGGATTCTAGGTTTACCTTAATGTTATGGTGAAGTATTAAGTAGGCTCTGCTTATAAATATAAGTTTCAAAACTACTAAACATCCTCAGAAATAAGATCAAACTGATAGAAAATTCAAACTATTGAAGACATGTTGAGAGATTTATTACGGGATTTCAATGGTTGTTGTGATGAAAACATTCATTTAGGGTAATTTTTATATAAAACAGACTTCACTACAATATTCAGATAGATCCATATAAATCCCATTATGTAAAGAAGTGATGAAGCCAAAATTTCAAAGATTAAGTTGGGAAATTAAAACATTAGGACTACACCTTGTTGATGAAATGGAAGAAAAGGTCAGAACTATTCAACAACACATAAAAGTAGGCCATAGTTGAAAAAAAAATTGTGCTGCCTAAAGAAAAGACCTAGTGTTTGAATTGGGTGATAATCTGTTTCAATGAATATCTCCCTAGAAGAGAGTAATGATATTTAGAAATAATATAATGCTCATCCCTAGGTATATTTGTCCTTTCAAAATTCTTGATTATGTTTGGAATGTAGCTTAACAGTTAGATCTTCCACCAAATCTCTCTCAAGTTCATGATGTGTTCATTATATATCTCTTGATAATTTAAATACCTGATCCATTACATTTACTAACCGTATTATTCATACCGCTGGAGCACGATCTTTCTTATAAAGAACAACTGATATGGATTCTAAATCATAAAGAAAGAGCTCTGTGAAACAAGAACAATCACTTAGATAATATTTTAGGGAGAAACCAAAAGTTTGAGGAACCTACATGGGAACTTTTTGACATTAAGAGGGAGATATATCCTCATATTTTTTGTAACCAAGTTACAAAATTTGAGGAAGTAATTCAGTTTAAGGGGGGTAGAACGTAACACACAAATTTTTTTATGAAATATTTTCTCTAAATAATTTTAATTCTCTAATAGTACACATTGATCTAAGTCGTGAGTTTAAATGAATCGTGAGATTACCTTAGTATAAAATTATCATTTTAACCAAGCCTTTAGGTTATCAATAATAAATATAACTAACTTATGAAAATGTATGGTGAAATAATTCACTAAAAATTATTTATTAAAAATATAATGAAATTATATATTGGTAATTTTTTATAAAATGAGTGAAATGCTATTAGTAAATAAAAATAATGAAATATATATGTTATATAATTATTAATTTTTTTTTATATTCATCCATGACTTTTTCCATAGGGTATTAATAATCCATATGCGATAAAAACATATATTTTTTAAAAGCACAATTTTCCAGATTTTAATGGAGAAACCATTTTAAATTAATATTTTTACACATTAATAATTATAATATGATAATATAAACATGTTCTTTGGATGAGTGATATAAAATTTTACTTTGGAAGAATTTTTAATATTTTTTATGATACCATTCAATTTTTAATTAATAGTAAAAACATAATATATATTAATTAGAAAACAAATTTTTTCATCAACAGAAAAATATGGTTAAATTGTAGTATTTATTATTTTTAATATATAAATACTATATATTTTTATCATTCAATAAAATTTATGTCATTAGCATAAATTTTAAATTGAATTCAAATGCAAAAACATTTCAATCTTGTACAATATTTTAACTTTTAAAACTCATTCTATCTTTCAGAAAATCGAATTAATTTGAAATTATTTTCTTACAATTGTTTGTTTTTAATTTTGAATAATTGATTCAATATTTGTAATCAGTAGGTACAAAATTTTTAAATACCAATATTTTATTTTCTGACTTCATAAATAGTAACATCGGTAATTTTTTTTAATACAGTAAATCAGTAAATCAGTTAATTATGGGAAACAATATTATAAAGTTACCCTCAAACATGTATTAATAAAATTCTGTGATTGTGTTTTGAACTAAATAATCCTTGGTTTTAAATGATGTACTTTGGAAGCAACTTGATTAATATTAGGACATTTAATTTTATTTTATTTAAAGAAAAATAAAAATGAGTTACTCAAAATTTAATAAATATATCATCTTGGGTATAAATTGACGAAGAATATAAATTAAATTTTAAATAATTTTTTTAAATAATTTTTTTTCTTTCACACGGTAATTTATTATTCATTTTTAAGTAATAATAAATTCACTTAAAGAATTATATTTTGATGTTGTAAAAATTAATTAATTGATGAGAAATCAAGAAAATAATTTTTATTAAAAAGTTAATAACCAGGAAAATATAAATAAACTTGAAATAGTCTAATTGGATGAGTATATATCAACTATAACCATCTAAGGTTCAAGTTAGTGACCTTTTGGATCATTATATTAGAGAATGTCATACTTATATTATTTTGTTTAAAGTGATGTTAATGTTGTCACATAAATAATCTAATAAGTATAAAATTTTAAATATTAAATCACCTAGATGAAAAATTATACTAAAAAATTTATTATTAAATATAGACAATTTATCTTTATAATTATATTTTATTTTTAATTTTTATTCAACAAATATGTATATTAAATAATTACACAAAATAGATGTGGTAATTACATTATTAATAGAGATAACAAATAAATGTTATTAGAAATATTAAATTAAATATATTTTGCTCTAATTATTATGTATAATGATTTTATAGATGACTTTGACCTCTTATAAATATAATAAAATTGTTTCTTCTAAGTTAACTTGTTATCTAATTTTTTTATAAATCAATGAATTTAATAGTGTCAAAATTGACACCATTGATTGTTTATCAAAAAAATGTTTTATTAAATTATTTAAAAATAATATTCCTTTTTTAAAAAAATATAATAATTATTATATGGTCGAAAATTTTCTGATTAATTGATTTAGGGTATAATTGACATCAAATAAGAAATCATTTCACCAATTTAATATAGAAATATTTGTTACTTTAGTTAGAAATTAAACTGAATAACTAAGTCATAATTAAAATAATGAGGTTTAAATTTATAGAAAAACTTATCTTAAATATATTTTTTGATGATATTACAACCCTGTATAATCTCATCTTTAAAATTGGGACATTTTGGAGGGTTTTTTATGAGTCTTGAATTTATTTTAAATTAATATTTTTGGAGATCCCAAAAGTGCCCCTCACCTCAATTATATAAGGGCACCTCCTCCATCACCTCTTCAAATAACATTAAGACTTAAGGATAGGACAAACCCAAAAAATTTCCTTTATCAACTTACCTAGTTTAATTATATAGGTTCTGGTATTCTTTAAAGACCAACTCTAGTGCTCTAATATGAGAATTAGATTAAACACATCGAAGAAGAGGTAATCTCCTCTACCGATTCCTTCAAACATATTTATTATTATACTTCATATTCATGAGTTATTTCATTATAAAGTAATAAATCTAGTATCAATTATATACTGAGATGTTATTATGATTACGGAACATTAATATACCACATTCTATCCATCCTACAAAAAAATCTCCATGTGTGCGTACTTTTGACTTACCATCTCCATGCCATGGTGTAATCTATTTTTCATAACCATTATACATGGATAATAATAATTATTTAAATAATATATATATTTTATTATTATAACATAATAATTATTCATAAATATTATATTCAATTTAATTCAATACCATTTAACAATTAATGGAATGACATATTCGCCAATGAGTACATACTACCAACCATCTCCACGATGCGATGTGATTAATTCTACATGATATTCATTATATAATGATTATGTGAATGTATAGAATGAATAAATATGATATATATAACGTTAATATCATTTTTGGAATGAGATAAATATTAATTATGAAGGAGAACTAGAAATTCTTCGACAAAACATGCATAATAAAATGATGTAGTTAATACCTGAATAACTAGTAATAATGAAAAGAAATTAACAAATGGATGGTAATATGATCAGATAAGATATCATAAATATTACTACGATTCTGAAATAAGTCAATGACATTATTTAAATCATTTTAAAGGAGGTTCAGATACATGCGATGGAAATCAGACCTAAAAAGTTAAGGGATAATTTTTCAATCTCATTATTCCCTGACATTGTTTATACATAAGTATTTACTATGGTATATTTATCATCCCCATCAATGTTTCCTAAATATATAATATTAATTCTATTATTATAAAATTTTAATTTAAATTTTACCCATTTGTTTATTTTTATTCATTGGGAGAAAAGGAATATTTTGTCGTCATTCGATTGAAGGTACATTTTGGATTTTGCAGCAAAAGTACGAGGATAATATTTTTTTAACTTATAAAGTATGTGTTGAGTCAAAAGTAATATATTATGTCTTCTCATTTATTTATGGTTTTAGGTTTTGAAAATCAAAAAACACTTTTTCTTATGTTTTGTTTTTATCTTAAGATCTGATTTTTAATTTTGTTACACTTACATATATTTCAGTATGATTTATCATTCTGTTACACATACAGATTTATCATTAAGATTTTTAATTCTGTTTTTCTTACATATTTATAATAACGTTTCTATGATACTGATTCAAATGTATAAGTGATATAGCTTTTATGATACCGATTCTGATGTATAAGCGATACCATTTTTATGATACTGATTCCAGTGTAAAAGTGATACCGTTTTTATAATGCTGATTCCGGTGTATAAGTTATACCATTTTTATGATAATGTTTGAGTTGTTTATTGTATTATTCCAATGTTATTAGATTCCATGTTTTTATTATAAAAACACTTATATTTAACATAACATCATTTCTGTTACATGAAATGATGTCATGCAATCTGTTTCAAACTAACCGTGGTATGTTTGACATGTGTCCAGGTCCCTCCGAAATTTAAGGAAAATATGATTGTTGGAGTGGCATCGACTTTTGGGAATATTTTCCTATAAATACAAGACCATTTTAGCAATCAATGTAATTTTCATAATTTGGACTATAATGTAGAGATTGGATGAACTTGATTAATGTGAATAATTTGTGAAGGGTTTTTAGAGAGATAGGCTCTTAAAAATCTAAGTGCTTCATGCAGATATCTGGAAAAACATATTCCGGAGTGAAAAACTTGTTCAGAGTCGCTTTGGTAATATAGACTTTATTGAAAGTATAAATCAAGGAAAATATATCCAAGGTTGTTGGATACCCTATATTTTGGGTTAAAATAATATTATTGTTAACTGTTTCCTAGTTCAAGTTGTTTTCTATTTATGTTTTAATCATAACCATGTTAATGTTAGAAAGTATAAATTTATTATACATTCTAATTCTATTACTCGGATTATATTAATGATCATTTACAATTTAAGGTAGAATATTTTCTTTTAGAAAATAATGCTTAAATTTTTATCTTAAGGTTGTAATGTTTAAGATATTTTTTCTTTAATAGGTTTTATAAATGTTTATTCAACTTTGATAAACTATGTTTTCTTAAAGATAAAAGTTACCCTTAAGAAAATTTTTTCCGTAAGGTTAAATAAACGTTCTTTAAGAACGTTTTAAATCAACTTTAAAGGTTCTAAAGGAATTTTTAAAGAATACAATTCACCCCCTCTTGTATTTGTGCATCTCATTAAACATATTGGATCCTAAAGTATGAACTGATTTTTACATCTTCATAACACCTTATTTCCTTGAAGATTACTCTCCACGATTTAATTTTTATTTTCATATAAATTATTTTCTTTCAAAATTTAATCAAATTTTGAGAAAAGAAAATGTTTTTGAAGAAGAATGTATATTTTTCCCCGGAAATAATTTCAAGTATTTTACCAAAAAATATTTCCATCTAAGATAACATTCTTCAATACGGTTTGTTTCAAGTATATTATCCCTATTATTCCTATGGTTTGACTTTATCTGTGTTAAAACTATATTTGTGAAATATATTTCATTCATATATATTATTTTATGATGGAATGATGTTTAAGAACCCCACTTTATTCCTTGGGTTATGATGAATGATTTATGTTTTTGTGGAACACATAAGAATTATTTCATTATGATATGGGTGGTACCTATATCTCCTTCAAATTATTTGGGTATAAATTTATATATAATGAGTGAGAAATGGATTTAATGGTAAATTAGCTCAGTTCAGTAATACACGAATAGAATGAGGAGTAAACTCGGTTCAGTAATAGAATTGTTTCACTATGATGGTCTTAATAGTTTGTCTTGACTAATATGAAATGACTTTCTATGCTTATGTGTATGCCACAAAACTCCATGTATTATGTTATGACTTTTTGGATTGAGTTTATTGATTTTTATAGACTTTCATGATTTATCCCAAGAGATGATATCATGATCTTTTATATACAGGATAATAGTTTCAAATGTTTTTTTTAATATCCCATATTATTATTATATGATTGTTATCTCCCTTTTTTTCCATTACTATGCATCTAAGCTCAGCATTTCATTTGTTTCTTTTTCCCCAGGTCATGAAGAAGGGTATTAAGTAAAATATTTCAAAATGGGTCTAGTTATGATGAAATAAGAGGGAGATAATGAAGATGTATTATGAATCAGTTTTTTATGTTTCTTAGTTTCTAAATACATTATACTTATACATTTCTACCATAGATTTGGTATATTTTTTAATGAATATTCATCAACATTGAGTTAATATCAATGTATATAAATTATGGGCCATTATAATTGATCATTTAAGCTATGCATTGATTATATAGAACATAACGAGATCCTAGTGAAGAACAAGCTCCCACTCCCAAGGATTGGTTATATATTTGACCAGCTTTATGGGGATACAGTCTTCTCCAATATTGATATTTGATCTGGTTATCATGAATTCAGTGTGAATAGAGAATTTATTCCAAAGACTATCTTTCAATCAATATATGGTCATTATGAGTTTAGGTTTATTTTGTTCATCTTGACTAATTCCCGTTCTATATTTATAAATTTTAAGAATAGAGCCTTTAAGTTCTACCTATCTGAATTTGTGGTAGTTTTTTATTGATTATTTTATGATATATTAAAAAAATTATGAGGTTTATGAGGATAATATATTGGTTATATTGAAAACTATGAGGAAGGAGAAGCTATTTAAAAAAATCATAAGTTGTGAATTTTGGTTACAACAACTTACATTCTTGGGGAACATTGTATCCAATGAAGGAATATCAATTGACCCTATGAAGACAACTTATATATATGAGTAGCCTCATCCTAAAATAGTAACACAAATTAATAGTCTACATGGAATAAGATTATATTATAGGAGGTTTGTGAATAAATTTCATGAATTTATAATCCGCTAACCAATTTATCTTTAAAAGGGGATAAGGTCATCTGGACTAAAGGGTGTGATGAATTTTCCAAGAACTAAAGAAGATATTGGTTAATAAACCTATGTTAAATCTTCCATATTTTATATATGGATTAAGTATTTATAATTATGCATCTCTAAATAGGATTGGGTACATCCTCATGGAAAATGAAATAATTATTTCTTATTCATATCGACGGGTGAAGCCTCATGAGAAGAATTATCCTATGCATGACCTGGAGATGGATGTAGATAGTTTTATTCTAAAAACTTAGAGGCACTATCTATATAGAGATAAATGTGATATATACACATACCAATAATGTTTGAATTATTTTTTCATGAAAATGGTATTGAACATGAGACAAAGGATATGGTTGTAACTTCATAAAGTATATGACTATTCAATTTATTATCACCCTGAAATAGTAAACAAAGTCACAAATACATTAAGTAGTAAAGACACTATTTTTCAAAAAATGGTGATAATTCAAGGAGATACATTAGTCAATGGCATAGTAAAACTAGACATAGGAATCATGAGGTAAGGAAAATCATCAACCTTGTCCCAAATTATTTCTCAACCATCATTACTAGTGAATATAATGACAATTGAAGGGAATAACCTTTTTAAAAAATTAAGATAGAGGTTATGAAGAATGAGTTATTTCCTAATTTCATTATTGATCAAGAAGGTGTAGTTAACTTTCATTCAAGGGGCTATTCCCCATCTATCCTAGATATAATGAAAGAGATGATGAATGGCACTAATAAATTTACATTCACTATACATCCTACAAGAACTAAAATATATTGGTAACTTTGTGATCATTTTTGGTGGGAATATATAAAAAGTATGATTGAAGACTACATCGTAGGGTTCCTAGTGTGTAAGTAGGTGAAGGTGGGGAGATGAATACAAAAAGGGGTATTGAACCCAATACCTATACCATCCTGGAAGTGGGAGAATACCACTATGTATATTTTCACTTGCTTCTGAAGAATATCCGAAGGATACAATATTATATGGGATATAGTGGATCATCTCAAAAATACTTCCCATTTCATCGCTATTAAAGAATATTTCTCCCTTGATAATCTATCCATGATATACATAAAAAAAGTGGTGAGGTTGCATGGGGTTCCACTTTATGTCATTTTTTATTACAATCCATGGTTAACATCAAATGTATAGTGATTTAATCAACATTATCTGAGTACCAAAATAAATTTCATTAGTTCCAATCACCCCCAAACTAATAGAAAATTTAAAAGGACTACTTAGACACTTGAGGGTATACTAAGAAGATGATCAATTGAATTTAAAGTTGGATGGTATCAACACCTTCTTTTAGATGATTTCTCATATAACAAATCTTCCTCTACAATTTCCAAATTGATCCATATAAATAACCATATGAAAAAATATGCAGAACTCCTACTTGTTAGGATAAAGTTAGTAAGATGCGATTTCATGGGCTCAATCTTCTATAATAGATAACAAAAAAGGATCATTCCATCCAAAAATATAAACGTGATCAGAGTTGGAATAAGAGATATGCTTAAAACCTTATAAGGGAAATCAAGTTTTGTATTGGAGAAAGAGTTTTCCTCTGTATATCATCATGGAAGAGAGTCATGAGATTTGGAAACAAAGGGATTCTTAGTCCTAGGTACACAGGACCCTATGAAATCTTTGATCTCATAGGATAAATGGTATATGATCTATAAATTCCCCAAAATCTATCCCATGTTTATGAAGAATTCTAAATATCTATACTGAGGAAGTACACACATGATCCCTCACATGTATGGAATCCAGATATGGTACAATTGGAACATGAACTCTCTTATGAGGAGAAGCCGGTGGGGATATTGTAGAGGAGAGACAAGGTTTGACACACACAGAATACACACATCATCAAATTTTGGGGGAGGAAATATTAATATGAATAAGTGATGTGGGAACATGTTGAGACAATGAGACACCAATACCCCTACCTTTTCTCAACTTATATAATGATTTTAAATTTCCAAGATGAAATTTCTTGAGGGGGAATAATGTAAGGACCCATACTTTCTAAATGATATTTTTTTCTTAATAAATGTTTATTACACATTATATCATACACATAAAATGTAAATAGAAACCATAAAAAATTTATCTTATAAAAAATAAACATTTCATTAGCTATCTATAAAACCAATTAAAATTCCAAAAAATACAACTGGATAAAAATATAAAATAGAAGAGCTTAAATGGGAAATTATTGATCACCCAGTCTACTAGAATCATCACCCCTACTTAAAATTATATATAAATGAAACATAATATTAGTAAACTAGGAAAAATCATAAGAAATCAACATAAAACCATAGGTATAAATTGTAGTGAATTTTTAGTGAAGGAATGAAGTAGTATTTATATGGTATAAAGGGAAATGTGACAGTTTTAATTCAACTATTATATGATAATTGGTCAATATGATCATTGATTTATATAACCATTGATCAATATAAATGTTGAAAATTCTACCTTTGGTTTCTAATTTTACATTTATAATAAGTATTTATAAGTAGTACTAATGAATGATAATTATTATAGAATGGAGAATTGGTGGCCTCAGATAGTAGAGTCATGTCGTTTGAATCCTATTTGTCTGCTCTTGAGAGGGGGTTCCATAAATGGGGTTCACCATTGAACAAGCCCAATACTAGATTCAAATAGTGATGATTGAACGAAATCAACTGTGGGAGAATTTTGAGTTAGTGTAAATTTCCTCTAGGTCGATGTTAGCGGTGGAACCACACAAAACTACGAACACCGCAAACCTTTCCCTTAGGGTTTATGTGGGTTTAATAAATGGATATGTGTTGGGACATTATTTACATAATGTGTAAATTCATTTTAATAAATAAAATTTTTATTCAATAAATATATTTTAATAATATATTTTATTTATAAAATATAATTTTAATTGATAAGAAATTGATCATTTGATTTTTCAGATGCAAATAAAAAATAATTCTATTTTTCTAGAAAATATATAAAAAATTTTAAAAACAAAGAATTTTTAATAGAAATTTATAATGAAATTTTCATTTAAAACACTTTTATATAAATTATAGATAGTAAAATAATAAAATAATGTCATAGTAAATTTTATATAAGTGTAAAAAATGTGATTGTAAGTTTGAAACTATTATTTTTAAATAAATAATGAAATTTGTATTTAAAATAAAAAATTGTAATATTTACTCTATTTTTATGACAAAATAAATATCATTTTTTAAATAAAAATATCAAAATTAGGTTAGGGTGAATTTATAATAATTTTATAAAATACTTATCTTATCTCGAATAGTAGAAAATAAATTTTTAGTGTTTCAGTATATTACATGAATTCATACTTATGTCATAATGATGTAATAATTAACTAAAAAAATAAAAGAACTAAAATATGTTGTTTTTTAATAATAAATCTATTAATATATTTTTTTCAAATTTTAAAACTATAAGTTTCTTTCAAATGTCTAAAAAAGAAAATTTTATTTTTAAAACATTACTTTGTGGAATCATTAAATTTCAATGAAAAATGATGTATTAACTAACAATGTTTATTTTACAGGATTAAATTATCATTAAATCTAACACGAATTTGAAAAAACATGAGAAAAAAACATGAGTAATATAATGGTTTTTCATTTTCCACAACCAAGTTTTCCAAAGATTATATTTGGAAATTATTAAACAATTCCTCCACTTTTTCTATAAATACCCATCCATTTCACCACTCCCCTTCACTACCATTCCATAATAAAACAATTTATAGTTTTTCCCTACAAAGGAGTCCCTGCAAGATGTCCTAAAACCCCAAAGGTTCCATCATAATGTTTTATGAACTACTCCTCAAGGTAACGAAAAATATCCATTTTGTTTTTCCATTCTTATTCACTTTTTTTATGTTGTATTTCATCCAATTTTCAAAATATTTTTTTCCACATTATATTATCTCATTACTATAATAATAGTTTTCTATGGGGTTTATACCTGTTTCCCTATCATTTTACCATTTTTTAAAACCATATTTTGTACCCATCGTGCTGTCAAATTTTCTTCTCAATTTAATATCATTTAATTGAGTAATTTTAATTTAATTTTTATTATAATACTATATCCTTTATTATTTTCAATGGTTATTCAAAGAGAATAAAAAATTACCTCTTTATTTTGGGAGTCACCTATATGAAACTCGCATTTTCTTTCATGGGTTAAAAATGAATTAATTATCATGTCTTTAATAAATTTTCTATGCCAAGAATATTTATAAGAAACTCGTTATTTATTCTCCACAAGTTATTAATGAAATGATTTATTATGATATATTGGGATACCATGAAATTAATACATAAAAAGAATTCACCCTGATATAGATCCAATTCATTGAGTATAGTATTTAATCTCTAGAGGTGACATGTTTTTTATACCATGGTGAATAACATTGATAATTTTAATTCAGGACACCTTGGTGATAATCCATGGTGATATGATTATGAATGTATCATTTAATTTTTTCCCCAAATTCCCATGTTATGATTCATGTTCTAATTACTATGACTTTCATCTTTCTTATTCCATATCATTATGCCTTATCTTTATATTGTTATGTCTCAATATCACATGTTATATGTGTCTTTTCTTTATTCTCTTACTGGGATTCATGTCTACCCCTTTCCTTTGATGTTGGTCCATATGTTATGTGATGCACTAAATATAACATAGGGTGAAAACATGAATATGAATTTCATATTGGTTTATAAGAATGTTTTATGATTTTATATACTATATACCAAATTTCCATGAAACTAAAATTGAAAATATCCACTATTTTTTACCATATAATGAATAGCTATATAATAAAAATCTGGTATAACTTACCTTAGAACCCAAAATGGTTACATAATCCTTATATATATATATATATAGTGTCTGTGATAGTTTTTTTTTCTTTATAGGAAAACCCATTTTTTTAAAATGGGTTAAGGATGGTGGCTAGACATTATGAGGTGTATATATGAGATGATTTTAGTGGGACACAGATACAACAGAGATGCATCAAAATACATGGGATTCCATGGACATGAACATTTGATCGGAACATTATGTCAGATTTATGAGATAAAGGAGAGGGATTTACTACACCTTTATATGATAAATGATATGGATGAGATGGATTCACTAACCATAATGTGATATATGAGATGGAAAATAGAGACACCCTACTCCCCGATGTGATAAATGATATGGATGGGTGGGAAACAATGACCTCATGGGTGATGTATAAAGAAGATGATCTAAGAGGGATGTACTAACCACCAATTCATCATTATACTATGAGTTGTTTTAGAAGGGAACCATTGAATCCTGATTAAAGTTATATTTGAGACGATATGTGAGGGAAAAACTAACCACCAAGTGATCATTATACCCTGGGATGCCTTGGAATTTCCCCAAGGATCGGGATACTGGACTTGACACTACTTCTATATTTTGTGATTTTGGTTTAGGAAGATGGCTCAACATTATGATTTTTATATATAAGATGATTTATGCTGGTGAAACATCCCACTAAGATGTATTGAAACATATGGGATTCATTTTACTTATAAAATGGATTCGACAATCATTCCTTATACAAGATATATATATATATACATATATGATAAATATGTTTTAATGTGCATTGTTTTTAATACATAAATATTTCATCTTTTTAAATGAATCTCCAATTTATTTCACAAGTAATTTTCTATGAACCTTAATGTTATAGTGTATTTGAAATCCATATTAATGATAATATTATTTCATTAAATATCTTCGACATATCCCATAAAGGTCTTCACATTTCATACTCATTATATACATACCCTAATTAATCCTTTCTTTATATCTTGTGGAACATAATCATAATAATGTTGGTCTAAGATGATTTGTATGGGTAATCTTGGGAGATATCAATTGAGAACCATTTTACATCATAAGATAATAATAAAGGTATGAGATTATAACCATAACTTACACTGTTCATACCGAATATATAAAAGATCGTAAAGTTGAGTCATAGAGTAAAGAAATATCATTTCAAAAGTCATGATTCATAAGAATTTTAATTTATCATCAATAAAAAAACACTAACATCAAGTCCTAAATGTGTATAATCATCATAAAACCATCATGATCCATAATTTATGGTCAGTGGATTTTTGAATCATCATAAATAAATAATGAACCATATGTTCATTTCATAGAAGTGTAGAATCATTATAAATCAATCATCAACAATAATTTAATATTATATAAGTGTGGCACCAACATAATTATAGAATGAATCTAATATTTAAAGGATACCCATGGAGATAATTAAATAATGACAAATTAGGCATTAAAATATGTTACCCATAGTGGATAAAGCCCATCGACTTGTTTGATGTAGTGTATCAAGAACATCAAAATGTTTCCCAAAGCGGATAATGCTCATTGACTTGTTTCCTATAGTGGATCAATTGCACCAAATTATTTCCCATAGAGTGTATGGTATATTGATATGTTTCTCATAATTATATCAGGATACATAATACATTACCCAATGTGTATTAGGGCTATATAATTTTTTACCCACTCATCACATAATTAAAACCATACATATGTATGATATATGATCATAAAATATTCACTATATCATTACATCATAACTCATCCAAATAAAATGGGTTTCATATAAATTTCATCAATTAAACATAGCATAACCCATGAGAATAAATTTGTTTAATAAGAATCTGATAATCATATTCATCAACCATATAGAGAAAGAATAAGAATGGTATCATTGGACCATATCCCCAATAAAAATTTATTAACATCTTGTAAGTTATCATAAGTGAAAATTATCTTAAAGGGGCACCAGAATATTTCTTGAGGAAAATAAACTTTCCACTTTAAAAATAACATTTAAAAATAAAAATATTTACCTAATATTAGTGAATTAATTTTACCTGAAAATAAACATGTTTAATTTTAAATTAAGTTGAAAATTAATTAGGGGTTATAATTGTGGTAAATTCCATTCATTCTGTATATGTTAAAAGAAAACATTACACTCACACATTTATTTAAAAAGTAATAAATTACATATTTTGGAAAAAATAGATGATTAAATTTAAATTCGATTTAAAAAAATTATCATCGATAAAAATAATGTAAAATAATCATAGGAGGATATAAAAACCATTCATTGTTTTTTTGGAAAACAAAGATTCAGAAGAAAAATAATTTTATACCAAATAGAGAAATAAGGTCAATTATCTTTAAAAAAACCTTTTTATATCTTGAATTATTAATGTGATAAAAATGAAAGTAAAAAATAATATTCTAAATAAATAACCATATTATAAGAAAATTTCATATATTTTTCAAATAGGGATCACGTAATTTCATCAATGGAAAGTCAAGAATAAAAAATATATATTAAAATATGATTAAAACATAAATCTATTACCACATTGGTAACTTTTGAATCATAATCACCATGAAATAAATAATTTTATATGGATATATAAATCATAATTAATTAAAGTTTGGGGGATGTTACACAACACATAAATTATAAAGGTGGTGATATGTTATGTGTCTTATATAAATAAAAGTGAAATTAAAATATCTTACATCAAGTATCACCTATTATTTTACATGTTACAACCTACTATGGAAAAATAAAGATTTATTATAAATTTATTGCATAACCATACTCATATATATCATATCATTTATGATTTACTTATGACATATTATCACTCTTTTATCAAAAAAAAATTTAATTATTGTTCTGGGGGACAATTGCTTCATTTTTCATGCATGTTTAGATTCAGTATTCTTGGTCCTCATATTTGATCATGGTTTCAAAATTTACAAAATTATAATCATTATATAAATATAATATATATTCAATATATATATACACAAGGATTCGACCATAAAATTTATTTATATTAAAATTAATAACGATATTACTGGAGATTGTAGGTTGTATGTACGCATGAATGATGTTTTTACTTTTCAATGGATGAAATGAAAGAAAGTTGTATAATAATTAACCTTTATATAATAATTATTATATCTTTAAAAAAATATATTAATCAAATAAATCATTATTACCATCCTTGTAAAATCGATATGAAAAATCAATCACATCTCTTCTTGGTTGTGGTAGTCTACGCATATGCATGAGTAACGTTAGTATTATCATATAGTTTGGAATAAAAGAAGCATGATTTGATATTATAATTAAAAAATAATTATTAATTTTATAAATGTAATATATAAATAAAAACCATCCATTATAGATGGAGATGAAAAATAATTTGTTTGGATATGTGGAGAGGGTAAGTCATACGTATGTACGAGTGACACATTCACATCCCATTTCTTATGAAATAGGGTGGATAATGGTTGTTTAATAATTATAATAAAATTTAATTTTATTAATTATACTAAATTTATATACTTACGATAAAAACCATAAAATTATAAGACGTAAATCAAGGATTAAAAAGGAAGTGGACGGATACACTGATTGCCATTTCGTTGAATCAACTCCTTTATATATCCTCTTAAGAATGATATAGAGGTTTTTTGGGAATAAAATGACCTATACAATGTGGATAAGGTTTTACAGAATATAATATTTTTTTAGGATTTTGTTTATATATAATTATTAAATGTAAAACCTGGAGATTTTATGAGAAATATTTTTTTTATTTCTTATGTTATACGCAAAGGAATCTTTCACTGCACACAACACTAGCGTGTCTTGCATTACAGGCAATCACGACCTTTCTTGATAGCGTGTGTAGTACTCAATACCGAGTTTCACTAAACAAATATAGGTTATTATAATAATATAAACTAGCTGTTATGAATATTATTAACTGAATTTTGAATTTTATAACATTATAATTCATCTTACACATTTTCTAGAATGAGGTATGAAAACAAAATCATTTTTTTGGATAAAAGAAGTATTTCTAAAACAATGCAGTTTTATAGCCTTTTAATGGCGCACCCATTTTTAAATATAGTTTCTGACATGTTTCTAAGTTGAATTTGACAAAATAAAATTATTCTTTGGAATCAGGATATAAAAATTTACTTTGGATAAATTTTTCATATTATTCTGGAATCTTTCATATTTTGAGGAATAGTAAAAACATGCTATATTTTAATTAAAAAAACTTTTTTCATCACAAGAATTTATATGGTTAAGTTATAATATTTATGATTTTAAAGTATAAATAGAAAATATTTTTACCATTTAATATAATGTATGTCATTAGCATTAATTTAAATTGAATTCATAGGTAAAAACATTTCAATCTTTGGTAGTGTTTTAACTTTTAAAACCTGTTTTCTTAACAACGGGATTAATTTTAAATTAATTACTGCATCTTCTGTGTTTTGAATTTTGAAAAATGGATTCCATATTTGGAATCAGTGGTTCCAAATTATGTTAATATGATACTTTTATTTTTTTTGATATTATGAATTGTAACTATGGTAATTTTTTTTACTACGGTTAAAGGTAAATAGGGTAATTCAAGGTTAAAAGAATATTATAATAATTCAAAATTCACTTGACACTTGTCCTAGCATTATTTTATGAGTATTGTCTGACCATGGACATCCTTGGGTCGATTTTGGGACCCCATTGAGCCACTTGGTTGTGATAATGACAATTTGGATTAATTAATTTAATGTAAAGTCAAAATTGACATTAACAAAAATATTTTAGTAATTAATTTTTATAGGGGGTTATATAAATTATATTTTCGACTATAAATATTCATTGAAAATATAAAAAGATATCCTAAATGGTGATATTTATTTTAGAATTTTTATACACCCAATAAATTAAATTATTTGTTACACAATAATGATGAAGTATTTACCTCATTAATAAATGATTTAAAAAAATAAGATTATAATGATTAAAATATTTTTAAAAACATGTCCAATTCTGATGGATGATTTTATTTCGACCATGATTCATCTTATTGTCATCTTTAATGATTTCTGGACCTTTTGAAACTGAAGATAAATTTATAATAAAATAATATTTTCACACTTTCCAAAGGTGCCCCTCTCCTCCCTTATAAAAGGGTACCTCTTACCTCTCCTCCTTACACCACTTTGAGCCTTCAAGAACATCCAACCCCTTCCAATATATCTTCTTCACTTCCCTAGAAACATCCTAGTGGTCTTGGTATACTTAAAAGACTAATCTTAGTGCCCTAAGAAGAGATTTCAAAGAGGCGTGTCGAAGAAAAGGTAATATCTGTTACCAATTATTTCAAATTTATTTATTCTTCTACATCTTCTTCTTTAGTTGTTTCATTGTGAAGTAATAACATCCATATCAGTTGTATACTGATATGTTATTATAAATATGAAACAACCCTATTTCACCTTCGATCCATCCTACAGAAAATGAAATCACCGCGCGTGCGTACGTACGGAATACCATCTCAACGCCGTGGTGTAAACTATTTTCCACAAACACCTTAAATGGATGGGTATAATGGTATAAAGTATAACTATATATGATTATTGTAAAGTTATATTGATTCTGAAATAGTATACATACACTTCAATACAATTCCACGATCATGGGAATGATATCATCGCTCGTGCGTACGTACGGTCTACCGTCTCCAAGACGTGAGGCGACTCGTTCTACATGATCTTCATTGCATAATGATTATATAAATTAATTGAATAAATAAATATGATATATATTACACTAATACCATTCTGTAAATGAAGTTTCTATAACCAAAAAAGAAGAATAAGATTTTTTTCGACAAAACACACATAAGAGCATAAAGCAATAAACAACCGAATAACAAGTAGCAATGAAATATTACTAATAAGAATATAAGAATATGGTCATATATGATATCATAACAATGAGTATGATTTTGGAATAAGTCAATGACATTATTTAAATCATTATACAGGAGTTTGGGACACGTACAAAGCATATCGTACCTAAGGTAATGGAAAATCTCACAATATCATTTTTATCTTTGATTGTTTATACTTTGGTATTTACATGGGTGTATTTTATCATCCACATACATGCTTAATCAATATGTAATATTATTTATAACCTCCTAAAATTGTTTAAATCCAATTTTACCCTTCGACGAGTTTTTAGTAAAGGATATAAAGGAATCTTTTGTCGTTTTTCGTACGAGGTACATTTTGACTTTTCCAGCCAAAGTATGAGAAGAATGTTTTTTTAACTTATACGGAATAAATGGATTTTTAGAAAATTATTTCCAAGAATATTCCTTTACAAGTTTTCAAGTTTATTTTTAATCAACTTCTTTTAGTTTAAAATTGAATGACATGTTAAGAAAGAAATTTTTTTTTGTAGTAGAATGGATATTTTCCTCAAGAACTGAGTTCAAGTGTTTTATCAAAATTATTTTCCATATTAGATAATATAGTGTTATGTTTCTATCTTTATTATTATATTGATTTTATTATGTTGTGATGGAATTATTTTTATTAATTCCTTTATCTTATATGAATTGTTTTATGATGTCACGATGTTTAAGAATCCCATTTTTATTACTTGGGTTTTGCTATGATGTATGATTTATGATTTTGTGGCACACATAAGAATGGTTTCATTATGAGATGAGTGGGACCTATATCTCCCTCAAATTCATTGGGTAAAGATTTATATCTCATGGGATAGACATGGATAGAATGGAAAGTTAAACCGGTTCAGTGATACAGGACTAGAACGAGGAGTGAACTCAGTTCAGTAATGGACTTTGTCCTCTATTATGGTCTTGGAAAAGAGCCTTGACTAATATGAAATGATTTTCTATGATTATGTGTGTATACCACAGAGTTTTATGTTTTAAGTTATGATTATTTGGGATTACTTTTCATTACTATTGTTTATCCCATGACATGATATTATGAACTCTTTTGCGGGTTAAGATTTTCAAAATGTTATGTTCTTATGAGTATGATAGGACTGATATTTCTTTTGTTTACCCTTACTGAGAATTTGTGTAACATCCCAAGTAAGTAATGAATAATAGATATTTTTATCTATGTCTATTAATGATCAAGATAGTGTTATAGAGGCTTAAAATGAAAATAAATACAATCTTATGCATGGAATACACTAATATTCTTAAAAGATTGTTTTACTGCCTTTTGATGGAAAACCATTTTTGAATCTATATTTTGACAATTTTATAAACTATGTTTGTCAAAATAAACTTATCCTTTATGATTTGGACATTAAAATTTACCTTGTGTGAATTTTTGGTATTTTTCTGACAATGTTCATTTTTTAATGAATAGTGAAAAATACTGCATTTTACATCAAAACTGCTTTTTAACCTAATTTATTTATACTATTAGATTATGTTTTGAATCGGTTTTGAAGTGAAATTAGAATATATTTTTACCATTTTATCCAATGATGGTCATTGGAATCAATTTCACTTTGAAATTAGACTTAAACTGGTGTCAATCTTTTGATACTTATTGTTTTGTCAAAACACGCTTTTTCCTCTGGTAGCGGGAATTAATTATTAAATTAATTAATGTGACTTATATGATTTTAATTTTGTAAAATAGACTTCATTTTTGAATTCGGAATATCAAATATAGCTTAGGGTGAATTTTTGGTAATTTTCTGAAAAACTTCAATTTTTGATGAATAGTGAAACCACTAAGTGGTAATCAAGCAAACTGATTTTTCAGTTAAATGAAAGTTTACCGCTAATTTGTATTGAATTTTAAAAATCCGACATACATGGTTTTCATTAGTATGTAAAATGTGGTTCAATGAGATTATAATAATTTTTTGGTGAATAGTAACTTATTAAGTTCTTAATCACGATTAGTGGTAATTAGGGTAGTTTAAGGTATAAATCATACTTTAATAAAATGAAATGACCTAGACACATGTCCCAACCTCATTTTTTGTGTCATGGCCGACCATGAAATTCCATGGGTCAACTTGGGGACCCCATGGATCCACTTTTGTTGGGAAATGACATAAATTACTTTTTATTTAATGTTAAAGTGAAAATGACACAAACATAATATGTTTTACGAAAACAATTTTTAAGTGGGGTTATACAAGTCCAAATTTTGATTATAAATAGTCATTGGAAAGATAAAAATATTTCCTACATCATAGTATTTTATTAATGATTTTTAGACATTAAATAAATTAAATTATTTATGATATAATAATGATGAAACGATGACATCATTATTTGACGATTTAAATAAAATGGGAAGATAATGTAAAATCTATGAACTACACATGGCCAAAACCAATTGGATGAGTGGATTTAGAACCCTTATCACCTTATCCACGAATTATATCAATTTGGGACATTTTAAAACCGAAACACCTTTTCAAATAATGTAATATTTCTTTACTTTCCAAAAGTGCCCCTCCTCTCTTCTTATAAAAGGCCCCCAACTCTACCTCATTTAACACACTCCTCAAGCCTTTGGCTCAGCCAACCCCTGCCCATTTACTCTCTCCACATCCCTCTCCTCATCCTAGAGGATTCCCTTTGGGTATAATCCTTTCAAAGGAAGCCTTTAGGCTCAAATCAAAAGGAGTTACACTTTTTAAGGTAATTCATTCTCTAATGTTCATTTGTTTTATTTTGCTTCTCCAACCCCCTAAACTCTTTTTATTTACATATTTTGTAACAACACCAGTATCTTAAATATACAAGGATGTTGTTATAATATTTATTTGAGCTACACTCTCACACAACTACATCAAATGGTTAAAGAACATACGGTTTCCGTGGATGGAGAAATTCTGCCTCCCGAAACGATGATTGGTCAACACTCATTTAACACCTTCAAAGGTGGCCATTATGATGTCACTATTTTCATATATGATATATAATATGCTTATGTTTTCCTTAAGCTTCTGTTTTTTTCATTTTGGGCATACCTTTATGGTTTCCATTATGGGTAAAACACGATATCTTCATTTTAGGAAGTGCGGACTACCGCCCCCTAAAAGTGATTTGATTCGTTAATACCATATGTGGGATGTGTAAAGGATAAAGTTAATGATATTATATATGTTATTATACTGGAATTATAATATACTCTTATATCATTATGATTCCATTCCAGAAAATATGAAATAGAAATGGAAGTAGCGTTCATGCGTACGTACGGCTTACCGTCTCCATGAACGGTGCATTTCATTTCTTACCTCTAAATGTGATGTAATATTATAAATTCATGTATGTACTGAATATATATGACATATATGATATCTACATCATGAATACCATTCTGGATATAGTGAACCTTTGCCCAAATTAACAACATGTAAGTGTAAGAAGTCTATTTTAGACTTAAGAACCAAATACCGACAAAATAAACATTATTAACTTAACTGATTACATGATGTTCATAACATGGTATAAAAGGAATAATGAACTTGAAAAATATTCATAAGAAAGTAGAGATTAACTCAAGTCTATTATTCAGGAGATTAAAGAACGGTCGGGTCAAGTCGAATACGAGGTATGGGACTTCGTCTCAATCTCCTTTCATTGAGGTATATTTTATTTTATACACAACTTTCTTTTATACGGTGTATAAACCCCTTTGACTTTTACGTTTATTCAAAAGGAATCTTTTTTATAAGAAGCGTTTACTAAACGACAAAAGGGAATGTTTTTGTCTTACGTATGCGGCGACAACGACTTCTCCGCCGTCGTGACGGTTATTTGAGTTTCGGCTTCCTCTACAAGCCATACCTTCTTTTTAAAAGAAAAATAAATACCATGTTTTACTTTGGTATTGAAAATGGTTTCCATATTGTTTTTATTATATCAATGTGTTGTATTGATATCTCGTGATTGAAATGTGGAAATGTTATGTTTCCTTTATTCATGTTTTATGTGATATGATTATGTTATGGTTCTTGGGCATTATTATGAAGACGGGTGGTTCCGTGATAAACTAAGGGCGGGTGAGCCCGTTATAGCTCTCCAATGCATTGGGTAACGCGAAGGAGTGAAATTTTAAGGTTTCTCCGAAGAGATTTTAGGGAATATACTGTGATGGGTATTCCAAACGTAACCAAGAGGGTTACTCCCTACGTAAGAATGTTATGAATGCCTCAAGTTACCTTTATGTCTTATGATTTCTATGATTTATTCATGATTTGATGAGGTATGTTAAAGTGATTATGTTTTATGGGTAAAGTATGATTTCACTCTTATGTATGTATGTACCCATGTTTCCTTTCCATGTTTTTATAACCCATACTGAGTTTTTATGCTCATCCCAAGTTTTTGAAATGTTTTTCACAGGTCAAGGGAAAGGTACATGATAAGATGATAGAGTCAAGGATGTGTCAAGAAATAATCCATGTTTTATTTTAAATGTGTTTCCATTGATGGGAATGAAGAATACTATCTTTATGTAACCACTTTGTTTATATGTGGAATGTAATGCATGTTTTATGATCTAATTCTCTAAAACTCTAAACCCAAAAAGATCCTCAATGTGTAATCTTGTAATAACTCAAGATTAAGTAAGGTTTAAGGCTGGGGCCTTATAGTTGGTATCAAAGGTCGGTTTAGATAAATTTAGGAGTTATAATTCTATTAAATTATTATCCAAAAATATTTTTTTTTTGAAATGATATAGCATTTAAATATTACCATGTTGCTTCATCTGAGACATGTTTGTTCAGAATGGTTTTCCGCAGAGGAAACAGGGAAGCAGTGTTAGGAAGGCATAAAGAAGGAAATAACCTTTGGAATCAGCATCCAGAAATGGTCAGAATTGGAACTGAACAGTTTTTTACAGTAATGGCGCAGTTGACTCAAGCGATAAATGGCGGTGGTATCCATACACGAGATCAGCCAGACCAACTGCAGAGGAACAAGTCAGTGGTGGAACATTTCATGAGGCAACATCCACCATCATTCAGAGGATCATCTGACCCTGTACTAGCTGAAGGGTGGATTAAAGCACTGCAGAAGATTTTTGATGTCATGGGGTGTTCAGACAATCAAAAGGTTAGTCTTGCTATTTACCGTTTGGAGGGTGAAGCAGATCAGTGGTGGTCTATGGTTAAAAATATCAGGGATGCCGATGAGATTGATGCTCTTGACTGGGATGAATTCAAAGGTATGTTTCTTGAGAAGTATTTTCCTAAGGCTGTTCGACATAGGATGGAAAATCAATTCTTGGGATTGAGGCAAGAGGAAGACTCAGTGGCTGCTTATGAAGAAAGGTTCACTCGATTGGCAAGGTATGCTCCAAATTTTATTCGAGACCTTGATAGAAAAATCAATCATTTTTACTCAGGATTAAATCCAAAATATCTAAGGGAATTAGCTTCTCGTGAGTTTAAAAGTTATGAAAAGCTTGTTCGATGTGCTGAGAAGGTAGAAATGGAGTTTGCCGATGACCAAGTGTTCTATAACAACCAGCAGAAGAAGAGACCGAGGTGAAAGGAGAAAGGTAAGAATTCTTCAAAAAAGTCTGATGGTAAGAGAACTAAGTTTCCAGTTTGTGATAAATGTGGCAAAAGGCATGCTGGGTAATGTCTTCTGAATTCTGGGAAGTGCTACCGATGTGGTAAGATGGGACATAAGGCTCGTGATTTCACTGAAAAGAATCAAGGTGAAGGTAAGAACAAATTTCATTTACAGTTAGTGAAATGTTATAAGTGCAATGAGATGGGTCACTATGCAAACGAGTGTCCGACAAGGAGCTTGAGTGATGGGAAGCAGTTAGACTACAAGCAGAAAGGGGTGGTGAAATCCTTTGCAACTACTTCAGCAGATGTCGGGCCATCAAATGATGTTGTATCAGGTACTTTGTTTGTTTTTTCAGATTATGACAGTGTGTTGTTTGATTCGGGGTCTACACATTCTTTCATCTCTGAAATATTTTCTAGTAAAATGGGAATACCATCTCAAGAAATGACTCCTGAACTTTTGGTAAAAACACCTGGGGGAAATGTCGAGGAAAAAAGAATTTATAAGAATCTTCCTATCCTTATCTGTGGAAAGAACCTACTTGCAAACCTTATTGTTCTACCTCTAGTAGAGTTTGATGTTATCCTGGGTATGGATTGGCTCTCTATTTACCATGATAAGATTGACTGTAGAGCTAAAGAAGTTTCTTTTCAGAAAGAATTTCAGTTTGTTTACAAGAATGAACCCTTACTTTTGATAACATATCAAGAGGCCGAGAAACTTGTAAAAGATGGAAATGAATGTTACCTTGCACACGTCGTTGAAAATAAAGGAACTGTTCAGATTAATGATGTGCCAGTGGTAAATGAGTATCCTGATGTTTTTCCTGATGAGTTGCCTGGAATAATACCAGATCGGGAAGTTGAGTTTACTGTTGACTTAGTTCCTGATGCTAAACCAATTTCAAAACCCCCTTATCGAATGGCACAAATTGAACTTTTAGAGTTGAAGGAGCAATTGCAAGATTTATTAGAGAAAGGTTTCATTAGACCTAGCACATCACCATGGGGTGCTCCTGTTTTATTTGTTAAAAAGAAAGATGGTTCTATGAGACTTTTCATTGATTATAGAGCCTTGAATAATATCACTGTTAAGAACAAATATCCTTTTCCTCATATCGATGATTTGTTTGATCAGCTCCAGGGAGCTCAGTTTTTTTCAAAGATTGACTTGAGATCGGGGTACCATCAGCTGAAGGTAAAAGAGGCAGATATTCCGAAGACCGCGTTCCGTACGAGATATGGCCATTATGAATATGTAGTAATTCCTTTTGGGCTAACCAATGCACCTGCTGTATTCATAGACTTAATGAATAGAATTTTCCATGAGTTCTTGGATAAGTTTGTGGTGGTTTTCATTGATGATATTTTGTTGTTTTCTAAAAGTAAAGAGGAGAATGAAAAACATTTAAGGGTTATCTTTCAAACCTTAAAAGAAAAGAAACTGTATGGGAAATTCAGTAAGTGTGAGTTTTGGTTGCAACAAATTTCTTTCCTTGGTCACATTGTTTCTAAATATGGAATAACTATTGATCCTGCAAAAACAAAAGTTGTGGAAGAATGGCCAAGACCCACAAATGTAACTGAGATTCGTAGCTTCCTTGGTTTGGTGGGCTATTACCGAAGGTTTGTTAGAAATTTTTCACAGTTATCTAGTCCAATGACTAAGCTAACTCGGAAGGGTGTTAAGTTTATCCGGACAAAAGAATGTGATGATTGTTTTCAGGAATTGAAAAGAAGATTGGTGAATGCTCCAGTTTTGGCACTACCTTCCAGGAATGCTGAGTTTGTTATATACAGTGATGCTTCATTGAAAGGACTTGGTTGCGTCCTAATGCAGAATGATCAGGTAATTGCTTATGCTTCACGACAGTTGAAAACTCATGAGGTAAATTACCCTACACATGATTTGGAATTATCTGCTGTTGTTTTTTCTTTAAAAATTTGGAGGCATCATTTGTATGGAGTAAAGTGTGAAATATATACCGATCACAAAAGTTTAATTTATATATTCACTCAGAAAGAGTTAAACATGAGACAAAGGAGATGGCTGGAATTAATCAAGGATTATGATTGTACAATTCATTACCATCCGGGAAAAGAAAATAAAGTGGCTGATGCTTTGAGTCGAAAAAGTAATGCTTCATTAACAATGTTGCGTTTGGAACATGATCCTTTGGTTAACGATTTGATGAACTTTGGCATAGAAGTTGTTGGTGCAGGAAGTCCTTCTGTTTTGTTTCAGGTATCAGTGAGATCTTCTCTATCAGATAGAATCAAGCATGCACAGAAGCAAGACAGTGAGTTGCAGAAAAGGGTAGAGGTGGTTCAGAAAGGTAAGTTGCCTGAATTCAACATTGATAATGATTGCGTTTTGAGATTTGGGAAGAGATTGTGTGTGCCTTGTGATTCACAGTTGAAGAGAGAGTTGTTATGTGAAGCTCATAGTTCTCCGTTTTCAGTTCATCCGGGCATTACTAAGATGTATAGAGATCTGCGGGAGTATTACTGGTGGGATGGAATGAAAAGAGACATTGCTGATTTTAATGTGAAGTGTTTGACTTGTCAGCATGTTAAAGCAGAGCGGCAGTTACCGAAAGGGATGCTTCAGCCTTTACCAGTACTAGAGTGTAAATGGGAGAATATATCCATGGACTTTGTTGTTGGATTACCGAAGACATCTCGAGGTAATAATGCAAGCTAGGTTATTGTTGATCGCTTGACCAAATCTTCTCATTTCCTTGCTATACGAGATACTTTCTCTCTTGATCAACTTTCCCATTTGTATCTTAAAGAGATAGTCAGGTTACATGGAGTTCCTCTCTCCATTGTATCGGATCGTGATCCTAGGTTTACTTCTAACTTTTGGAAAGGCCTTCAGAAGTCTTTGGGTACTGAGTTAAATTTTAGTACAGCTTTTCATCCTCAATCATATGGGCAGTCAGAACGAACAATTCAGACATTGGAGGATATGCTACGAGCATGTTCTATGGATTATCAGGGAAGTTGGGACCAACATCTTTCTTTGGTTGAGTTTTCATATAATAACAGTTTTCATTCCAGTATACAGATGACACCATTTCAGGCATTATATGGGAATCGGTGTCGAACTCCAGCTTTCTGGGATGAAGTGGGTGAAAGGAAGTTGATGGGACCAGAATTGGTAGAAGAGATGGCAGAAAAAGTTCAGCTGATTCAGAAACACATGAGAACAGCTCAGAGCAGGCAGAAGAGTTATGCGGATAACCGGAGGAAGGATCTATCTTTCGAGGTAGGTGATCATGTTTTTCTAAAGGTTTCTCCTTGGAAAAGTTTGATGAGATTTGGTAAGAAAGGAAAGTTGAGTCCAAGGTTTGTTGGACCATACGAAATTCTGGAGAGAGTTGGATCAGTTTCATACCGAGTGGCTTTACCTCCGAGTTTATCTCAGGTACACAATGGTTTTCACGTTTCGATGTTGAGAAAGTATATTCCAGATCCATCTCATGTTTTGAGTCCAGAGGTAGTTCAGCTGGAAGAGAACCTATCTTATGAGGAACAACCGGTCTAGATTCTTGACCACAGGGAGTAAGTGTTACGGAATAAAGTGATTCATCAGGTAAAGGTTTTGTGGAAAAACCACATGATTGAAGAGGAAACATGGGAATCTGAAAATGCAATGAGGGATAAGTACCCCCATTTATTCGATAAGTAAATAAATTGCGGGGACACAATTTTCTAAAGGGGGGAAGGTTGTAACATACCAAGTAAGTAATGAATTATAGATATTTTTATCTATGTCTATTAATGATTAAGATAGTGTTATAGTGGCTTAAAATGAAAATAAATACAATCTTATGCATGGAATACACTAATATTCTTAAAAGATTGTTTTACTGCCTTTTGATTGAAAACCATTTTTGAATATATATTTTGACAATTTTATAAACTATTTTTGTCAAAATAAACTTATCCTTTATTATTGGGACATCAAAATTTACCTTGTGTGAATTTTTGGTATTTTTCTGACAATGTTCATTTTTTAATGAATAGTGAAAAATACTGCATTTTACATCAAAACTTCTTTTTAACCTAATTTATTTATATTATTAGATTATGTTTTGAATTGGGTTTGAAGTGAAATTAGAATATATTTTTACCATTTTATCCAATGGTGGTCATTGGAATCAATTTCACTTTGAAATTAGACTTAAACTGGTGTCAATCTTTTGATACTTATTGTTTTGTAAAAACACGCTTTTTGCTCTGGCAGCGGGAATTAATTATTAAATTAATTAATGTGACTTATATGATTTGAATTTTGTAAAATAGACTTCATTTTTGAATTCAGAATATCAAATATAGCTTAGGGTGAATTTTTGGTAATTTTCTGAAAAACATCAATTTTTGATGAATAGTGAAACCACTAAGTGGTAATCAAGCAAACTGATTTTTCAGTTAAATGAAAGTTTACCACTAATGTGTATTGAATTTTAAAAATCCGACCTACATGGTTGTCATTATTATGTAAAATTTGGTTCAATGAGATTATAATAATTTTTTGGTGAATAGTAACTTATTAAGTTCTTAATCACGATTAGTGGTAATTAGGGTAGTTTAAGGTATAAATAATACTTTAATAAAATGAAATGACATAGACACAAGTCCCAACCTCATTGGTTGTGTCATGGCCGACCATGAAATTCCATGGGTCAACTTGGGGACCCCATGGATCCACTTTTGTTGGGAAATGACATAAATTACTTTTTATTTAATGTTAAATTGAAAATGACACAAACATAATATGTTTTACGAAAATAGTTTTTAAGTGGGGTTATAGAAGTCCAAATTTTGATTATAAATAGTCATTGGAAAGGTAAGACGATTTCCTACATCATAGTATTTTTGTTATGATTTTTAGACATTACATAAATTAAATTATTTATGTTATAATAATGATGCAGTGATGACATCATTATTTGACGATTTAAATAAAATGGGAAGATAATGTAACCTCTATGAACTACACATGGACAAAACCAATTGGATGAGTGGATTTCGAACCCTTATCACCTTATACACGAATTATATCAATATGGGATCTTTTAAAACCGAAACACATTTTCAAATAATGTAATATTTCTTTACTTTCCAATAGTGCCCCTCCTCTCCTCTTATAAAAGGCCCCCACCTCTACCTCATTTCACACACTCCTCAAGCCTTTGGCTCGGCCAAACCCTGCCCATTTACTCTCTCCACATCCCTATCCTCATCCTAGAGGATTCCCTTTGGGCAGAATCCTTTCAAAGGAAGCCTTTAGGCTCAAATCAAAAGGAGTTACACTTTTTAAGGTAATTCATTCTCTAATGTTCATTTGTTTTATTTTGCTTCTCCAACCCCCTAAACTCTTTTTATTTACATATTTTGTAACAAAACCAGTATATTAAATATAAAAGTATGTTGTTATAATATTTATTTGAGCTACACTCTCACACAACTACATCAAATGGTTAAAGAACATACGGTTTCCGTGGATGGCGAGATTCTGCCTCCCGAAACGATGATTGTTCAACACTCATTTAACACCTTCAAAGGTGGCCATTATGATGTCACTATTTTCATATATGATATATAATATGTTTATGTTTTCCTTAAGCTTCTGTTTTTTTCATTTTGGGCATACCTTTATGGTTTCCATTATGGGTAAAACACGATATCTTCATTTTAGGAAGTGCGGACTACCGCCCCCTAAAAGTGATTTGATTCGTTAATACCATATGTGGGATGTGTAAAGGATAAAGTTAATGATATTATATATGTTATTATAATGGAATTATAATATACTCTTATATCATTATGATTCCATTCCAGAAAATATGAAATAGAAATGGAAGTAGCGTTCATGCGTACGTACGGCTTACCATCTCCATGAACGGTGCATTTAATTTCTTACCTCTAAATGTGATGTAATATTATAAATGCATGTATGTACTGGATATATATGACATATATGATATCTACATCATGAATACCATTCTGGATATAGTGAACCTTTGACCAAATTAACAACATGTAAGTGTAAGAAGTCTATTTTTGACTTAAGAACCAAATACCGACAAAATAAACATTATTAACTTAACTGATTACATGATGTTCATAACATGGTATAAAAGGAATAATGAACATGAAAAATATTCATAACAAAGTATAGATTAACTCAAGTTTATTATTCAGGAGATTAAAGAATGGTCGGGTCAAGTCGGATACGAGGTATGGGACTTCGTCTCAATCTCCTTTCACTGAGGCATATTTTATTTTATACACTACTTTCATTTACACGGTGTATAAACCCCTTTGACTTTTACGTTTATTCAAGAGGAATCTTTTTTATACGAAGCGTTTACTAAACGACAAAAGGGAATGTTTTTGTCTTACGTATGCGGCGACAACGACTTCTCTGCCGTCGTGACCGTTATTTGAGTTTCGGCTTCCTCTACAAGACATACCTTCTTTTTAAAAGAAAAATAAATACCATGATTTACATTGGTATTGAAAATGGTTTTCATATTGTTTTTATTATATCAATGCGTTGTATTGATATCTCGTGATTGAAATGTGGAAATGTTATGTTTCCTTTATGCATGTTTTATGTGATATGATTATGGTTCTTGGGCATTATTATGAAGACAGGTGGTTCCATGATAAACTAAGGGCGGGTGAGCCCGTTATAGCTCTCCAATGCATTGGGTAACGCGAAGGAGTGAAACATTAAGGTTTCTCTGAAGAGATTTTAGGGAATATACTGTGATGGGTATTCCAAACGTAACCAAGAGGGTTACTCCCTACGTAAGAATGTTATGAATGGTTCAAGTTACCTTTATGTCTTATGATTTCTATGATTTATTCATGATTTGATGAGGTATGTTAAAGTGATTAAGTTTTATGGGTAAAGTATGATTTCACTCTTATGTATGTATGTACCCATGTTTCCTTTCCATGTTTTTATAACCCATACTGAGTTTTTATGCTCATCCCAAGTTTTTGAAATGTTTTTCACAGGTCAAGGGAAAGGTACATGATAAGATGATAGAGTCAAGGATGTGTCAAGAAATAATCCATGTTTTATTTTAAATGTGTTTCCATTGATGGGAATGAAGAATACTATCTTTATGTAACCACTTTGTTTATATGTGGAATGTAATGCAAGTTTTATGATCTAATTCTCTAAAACTCTAAACCCGAAAAGATCCTCAATGTGTAATCTTGTAATAACTCAAGATTAAGTAAGGTTTAAGGCTGGGGCCTTATAATTTGAGCTCACCATTTTGTATGTTTTCTTTTCCCTAGGTCAGGAAGAAGGATATTAAGTAGGATATGCCAAAAAGGGACTCCAGATATGATGAAATAAACGGGACACAATGTAGTTGATTTTATGAACCAGTTGTTTATGTTTCCCTGTTTCTAAAGACAGTATACCTATACGGTCCTTTCATGGTTTTGTTATATGTTGTAATAAGTATGATTCAAATCGGAAGTAATAACAATGTATGTAAATTATGGTTTGTTATAGTTGGTATCAGAGGAAAGGTATCGTCATCCTTTAGAATCTATAATGTGAAAGCCCTAGAAAGAACCCTAAGGATAAGTCTAATCATAGAACAAAATCTTAGTGTTTTAGGAATGGCCATGAGTAACCTTTGACAAGACCTTATGTGTGAAATTTTATTCTTGATTATGTGGTTTTCCTATTATGATTAGTTTTTCTCACACTATGCTTATTGGTTTTAGTCAATGGCTAGAATCCGAAGGAACCGTGTTAATTATGAATGCGATGAGCAATGCAATTATTGTCCCCCTGACCAATCAAACATTATGGGAGCTGGAATACAAAATCTTTTAGCCATGCTCAAATAACTTTCTCAAGCTATGAACCATGCAGGACTTCCAAACAAGAAAAGGAAGGAGCAACATCTGGTTGAATCCTTCATGAGGCAGTGTCAACCATCATTCAACGGGTCTTCTAATCCATTAGTGGCTGAACAATGGATTAGTACCCTTGAAATGATATTTTCAGTTCTACAATGTTCTGAACATGACAAAGTCATCTTATCAGTGTATCATTTGGATGGGGATGCTGGTCAATGGTGGAATCTTATCATGAATACGAGGTAAAGAGATGAAATTGAGTCCATTGAATCAAATGAGTTCAAGAACTTATTTTTCAATAAGTACTTCCCTAATATTCTTTTAAAAAAGATGGAGAATGAGTTTCTTGAACTAAAGAAAAATGATGATGAATCTATTGGTAGCTACGAAGCAAATTTTCCATGGCCTGTAAGGTACGCTTCTGGGATTATTATCCAACCTGAGAGTAAAATCGATCGATTCTTTAGTGTCTTAGAACCAAGTCTTAGAAGGGAGTTACCCATAAGGGACTTCAATAGATACAAGGAAATTGTTCGATGTGATCACAAGGTTGAGATTGAGATTGGAGTAACGCATTAGTCATATGGGTTTGATAAGAAGAGGAAAATGGATTTCAAAGGAAAATATAAACACCACACTGAAAAGAAGATGAGTTTTCCTTTATACTCAAACTGTGGAAATAAACATGGAGGGAATTGTCTTAAAGGGACACTAAAGTGTTTTAAGTGTGGAAAAGAAGGTCATCAGGCAGTTGAATGTCTAAATAATGGGAAGAAGATGTCTAATGATGCGAACAAAGAAAGTGATACACAAAATACACCTCCTACACTTCAATGTTTCAAGTGCAAGGAGATGGGGAATTATGCCAATCAATGCCCAAATCCAAGGGTTATTTATGATGATCGACTTCAACAAACTCTTAAGGCCAAATAAAAAGGAAAGTCACATACAATTCTTATCGGCGATGTGGAGTACGATAACGAAGTGGTGAAAGGTACACTTACCATCCACTCTGAAGTAGAAAATGTTTTATTTTATTCTGGATCCACCCACTCTTTTATTTCGGAAGAATTTTCTAAGGGTATCACTATATTACCTCAACAATTAGATGTTGAGTCAGCTGTAACAACTCATAATGGAACAATGGTCACATCAAAAGTTTATAATTCTTCTCCAATTGAAGTTTGTGGGAAAGTGCTTCCTGAAAATCGTGTGATCCTTCCTATAATGAAATTTGATGTGATTCTTGGCATGGATTGGATTTATTTATATGGAGCTCATATCAATTTCCAAAGAAGGGAAATCACATTTAATATTCCAGATCAATCTATGATCGTCTGTTGATTCAAGGATGAATATAACCTTCCAGAAGAAATTTCTTCCATATTATGGGTCTTGATTCTAATAAATTAAGGTTATTTATATCAAATGGTTGGAGAGAAACTCACAATTAAGAATACACCCATTGTATGGGTGTTTTATGATGTCTTTCCAGAGGAATTTCTAGGTCTTCCTCCAAATCGTGAAGTTGAGTTTAAATAGAACTCATACTGGGTGCTATGCCCATTTCAAAGAAACCTTATAGAATGGCTCCAATTGAGTTGCAGGAATTGAAGAAGCAACTCCAAGAGGATCTTGATAAAGGATTCATATTCCCTAGTGCGTCACCTTGGGGAGCACCTATTCTATTTGTTAAGAAGAAATATTTATCAATGAGACCCTACATTGATTATTGATAACTTAACAAGATCACTATCAAGAACAAATATCCTCTCCCACGCATTGATGACTTGTTTGATCAACTACGCAGAGCTCAATACTTTTCCAAGATTGATCTTTGTTCATGGTATCATAAATTAAGGGTCAAATTGGAGGATATACCAAAGATGGAGTTCCGTACAAGGTATGGACACTTTTAATTTATAGTGATTCCATTTGGTCTTACTAATGCCCCTGCTATCTTCATGGATCTAATGAATAGAGTCATTAAGGATTATCTTGATCAGTTTGTGGTAGTCTTTATAGATGATATTCCTGTCTATTAAAAGAGAAAGGAAGAACATGAAGATCACTTGAGAATTGTATTGAAGACCCTATGAAAGGAGAAGATTTATGCCAAATGTACCGTGTGTGAATTTTGGTTTAAAAGGTTGCATTTTTGGGTCACATAATCTCAAAAGAGGGGATATATGTGGATCCAGCAAAAACAGAGGTTATCGAAAGATGGCCGAGACCAACAAAAATAACTAAGATCCGAAGTTCTCTTGGTTTGGATGGATATTATCAATGTTTTGTGAAAGATTTTTCACGTTTATCTAATCCACTCACCTGGTTGACTCAAAAAGAAGTTAAGTTCGTGTGGACGGAGGGGTGTGAAGATAATTTCAAGGAGTTCAAAAGAAGGTTATCCAGTGCACCTGTGCTCACACTGCCTTGTAGTGGAGAAAGGTTTGTGATCTACAGTGATGCATCCAAGAAGGGATTGGGGTTTGTTCTCATGAAAAATGATATGGTGATAGCTTATGCCTCACGACAGTTGAAAATACATGAGCAAAATTATCCAACTCAGGATTTGGAGTTAGTTGCGGTAATCTTTGAATTAAAGATTTGGAGGCGTTATCATTGTGGTGAAAGGTGTGATATTTATACTGATAAAAAAAATTTAAAGTATATTTTCACACAAAAGGAGTTTAATATGCGCCAATGAAGATGGCGGGAGCCGATTAAGGAGTATGAATGAACAATTCATTATCACCCTGGGAAAGAAAACAAGGTGGCAGACACATTAAGTCGACAAGACCATGCTAGCTTATCCATGATGAGGATCACAAAAGATCCCATATTTATGTATTTACAAAGGATGGATCTTGGAATTATAATGGAAGGGGAAAATCTTATCTTTCTCAGATGAATGTTCAACTATCTATACATGTGAAGATTAAAGAGGCAAAAAAAAGAAGATGTAGAGTTACAAAATAAGGTGAGAAATGTTCCTGAATTCAACCTTGATTGTGATGGGATAATAAGGTTCAGGAATCGGTTTTGTGTTCCTCTAATCCCCGAATTAAAGAAGGTGTTGCTGGATGAAGCTCATAGTTCTTCATTCTCTATTCATCCTGGAAGCACGAAGAAGTATAGGGACTTGAAAGAGTACTTCTGGTGGGATGGAATGAAATGAGATGTGGATGAATATGTCTCTCGATGCATGGTTTGTCAGAAAGTTAAAACTGAGAGACAGAAGTCTAAAGGTATGTTACAACCATTACCCATACCAGAATGGAAATGGGAAAACATCACTATGGACATTGTCACAGGACTTCCTAAAACATCCAAAAGCAATAATGCAATCTGGTTTATAGTTGATCATCTTACGAAGTTGGCACACTTCATTGCTATTAGGGAAGATTTCTCTCTGGATCAGCTTGCCAGGATATATGTAAAGGAAGTGGTAAGATTTCATGGAGTACCACTTTCCATTATATCTGATCGGGATCCGAGGTTTACCTCGAAGTTCTGGAGAAGTCTTTAGCATACTCTAGATACAGAGTTGAGTTTCATCACCTCTTATCATACTCAAATAGACGGTCAGTCTGAGAGGAAAATTCAAACTCTAGAAGTTATGTTAAGATATTTCTCTCTGGATTTAAAAGGTGGATGGGATCAATGTAGTTGATTTTATGAACCAGTTGTTTATGTTTCCTAGTTTCTAAAGACACTATACCTATACGGTCCTTTCATGGTTTTGTTATATGTTGTAATAAGTATGCTTTAACTCTAACGTAATAACAATGTATGTAAAGTATTGGTCATTATATTAAATTTATTTGTATTAGATATAGGAGGGTTTCAGTTTTATAAGTTTGGGGAGGGTCACTCAAAGGACTTATTGAAATATTTAAATATTATAATACAATTACCTTGTAAAATGATACCAAATGACAAGGTATTTGAATAATAGGTTGTATAACATTGAAATATGATAAAAAAATAAAATTTGGACATGTTTACAAGGTTTTTTTAACCTTATCATTTTGGTTAACAACATAGTTAATCTATTTTAACCTTTACCACAATAATGTATATTTACCTCTTAAAGATTTATAATTTTATATATAAGGTGAAAATTGGATAATAAATGTAAAATGATGAAATTTTAAACTAGATATTATCCTAATTTTAGTATTTTATGATATTTATAATTTTTACGTAGTTTAATAAAAATATTACTCCAATAAAATAACATTAATGTCAATTTTGATACTATTCATTTAGTTTTACTTAAAAGACATAGATAAAAATATTGAATTAGAATATAATAATTTAAAACAATACTAGTATATCATATTCATATTAAAAATTTATGTAACACTATAACTCATTCAAATTATATTACTTATAATATTTTTAAAATTTTTATTTTTCTATTAATTGTTGTAAAACTATATTGTCATTGTATAAGAATTTATGGTAATTATATAATTTCTAAAAATTAAAAAAAAATCTATAATCAAAATAATTTCATTATTCGAATAATATAAATTTAAATTCAATCATGACTTTCCTTTTTCCCGATATGGTCACTTAATCCAAATTTAAATGTAAGAGAGTGACATGTTTAGTTTTTGTTTGCTTTAATTATTATATAGGTCATTTTTATGGTCTAGTGTCCCTTAATAAATTAAATTTAGATCGAATGGATATAATGGTATTATTTAATTTTTTCAAAAATATTTAGTATGAAAAATAGTGATCCTAATAATTATTTTTAACCTTGTTTAAACTGATATACCCTTTATAGGGTTGATAAATTTTTATATGGTTACTATTCCTAAATCAAAAAAATAAAAGGTAATGATTTACCAAATTTGATCATCCTAATTCCAAATATAGAATCCATTTTATCAAATTGAATTTATATAATTATGATAAATTAATTTTAAAATAAGAAAAAAAATGTGATACAACCTTCTTTTAAAGAAAATATTTTTTTTAGGTTAAAACTTAATTTCTTCTTATCTCATGTCTTGAAAAATATTATATAAATTCTCAAAAATGTTTTTGAGTTTATAATATTTAAAATTAATATAAAAAAATAAAAAATAAAAAATAAATTAATTTATTAAGATAAAATCACATTTTTCCTAAAAATATAATTTCTCAAAAAAACATCTCTTTTAGTTTGAAATGATTTTTTATTTCATTTATAATTAATTTATAACCAAGGTATTCAATTATACGTATATAAAAAATATATTTAAATAATTATTATACCTATTCTTATAACCCAACCCAATTTTTTGGATGTAATAATCAAATTAAATAATAATATTTCAGTAGAATATTGCTGTTCATTTAAACACATTTTTGTGTGTAGCACAAGATATATATGAAATAAAATTTATTTGTATAGTAATATTTCATAAAATATAATGGCGTTACATTATAAACCCCATAAAAATAATTTCTACAATGAAATTCCATCACTTTGAGATAAATAAATGACGGTATTTTTACTTCATTATATCATCTCATTCCCATATAGCTTTTTAGAATACATAATTACACCAGAGATCTTTTACAAGGTGAGTAGTCTTGTTCCATATAAATTTATGTCTATGGTCCAATATTTCTTCCAATTTATCCTTATATTATAGTTCATTTTATATTTTTATGAAAATTTAGTTCAGTATATGTGATAGATCATGTATGTACTTACCCATGATAGATACATGGAAGATGTCGTGAACCTCATAGAGGTTTGGTGGATGTGAAAAGATATAAACTACCATGTATACTCAATAAATAATCTCAATTGTTCCAATATAACTACTCTATAACTTTCCTTTATTTATAATTCTTATAACAATCTTCCTTAGAGAATTTTGAATAAATGACTTCTCAAGAACTTCAAACTCTAGATATTGCTATTGATTATCAGTATACCTCTCTTGTCATCTCTGATATGCATTGTTGTATTATTTCATGTACATTATTTTTCTACTATTTTCTCAAATATCATAGGTAATAATTGTTTTATTTCTAAAACATCATCCAAAAAAATTGTATTTCTACACTTCCATCCATATAGGGATTCATAATGATCCATCTTAATTCTCGGGAGAATCTACTATTGTAAGAAAATTTAAAAAAAGGAATATGTTTAGCTCAACCACCTTTGAATTCCATAGATAAAGTTTCCAAAATTAATTTTAGGGTTTGAATATTCCCCTTATACTGACCATCTATTTAAGGATTATAATAAATGTTGAAACTTTACTCTGTATCCAGAACTTACTGAAGACTTAGGGAAACAAATCGAGGTAAACCTCAGATCTAGACCATATATAATGGAATGTGGTTTTTCATGATACAGTAAAACTAATATATTTTTTATCCTAACATGATGATGAAGAAAGAAATATTCTATGATGGAAATAAAGTGTGAAAAAATCGTAAGGAAATAAAATATAACTATAATATCATTAATTTCTTTATAATATTTTGTTATTCCAACAATGAAATAAATGATGATGTTTTCTCATTTTCATTATATTATGGGTTATGGTTCTAACATTTCATTATTCTCTCATCATTAACAAGATTATATAATAATAATAGAGATAAAAACTCTAAAAAATATCCCTCTATGACATCCCAACAGAAATGATCTTTCATATCTCTACACATCATTATACTTCAAGGATAAATTATGATTCCTGAACTGTGATCCTCATTCAATATATATTTCATAAAATATTGTATATAAAGAACACTTAAAAGTTCCTAAATATTATCATGCCATCAAAATTAAGGTCGAATTTAGGAACTTTTCTCACCATCTTATATAGATCCATACCTTTATTATTCCCCTAGTTAATCCTCAGATGGATATATGGTTGAACATTTATTTGAGAAAGAGAGTATCTATCCCCTTTCATCTAGATTTAATGTTCAATGTCCTGAAAATACAAAAGTAATAGATATATATTAATCATCATTATGGATAAACTAGCATGACCTTTCTGACTGAGAGTATCATCCACCTTGCTCTCATTCCTAGGGTGGTATGTATTGATTAGTCATAATATTTTATCATCTCTAACCATTATATCTAGATAATATTGAGGTCTTTATTTGGGAATATATACTTTACACTTTTCACTATAAAGATTATTCATACATATATTCAATATAAAAATTACCACTTCCTAGTCTAAATAATTTGTCACATTGTATTTCTCATGAAAAATCAAATGGAGTGAGGTCTAAGATATCACCATCTCATTATTAATTAGGCTACAACGTAGCCTATTATTTTATGTGACCCTATAGATAAAAAACCCTTCACTACCACAGGGTAGTGTGTGCACATGTGCACCGACAAACATTCTCTTCAGCTCCTTGATATTTTCTTAACACTCATTATTCCATAATAACTTAACTCCCTTCTTAGTCAACTTATTGATTGAATTATACATTTAGGGTAAATTTCACACAAATCATTGGTAATATCTATCGAACCCATGAAAACTATGAATCTCAGTTATTAGGGGTAGTCGAGGCCATTACTCAATAACATCCATCTATGAAGGATCCATCGATATACCCTCGAATGAGATTATATAACCCAATAATGTAGCTTTATAAGGCCAAAATTAAAACATGTAAAAATTGTCATATAACCTATCCTTATATAGGGTCTTCATCACAATTATAAAATGATCATTATTCCCTTATTTACTCTTAGAATATATAATAATATAATCCATAAAGACTTCCAAACACTAATCAAGGTAGTCTCTGAAGTCTATTTATTAATTCAATGAATATATTAGGGGAATTATTAGGACTACATTACATCATTATAAATTCATAGAGTCCATATCTTTTGGGGAATTCCATTATGGATATATCATTCTGCTTGACCCTCAAATGATGATGTTGAGAATGAAGGAAAATATTTTAAAAGTATTGAGCTCTACATACTTGATAAAAAAATTAATCAATATGAGGTATATGATAATTTTTATTGATAATTATATGGTTAAATTATTAATGATAAATAAATAGCCACATGGATACATCTTTCTTATTAAAAAAAGAATAATTTCACCCATAGGTGACACACTCGCCCAAATGATTTCCTTTTCAAAATTATCTTTATGGTACTTCTTCAATTCATAGAACTCATTCTCGGACAACCTATATAGTGTATTCATAATTTGTATAGTCTTATGTATGAGTTTCATTGAAAATTAAAAGTCAATATTTTCTGAAATCCCATGAAATTTATTTAGAAAAATATCCACAAATATTCATGCAATAGGCATATCTTCTATGTTTAGTTTCTCCCCAACCATATGAGAAAAAAATAATTTTGAATAGGAATAATGTACCATAAAATGGATGTAATTTCCATTTGAATTTTATATTTTTCATCTCCCTTATAGATGAGGATAAGTTTGATCAGAATATCAAACTTAGCTTCCCCTCCATAGAAATTGATGTTGAATTTATATACATAAGCCTAATCCATGTATAAGATAACATCAATTTAAAACAGAGGTAGAATAAGATGATTTATAGGAACCAAATTCCTAAAAAATTAATATAGAGAAAAAATATTCACTTTAGTTGTGTCCATTGCACTAATAGATGTTTTCTCTAAAAACTCAACATCTAATCATTAATGTGGTAACTCGATTCCATTATGAAATTACATAGATATAAAAGAGTGGGAGGAACCGGAATTAAATATGAAGTTCTCTGTTCTAGAGTGGATGATAGGTTAATCATTCATTATTACATTCTAATATACCACTTTAGTAGTTATGATCGCATGAGATTTACCGTTTTTATGAATAAATTTTTTTTCCTTTGATTATAAATAGATTTTGGATTTGTGTAATGGTTGGAATAATGAAAATATTCCTTATATTCGAAACATTGGAATATTGGTGGTGTGTTATATGGATCCATTATTTTCTCAATTTCATTCCCCATCATATTTATCCATTTCTGAAAACTATGGGACTTATTATAGACAATTCACAATTTAATGAACCTCTTGGTTACATTAAATCAATTCCTCTAATGTTCCTTGCCACATTTATAGAATATTTATGGATAGAATATATTTCAACCATGATATTTATTTGAGTTTTCATCGACTCAATCTTTTTTTATTACTAGAACCATGTGAATGACGGTAATATCTAATTTCCATTTCTACCTTTAGTGGACAACAAATAATTTCATTATAGTCACAAAATTCATTTATATATAAATCCTTTTGGAGAATTATTTTTATCCAACCAAAGAATCAATCACTTCTTATCTTAAGGGTAATTATTAAATGAGAAGAATACCCTGAATTTTTTGTAAAATTTTATGTATAAGTAAAAATGGATTAAACCTATTTTTTCTTAAGAAAAAGGAATTCCTTACTATATTTATACATAGAATAATAGGGAAGTAATTATTGAAAAATATATTCTTAAACTCATCAAATTCCATGGATTTAATTTCTCCATCACGGCTCATGTTTTTAGTAAAATTCCACTATTGATATCACTACTAGAGATAGTCCCTATAGGCATGGTTTTTCTAAAAAATATGGATATAAGCCACACCTATAGCCATGGTTTTCCTAAAACCATGCTTATTGATCTTATTATAGCCATGTTTTTCTAAAATTGTGTATATTTTTATATTTCAAAGGATATATCCATGGTTTTCTAAAAACTGTGGCTATAGAGTACACCTTTAACCATGGTTCCTATGAAGCATGTATAACAACCCTACTCTTTATTACAAACTTAAACATGATTTATTACATAAAATTGCACATAAGAAAAATCTGAGGATCAATAGGTCTATTGTCTTGGAAAATTATGAACATTACATAACAACCTAGAACATAAAACACAACATATTTATAGAAAAATTCTTTTACATGACCATAAAATTCCTTCGTACATAACATTTCATGGGATAACATGAGGGCATGCACAAGAAAAGGGTGAGCTATAAATCCAGGAAAGGGAGTAAAAAATAAATAACATAAATAATATAGTACATGTTGGATATATTAATATCTATGAATCAAAAGATAAACATGAACATAAAGGCATGATAGAACGCGATTATCATAACATGGAAATGTGGCAATAACATTTAACTTGTTATTAGCATGATCCAAAGTTCATTTCACATGGAGAAAGAGTAAACCCTCATTAAAAATGAAAATTTAATGAGTATAACCTAATTTAAAAATAATTACCATGACTAAAACCTCATTTAACTTGGCTTATCCTGATACTATTCTTTACCCAATGCATTCGAGCGCTATTAGGGAGCACCCTTTATAAACATTTCATTTCATGCATAAGTGTGGCATGAGGATCATACAACAAGGAATCATTAAACATATTAATTTATTACATGATAAATAAATTTTGAATACATATATAAACCTATATAATCAATAAGTTAATTTTGTTAATGTTTAATACTCTTTATAAATAAATGGTCATGGTATTCACTAAAAAATAACTTTGACTTGAAAACCGCGGTGCAATTTCTATAGCATAACGACATGACATAAGAATTTTTAAAAATGACTAATGAGATAGAAAGTTTTTTCACATCATATTTATTGTAATTTAAATTAATGGGGTCATATACATACATTTCACAAAATTGTTAATGGAATTTTGATGCATAATATACAATAATGTGATTAATGTAAATGATGAGAGCGAAATCTGTTACAGAATTTTGGCATTGGAACATGGGTACATGGGAGAAACTAATGAGATATAAATGGGTATATCATCATAAAAACATAAATAGGTAAGTATATGGGAGTTGAAAAATCATTACTCAACATTTTTAATTGAAAATATAATTGCATAACAATATAAGGAAGCTGGGACATAATTGAGGATCCCTTACTTAGAATTTTGATCCCAAAGGCTTTAGAGAGGCTTGAGAGAGGATTATATGAAACTTGGGGCACCTTGGGTGGATTCTATAGAGATTAGGAAGTATGTTGGTAGAGATAAATATGTTTTTAGAGAAGATGAATGGGATATTTAGTGTGTTTATATTGGAAAATAGAGGGAATTCTTTATTATTCAGGTTTTGGACACTACACATTAAACTAATCAAAACCAAAAATAATACCATTGTTTCTTCCCATGGTTTATAAAAAAGTGGAGTGGAAAACATTATTTAATAAGGGAAGTGCCATAAAATTTTAAAATATTAGGCTTGCTTATCTGTTTGTGAGTCATACTCTCAAGAAAATCATTTTAAAAAGATAAAATATTTTATAAGTTTTGGAGGGTCCACTAAGGCACCATAAAATTAATCAAAAAAATATAAAATGAAATTATTTTAACTATAAAACATATATTAGCCTAATATAAATTTTATTTTATTACATAACTATTAACTCATTATGATGTCATAAAACACATTATATATTTAAACAGTATTTAATTTTTACCCAAAAATATAACTGTCTCAGAAAATTATGAAAAATTCACTGTTTGATAATTTCGATGTCCTGAATCCAAAAAAAAATATTAATTTTATTTAAATAATTTAATAAATATTTTAATTTTAAATTTTAAAATAAAAACTGATATTTATTAAAAATTCATGTGTTTTAAAAATAATAGTTTTCAATCCATAATAAAAATTACAATTGTATTCATAAAAATTATATAATAATTAATATTTAATAAAATGTAATTTAGTAATAATATTTGATTAAAATATTATTTAATTAAAAAATCCATTAATTAATCAAAATAGATTTCTCAATTCAATTTGAATATTAAGTAAAAATACTATGTGTACTTTAAAAACCATTTAAAAAGTAACAATAATAAAATGAATATAAATTATTTATACAAAAATAATGCACATAATCAAAGTGTTAGGTTATTGTTACATAACCCCTTATAACACCTATATAAGACCTAATGGTAAGGTGTACCATGGTGATATAATCTTGAGGCGACTCAGATAACATTACTCAAGTGGTAATATTTATTTACTTCCACTTCACAAATAGGTAGTTCTATTCTAGCATAATGAGTTCAATCCTAGCATGGTCTTGGTCAAGAGTGAATCCTAATACCTTACCTTCTTTATGATCTCTGACAAGTGGGATTCAAATAAAGCATTTCTACAGGATGATCCTATCACTTCCTTTGTCCGAGTGAGTTGGATTTTTTAAAGCCCTATATTTATACAAATCATGTGATCACTATTCCATAGATATATTAGCATTAGTAACAATTATTAACATTATTTTAAAATCCAGAAACATAAAACTAAGGAAGTGCATATGTCTTATATAACCATTTTACATAATAATTCATTTTATTAGATAAATAAGAATTTTCATTAATAAGAGGTTGGGTTGTCACAATATTCCCCCACTAAGAAATTTTTCCCTCAAAATATCGTTTTCCCACACTAAAATAGATGAGGGTAACTCTGATTTAGCATTTCCTCTGATTCCCACATTTCTTCTTCAAACTTGTAGTTTCGCCATTACACCTTGACAAGGGGCATTGTCTTATTTTGTAGAACTTTTTCCCTACGATCTAAGATCTTTATAAGCTTCTTTTCAGGGAAGAGTTAATTATCTTATTATACAACCTATGGATTGAGTATATGTGATGGGTTAGGTATGTACTTCCTCAATATTGATACATGGAATACATCATGTACTTGAGATATGTTCAGTGGGAGTGCTATTCTATATGACACTTCTCCAATCCGATCAAGGATCTCAAAAGGGCTAATGTACCTTGGATAAATATTTCCCTTATTTAAAAATAACATAACTCTCTTCCATAGGGATATGTTGAGGAATATTATGTATCTAACATGAATATCTAGGTATCGTCGATTATTATTACCATAACTCATTCATCGAATCTAATCATCTTTAATGAGTTTATATATGGTCTTAAACTTCTCCACAATTTCTTCAACCATTTCTGGACCTAGGAGATTTTTCTCATCAACTTCATCCCAACATGTCGGTGTTCTAAAACTCGTCCCATAAAGGGCTTTACAAAGAGATATTTTGATGATTGAGTGGACACTGTTATTGTAAGATAACTCGACTGGAGGAAGATTTTGATCCCGTCTTCCTTTGAATTCCATTAATAATTCTCTCAAAATGTACTCAAGTTTTTGGATAGTCTGCTCAAATTAGACATCAGTTTGAGGATGATAAGACGTATTGAAGTTCAGCTCAGTATTCATAGTGTGTTGGATATTATTCTAGAACATAGAGGTGAATCTGGGTTCTCAATCGAATACAATCGAAAATGGAACTCCATGAATCCTTACCACTTGTTTGATGTATATCCGTGACAGTTGATCCAATGAGAAATCCTCTTGAATTTAAATAAAGTGTGTAGTATTTGTATGATGATATACAAAAACCCAAATAGCATTGTTTTCTTGGTATTTCTCAGAAGTCCAGTGACAATGTCCATGGTGATGTTCTACCATTTCCACATTGGTACGGGTAATGGTTGCGTCATCAAATTAATCTTCTACCTCTCAACGTTCACCAGCTGACATACGAGGCACTACGATGTATACTAAAAAATATCATTCATGTTATCCCACAAATAATTCCCTTTGATATCTGGATACATTTTTCTGTTTCCAGGGTGAATGGATACATTCAAACTATGTGAATCATCCAAAAGTTCATTCATTAACTCTATATTTGATGGAACATATAGTCTTGTTCCAAATATCACAAGTCCTTCTTCATTAGCAGTGCACTGTGAGGATTTCCATTCTCTGACAGTTTCGACTTTCTTTTGAATTCCCACATCATCATTTTGATCATCCATTAAGAATTCTAAAAGAGAGGGTTGATCAATCATTTGTGAATGGATTGATGATGTTCCCTTATTTATTAATCCAATGTACATATTCCTAAAATATATAATGATTTTATCCATTTCAATTTTAATCAGTGATAGAATCACCTGGTCCTTTCAACATATTGCATCTGCCACCTTATTTTCTTTTCTAGGGTGGTAATGGATTGACCAGTCATATCCTTTGATCAACTCTAAACATCTTTTGTGTGTGCATATTCATCTCCTTCTGTATGAATATATACTTGAGGCTTTTGTTATCCGTATATATTTCACACTTCTCCCCAAATAAGTAATGTAACCTAATTTTTAAAGAGAATATTAGTACAACTAACCCCAGATCAGGTGTCAGATTCTTTTTCTCTGGAACATTATATTTCCTTGAAGCATAGGAAATAACTTGATCATTTTGTATCAATACATATCCTAGAACCTTCTTCAAAGCCTCACTAAATATGACAAAAAGTTCTCCACATATGGGTAGTGTGGGCACAGGTGTAGTGATAAGCCTCCATTTTAAATCCATGAAGCAATCTTTCCATTCATCACTCCATGAAAACATGACTCCCTTCTATGTTAGCTTAGTAAGTGGGTTTGACAGCCATGATAAATTTCTCCCAAATCGCTGATAATATCCAGCTAACCCAAGGAAGCTATGGATATCTATCATAGATGTTGGCCTCATCCATCAATCAATTTCATAATTATTTGAGGGATCCATAGATATCCCATTGGTTATGATGATATTCCTGAAGAATAAGACTTCCATTAATAAGTACTCAAAATTTATGTACATTTCATTGTGCTTCTCATTTTTCAATGTCTCTAGAACAATTCATAGATACTCCTCATGCTCCTCCTTTGTTTTGGATTATATTGGAATATCATCTATAAATACTACCACAATTTTTTCAATGTAATATCTAAAAACTCTATTCCTCAATTATATGAAGATATCTAGAGAATTAGTGAGTTTGAAAGGAATTACTATGAATAAATAGTTCTCGTACCTTATAAAAAATTAGTCTTGAGGATATCCACCTTCTTCACACTTACTTGGTAATATCCTGACCACAAATACACCATGGAGAAGTATTGTGCTTAATGTAGCTGATCTAAAAAGTCATTAATTAATGGAATATGATAATTTTTCTTTATTGTAAATTTTTCAGCTTCCAATAATCAAGGAAAATGAGCATGGGCCCATCCTTCTTCTAGGTGAAGAAGATTGGTACACCCCATGGTGAAGCACTTGGGTGTGTAATCCCATTATCTAGATTCTACTGTAGTTGTTTCTTTGGCCCCTCAAGCTCCACATAATCCATTCTCTATGGATTCTTGGGTATTGGGAAAGACTATGATATAAGATCAATCAAGAATTCAATATCTCTTTTAGGAGAATGACCATGTAATTCCTTGAGAAACACTTTATAAAATTCCATCACAATAGGCACGTATTCATGGATGGTTTCTTCCTTAGACTCAATTATTTGAGAAATATACACATGCTCCTAGGGAAATAATATCCATGCTTGAGATGATGGGGCTGAAGAAGATTCATCATGATCCTTGCAATTGTATAGATTTGGGGGTCGATTCCCCATATAGAGAGTTATTTCCCTCTCACAAAATTTTATGTTGGCTCTATATAGGGAATTTTAATCCATGCTATGAATTACATAAAATTTAACTAGAGGGAGTATGACAAGGTTCTCTAGGATGTTCAATACACAAATTGTGATAGATGAGGGGTTATATTAATTGGATGTAATGATTTACACACTTTTCATTATCAATAACATCTCCAATGCCATGATTTTTTGTGGTGTTGGTATTTTTCTACTAGACATACAATATATAATAGAATTCATAGAACCAGAATTTAAAAATTACATTCGATATTCATTAATTAATAACCACTATACTTTTCAACACTATATTTTCAGGGTTTTCTTCAGCAATAGTGATATAAAAATATCAATTTTCGACCTCGGAGGTTGTTGGTTTCCTTAAAATCTATTGGATTATGGTACTGGTTTGAAAAGTTCCACGGTTCTTTACAGTTGAAGAAATGAACAATGCATTGTGGGTCGAACGGAGAGTTATTTTCCTCTATCCTAGTAAAGGGTTTTTTCATGCTGATAGTTAATGTCCAGCTGACCTTCTCTTCCACACCTAAAGCATTTCCTTTTCCCCTTTAGGCAATTTCTGGCATTCTTCTTTCTGATCCTTAGGAAAGTGGGGTGTTGAATTTTTTAGCACAGTTAGATTTTTCCATCATACCACTAGAATTAAATCCCACATTCTGGTTCTTTTCTCCATGATACCTCTGAGATTCATTTATCTTCATTTTGAATTTTAGGCACATAGAACAATTTCCTCATAGATATCAAAGTCACGGATCTCTAGGGATTTCCATAGGTTTGGTGTTAGCCCACTAAAGAAGTAGTCAGCCTTACATTCAGGTGTAACGATAAAGATGGATGTCTATCATTCATGCCTTATGAAGTTTCCCTCATACACTCTGATGGATTCATTGTATTTTTTCTCAATGGTAAGGATGTCCCTTTTCATCTTAAGTTGGAGGGTTGGAGAAAAATATTTATCGATTTTTTTTTCTAGAAATCATTCCGTTCCAACGCCATGATCTCTTCCTCAGGCATGGTATTTTTTATCAGTGTCTACCATTGACTAGATTTACCCTCCATTTGATATGTAACCAGAAGAACCTTCTCTTGTTCCGAACATTGAAGGATGGATAAGATCTTATCAATTGATTTGATCCATTTTTTGGTGATTGAGAGATTAGTTGATCCATTAAATATAGGAGGCCTTCATCTCGTTATGCTCTTGATTGTGGATTGTTCTTTCTTGTGGGGGGGGATTGGATGATCTTATTGGCCCATGTTTCTATTCAAAATAGGTGTTAAATGAGATATTATCCTAACAATTTTTTTGATTCGGGCACACATTGTATTGGGTATCTCATTAGAATAGCCACCACATTGATCTTCGTATTGGTTATTAGCCTGATTCCTCATATTACTGGACATTTGATTCACTAAAAGGAATGTTAGGGGTAACACATAAAGTAGAACCCGTTGAAAAAAATGGATAACTTATAAATGATATTTATTTCATTAAATTATGAATCTATAGACTTCAATCAATGTTATAAATGATCTACTTCAAAATATATATTCTTAGGGGAGTTTTTTTATTTTGTTAATAATGGTTCCTATTAATACTATAAATTTACCAAAAAATGTCCCCTGGGAGTGTCGTAACCAAGAGTGAAGAAATGCACATTGTCATGCACTAGTTCATTTTCAAGTCTCGATCAAAGTGGTGTTTTTAGGTTTTAACCATAGATATATATGTTCCAGAGCCACCTCTACTTGTTTGTATACCAAAAGGGATGCTTTTTCCTGGTGAACCACTTACTCTATAGTCACCAAAATTTAAGGTTTTTTATTATAATTAGTCTTATACATAATTATTTCACTAGAAGTTTCTATTCATAATCATAAAATTAACTAAACTTATCCTTTGATACCAACAATAACAACCCTTCCCTTTATTACATACTTAAACATGATTTATTACATAAACATGCACTTAAGACATCTGTGAGGATCTAGTGGTCTACTATCTTGAGAAATTAGGAAAATTTCATAAGAACATATATAGTAAAACACAAAATCATTATTGAAAACTTATTTTATATGTCGATAATATTACTTCATACTTAACATTTAATGGGATAACCTTAGCATGTGTACAAGAAAAGGTTCAGCTGTAAAGCCCCGTAAGGGAGTAAATAAGGAATAAAATGATTAATATAATACATGTTAGGAAATAGGAATATCAATGAAGCATAATAGAAACATGAATATAAAGGCATGAAATAGCATGATTATTAGAAAATGGAAATATGGAAACAAAATTTAATATGATATTAGTATGATCCAAGGATCATTACACATGGAGCATGAGTAAAACCTCATTGCACATGTAGCATGAGTAAACCCTCATTTCACATGAAGTATCGTGAGTAAACCATAATTGAACTTGATTTAGAATGAGTAAACCCTCATTGCAATTGTCGTATCATGATACTGTTCTTTACCCAATGCATTGGAGCGCTATCAGGGTGCACCCTTTATAAACATTTCATTTCATGCATATTTTGGCAAAATGGATCATACAAAATGGAATCATTCAACATTGTAATTTAGTCCAAGATAATTTAATGTTTAATACATACATGAAAATAAATAATCAATAAGTAAATGTGCATAATGTTGAATAACCTTGATAGGGAAATGAACACGGTATTCACTGCACAATGACATTGGCGTCGAAAATTATCGTGCAATTTCTATAGCATAACAGCGTGACATAAAAATTCATAAAAATAGTTGATGTCTAAGAAAGGGGTATCTCATAAAATGTACATGAAATTAACAGTGATAGTTAATATAGATAAATGACCCAACATATGTAATGTAAATTTTATGTATAATATAAAATAATTCCTTGAATGTAAATAAAGAGAGAGAAATACCTAACCGAATTTCAGCATAGTAACGGGTGTACATGGGAGGAATTAATGAGAGAGAAAGGGGTGTATCATCATTCATACATTATGAGGGAAGTATTGGGAAGGAGTGAAATCATACCCCCAACATTTTTAATTAAATATAAAAGGACATGACAATAAAAGTAAACTTGGACATAAATAAGGAGGGAAGGAACATGAGGATCCCTTACTTAAATGTGTGATCCCAATGGATTGGGAGAGGCCTGAGAGAGTCTTCTTGGTAGCTTGGAGTGCATTGGGAGGATTATATAGATATTATGGAAGAGTCTGGTTTAGCTATAAATGGTTTTCGTGAAGAGGAATGAGAGATTGAGTGGGTTTATATAGGAAAGGAGAGGTAATTCTTTATTATTTTGGTTTTGGATACTACACATTAAACAAATCAAAACAAAAAACCATCAAATGGGGTTTCCCATTATTCATTCCAAATTTGAGTGGAAAAACTATTTTATAAGGCCAATGGCCTAACTAATTAAAATATTAGGATTTATTTCATTGATTTGAGTCACACTCTCATGGTAATCAATTTAAAAAGTTAAAATATTTTATAAGCCTTGAGGGTTACACTAAGGCACCATAAAATAAATAACAGAAATCTAAAATCAAATTATTTTAAAGGCAAAAAAGGGAAGGGTTGTTATTGTTGGTATCAAATGATATGTTTAGTTATTTATCATCACTATATGAGGGATGTTTCTAGGATTTATAAAAATACTTATAAGAATGTATTTATATATATATAAATCAATAATTATCTATAGAGTAGTGGTAAAGTGGATTGTTTCCCATTGTGGAGGTCTAGGGCTCCAATTTTATTGGATGTATATTTTTAGAATCCTAATGTCATGGTTTAAAAGTGATATAGCCACATGTTTCAATTGTGAAAGTAAACCTATTTTCATGGTTTCAATCCAGGGCTATAGGTTTATTTCTGTCATGATAAATTGATATATCTATTACTAATACATGGAATCCAGGGAAATACGTATTCTTCCATGGTGGAAAACCATGGATATAACCATATTTCCATGGTCAACAACCGTGGATATTTCCCTATTGCCACAAATATGAAACTCTGGCTGTAAGTAAATTTACATGGTTTAAAAATACAGTTATATCCCTTTCAAAACCTAGATATATATCAGAGGTATACCCATGAAAATAAGATCCATGTTCATCTAAACTGTGGATATAACCCATAGACATGATTTTTTCAACGATAACCATGTTTTTGGACCCCGATAATATGTAAATTCTCTAGTTGAAAAAAATATTTTATCAATTTTTATAGTCTATAGATGAGATTCTATTAGATCAGAATACCCACTAAAAGAATGTCACTTTTTCTACATTAATGAAATAATAGTACATTGTTCATTACATTTATTTTTTGGATGATCGACATGATTCAAGGCTTCAGAATGTTATGTGACCGTGAAAAAAATATTCTGTATTCAAATCCAATAGAATTTGGTGTCATGAATTGAAAATAATTACACTTTCCATTACAAAACTTATTGGCATGATATATCATGGTTCTATCTGTTGAATAAAAAAAATGTGTACGAATCATTATATTATAATGAGACTGAGAAATCATAAAATTATCTAAAATAATTCATATGTTTTCTAAATCATGAAACATTTTTCTCAAACATTGTGACCTTATGGTTAATAAATGTTATCTGAGGTCTTTACCAAAACATTGGAATATCGTAATATACTTATAAATATCCCCTCGGTTTTCACCAATGTTTTTGAATCCTAATATCCAAATATTTACAAAACCTGTTCTATCATACCAACAATAAGGGCCCGATAATTTCATACATAAATATTTATACTATTTAGATTAATATTAATATGTTTCACAAGTACAAACCCAAGTATCATAATTGTTTTTTATTTAGAGACTATATGAACAATCATATTAAATCATGAAATATCTTCAAAAGCTCCAAAAAGGATCTTCCCACATGGTAATCTTCAAATAAATACCAAATTATATCATTTCCTCCTATCTTGTTGAATGAAAATGTATGAAATGGTGATCTCAGACAATTAGTATGAGTAAACAAGGGAGACATCATTTGATAATAGTATAAAATCAAAGGATAAGAATAATGGTATATGATCATAACCATAACAAACAATTTCCATCACCAATAAATGAAATATAAAAAAATGTGTCATGGAATAAAGTATTTTTATTTTAATGGACATGAATCATAAGAGGTATAATTCATTATAAATCAGTCATGAACTATATGTTTGTCTCATAAAATTGTGGCATTATTATAACTCAATCACGAAATGTATGTTCATGTTATAAGATTACGGAATCATCATAAGTCAATCATAAACCATATGTTTAGTTTATATAAATGTAACATCATCATAAATCAATCATGAAGCATGTGTTCATTTCATTGATGTTCTGTAACATCATAAGTATATAAAAAATTTCATATTTCATGTTTAATTACTAAGACAATAAAATTATACAATAAAAAGAATAAAAACCTATATCCTAAATTAGATCAATCAAATTGACCTGATTTGCATAGAATACATGCCAATCAACTTGTTTCTACTTGTTGATCAGGTATGTAACTTTTTCCCATATTAAATAATGTATATTGACTTATTTCCTATAATTATCTCATGAGAAATAATACATTTCTAATTTATTGGAGGGATGTATAATTATTGACCCACTAATATTATAATGAAAACTATATATATGCTTTCTACATGATCATAAATAATTCACCATATCATCACATCATTACCCATGTGATGAAAATGAGTTTCATAGGCATTTCTTCGATTTAACCTAGCATATATAACATATGAATGTAAATTGGTTTCATAAACAAGCCTTTATCATATTCATAAACCATCCTGAGAAAGAATAACATTGGAATCACAAGATCATATCCCCAATAAATCATAATTAATTTCAGGGATTTTATCATTTGTGAACATTACATTAAAAATATCATTTTAATATATCTTCAAGAAGGTAAACTTTACATTTTAAAAAACACATTGAAAAATAGAAATATTTCCAAAATATTGTGGAAAATAAATTACTTTAAAATAAACACGATAAATTTTATATTATTTAATATTTATAATATTGTATTTTCATGATAGTAGTAAATTCCATTTAATCTTTATATGTTAAAATATAACATTACCTTCAAAATCTTGTTGAAAAAGTAAAAAACATACATCATTTGGAAAATTACTAGAGGATTCCTTTAAAAAATATATAACATAATTTGTAAATATTTCTTTTGAAAATCATTGGGAAATATTATAATCATGTACGAACATATTTTTCAGGTAACAATTATATAGAAGAAAAAGGATTTTAGATCGAAGAGGAAAATATGTTATTTTTTCCTATAAAAAATATTTTGATATCTGGAATAATTATAATATGTAAAATTAAATGTAAAACTTTATTATTAATAAATAATCATAAGATAAGAAAATGATGTTAATTTATCAGATAAGTATCAAATAATTTCATCAATAGAAATTTAAGCGTAGAAAATCTTGATTAAAATTATATTGAAACATAAATCCCATAAAACTTTGGTAAATAATGAATCATAAGACCCTTGATATAAAGAACCATTTATAAATATGTTAATAGTGATAAAATACATTCAATTGTAGTATATTTACCGTATAAAATAAATAAGTGGTGGATACATGATGTGTCTCTTAGAAATAAAACTGATATGAAAATATATTACCTCAATTATCTTCGTTATTCATACATGTTGAAAAATTCTATTAAAAAATATATATTTATTATAAATTAATTATAGAAACATACTCATATCTATTATACATTGTGTTTTTTAGTTTTTAAATTTAATAACTTTTATATTAATATTTTTTGTAAATCACTATTATGGTTGGTTACTACTTCATTTTTGCATGCATGTTATGGTTCAGGAGTCTTGGTTTCTATACTATTGTCACGGTTTCATAATTTCATGATTTTTTATAATTAAACAAAACTTATATATATATATATGTTTATTTATTTATACTTACCTGATGAAGCTCACATTTTCCTAAAATTTATACTATAAATCATTGTTTATAATCCCTCCATAGCGTTATTGTATGAGTAATTGTCACGGTTTTGGTTTTTAGTGGTAATTTGAGCTTAAATGCAAAAGGCGGTTAAATCGGAATTTGGACGTATTTCTATGGTAGGGGTATTTTTGGCATAAAATTTACATTACTATTCCAAATTATGTGATTTTTTAAATCCCTAATTTATTTACTTCAATTGTTTCTTCAAGCATAAAGGCTGATTAGAGAATTTATATGGCCTAAATATCATTTACTTTGGACAATTTTTTGGGCGGACAGCGTGGACCCCACCAATGTAACTGAATCATAACTCAGCTAAAATAACTCCAAATGCATTGATTCCAACTAGAACCGAAAGAGGATCAAATATGGAGCTTCATTGATGAGTTTAAAGTCAAAATACATTTATTAAGTCATTATTTGAGTTGTTTCAATTAGTAGAAGATGAAACAGCTCACCAGGCAGAAATGGTTCATTTGGGTAATTAATTCATAAAATCGTGACCATTCGTCCTAAATGGATAATAATTTGTAGAGGGACACGAAATTATATGTGTAAAAATATTTATTCAAGATGTAGGGATTGAATTGATAGATTTAAAAGTCATAATGGCCATAGATATTGAATAATTAGTATTTGGCCAGTCAAATGGATAGATTAAATGTCTCTGATTATATTGACCATAACTCCTACATCTGACGGCCAATAAAGATCATATTTTGAGGCTGAACGGAGAAGAAATTATGGAACATATTTTACGAATAAACATGTTACCAATTCTACCATAGAATGGAATATCCATGCATAAATATTTGGAGGATGATTTTGGAGAGAATTCTTTCACCTACTCTCCCTATAAATATGTATCCTCACCCCTTCTCAAAGCATTGGCACTTCTGTGTGGCCATTTTCCATTGTTTTGTTGTTTCCTTCCATTGTAATAGTATTATGCATTTTTTATATATTTTTTTATCTTCTTCATCTCATTATCATTTTTTTATGTTTTTTTTCACCCTATCATTCTCCATTGTGATCTCTTATACTCGTGGTCATGAGTAGCTAATCCGAGGAACTTCTTAGGGGATCAATCCAGTGTCGAACCCAAGTCATTGAAAATTCATGTTTATTTTTTCTTATTTTGTTATAGTTAGGACAAGGGGGATCCTAGTGGGTAAGGCACATTTGTGTCTCCACTTTCCACCTGAGACTTATCTTTCTATTTTGTAATATTTTTCCTGGGTCAAGGAGGTGTATGTGTTGTATATCAGTGATCATTGAGTGTAATATAACTTCAATACCACATACAGAAGAGTTCAATCACACATATGATGGAATATGTATATTAATATAATTTTAAACTAATAATGAGACTATTAAGCCTCAATCTGGGTGATTCTATTGAGAAAATCATTTTTCTATTTTTTCATCATTCATTTTGTCTCCATTATGCATTGCTTGTTTTCTTTCCTTTATCATGCATTATCATTTTTCAAACCACAGTTTCATTTAGTTTTTTCTTATAAATAACATATATATATATAATAGTGAATTATATTTAGTGATTGATTCAAAATAAAAGATCCTCAAGAGAATGACCTAAGTCAGCCCCTATGTTGCATTTACTTATAAATATTTTTGTGAGCACACATGATAGCACTTCATAAAAAATGGTTCCATTTTCGTGGAGGAAAGTGGTTTTCATTCACAATTTTTATTTACTTTTTTTAAATAATTTATATTTAATTTAATAAAACACAAAAAAAATCATAAATTAAAAAAAAACTCTTTTCTCATGATATCTTTAAAATCAAATTATTATTCATGGACTAAACAACCTTATGTTCCAGAAAATGTTTTCAATGATCTTGATGATCAGTTTCGAATCATTAGTGATAAAGTGGAAATTATAGAGTCAAACTAAATTTATTGCTGAATATGTACGCATATCTCAGGAGAAATCCAATCCTGAGCTAAAACCTGAACCGGAACGATTGGTGGAAGATATTTCACCAATAAAGTTTTATGTTAATGAATAATAGGAGGGTGAGAAAGAGATACTAGAAATATTAATCACACCATCTCACACGCAACTATTTCTCGAGGAGGTACCTAAAGAACACATCCCAACTGATGCACTGATGGGAGATCAACATTTTTTAGAAGAACCATAGAATAACTATGTAGAAGATAACTTGAAACATGATATTCCCATCCTTGATGATGAAACACCAGAAACTATCTACCTCTCTCTTGCTTTGGAAGATAATGAAGAAGATGTACCTTATGATATTGAATTTACAATGGTCATTACTTAGGAGATCAATTTCTAAGCAAGCATACTTGAAAGGGAATATTTTTTTATTAATTACTCATGTTTTAATCTTATTCAAGATGAATTTTTTTCTGAATTCTCTTTCTCTAATTTTTTTGATAATACACAATTGGATAAAACCTTAGATGTTAAAAAAAAGACCACTCAAGTGGTGGTTATTGAAGAAGAGGAGTCAGATAAGACGATGGTGAGACTAACTCCTAAACAAAATGTTTCTTACCATATAGTGGAGGACACCACAAAAATTAACATGGATCACCCTTATCTTATATTCCCTCCCACTCTGGACCGTAATTTCCCTATTTATTCACTGTTAGGGGTTGTTAAATTTCTTATCTTCTTTGGGGTTCTCTACTTTCAGTGTTTACTCATGGATATTGGGGAAATTCACATGATGTAGTTCATCTCAAAGAAAACACACCTATATGGACCCATACTTTACATACATTTTTATTGCCTAAAAATTTAAGCACACTTATTTCAACATATAACAAAACCACGAAAGGACCATATAGGTATAGTCTCTTTAGAAACTGGGAAACATAAACAACTGATTCATAAAGAATCTACATTGTCTCCCATTTATTTCATCATATCTAGAATCCCTTTTTGGCATATCATACTTAATACACTTCTTCCTGACTCGGGGAAAAGAAAACATACAAAAGGGTGGGCCCAAATGCTCAGTAAGGGTAAACAACATAAATATCAATCACATCATAAGAACATATCATTTTGTAAATCTTAACCAGCAAAAGAAATCATAATTTCATAACATGGGATAAATCATAGTAGTGAAATGTAATCCCAATAATCAAAACATAAAACATGAAATGTTGTGTCATACACACATAATCATAGAGAATCATTTCATAGAAGACAAGACTCGTTTCCAAGACTATCTTAGCAGACAAAGTCTATTTTTGATTTGAGTTCACTCCTCGTTTCAGTCATGTATCACTAAACCAGATTAACCTTCCGTTCTAGCCATGTCTATCTCATGAGATAGAAATCTTTACCCAATTCATTGTAGGGAGATATAGGTCCTACCCATCTCATAATGAAACCATTCTTATGTGTGCCACAAAATCATAAATCATAGAATAACCCATGTAATAAAAATGGGATTCATAAACATCATGCCATCATAACATAATCCATATAAGATAATAGGACATCATAAAAATAATTCCATCATAACATAGTAAAATCAATGTAAAAATGGGAATAGGAACAGAACCATATATTATCTTAGATGGAATATAATTTTGATAAAACACTTGAACTTCATTCTTGAGGAAAATATTTTTTTTACTTCAAAAAACTTTTTCCTTTCTTAACATATCATACAATATTAAACTAAAATAAGGTTATTAAAAATAAACATGAAAACTTGTAAAGTAAGCTTCATGGAAATAATTTTCTAAAAATCCATTCATGTAGTATAAGTTAAAGAAAAACATTTTTCTCATACTTTGGCCGGAAAAGTCAAAAAAATTACCTCGTACTAAAAATGAAAAAAGTTTCCTTTCATATCTTTTACTAAAAACTTTTAGAAGGGTAAAATTGGATTTAAAAAATTGTATGAGGATATAAATAATATTACATATTGAGGAAACATGAATATGGATGATAAATATTTCCCAGTAAATTCTAAAGTATAAACAATCTCGGATAAAAATGAGATTGTGAGATTTTCCCTTACCTTAGGTCTGATTTTCTTCGTACGTGTCTGAACCTCCTGTATAATGATTTAAATAATGTTATTTACTTATACCATAATCGTACTTATTGTTATGATATTATATATGGTCATAATCTTAGCTTCGTATTAGTATTATTTCATTGCTACTTGTTATTCGGGTGTTTATTGCTTTTTGTTCTTATGCGTGTTTTGTCGAATAAATTCTTATTCTTCTTTTTTAGGTTATAGATAACTCATTTCCAGAATGGTATTAGTGTAATAAATATCATATTTATTCATTAAATTCATTTATATAATCATTATGCATTGAAGATCATGTATAATGAGTCACATCACATCGTGGAGATGGTAGGCCGTACGTACGCACGAGCGATGATATCATTCCCATGATCGTGAAATTGTATTAAAGTGTATGTATACTATTTATGAATCAATATCACTTTACAATAATCATATATTTTCTTTACACCATTATACCAATCCATGTAATGTGGTGGTGAAAAACAGATTATACCATGGCATGGAGACGGTATTCAGTACATACGCACGCGCGGTGATTTTGTTTTCCGTAGGATGGATATAAGGTGAAATATATTTGTTTCATATTTATAATAACATATCAGTATATGAGTGATACTGATTTTATTACTTCATAATGAAACAACTAAAGAAGAAGAAGTTGAAGAAGAAATAATGATGAAATAATCGGTAACGGACATTACCTCTTGTTTGAAGCGCCTCTTCTTAACCTCCTCTTAGGTCACTAAATATGGTCTTTGAAGAAGACCAGGACCTCTAGGATGTTTCTAGGGAAGTTGATAAGTGAAATTGGAAGTGTTTGGTTGAGCGTGAAGGCACAAAGTTGTGTAGAGAGGGGAGGGATGAGGTTCCCTTTTATAAGGGAGGAGAGGGGCACTTTAGAAAAAACTTATAATATTATTTTATAATAAAGTCATATTCGGTTTTTAATAGCTCAAAATTGATTTATTTAGAATCTAAGGTGGGTATGGGTCTAAATCCACTCTACCAATTTATTTTATACATGTTTAGGGTACTATTCTAAACTTATCATTTAGATTTAACTCTATGTTAAATAATTTAACTTTTACTGTGTGTCCTTGTTTTCTTACACTATATGGTTAATAAACTTACTATAATAAGAAAAACGAACCCCAAGTGGTTCACTATTAATATATATAACCTTTTCTAAGTTATTTGGTCGAAACTTATATTTTTAGGAATAAAATAACAATTAATATTATGATATTTGTTTTAAAAACTATTTTATGTCAATTTTGACACTATTTTGTAATTGATTTTTGTATAAATCATAACAGCATGATTAGTTCAGACCATGATACTTAAATCAATAATAACATGTCATATTAACCGATACAATTAGTGTAATTCATGAAAAGTTTCAAATTAAATTTATTTGGGTATTTATAATATCAAATATGTTAATATTTCCTTAATAAGGTAATTACTGCATCATCATTGTGTCATTAATAAATTAAATTATTTAAAGTCTAAAATTACAAAATAAAATAAAATTTTGTAGGAATTTTTTTTGATTTCTAATGAATATTTATAGTTGAATTTATCTTATTTATTACCCTTTATTTAAAATGTTTTAGTTATTAAACTTTGATTTTAACTATTTTAACTCTTCTTTAAATAAAATAAAATTAAATGTCCTAATCTAATCCATGTGGACCTAAAGGGTCATATTTTATTCCTATGGTTTTTTTGGTCAAATTATACTTATCCAATAGAATTAAGACACGTGTTAGGATAATAATAATACCATTTGTACCCTTAATTACACTATTTACTTTTAACCGTGGTAAGTAAAATTAAAAAGGTAATATTCACCAAAAAATTATTTTTATCTTATTGAACCACATTTTACTCATTGATGTTAACCATGTCTCGATAATTTTTGAAATTCCACTCACATAAGCGGTAAAATTATGTTTTATGTAAATTTTCAACCTCTCATAAGAGGTGGGTAATAGACGTTGAAAGGTTCAATAAAATTTTTATATATCTAAAATTATTATAAAATGACTCCAATGAATTAATTTGAACTTATATAGGTTTTATGTATCAATTTTTACCTAAAATAAATTTAAATAAAATAAATAATTATTTAAATAAAAAGTTGGTTTTTAAATAGTAACCCAAGATTTTCACTATTCATCTAAAATTGAATGTTTTCAGAAAAAATCCAAAAATTCACCCTAGGATAATTTCGATAATCCAAATCCAAAAATGAAGTCCAGTTTGAAAAATAAAATTTTAAAAAGTGGGTATTAATATTCATAATGGCTAGTTTTAATAATATTTTAATAGCATGTCTTTGTTTAGTGAAACTCGGTATTGCGTACAACGCAAGCTATCGAGGAAGGTCGCGATTACGTGTAAAGCAAGACAAGCTTGTGTTGTGTGTAGTGAAAGATTCCTTTGATGATGTATATAACATAAAAACAAAATATTTCTCATAAAAATCTTAGGTGTTACATTCTACCCCCCTTAAAATGAATTTTGGCCTCGAAATTCATCCCTTTGTAACAAACAGAGGAGGATACCTCTCCCTCATAATATCCTCAAGCTCCCATGATTCTTAATATAATTATTGTTTCCTCCATAAAACATTCACCAATCGAGTTGTTTTGTTCCATATGAATTTTTCGCTACGATCCAGAATCTCCATCGGTTATTCTTCCCAAGAAAGATATTTCTCCAGTAGTACAACTTCTGAGTTGATTACATGTGAAGGATAGGGTATGTACTTTCTTAGGAGAGATACATGGAACAAATTGTGAAATTGAGAGAGATTCGGTGGAAGCAAAAATCGGTAAGCTACCTTACCAACACGATCCAGTATTCAAAAAGACCAATATACACAGAGATCATCTTTCCCTTCTTTCCAAATCTCATTACTCTCTTCCAAGGAGATATTTGTTAGAACAATTTATCACCCAATTCAAACCCTAGGTCTTTTTATTGGTTATAAGCATAAATTTTTTGTCGACACTAAGCTTATATTATGTGTTGTTGAATAGATCAGACCTTTTATTCAATCTCATCAACAAGATCTGGTCATAATAGCTTTCTTTCCCTAACATCATCCAAACATGTTGGAGTTCGGCATTTATTTCCATAGAGAGCTCTATATGGAGCCATCTGAATACTGGAGTAAAATCTATTATTATAAGAAAATTCCACCAAATGTAGGTGTTGATCCCAACCACCTTAGAAATCCATAGAGCAAGCTCTTAAAATATCTTTTAGAGTTTGAATTTTTCTCTCAGACTGACCGTCTGTCTAAGGATGATAAGAAGTGCTAAAACTAAACTCTGTATCCAGAGTATGCTGAAGAATTCGCCAGAGCTTCAAGGTAAACCTTGGATCCTGATCAGATATAATGGAAAGTTGTACTCCATGCAATCTTACCACTTCCTTTACATATATCATGGCAAGATGATCAACAGAGAAATATTCTATAATAGTAATGAAGTGTGTCGACTTCGTAAGACAATCAACTATGACCTAGATAGCATTTTTGCCTTTGGATGTTTTAGGAAGTCCAGTGACAAAGTCCATAGTGATGTTATCCCATTTCCATTCGGATATGGGTAATGGTTGTAACATCCACTTAGACTTCTGTCTCTCAGTTTTAACTTGCTGACAAACCAAGCATCGAGAGAGATAATCAGCAACAACTTTTTTTGTGCCATCCCACCAGAAGTACTCTTTCAGGTCCCTATACATATTTGTGCTTCCAGGATGAATAGAGAATGAAGTAATATGAGCCTCATCAAGCAGCTCCTTCTTTAATTCTGGGATGGTAGAAACACAAACCCGATTCCTGAACCTTATTATCCCATCACAATCAAGGTTGAATTCCGGAACATTTATCACCTTCTATTGTAACTCTACATATTTTTTCTGTGCCTCATTAATCTTCACATGTATAGATGGTTGAACATTCATTTGAGAAAGATAAGATTTTCCCCCTTCCATTATAACTCCAAGATCCATCCTTTGTAAATCCATAAATATTTGATATTTTGTGATTCTCATCATGGATAAGCTAGCATGGTCTTGTCGACTTAATGCGTCTGCCACCTTGTTTGCTTTCCCAGGGTGGTAATGAATTGAACAGTCGTAATCCTTAATTAGCTCCAAAAATCTCCTTTTATGCATATTCATCTCCTTTTGTGTGAAAATATACATTAAACTTTTATGATCAGTATAAATATCAAACCTTTCACCATAAAGGTAATGCCTCCAAATCTTTAATGCAATGATTATCGCAGCTAACACCAAATCATGAGTTGGGTAATTTTTCTCATGGATTTTCATCTTTCGTGAGGCATAAGCTATCACCATATCATTTTGCAGGAGAACACACCCTAGTCCATTCATGGATGCATCACTGTAGTTCACAATCCTTTCTCCACTACCAGGCAGTGTGAGCACAAGTGCACTGGGTAACCTTATTTTTAACTCCTTGAAATTCTCTTCACACTCCTCCTTCCAAATGAACTTAACTCCTTTTCATGTCAATCTAGTGAGTTTTTTAGATAATCGTGAAAAATATTTCACAAAACGTCGATAATATCCATCCAAACCAAGAAAACTTTGGATCTCAGTTACTGTTGTAGGTCTCAACCATCTTTTGATAACCTCTATTTTTGCTGGATCCATAGATATCCACTCTTTTGAGATTATGTGACCCAAAAATGCAACTTTTTGAAGCCAAAATTCACACTTGGTAAATTCGGCATAGATCTTATCCTTTCTTAGGGTATTCAATACAATTATCAAGTGATCTTCATGTTCTCCCTTGCTCTTTGAATAGACAAGAATTTTATCTATAAAGACTACCACAAACTGATCAAGATAGTCTCTAAAGAATCTATTCATTTGATCCATGAAGATAGCAGAGGAATTAGTAAGAACAAATGTCATCACTATAAATTCATAGTGTCCATACCTTGTACAGAAGGCCGTCTTTGGAATATCCTCCCTTTTGACCCTTAATTGATGATACCCAGAATGAAGATCAATCTTGGAAAAGTATTGAGCTCAGCGTAGTTGGTAAAATAATTCATCAATGCGTGGAAGATGATATTTGTTCTTCATAGTGATCTTGTTAAGTTCTCGATAAACAATGTAGAGTCTCATTGATCCATCATTCTTCTTAACAAACAGAATAGGTGCTCTCCTAGGTGATGAACTAGGGTCTATGAATCCCTTATCAAGATTCTCTTGGTCTTGCTTCTTCAACTCCTACAACTCAATTGGGTCCATTCTATAAGGTTTATTTGAAATAGGTAAAGCACCTCGTACGAGTTCTATTGAAAAATCAACTTCATGATTTGGTGGAAGACCTAGAAATTCCTTTGGAAAGACATCCTCAAACTCCCATACAATGGGAATATTCTTAATTGTGAGTTTCTCTCCAACCATTTGAGATAAATAACCTTCATTTAGTGGAATCAAGACCCATGAGATGGATGAAATTTCCACTGGAAGGTTATGTTCATCCATGCATCGATAGAACATCATAGATTGATCTCGAATATGAAATATGACTTCCCATCTTTGGAAATTGATATGAGATCTATATAGAGAAATCCAATCCATGTCAATAATCACATCAAATTCCACTATAGGAAGGATCACAAGATTTTCAGGAAGCACTTTCCCACAAACTTCAATCAGAGAAGAATTGTAAACTTTTGATGAGACTGTTGTGCCATTAGGGGTGGTCACAGCTAACTCAATATATAATTGTTGAGGTAATACGGCGATACCCTTAGAAAATTCATAAAAAATAAAAGAGTGGGTGGATCCAGAATCAAATAAAACATTTTCTACTTTAGAGTGGATGGTAAGTGTACCTTTCACCACTTCGTTATAATACTCCACATCGCTGATAGAAATTGCATGTGACTTTCCTTTGTCTTTAGCCTTAAGAGTTTGTTGGTGTCGATCGTCATCAACAACCCTTGGATTAGGGAATTGATTGTCATAATTCCCCATTTCCTTGCACTTGTAACATTAAAGTGTAGGAGGTGCACTCTGTATAGCATTTTCTTTGTTCTCATCATTATAAATCTTCTTCCCATCATTGTGGCATTCAAATGCCCAAAGACCATCCTTTCCAAATTTGAAAAATTTACTTGTCCCTTTAAGACAACTCCCTCTATGTTTCTTTCCACACTTTGAGCATAAGGGAAAACTCATCTTCTTTTCAGTGTGGTCTTTAGATTTTCCTTTGAATTCCATTTTCCTCTTCTTATCAAACCCATATGACAGAAAGGTTACTCCAATCTCTATCACAACCTTGAGAGCACACCGAATGATTTCCTCATAGCTATTGAAGTCCCTTATGTCTAATTCCCTTTGAAGACATGGTTTTAATCCACTAAAGAATCAATCGATTTTACTCGCTGATTGGATAATAATCCAAGAAGCTTAACATGCAAGTATTGTAAAATTTTCCTCATACGTGCTAATAGATTCATCATCCTTTTACTTTAGTTCAATGGACTCCTTCTTCATCATTGATCAAAGAATATGAGGGATGTACTTATTGAAAAATAAGTTCTTGAACTCATCCCATTCCATGGATTCAAATTCATCCCTTTTCCTCATATTCTTGATAATATTCCACCATTGATCAGCTTCACCTTCCAAAAAATATACTGGTAAGATGAATTTATAATGTTAAGAACATTGGAGAAATGAAAATATCTTTTCAGTAGTACTGAAAAATTATTCAGCAACTAATGGATCAGTAGACCCGTTGAATGATGGTGGGCGTTTCCTCATGAAGGATTCAACAGAATGTTTTTCCTTCCTTTACTCATTTGGAAGTCCTGCATGATTCATAGCTTGAGAATGTTGTGTGAGCATGGCTACAAGATTTTTCATTCAAACTCCCATAATTTTTGGCTGCTCATGGGGGAAATCATTGCATTTCCCATCGCATTCTGCATTAACACGGTTCCTTCAGGTTCCATCCATTGACTAAAACAAAGAAGAATAGTATGAGAAACACTAATTATAATTGGAAATCCACATAATCAAGAATAAAATTTCTCACTTAAGGTCTTATCATAGGCTACTCATGGCCATTTCTAAAACACTAAGATTGTGTTCTATGCTTAGATATATCCTTGGGGTTCTTACTAAGGCTTTCCCATCCGAGTTTCCAAAGGTTGAATGTACCTTCCCTCTGATACCAACTATAATGACCCATACTTTATATGCATTGTTCTTTCTTCAAAATTTAAGAAAACTTATTACAACATATAACAAAACCATGAAAAGTCCATATAGGTATAATGTCATTAGAAACTCAGAAACATAAACAACTAATTCATAAAGAATCTACATTGTCTCCCATTTATTTCATTATATCTAGAATCCCTTTTTGGCATATCCTACTTAATAACCTTATTCCTGACCTGGGTAAAATAAAACATACAAAAGGGTGAGCTCAAATGCTCATTAAGGGTAAACAAAATAAATATCAATCACATCATAAGAACATATCATTTTGGAAATATTAACCTAAAATAGAGATCATATTTCATAACATGGGATAAATAATAGTAGTGAAATGTAATCCCAATAATCATAACATAAAACATGAAACATTGTGGCATACACACATAATCATAGAGAATAATTTCTTAGTAGTCAAGACTCATTGCCAAGACTATCTTAACGGACAAATTCCATTTCTGAACTGGGTTCACTCCTCATTTCAGTACTATATCATTGAACCGGATTAACCTGCCATTCAAGCCATGTCTATCTCATGAGATATAAATCATTACCCAATGAATTCGGGGGAGATATAGGTCCCAACCATCTCATAATGAAACCATTCTTATGTGTGCCACAAAATCATAAAACATAGCATAACCCATGTAATAAAAATGAGATTCTTAAACATCATGCCATCATAACATAATCCATATAATATAAGAGGATATCATAAAAATAATTCCATCATAACCTAATAAAATCAATGTAAAAATAGTTATAGGAGCATAACCCTATATTTTCTTAGATGGAAATTAATTTTCATAAAACACTTGAACTTCATTCTTGAGGAAAATATCCTTTCTAATTCAAAAACATTTTTCCTTTCTTAACATGTCATACAATTTCAAACTAAAAGAAGCTGATTAAAAATAAACCTGAAATCATGTAAAGGAATCTTCATGGAAATAATGTTCTACAAATCCATTCATGCCGTATAAGTTAAAGAAAAACATTCTTCTCGTACTTTGGCCGGAAAAGTCAAAAAAAGTACCTCGTACTAAAAATGAAAAAATGTTCCTTTCATATCTTTTACTAAAAAATCACCGAAGGGTAAAATTGGATTAAAAAATTGTAGGAGTATAGAAATAATATTAAATAATGAGGAAACATGGATGCGGATGATAAATATTCCCCAGTATATTCTGAAGTATAAACAATCTCGGATAAAAATGAGATTGTGAGATTTTCCCTTACCTTATGTCCGATTTGCTTCGTACGTGTCCGAACATCCTATATAATGATTTAAATAATGTTATTGACTTATTCCAGAATCATAATATTTTTTGTTATATCATATATGGTCATATTTTTAGCTTTGTATCAGTAATATTTCATTGCTACGTGGTATTCAGGTGTTTATTGCTTTTTGTTCTTATGCGTGTTTTGTCGAATAAATTCTTATTATTATTTTTAGGTTATAGATACCACATTTACAGAACGTAATTAGTGTAATATATATCATACTTATTATTTAAATTCATTTATATAATCATTAAGCATTGAAGATCATGTAGAACGAGTCGCATCACATCCTGGAGATGGTAGGCCGTACATACGCACGAGCGATGATATCGTTCCCATGATCGTTGAATTGTATTGAAGTGTATTTATACTATTTCAGAATCAATATCAATTTACAATAATCATATATAGTTATTATTTACACCATTAAACCCATCCAAGTAAGGTGGTGGTGGAAAACAGATTATACTACGTTGTGGAGACGATATTCCGTACGTACGCACCCGCGGTGATTTTGTTTTCCGTATGATGGATAGAAGGTTAAATAGAGTTGTTTCATATTTATAATAACATATGAGTATAAAATTGATACTTATGTTATTACTTCATAATGAAACATCTAACTAAGAAGAAGTTGAAGAAGAAATAAAGTTGAAACAACCGGTAACGAACATTACCTCTTCTTTGAAGCGCCTCTTCCTAACCTCCTATTAGGGTACTAATGATGGTATTTGAAGAAGACCAGGACCTCTAGTATGTTTCTAGTTAATTTGAGAAGGGAAATGGGCAGGTTTTGGACAAGATTAAAGGCTCAAAGTTGTATAAAGAAGAGAGGGAGGAGGTTCCCTTTTATAAGGGAGGAGAGGGGCACTTTAGAAAAAACATAAAATATTATTTTATAATAAAGTCATATTCGGTTTTTAATAGCTCCAAATTGATTTATTTCTATACTAAGGCGGGTATGGGTCGAAATAATTTCATCCAATAGATTTTAGACATGTTTGGGTCACTATTTTAACCATATCATTTAGATTTAACTCTAAGTTAAATAATTTAACTTTTGTCGTGTCTTCTTGTTTTCTTACGCTATATGGTTAATAAACTTACTATAACTTGAAAAACGAATCCCAAGTGGTTAATTATTAATATAAATAACCATATATAAGTTATTTGGCTGAACATTAGATTTTCAGGAATAAAATAACAATTAATAATAAAATATATTTTTTAAAAACTATTTTATGTCAATTTTGACACTATTTGGTAATTGTTTTTTGTGAAAATATTAAAAGAATTATTATTCAAAAAAAGTTACTTAAATCAATAATAACATGTCATACTAACCAATAAAATTAGTGTAATTCCTAAAAAGTTTCATATTACATTTATTTGGGTATTCATAATATCAATTAGGTTAATATTTCCTTAATAAGGTAATTACTGCATCCTCATTGTGTCATAAATATATTAAATGATTTAAAGTCTAGAAATTATAAATAAAATAAAATTATTTATTAAATATTTTTAGCTTTCTAATGAATATTTATAGTCGAATTTATCTTATTCATAACCCTATATTAAAATTTTTTAGTTATTAAACTTAGATTTTAACTAATTTAACTCTTCTTTAAATTAAATAATATTAAATGTCCTAATCTAATCCAAGTAGACCTAAATGGTCATATTTTATTACTATGTATTTTTTGGTCTAATTAAACTTATCCAATAGAATTAGGACATGTGTTAGGGTAATAATAATACCATTTCAACCTTAATTACCCTATTTACTTTTAACCGTGTTAAATAAAAGTAAAAAGTTACTATTCACCGAAAAATTCATTTTATCTTATTGAACCACATTTTTCTCCTTCATGTTAACCATGTCTCTCGGATTTTAAAAATTCCACTCACAGAAGCGGTAAAATTATGTTTTATGTAAATTTTCACTCTCTTAGGAGGTGGGTAAAAGACGATGAAAAGTTCAAGAAAATTTTTATATATCTAAAATTATTATAAAATGACTCCAATGAATTACATTGAACTTATATAGGTATTTTGTATCAATTTGGACCAAAAATAAATTTAAATAAAATAAATAATTATTTAAATAAAAAGTCGGTTTTTAATTAGTAACCTAGTGTTTTCACTATTCATCAAAAATTGAATGTTTTCAGAAAAATACCAAAAATTCACCCTTGGCTAATTTCAATATTCCGAATCCAAAAATGAAGTACATTTTGAAAAATAAAATTTCAAAAAGTGGGAATTACTATTCATAATGGCTAGTTTTAATAATATTATAATAGCATATCGTTGTATAGTGAAACTCGGTATTGCGTACAATGCAAGCTATCGAGGAAGGTCGTGATAGCATGTAATGAAAGCCAAGATTCTGTTGTGTGTAGTGAAAGATTCATTTGATGATGTATATAACATACAAACAAAATATTTGTCATAAAAATATCGGGTGTTACGACACCCACCATCTGATTGGGGATAATCTACTGAAACAGCCTGACCAGGGGCAGTAAAATCCTAGCACCTTCTTGGGGGTCTAGACCAAGTATTATTTATTTTCTATTCCCTTTCTCTTTATTTGTATTTATTTTTCTTATGTATTTTCATTTCATTCTAGTAGTCGAAAAGTGGTAGCTGCTAGGAGATTAACACAGGGTATCCACTTCAAAAATAATATCAGGTTGTGTCATTCCTTCCCTTGATTTTTCTACCTTTATATTTATATTTTGTTGAATTAAAATAAGGTTTAGTAAAATTTATATGTGGGGGAGTGTAAACCTGCTTAGTTATTATGGTGTGATTTTAAATTTTTTATCATATTTTTTGTATTTTTAACATTTAGCGAATATTATTATTACTTTTCACACATCAATTGATTTTGAAAGAGTTGAAATGAATTTTGAAATAATGGAATTTAATTTATTGTTGATGTGAATTATTTTTCCTTGAAATATATTTTCAATCATTTTTATGAGTTTGAATGATATTTGAAATCCATGCCCATGAAACACAGACTCCAAATATTATTCAATTCTTGTGAGGTATTCTAAACCACATTGAAATATTCTTCATAATACACACACTTTCTAGAGAGAAACATTAATTTTTTGTGAGAACCTGAATTTGTTATTTTTCTCTTACGATGCATTGGATTTCTAGGAATGTATTTTAAATGATTGAGGCATCTATTTGGCTAGAAAAATTTTATATTGAGACCCACCTTTACATTTAGCCTGTGTAAGCCTTTATATTCCACGAATTTCCTTATAGGATTAAGACACATTATAATCCAATGTTTCCATACCTACCCGCACTTTTAGTATTTTTTTGCAAAGATATTTCATTTTTGAGTGTGGGGGAAGGGCCTTTTGTGTGTGTTCATTGGGATTTGTATTATTTTTTGGGTGGTGAAATGTGTGTGTCACTAATTTGTGCAGTGGATAATAAGAGAATTGGGAATGTGTCTTCATTTTACTATGCTTTATTTGTGTCATCCATTTCTCCTTCAAAAAAATGAATGAATGGAGACAAGAATGAATTCCTCATTTTAAAATCTGTTATGACTCATTTCCCTCTCAATAACCAAGGGCATTAATTTTCATTCATTCTTTTTATTCAATTTTCATCTCATCCTCCATGAAAAAGAAAAAGAAAAAAAAGAAAAAAAAAGAAAAAAAAAGCAGCGCCTTTCTGGGGATTTGAAAAAAAGGAGAACATAGATGATATCATTCATTATAATCACTTATATTCCCATGAAGCATGTCATAAAATAGGGGTGGTTTTGTTTTCATATTTTCATGTGGGATTGATAGATGAATTTCTTGTGTTTTCCCTTGAATTAATCAAGCATTATACATAAATGTCTAAACTCGTCTTTCTGACCTGAAACTTTATTTCAATCATTTTCCCACAAACCCTAAGCCATATATTAATTTGAACCATTAGTTAAAGCCCTAACAATTGAATTAATTTTCATGTTTCACACTGTGGAGAAATGATAATTCTCCAAAACCTATGGTGATACATGTGATTTTCAAGTATGAGCATAACTCTATATTCAATTTCTCTTTAGTGAAGAGTGATATAAAATTAAATGTGAGGAAGGATATGATTGGGAAATGGATTGATTTATGAGGTTAAAAATATTTATCTATTGAAATGAATATTATAGAGACCTGTTTTTCATATAATATACATGATGGACTTCTATTTTGGATAAGATCATTGATATTTTCTCATTTTTGATTATTATGTGTATTTTGATTTGGATTTAAGATGATAGCCTCGAAATTCAATGTTTATGTATGGGGGAGTGATGAAACTCAAATTTTAAGAAACTATATACTATAAATAATTTTCTATAATTCCACCATAGTTTTTTTAAATGATAAATTGTCACTTTTTTTGGTTTTAGAGGTAATTTGAGCTTAAATGAAAAAAGTGGTTAAATCTGGAATTTGGACAGATTTTTATGGTATGGGTATTTTCAGCATAACATTTACATTACTATTAAAATTTTGTGATTTATTTTTGAAATAAATCACTGATTTCCTACAACTTGTTATTTATGGGGAATGGTTGATTCGAGCATTTAGATGGCCTAAAAAGCATTTAATTTTGACAATTTGTCGGGCGGATATCGTGGACCACACCAACGAAACTGAATCATAACTTGGTGCACACAACTCCAAATGCAATGATTATAGAATGAACCAAAATAGACTAAATTTGAAGCTTAATTGTTGATTTTCAAGTCAAAATATATTCATTAAGGAATTATAGAAACAATTCAATAAGTGGATGATGAAACAGCTCACGAGGTAGAAACGGTTCATTTGGGTAATTAATTCATAAAATCATGACCATGCATCCAAAATGGCTAATATTTTTTGGACTGAAGATAAATTACATATGGAAAAATATGTACTAAATATGTAAGTATTGAATCGACAGTTTCAAAAGTCATAATTGCCATAGAAATTGAAGAATTGGAATTCGGCCAGTCAAATGGAATGATTAAATGTATTGGATCTCATCGCCCATAACTCCTACATCCAACAGAAAATAGTGCACATATTTTCATGTTAAACTTATGAGAAATTTTGGAACATAGTTTATGATGAAACCTGTTACCAATTATTCCAATTAATGGGATTTCCACATTGAAACATTTGGAGGATTATTTTGGAGAGAATTATTTCACCTCCACTCCCTATAAATATGTATCCTCGCCCCTTCTCAAAGAACTGACACTTATGTGTGGAAATTTTCTATTATTTTGTAGTTTCCTTCCATTGTAAAAGTATTATTAATTTCTATATATATTTTTTCTCTTCCTCATCCCATTATCATTTTTTTATCTTTTGTTTTCCACCACGTCCTTCTCCACTATGATATCTTATACGCATGATCATGAGTAACTAACCCGAAGAACATCCCGGGGGATCAATACAGTGTTGAAACCAAGTCATTACACATTAATGTTTATTGTTTCGTATATTATTAGAGTTATGTCGAGGTGGATCTTAGTTGGTAAGGTGCCTTTGTGTCTCCACATGCCACCCGAGACTTAACTTTCTCTTATATAATATTTTCCTTCGATGGTGGAGGTGAATGTGTGGTCTCTTGGTGATCGTTGTGTGTACTATAAATTAACAACCACATAAACAAGAGGATAAAAAACATAATAGGGAGTGTGTTTATTACTTAATTTTAAAACTATTAATGATATGATGAAAGTTCAATCTGGGTGATTATCTCGGGAATATCTCCTTTCTATGTTGCCAGCATTCATTCTGTCTCCATTATACTTTGCTTGTTTACTTTCTTTTATCCTGCATTCTCATTTCACAAACCAAAATTTCATTTAGTTTAGTATTATAAATAATATATATATATAAGTGAATTAGAAGTAGTTATTTATTGACCAAAAAATCTCCTTAAGATAATGACCTAGGTTAGACCCTATGCTGCATTTAGTTATAAATATTTATGAAAGTGCACATGATAACGCTTCATCAATATTTAGTGATGAAGCTTAAATTTTCATAAATTTTATACATTAAATCATTGTTTGTAATCCCAAAATAGTGTTATTGTATGATAAATTGTCACGTTATTAGGTTTTAGTGGTAATTTGTGCTTAAATAAAAAAGTGGTTAAATTTGGAATTTGGACAGATTTTTATGGTAGGGGTACTGTCAGAATACCATTTACATTACTATTCAAAATTTTGTGGTTATTTTGTTGTTGAAATACCTGATATATTTCCTATAACTTTTTCTTCAGTAGGATAGGCTGATTTGAGAATTTATAAGGCCTCAAAAATCATTTACTTTTGACAATTTGTTTGGAGAACAATGTGGACCCCACCAACGTAACAGAATCGTAACTCAGTGCACACAACTAAAAATGAATTGATTCTAGATGGAACCAAAATAATATTAAATATGGTGCTTCAGTGATGATATTAAAGTCAAAATACGTTCATTAAGGTATTATTGGAAGGGTTTCAATAAGTGGAAGATGAAACAACTCACCAGGCAGAAACGGTTCATTTGGGTAATTAATTCATAAAATATTGAACATGAATAAAAAATGGATAATATCTCGTAGAGGGATGAGGAATATCATGTTGAAAAATATTTATTAAATATATAAGGATTTAATCAACATGTTTCAATTTGATAATGGACACAAAAATTGAAGAATTGCAATTTGGCTAGTCAAATAGACAGATTAAATGTCTCGGATTATATAGGCCATAACTCCTACATCAAATAGTCAATAAAGCTCATTTTTTAGAATGAAAGTAGGAGACATCATGGAACAAATTTTAGGAAGAAATATGTTACCAAGTATTCCATTAATGGGACATCCATGCAGAAACATTTGGAGATTGATTTTGGAGAAAATTCGTTCACCTCTTCTCCCTATAAATATGTATCCTCACCCCTTATCAAAGCATTGGCACTTATGTCTGGAAATTTCACATTGTTTTGTTTTTTATTTCCATTGAAATAGTATTATTCATTTCTAATATATATTTTTTCTCTTCTTCATCTCATTATCATTTTTTTTATCATTTTTTTCCACCATGTCCTTCTCTACTGCGATCTCTTATACCCGTAATCATGAGTAACCAACATGAGGAACTTCTTGGGGGATCAATACAATATTTTTCCCAAGTCATTTCACATTAAAGTTTATTTTTTCTTATTCTGTTAGATCTAGTTAAAGGTGGATCTTAGTGTGTAATCAAGCAATGCATAATGAAGACAGAATGAATGCTGACAAAATAGAAAGAAGATATTCCAGAAAGAATCACACAGATTGAACCTTAATCATCTCATTATTAGTCTAAAATTTAATTAATAAACACACTCCATAGTATGTGTGATTTTCCTATTCTATTTGTGGGTGTGAATATATACTACACTCAACGATTGCCGAGAGACCACACATCCACCTCCTCGATCGAGGGAAAAAATTACAGAAGAGAAAGTTAAGTCTCGGGTGGCAAGTGGAGACACAAAGGTTCCTTACCCACTATGATCTCACTTTACCTAAATATAATAAAATAAGAAAAAATAAATTTTAATGTTCAATGACTGTGGTTCAACACTGGATTGATCGCCCCGGAAGTTCCTCAGGTTAGTTACTCGTGATGACGAGTATAAGAGATCACTGTGGAAAAGGATGTGGAGAAAAAAAATGATAAAAAATGAGAATGATGTGAAGAATATATAAAAATATATTAAAAATTAATAATATTATTAAAATGTAATGAATCTACAAAACAAGGGAATATGGCCACACATAAGTGACAATACTTTGAGAATGGGTGAAGATACATATTTATAGAGAGAGGAGGTGGTAGAATTTTCTCAAAAATAATCTTCCTAATGTTTCTACATGAATGTACCATTGAATGGAATAATTGGTAATATGTTTATACATTCAAGATGTTCCATAATGTTTCCTCCGTTTAGCCTCAAAATATATGCTTTATTGGCCGTCATATGTTATATTTATGATCGATGTAATCCGAGACATTTAATTTGTCCACTTGACTGGCCAAATTCAAATTATTCAATTTTCATGGCCATTATGAATTTGAACCCTGTCGATTAAATCCATTAATCCTGAATGTATATTTTTCCACATGTTATTTCTATTCCCTCCACAAAATATTAGCCATTTTGGCTGCATGGTCACATTTTAATGAATTAATTACCTAAATGAACCGTTTCTGTCAGGTGAGCTGTTTTATCTTCCACTTATTAAAACCATTCCAATAACGCCTTAATGAACATATTTTGACCTCAAACTCATCAATAAAGCACCATATTTAATTCCATTTTGGTTCCAACTGTAATCAATGCATTTTTAGTTGTGTGCACTGGGTTATGTTTTTGTTATTTTGGTGGGGTCCAATCTATCCGCCCAAACAATTGTCAAAAGTAAATGATTTTTTAGGCCATCTAAATGCTCTAAAAAGATTTTACTATTGATGAAATAGTTGGAGGAAACAAATTAGGGATTTAAAAAAAATAATCCCACAATTTGAAATAGTAATGTAAATTTTTTTATGAAAATAACCCTACAATAAAAATATGTTGATGTTTCATATTTAACCACTTTTATTATTTAAGCTCAAATTACCATTAAAACTAGAAATATGAAAATTGATCATACAATAAAACTATGGTGGGATTATAAAAATGATTTGTCTTAAAAAATTAAAAAAATTAAAGCTTCATCGTCCCCCATAAAACATATAGATAGAAAAATTAATTACTCAATTCATGGAGATGGTAGGCCATATAAATGAAGGAAAATTGTTTTCACATTTGTGTGGAAGGAATGAAGGAAAGGTAATCAATAACTAAACAATAAAGAACAATTATTATTTCATATTAATCATATATATTCATGAAATATATCAATTTAACCATATATATAAATCATATTTGATGAATTAATCAAATCGCTTTGTTGAGGTTGTTATCCACAAGTACAGATGAGCAATGATATCATTTTCCAATGGTTTGTATGGTATGAATTTAGATATGATATCATAATTTTAAAAGAATAATTATTTCATAAAAATTATATAGAAACATCAAAACCATAATAACAACCATCCATGACATATGGTGATGAAAAATTAATTGTACCCCAATGACGAGATGGAAAGTCGTATGTACACACATGTGACACTTTCACATTCCATTTGATGATAAAGAGGCTAGATAATGGTGGATTAATATTCATAATAAGATTTAAGTATATCTATTATATTTTATTTATTATTTTATGATAAATACCACCGATTTATAGGAGGGGAAAAAATTTTAAATGAAGTGTTCAGTTAAAGATATTACCTCTTCATTGAACCAACACCTTAAGATCTATTATTAAAGACATCGGGGTTGTATTTTGCGAACAAAATTACCCATATAATGTGTATAAACGGATTTAGAATATAAATTAATTAGGTTTTTGTCAATATATAATGATCAATGTGATTAAAAACGATAAATGAGGGGTTCTCTTTTAAAATTGAGGGTGGGAGCACTCTTAGGGTTTCATAGAACATTAAAATATAATAAATTAATTCCCTAGAAAAACGGCTTCCAAATAGATAGATATTATAATATATGTTACTATGGGATTTAAATAATATTTAAAATTTATGTTTGGATATGATTAAGTGGAATTTTAAACCTTATCTTTTACTTTAACGCCTTAGTTAACATATTTTAACATAAACCGTGACAAATTTTCTTTTAATCTTAAAGGGATATAATTGTAAATAAAAGATAAAAAATTTATCACAAAAATACAATGGATGATAGTATTGACCAAATTTGTTCCTCATTATACTATTTAAAATTTCTAATGAATTTTAAATTATTTAATAATATATTATTTTGATAAAATATCATTAATGTCAATTTTGACATTATTCATTCAGTTTGACATAGAAGTCATAAAAAAAGATTAATTCCAAATATAATCATTTAAAAAAATTATTATGTCATATTCATCTATTAAATTCATGTAACAACACGAATTATTGAAATTTTATTACATTTAATGTTTTCATAATCATTTATTTTATTTTTCTACTTATAGTAGAAAAATGGGGTTGGTGATGCATAAGAATATATGGTAATTATATAACTGTTATATACTATAAATAAAAATTTTATCAGGAAAATAATTTCATTATTCTCAAAATAAACATTTATATTTCTTTATAATATTATTTTTTATCTATGTAGGCACATAATAAATAATTAAAACTTTGAGATGAACATTTTTTTTATTTTTTTTACATTAAATATTTTACTGGTCATTTTCATATTTTAGTGTCCCTAAAAAATAACTATAGAGAATAAGGTAAGAATGTTCTAATACCTTTCATCCAATAAAAAATATAATGAAAATTGGATACCTTAACATTTAGTTTTAACCTAATTTAACATAATTTAACCATTACTGAGTTGACAAATTTTACCATGGTCAGTATTCATAAATCCTAAAAAACAAAAGGGACGTATTTACTAAATATAAACCTCTTTCTTTAAAGTATGGAATATATTTTATAAACTTTAATTTCTATATGTGAAAGAAATTAATTTTAAAATAAGAGCAGAAAACGTAGTGAAAACCACTTTATATAAAAATGTTATCATAAACAAAAAAAAAAGGTTTATTCATATCCCATTAAAGATATTACATAAATTTTAAGATGACTAGTTGAATATATAATTTTCACATTTAATTAATATCATTGACAAATAGTCACTAATTTCATTTACTGAGAGAAAAACGCATTGCATGCATTATTTTTAAAAAAACCTCACTATTAATTTTAAATGTTTTATATTTCAATTTATAAATAATTGATAAAAAATGAGACAATTTTACAGATTTGATAAAATTACATTTTTAAAAATTTATTTGTTCATATTTATACCTTCCAGTCCAATTTCAATGCAATAATTGTCAAATTAAATAGTAATATATTAATAGTATATAATGATTCTATTAAAATAGATGTTTCATCTAACAAAAGCGATCAATGAAATCAAACATACTTATAGAGAAATATTTCATAAAATATTATTGAATTATAGATGATCCTCCCCCTAATGCGATATATTGGATTGATGGGAGGAATGTATTTCCCCTAATGTGGTATACTAAATGGGATAAAAAGACACACTACCCTCTGAGGTGATATATAAGATATATGGGTGGGACACACCTCCCACAAAGATGATGTATATGTGGGATTATTTGGGAGGGACATACTTCCCCCTAATTCATTAGTATTATATTATATGTTATATGAGGGTTGTACTTCTCCCTAATTAGTGGTATATTTGAGATGATATGGTAGGGACACCCTTCGCATTGATTAATCAATATACCATGGGATTCCTTGGAATTTCTCCTAGGATATAGCTATTGAACATGACACTACTATATTTCATAGAAATTTTCCCTATGAATTAACCAACTAAATAAAATTATTTTACATGATTACATGATGTTTTCATAGACACTATAACACTAGATGAAGCATCTTTGGTTGATCTTGAGAGTCATGTTAGAACCTGGAGATTGATATTGATTATTTAATTTTTGATTCAATGGTATTTATTTTATGAGTCTAATCATATCACATGTGTATAATAAATTAGTGGTTCTCTATTGAGTGGTACTCACCCCATATTTGTGAGGAAATATAACATGGATAACTAAGATGTTTCACTACTCACATGTTTATGTTGGGTAGGGGATCGAAGTATCGTGATTAAGTAGGATAACTCAAATGGATTTTGGAGATTGGAATGAGGTGAGGTTAAAGGATAAAGGTAGAGCCTCAGGGTGGTTTATTCCATTATTTTTCTTATAAAGGATCTGCCTAGTGGTATATTATCTTTTGTGTACTAAAATGACCATGAGTTTATACTATATTTCACCATTTCATTTGATACAGAATGTCCAATTTTATTTCTTTTTCACACTACTATTATTTATTACAGATTTTTTTAGTCTATTTGTGTTATTATTGTGGAAAATGATATTGTCTTATAGTCTACCCATGATAACACCTTTTAACCACATTGATAGTAGGAGTTCTTTTATAGATAGGTATGAATTCCTATGGTCATGTGGTGACCAATTCTAATTATAGTTTAGAGTGAACCAAGGTGATATAGAACAAAGTGGTATCAGAGAATGTATGTGACTAATATCACAGAGTCTATCAAAGTGTTTTTTTTAATTTTTGGATATGGTGTTGGAACTATGTCCGTTCTATGCAAGAATTGGAGCATGGTTTGTGTTTGTTTTCAATCCTCTGTAAAAGTTCTGAATGTGTGCCAGAAAAGTGATCATACAGTTCATGAAAAAAATACTATTGAAGGTGCAGCTGTTTCAAAATGTTTTCCAAATTATTGGGCCTCAAAATCTGAAAACGAAGACATGGATTTTTGGTAAAAGTAGGTGCGCGCAAAGTGGAAGTGGTGCACAAAAAAAGGGATGTGTGCGAAATATTTGAGCTGGGCGTGAAAAATAGCATGGTCCGCGAAATAGTGGATTGAAGATTTTTGCGCAAATAGTGTTTCAGAATCAGAATGTCAAAAAATGGCAAAGGCATGGGCTGTGAAAAATATATGAAGATTTGTACGAAAAACTGTACCTACGCAAAAAATTTTGCGCCAAATGGAATTTTTTCATGCCATAGGGGTTTTTGCGCGCGGGGGTCTGAGAAGCCTATAAATAAGTGGTGACCCCCTCATTCTGTAGTGTTAAAGACTTAGAGAATATCTGAGGTCTGATGTGCGTAAAAGGTTCGTGTAGTAGAATTTGTGTGAAAATTTTAGTCTGGTGTGAAAAAATCCTGCTCGCGCAGAAAAATTAAGAACAACGTGAAAAATTTTGTAATAGCGCAAGAATTGTAGATTGCATGAAAAAATTTAGAGTTGTGCGAAATATTCTGGCTTGCGTGAAAAATTACAAATTGCACGAAAAATTCTGGCTCTCGGGAAAAATTCCCAGTTGCGTGAAAAACATGAGGTTGCGCATAAAACTTGGTGTTGCGCGAAATAATCAGTGAAACCTGTTTGCACTTTTCTGACTATCTGGTTCAGTGTTTCAGTGCATTGAAGTGCATCATTTCTGATCTTTGATGCAAGAAGAATCTCATGCTAAGCAGAGGGAAAGACTTCAATGCGAATCTATTGAAGAGACCTTCATTTCTATAAACTGATTGTGACTTCACCAAAGGCAGTGAGCCAGGGTGAGTCAACGGGAGTGACCCGATGGACGTAGTGAGCTATCCCTAAAATTTTGTAAAGGCAATGTGCCTGGAACATAGTGACTACAGCTGAACATTGTAATCCGTAACTAGTAATTTTTAGTGGAATAAGGTACGACTGACAAACTATCGGCGTATTCTCATTGGACTTAGCCCTTAGTGGTTAACCAAGTAAAAAGTGTCGTGTCATCTATTTTCTTGTGAATGTTTCATTACTTATCTTTTCCATTATACAGGTTTAACTAGTTACTACCAACATGGGAACAAGATCCTTGTTTTAAAAGAAAAATTTGACACCCTAAATCACCCCTCCCTTCTCAGGGTGTCTTGGGGTCCTTCATATGGTTGATAAGTAGCATAAAAATGTGTTGGGATTGTGGTATACTATAAACTGGTGTGTCATGATTACTTTTTCTAAGGTAAAATCTTATTTACCATGGATATAGTATTTTTGTTATTATTGTATTATTTCAATGTTGTATTCTTTAACCTATTTTCATACAAATTTCTGTTATATTTTTGTTTAATTAAGGTTTTGTATCTTGTAAAATTGGAAATATGATAGAGTTCATTCATCATAATTGGAATGTAGGATTCAAATAACATACACATGGTTGTGTGGATTTTGGTATTTTTATAGAATTAGGGTTCAATTATTTAAAATATCCACAAAATATTATATAGAAGTTTCCTGTATAAATTGTTAGTATAGTTCAACATAGATGAAACACTATATATTTTTCTCTGATGACGAGTCATTTAGATTCTTTAGAGTGACGCTCCTTGATGATGGAGTCTGTGAATTCACTTGATAAAATATATGTATTGTCACCCCTATTAGGTTTTTTAATAAGTTTTCCCCTTTACAGTAGTTTGGAAAAAAAAATTGTTCAGTTTTTTAATGTGAAAAAAAACTATATAGTTTGTTCTCATAAGGATTCTTAGTAGAATTATAATAAACCAAAATATATTATTATAAGGTAAATGACACAAATCTCTTGTGTATTATTTTGTTATATATATTTGTGTGTTTTTTATGATATGATACCCTAATCTTCAGTTTGGTAGTCTTGTATGCAGTGTCTCAATTAAGATTAGTGCCCTATCTGGTTAGTGATTTGGAATGTCATGTAGATATGTTTATCTAATAAACCAAGAGTGTATGTTTTGGTATATTATTTTTCTATGATTTTTATGATAATAACTCAGGTTTTTTTTCTGTGTGTTTTAAATTATGGGAGCTTAGAAATATTGGTCATGCAAAGAGCCTATTTCTTTGCTATAGTTCTTGAGATGTTGGGGATCTAGGTATTACTGTTGGGATGACTTGAGATATGTATGAGGGTAACCTATGTGAGGGGTTATCCTAGGATAATGGGTTCTTATAGATACGAGAAACATTTAGAGATGCTTTAGGCTATGATATTCTATCGTGAGAGGTTCAACAAAGTATGTGTCTTAGGAACGTGAGGGTTTTTTGGATTTGTTGGTGTAAATCTATTGAAGGTTGTTTTGTTATCAAGTAAGGTTTTAGAGGATAGGATCCATAATATTCTAATCCCTTGTGACTTCGGGTATGGTTTCTAGTGATATAGTTGATCATTCTCCAAGATAGATGGTCTAAGACGGAGGTAGTTCATGTAGAATATTATTTTTGAGATGATTTCAAATTATGGATATCTTGTGGTTTGTTATATCATCTGTGAAATTCCTAATTTTTAAGAGGATCTCTTAGGTTTCCTCTAGTTATCTGTTATTTACAGGTGTGTGATCGTGATTAGTGTTTTATGCATGTGATCTTAGGTTCAATGATGTGTCACTCATAATAGCTTGAATAGAGTTGTGTGATTGGGTTGTACAAGACCACATACCCATTAATTATGTAAAATATTGAGGTGAAACACACTTCTTAGATGGGTTTCATTGATTATTTTTCAATGAACTTTTATCTATTTGGGAGGGGATGATAGTTTTTATATAATTCATTCAAGAATGGTTTCATTGATTTTTGATGATAATTATTAACATTTTTATTATGATAGGTGACATTGGAGATGGATCAGGGTACCTTGGTGTGGTCAACAAATAGGTTACTTCTTAGCATGGATTGTCTTCAAGGTGTGGTGCTAGAGGTTGTTAAGGGGTGAGTTTGGAATTTGGAGAGAAACATTTGTGTGATGAAATTACATATTGAGGTTTTACTCTAGTAGTGTTATAAGGGAAGCCATGTGGTGGGGAGAAAAACATTGTATTGAGAGGTTATGACCCATGTTACGGATGGTGTTTTTATTTTTATCGAGGGTGACATTAATGATGAGTTGGGAATGAATGGTGGTCAATGATTCATTTTTTCACTCAGGTATCAGTGGGATAGCCACATGATTTCTTCACATGAATTGATGGTCAGATTATGATCCAAAAAGCTGTGAACCAATGTTGGTATCATTATGGGTGTGTTGAGGCTGATCATTGGAAACATGAGTTGGAATTTAGATATTGGTAAACTAATGGACATAAAATTCTTCAGGAGATACTGAATTTTGGATTAAAATGAAGTGTTGGGTGGAGTATATGTGTGGGAACTAGTATTCAAATGATTTCATTGGTACTTAATAGTAATTCAAATAAGAGGAATACAGGTAATCATTAGTGGAGTTATTATTTTGGATTTGGTTGGATGAGTATCCAACCATGGACATACACTGAGTGTTAGGATCATAATTTAGTGTCAATGTATACAATATACATAGATTAATTTTATTTTTTATGAATTGTGATTTGGTGGGTTTATATCACTTCAACAACCAGTCATTTTTGTGAATGTTTGGAAAGAGGTGGTATGACCAATGGTTCTCATGTAATCAGAATTGGTGGGTATCAAACCACATCATGTGAAATATTTTTGGATATAGTGGAAGTTTTTGTGGGTAATTTCCTGATTTTCAGGAAAATTAAATGTATAATTCCCTATGCCTAAAGGTGGAGACACATCCATTTCAGTTTGGAAATTGAGATTAGGAGTATTACTATGTATTGACTAGTATTTTTTCAGGGAATTGTGTACAATAATATGGAAACATATTTGAGTCGGTATTTTGATGATTGTAATTGTATTCAATAGGTTACTCATATGGAGGGGTGCACCGAGGCTCAATAATCAACCTTTTTAGTTGAATATTTTGGTGGGAAGAACCGTAGTATTAGGAATGAATGATTAATAGAAATTGGGTTCCATTGGATATACGTAATCTAATAAGTGTCATCTTAGTGTTTTAATATAGGTGAGGAGTGATATATTGGATTTTAATGAAAAATGCGCCTCATTTTTCAAGTTCTATAGTGGAAGATCATTTGATGTTTTCGGATGGAAGATGATGAGTGGATCATTAATTGACAATCAGGATAGGTTGAGTATTGTGATTAATCATAGTTAAGGATTTTTTAGGATGAGATGTTCTATTATGTGGGGTTTTAATTTCATGTGGTTTTTTTTTGTAAAAATATCTAAATGAATATATATTTTTGGAGTTTGGTGAGGGGATATATTTTGAATTTGAAATTCTGGTCATAATTTTGAGAGTTGGAGCATCCTGAGGTGATAATTATTTATATATATCGAGTACCAATAGGTTATTTAGGTTCTTAATTGAGTACCATTATTTTTTTCAATATAAATAATATGATTTAAATGTTTTTTTCATTTATCATGGTTACTACACAGTTTGGAAAACCAATTATTTTAAACTAGGAAAAATAGTTTTGTTCTTGGGGATGGGGTATTGTCACTATACAGTTGTAGAAAACCCATGTAGGAATTTGGATATCAAGGTGATATGTATTATCAGAATATGGATTGGTAAATCATGTTCCCAAACATTGAAATGTATATGGATTGAGATAGTTCCATTCACATGTTTGGCACACCGTTTTGAAAATCATGCAGTGATTCATGAAACCTACCATTACATAATAAAAAGTTGGAAATTACTTGTATGATGAATAGGGTTTTTAAACCCATATACCTCTATTTTCATATTCCCTCTCACTCTAAGTCTATATTCCTTCCATACTCCATCTCTATTATACTTCCACTTGGGTTTGGTTGGGTTTTTGGTGTTTATTAATGATTTGAGGTATTTTCCTCTCTCTTCATATCTATATTGTTCTCTAACCATGTTAGAATATATTTTTTTATTTATCTGGCTAGGTTTTTTGTGAATATTTAACTATATAATGGTTAAACCATCTAATAATGTCAGGGATATCATTTTTCCTGGATAGATGTCATCCTAATATGGTTTGTGGATGTTGTCACACATCGTTTCAGATAAGTTATATCACCAAATGATTTTTCATAGGGGTTTTGAATAAAAAGTATAAAATTCAAATTTAATAATTACCATGTATTAATTATATTTCCCAAAATGGTATCAAGAGGATGCGATGGAATTTTCCTATGGGGATGGTCATAGTTTTAGTGTGTTGAGGTCAACCATGAGTTTTAGAAAATTATGCCTAACTAAAATAAAATGTAAACTAGATATAAATTATTGAATATTATTTCAATAATTCAATTAAAATTATCATAATTATTTATTAGTCATCATGATTTGTGTTAGGGACTTCGGTGGCTGGATAATAGTAGTTGTAATTTTATGATTCTCAATCAAGGGTTGTTATATTGTGCTTAAAAGGGAGTTATTTAGTTTGAGGTAGGTGGTCCCTTTTTCATTCCACCTTGGTTTATGAATTGGGTTATGAAATGTGATATATATGATCTCAAAATCAAGGATGATAAACTACTTTTTAAATGAACTATTCCTTTAAAATGAAATACATTGATTGAATAATGTTTAAAGGGCCCTGATGGACCCTTGTGAACTGTATTTACTTCCTTGATCATCGATAGACAAGACATTAACTTATAATCTAAACCATGTTATGCTTGGAATCCTAGGGGTGTAAATTAAAACAATTGTATGACATGTTGATGCCTTGGTGATAGGTGACCTTAATGACCTCTATGTAAAGTAATGTAATGAATTGTGATGAATGTATTAGGGATTGTCTATGTGGAATCCTTGAGATTCTTCAAATACTTTGGTCTAGTAGATATAAGCATAAGATTAGTGTTCTCCCACACAAGGAATTGATCTCCTCGTTGGGTATACTCTACATGGTTAATATATAGGTTGGGTGTTACAACTAGCTCAGGTGAAATAAAAAGGGGATGAGCATGAGGCTATTTCTATTGTGTGATAATAATATAAGATTACTTAGGAGTTTTATGAAGGCACGTGATTATTATGATGAGCCCAAAGGACACTTATCCATTTTAGTGATGGGTGTCGAACCAATATAATAAGAAGGTGATTAAGGAACCCATGAAGGATTATAGTGATTAATGATAATTAGGATACCCTAGAGGGTACCAGAGTGAGATGTTGAACCTTTAAAGGGTGCATGAAGTTATTTTTATAGATCATTTTTTCTATAACCTTATAATCTAATTTAGTGGTGTCGGACTTACATGGATATAGTAAAAATGATATGTCATGCTTTTGAAAGCCTAGTCTATGTTTCTTTTGATTAATTTTGAAATATATTTTACATGAATAAGTTATATATATGAGATGATTCAGGTGGGATGAAATTCCCACTTAAATATATTAAGACACATGAGATTCCTTAGACCCGCTCCTTGGATCCTGTGTAACATACTTTATTCCAGAATCCCAGATCTAGTATTTATATTACATTATTGGTATAGAATTAAATATTCACCACAAAATATAATATATTAGTAGTCTTATAAGACTAGATATATAAATACGTTTTATTTAAAATAGTAAGATACATCATAAACACATTGTGATAAAATTACTATCTCTTCCATCATATCCTTTAAAATTACACATTGGTCTCTATTAGGTTTCATAGGGATTGGAAAACAAATAAGGGTGATCTCAGATTCCTAATAAGATTAGAATACAAAAGAAGATATCATAAAAAACAAGAAATAAGTGATATATTAAAAATAAATAAACAACATCTATCCATTATCAACTCAAACTAAGAGCATGATATATCAATGAAAATTATTGAAAACATCGATAATAATAATCATTGATCTTAGAATGATGGTGTACATAATTCTAGACATCAATGAATGTTCTCAAAGACTTTTGCCAATATAGTATTTTGATATGGGATTATGTAAGAACAAAAACCCAAGCAGTTTAATCTCACAAGACTTACTGATGCATCTAAGCACTATATAATTCTATGCCCACATATCACCAAATTGAGTCCAATTAATTCATCATAAGAGTCCACATCACATTACATACATTTAACTAATGAATCTATGTTTGAATAAAAACTTAACTATCCATATAATGAGTAATATAAAAAATAAATACCTCCCTATTAAATAAAATAACAATGATATATACGAGAATATGTATAAATCAACATATAAGTTTTTATGTATCATCAAAGTTTCAAAAAGTTCGTCTATCAAAGAAATATAGTCTCAAGGGTAATGTTAATATGATGGGTTATCCATGGAATATAATAACTGAGTTAAACAGCTTTCATTGGTAGGATACTGGGGAAATGGTAGAAAAAACCTTCATCATGGTTAATAAAGAGATTGTGAATATACAAAAGTATATCCCTCATTAGTGTCTATCTAGGTGTGTATTATGAGGCTCACTCATCCTACATTTGAGTGATGATTGAGTCAATTCTAAACCAGCCCATTTTGGGGTGATTACCCAAAGGTGAATATGTTACACAACTGGATATAATTATTGGAATCTAGAAACAAATTGATTTTATAGAAAACCATACATACTTTTACTTTACCAAAACATAGGATGGGTTCCCCACTGTGGATAAAATTTATTTCTATAATAGTATTGTAAAATCTTCAATCAAAAGGATATTATATAATGGTGAAAATATTTATATTAAATCCCATATTTTTTATTGGTAATATGGTAAAAAATATTCTATAGAAATGTATTCACCAAAAAAAGGAAGTTGGTGGTGAATACAACAAGATTTCTAGAAATTAAAATTGATATGAAAATAACTTGGTTTAACATGAGTAAAAAATCAATCATATTCTACTGAAAGAGAGGGAATAAAATTAATTCCAAAATATAGTCAATAAATTAACATATTTATATATCATTTCAAATATGTGGTATATATACACAAAAAATCTAATTAGGTGCATAATACGAAACATGTCTCAAAGAAAAGAATTTGTGATGGAAAACCAATAACTGTGGTCCTGACATCCATGAAAAAAATTAACCAATAAATTCATTAATATAAAATAATTATAACTTTAATGATATCAAATTTAATTTGTAATATTTTAAAATATTCTATCTCTATATGAATTCTACTTATTTTCTATATGATGTGGTAATTGTTTTGATCATTTTTACTTGTTTCACAATAGCAGTTTCTATACTCATTCATCCTTAAAATTTCATTATTAATGTCATTAAATTCACTTATATTGATTATTTATGAATAATTATGGCATTTCAAATTCCATTTACAAGTGTTATAATCTTTATCCTTAAATATGAAATAGACAACTGCATGGTATAGTGATTCTTAACGATCCTATGGTGTTTTCTTAATTAATGAATTAAATGTTGATATACATCTCAAAAAATAATATGAAATACTTATTTAAAATTGATATTATATTATATAGTTAATTATTTTTCCAAATTCATTCATTATATAAATTCATAGTATTTTTCAAATAGTGGTTAAACCAAGCCTAACATGAACATACCCAGATTTAATGAATGATTATGAGATGGTTTTGTTGTAATATAACCATAATTATCATATAATAATAATATTTATCTTATATTAGTATTACATTTCAAAATTTAATGTATGTATAATAATAAGTAATGGACAATAAAATATTCCACAGTTTAAATAAAATATTATCCTCTTGGTATACTTGTTTCAAGTGATTATTTTAATGATTATCATTTTTTATCAAATAATTAATAGGTTATAAAATTTTCCCTATTAAAAAATTAATTATATCATATAAATAATATTTATCCTTTTAACTCATACATATATCCATCATTTTTAGGTAGTGAGGAAAGATGAAACCGGTTGTGTTTTGGAGATGATCGTACACACAATAAACAAATAATGGTTTCGTTCTTCTTAAGGTAAATGTGAAATGTGGTTAGTTTTAATTTTCATAATATAAAAACATTAAGTAACATATAAATACTAATTTAATAATATAATTTTTTGAAAAATAAATTTTAAGTTGGAATATGAAAGGAAATGATGTTACTGAAAATATGGAACTTACATTAAGAAAATTTTGTTTATCTTGGAGGATTAAATGGAAAGGAATGGATTTTACTAACATCTGATGAAACAATAATTACAATAGTGAATTATTATGGTAGAGGCGAAAAAAATAGATTTTTTAATGAAACATAATTATTATAGTGTTTTAAATGGTCTTTGATAGAACCCTTTTATAGGTTCTTGAAATAACATTTAAAAAAAATTCAGCTTAATATAAATGTGAACATGTTAATCAAGTCATGTCGACCCAAAAATATGAAAAAAATAGTTTTGGGTGATATAATGTCAATTATTTCTCAACAACTAAATTATAGAAATGTTTTTAATGTCTTAAACCCATTACCCCTTTAATAAATACTTTTACTAATTTAGCTTCTACTACAGTAACTAGTTTTCACCTAAAGAAACATTATATTTTTTCATGAAAAATAAATTTGAAATTATTAGATAACTTGGAACTACTAATTAAATATTTAAATTAATTTTTAATAATTCATGTTTTTATTAGAGTTCAAAATTTTTTTTAATACAAAAAATGTATATTATATTATAATTTTTTTTAGAAAAATATTACTTGAAACTATAATAAATATTTTAAAATGTACAATTTTAATTATAAAATAAATATTTTTTCAATTAGAGAGTCTCATAAATTTATAATCCATACTTATATACTAATAATTATATAAAATTCATAGTCTTTGTAAGAATGTAAAGATTCAACGTTCACCAAAAAAAACAATGTTTTTTAGAAAAAACACAAAAATAAAAATGAAGAAAATAAATTTCTGATAAATGTAAATATTTAATTTATTTTCATAAAATAAAATTCTATAATTTATAATTTTAACATTTATATAAACAAATGAATAAAGGATATTTATTGTGCACGTTGTGTGATAGTTTATCAAGTTATGTTGACCATCTATAGTAGGGTCTTCGATATTACATTCTACCCACTTTAAATAGATTTATCACAAAAATTGATATATATATAATCTAATGGTCGAATGTGGATATTAATTATTTGTAGGATCTTTAGGTTCCTAATTTCCCCCTTATAGTTTGTGATTTCACCAAACTACTTCAACCAATCATGTTTTCTGATTCTGAAATACTTGATATCTATTGTAAATAATGTAGATAATATTTTCATTATAAAACAATTAGGCATAAAATCTATTACATTAGATGTGAGAACATTTGTGGTATTTTTAATGTTTTCCCCAGTAATTAAACATGAATTATGTAGTGAACTTTATAAATCTCGAGAGATATATTTAATAACCAAGCTAATTCATTAGTTCTTTCTATTATTTCTAAGTGCATAATATACCTATGGATTGACTTCCTATTTTAAAAAAATATTAAAACTCCCTTCCATGGTGCCAAATATAATAATACATCATACCCACCTTGAAATTCCATGTATTTCCTTCAATTATTAGCATGAAACTTTTTTCGACTATAGTCTACATTAATATGATCATCAATAATTTATATTTTAATAGTCTTCTGCTCCACATGATCAAGGACAAAAAGATTTCTTGTCCAACATATTCTCAATATGTTTGAGTTCAACACCTCTTACTATACATTTTACTAATGGTGTCATATGGATTTTCTATTTTAAGTTTCTATTGTAGTCAAATGACACCGAAGGTAGATACCGATCTCACATACCTTGGATGTCAAGATATTATTATCTCAACATGCTTTATAATTTCTAGATAGTCCTTTAATAATAACTATTATTTTGGTGATGACATGTAGTGCTTAATTTTATCTTACTATCAAGATCCCTTTGAAAGACCTTCCAACATTTTTATGTGAACCGAGGGTCATTTTCAGATAAAGTTGATAATGGTACCCCATGAAGCCTTATGATTTCATTGATGTGGAGCTAGGAAAGTCACTCATATGGTATATAGTATCTTATTTCTATAAATGATTATAATTATTTATATGGTAAATTGATGGCCTATATAGAATTCATCTTCCTTGTATTATTTAGAAGTCTTGTGAGAATGTCTATTTTGACATTGGCCATCTACCATATAAATTTAAGTATGGGTTGGATGAATCCTTTAGGATGTTTTCTTGGAGGCTTGACCTACTGGAACACAAATAATTTGGACATTTATTCTTCAATTTATAGATTCCTACCATACCACTATAAATGTTCCATTAAATCAATATACATATTTGTGCTACTAGGGTGTATAGATAAATAATATCTATGTGATTCATATTGGACTTCTCTCTTCAAATATTTTATGGATGGAACACAAAACCTCTATCAAAACATCCACCCACCATCTCAATAAATGATGTTTGTAATTTTACCATCAATTAAAGTTTACACCTTAATTTTAATCCATCATAAACATTATAGGACCTCTATAAAATTTCTAGTAATCATGGTTTATCAATTTCATATAAATATAAACATGGAACCCCTTTCATAAAAATTACCATATTTATTTTTTTGATATGTTTTTATATATTATCCTTGTTAATACTTATCATGGTGAGAAATAAATGATCCTTCCTACTCAACGTGTCAGCCAAATTGATTATCTTCATAGGGTTGTAGTGTATCATGAAATAATAGTCCATGACTAGTTCGAAAAATATTTTCTTCCACATATTGACATTCTTTCGAGAGAATATATATTTAAAACTATTGTTGTATTTATATATATCGGAAATTTTTTGATAGTGGTAGTGTCTATATATTTTAAAGGAAAATATTATAGTTATCCTTTCATGGTTGTGAGTTAGATGTTTTATTATTGGATTTTTCTTTTTCATGATACATATTAAATCAACTTAAAATTCCATATAAGGAAACCACCAAGTCATTTATTTGATGTGTCAATATATGTGAAACATACTATACTAATTTATGGTATATTTATTACTGGTTCATTAATTATTTTCCCCCAATCTCTTTAGAACATTCATCACATTCCATTGACCATGTTAATTTAACTCCTTTACATGGGAATTGGTTAACATGTTATCCAACTGGGTGAAATTTGGAATAAACTTTTGATAGTATGTTTCTAAACACAAGAATCGTAATATCCCAATTATATTCATTAGTGAAATCCATTTATTGACTATTGTATGTATTTAATGGGTCAACATATATTCCATCCATATAGATAATATGGACATGAAAACAAACTTCATTGAGAAAAAATTCACACTTATTATATTTCCCATGTAATTCTACTTATTTTAGGGTCCCTAAATTATTTTTTAAAGACCCTCATTATCTTCTTATCTCATAGAGTATAAAAAGACATCACCACTGAATACCACCATGAAGTTATCGTGATAATACTTGAATTATCTATTCGTTAGATATATCAATAAATAATGTTAATTATTCAATCCAAAATGCATTACCGTATACTCAAAATGACTATACATTATTTGAAATGTTGTATTCGGTTTATCATAATTATTCATTAGAAGTCAATGTAATTGAGATAAAATATCGAACATTGAAAATTATTAGGATCTTTGAAGTTCATCAAATATATCATGAATTCATGGTAATAGATAATGATTATTTATTTTAATGATCTTGATGTCCATATAATCAATACACAACCTCAAAGACCCATTATTATTTTTCTAGAATAAAATAGTGTCTATCGACAGTCAAACAATAGTGTTTATAAATAACATATCACAAAAAATAATTTTAGAATTTTTTCAACACCACAAAATTTATTGATGACATTGGAAAGGGAGACTTAGATATAATTATTTTATTTGTAATGTGTTCAATGGAGATCTCATCTTGACGCTCTGGTGGATAACTATGTAATTATTCTAGAAACAATCAATGATTTATTTTACCATAGTTACATACCATATAACTAGGATAATTAAATTATAAATAGATTGTGTTTGATCTTGTGAACATCATGAAATTTCAATAAAGAGATATACTAGGGGAAGATCGAGACATGATTTAGGTGTGGATGTTTCTCCTATAAAGAGATGATATTTCCCTTCACCTTTATGAATCATAATCTTCTTCTCTTGGAAATAATTTTTTTCATAATACATTGAAATAGAATCCATTATAGGGATCATATCAACTTTAACCCTAAGCGTAATAACTGAATTTTCAAATAGGTTGCACCCATGTATCATAATTGGAACTATCTAAAACAGCTTTATTACAATAATTTTTTACTTTTTTGTTAATTATAAAATCCATTAAGAGAGTTATATGAAAATATATAATTTTTTTAGAAAATAGGGATGATTTAAAATAGTTCAAATATCTAGAATCAAATAAAAAATTATTTAATTATGAGTATATGATAAATATAATTACGACTACATCATTAGGAATATCAACATTAGCTGATTCAAATTCATAAGTTTTCCTTACTCACGTTTCCTTTTATGAGGTATATTCCCTTAAAATTTAAGGAATGTTTTTACATTATGCACCATATCCTTATAGATAAAGCATTTAATATCCAAAACTGATTCCTTGACTTTGTATTCATGAACATGATGGAATTTTTCATCACACTCTACAATCTCTAGAGTGTTTCCTCTATTATTTATTACATGTGGTAAATCACACCATTACATACATCCCCCTTATTTCAGTATAGATTCCCATTATTCTATGTTACCCCCTTCATATCCTAATTTATATTTAATACATATGACCTAGAGAACTCATATTATAACTTAACAGTTGTTGAAAATATATAATTATAAGATGAAAAGTTATGAGATAACAATTCCCTTTGATGGTTTAGTTTTAAACGATCCAAGAAACAATAAATATTTTTTTCTATTGTAGATACATAGTTTTCAGTATCAATAACTATTATTGAAATGTTAGGGTCATGAATATTAAAACATTCCCCTCACATTTTAGGTTTAAGGAACCCCATTTCCATTTATTATCTTTTCTCATGTGGAAATTATTTTTCACAAAAGACCTCCTTCAAAATTCCTCATTCCATGATCTTTATCTGATATTTCTATTTAGTTTTTCAAACTAATGTGGACCATAACATAGAATGTCCCACATGATGATAAATAATCATGATGAATTTTTATTTTTCTCTACATCCCAAAATAAATAAATATCTTATTTAGGGACTTGATCCTTTGGTAAAAAACCAATGTATTAGTAGTTTTACTTAAATAAGGAGGTTATTGTTTCATAAATATGTACAACATATGTACACAATTTTATGGATTTTTAAATCTTTCTACGTGGGGTTATTGTTTTCATAACATAGGTCATCTACACTTATAATATTTTTTTCTAATTGGACTAAACTCTATAATAATTAACTTTTTTGGGGAGAACATTCTTTCATTTACTATGGGTGTTGATACAGTTCCCATTCATCCTATTATTTATTATATTTCTACACTAGTATACTTATTATCATATCATGATAATGAATTGTTAATACAATTATTATTAACTTTTATAGAGACTTCCCTATAAATAATGAGGGGTTCTCATAGTAATTGAACTATCAAACGAGGTCCCTCTAAATCTAATCCCCAAAGATCCTACCAAGATTCCTTAGATACCATCTGTAACATATCAAACTCCAGAAACATAAATATTGTATTTATATTACATTATTGGTAAATAATTCAAGTTTTCCTAAAATATACAATAGTTTTTTAATCATTAAATACAAGATACATACATAAATTAAATTTATGAACATAAGTTACATCATAATGAAATTTAAATAACGTTATAATCCCTTAATAAAATACATTAATTTTTTTAATTCTCCTCTATGTTTCCTAGTTAATGGAAAAAATAATTGAGAGATCAGATTCTCAACAAGGATTATAATACATTTGATTTTATCATAATATATATAATTATTAAGTGTTATGGATGTGATAAATAAATTATATGAAGCTATAATAAATTTAAACAAAGGCAATCCTATCTTTATGACAATAAATGAAAAAATTGATAACAGAATTCATTGATCTCATACTGATGAAATGAATAATTTTGAACATAAAAACATAATATCAATTCCATTTTACAACACACTATAATGACATAGGAAGAGTTATACATAAAAAACCAAGATGTTTTGTCTCATGAGAACTATTAATTCACCGTGGGGCTATATAACTTTTCACCCCACCGATAACCTGATTAAATATTATGCATTCACCATATGTCTCAAAAATACAATCCTTACCACACAATTAGGTACCTATAGATGAATAAAAACAAGTATATATATATATAATGGGAAATATAGAAGTAGAATACTTTCCCAATAAATATAATAATGTGGTTGTTAAAGAGAACATCCCAAAATTATCATAAACTTTTATAGTATTGTTAAAACAATATAAAGTGCCCTTATCAATGAAATATATTGTTGAGGGTACTTTCAATGTGATGGGTTATCCAAGGAATATTTTAGTTTGGTATAATAGTTGTCATTGGAATTAGATCAAGTAAATAGGGGTAAGGATCCTTTATCATGGTTCATAATGATAATGTGAATATTCCAAATGATAACACCTATTATTGTTTATCTAGGATAGTAGTCTATGGCCCACTCATCATGCATTATAGTGATTATTTATTCAATGAAAAACCAACCCTTTTTGGGTGATCAACCCTAGGTGAATCTTTTCAAAATCCATATCCACTTTCTTGTATCTAAACTGGGATATATATTCTAGGAAACAACACACACTTTTATTTTATGAAAACATAGGATAATTTTCAAAAAATGAAATTATTTAGTTTTATAACGGTTATGGTAATTCATGAATCAAATGAATATATGATAGGATACCAATATAGACATGTAAATAACTTAAATTTCATTATTATTATGGTAAAAAATCATTCCATTGAAATGTATGCACCACAAAATAATAAATAGGTGGTGAACATTACATGATTCTAAAAGAATGAATATTGATATATAAATACCCACTTATAGCATTGGTAGAAATTCAATCATATAATATTTTAATATAGGGATTTAAATTGATCTGTATATAACATTAATAAATTTATTTCTTGATATATCACATCAACTATTCTATATATATATGCCCCACAATGGAAATTAGGTGTATAATACAAAACATGTTTCAAAGATAAGAATTTGAGATGGAGAAAATTCCACTTATTATAACATCCATGAATTTACATTAACCTAATATATCAAAATCAAATATATATTAATCAATTAATTCATAAATTTACTCATAATAATTTTCATTAATACTCTTTATACATTTTCATTCCTTATATGAATTGTACCTATTTTCCACACCTATAGTATATAGTTTTGATCATTTGTACTAGTTTATTAATAGTAGCATCCATATTAGTTATTCTTCCAAATTTAATCATTAATATGTCATTAATTTTAGTATAATTGATTGTTTAAAATTACATATGGTGTTTCAAATTCTATTCATGATTGTTTTAGTGTTTATCCTTAAAGATGAAATCTATAACAAGAATTTGTAAGTGATTCATGATAGATGAATTATGTTTTATTAATAAATTTTTTAAATATTAATATAAAATATCATGATTAAAAATATAAATAATTATTCACATATTTATATTATATTATACCAATAAATCCATTCCAATAGTCATTCATGATATAAATTTTTAGTTTTATTAAAGCAGGTTGTTAAACCGACACAAACATAAACATATCTTATCTAACGAATGATTATGATATAATTTTATTGTAATTTCATTATAAAAAAACATAATGATATTATATAGTGTTTGTTATTGTGATATTTTATAATTTTAAATATATATAAAATAATTAATGGATAATAAAATATTACACAATTAGAATAAAAGATTAACCTCTTAGTTTTGTTTTTTTAAATGATTACATTAATGATGATATTTTATTGATCATATCATTAATAGGTTCTAAAAATTTTCATAAAAACACAAATGATATTCTAAATATTTTATATTTTCATTTAAACTTATCCTTAGATCCATCCTTGTAAGGAGGTGAAGGAAAATTAAACATGCGTGTCATTGAGGTGACTGCCTGCATGGCATAGGAATAGAGATTTATTTTTACTAATGGAATGGGAAAGGTGGTTACTAATTATTTTAATAATATAAAAATATATAGTTAACCATAAATACTAAACTAATAATATAATATTTTAAAACTAAATTTTAAATGGATATATCAATGAAAAATATGTTTGTTAAAAGACAGAACTTTTGTTAAGAACATTGGGGTTTTCTTATAGGATTCATTAGAATGGAATAGATTTGAAAAATATTTTGTGACCAGATGTGTATGATAGTTAAATAATATGATGTAGTAATGAAATATGGTTTAGGTTCATGATGGAAAGAAGTTATTGTAGGCTTATTTATGGGGTGGTAGGAGGTCGCTTTTATTAGTAGAGAGAATAAAATATTTGTAAATATTTCAACTTATTATAAAGGGAGAACATGTTGAATATGTCATGTGACTCCAAAAATAAAAATTTAATTGGGTGGAGGGTGATATAAATTTTAGAATATATCAAAATATAAATTAATAATTGGGTTTTATCATGTTTAAATCCCTTTACTCTTTCAATAATTATATCTATCAATTTTTCTTTTACTTATGTAACTAATTCATACCTACGATAACAAAATATTTATGATTAAAAATAAATTTGTTTGTCTTAAATAATTTATACCTAATGATTATAAATTATATTTCTATTTTTTTGATTCAATTTTTATAATTTTATTATAAATTAATTTTATTATAATAATTGAATAATATATTAAAACAATTTTTGTGAAAAATATAACATGAGTTCTAAAATATCAACCATAATTTTTAAAATATAATTACTATTTTCAAATGTATAATTTATATTAAAAAAATATTTCTTTTCATGAAAATGGTTTCATAAATTTATATGTCACAATTATATTATAGTAATGGCATAAAATTCATAGTATTAGTAAAAACTGTAAATTGCACCATTCACCTAAAAGTTAATTTTATGGATAAAACACACAAATTCATCTTAAGATAATACCTATATAAAGTATTTAAAAGTGTGGTTTATTATTTTTGAAAAATATAATATTATTCCATAATTAAAATATTAAATATACTAATGAATAAAGTCTATTTAGAGTTAAAAATGTGTGATATTTTCAGATATGGTGTTTACATGCTACAATATGATATCATGTAAAATATATGGACATCATGTCTGGTTTTAATACCCTATAACTGGATATAAGAAATGGATGAGAGGGATTAACGACCATATAATATGGTATAAGATATAGTTTGGTGGGTAAAATATCCACTGAGTGATCAATAGTTTTTTGATGTTGTGGGAGGGATGTAATACTCCTTGATGAAATGTATACATGAGATGATCCAAGAGGGATTAACTACACAAAAATTGATCAATATAACATTGGATTCCGCTGAATTGATTCTTGGATCTATCTATTTGGTCTAATTGCAACTAAATACCTTGTAATTGATCGTATGAATCATCAAAGGGATTGATATTGGTTGGAATGATTACGGGACATGCTTATAATGACTATAACCCTATCCAAAGTAGTTAGGGATGATATCATGTGTCATGTTATAATACCATGATTGAAATTTATTATTTAATTTATACATCCATGATTATTTATATTATGATTCTAGGAAAATCACATGTGTAAAATTTATTTAATTATTTTATGTGGAACCACCTTATTGGTTCCCTACTGAATTGTACTCATAGCATACTAAAGAAGATATGGCACTTGGGTACCTGAGCAATCTTCCCTGCTAGAAAATTCCAGTTGTATAGGGGATTGGAGCAGGTTTATTGGGAGAGAGATAGATTGGTTTATGTTTGGAGATCTAGATGTGTTCAGGATTAGTGATAGAAGTAGACTCCAACTTTAGATTATTCTTTATGCGATAGACCTAGTGGATGCTCAGATATTGTCTACTATAATGATCGTGAGTCAGTATGATTGACTTATTTATCAATTAATTTTATGATTTCCCTATTTTATTTATTCTGTGTAATGTTTTTGTTTATTATGGATTTTGTTTATTTCTTCGACTATTATTTTTTATGTTGTAATTTAGATACAGTATCCCCATGGTAATACCCAATACCCTAACTAATGTTTTGAATCCTCTATCAGGTTGGTAGGTGCACCTGATATCCCCTGGAGACCCTATGTGTATACTATTTAATGTAATATGGGGTGGGGACTTCAAAAATACCAATATTTTAGGGTTATGGTATTTTTTCATGTTTTTATTAGAATTTTGATACTTATTTTGGTAGGATATACTGATTTGAAATCATTATTTATGATTTTAATCTTGTCCTGGATTGGCAAGAGGCATGTATACATGAATCATATTTGGAATATAGGATCCCCCAAAAACAATTTTGTGTGTGAGTTAAGGTTAAATTTATTAACATATAGAAAATTTATATAGATATTTTAAATATAACCTTGTTGTGTCATTTTACTAATCTATACCACAATTTTTAACTCATGATTAGCTAGTGTATTTTGAAATTAGGTTATACAGATCTTATTAGGCGACATTATTGAATTATGATTTTAGAGTCTCTAAGTGAAAATGATATATAGAAAGATATGGTGTATTAGATACATGTATTAAATTCTAATGGGGTGGTATTGAATAGGAATGGGTTTCCTTGGGGATATAGATACCCTTGATAATGTTGAGAAAAGCATGTGGTATGCCTTGTATTTTTTTTATGAAAGTCCCTTTAAATGATTAGGCATTATGGTTTTGTGTAGAGGGAAAAGTTGTTAGATTCCTACCGCTTTTTATTTTGTTATGGATTCTAATTCTATAGTTATAATATCTCGAATTATTGGGAAAAAGGTGTGTGTAGCATGATAAAACTATTGTATGTTTTGAATGAGGCCTGAGTGGTGAGTGATTGTGTGATAAACCATTTAGGGAGTGAGATTCCATGAGTATATTGGAAAGAGAATACCATGAATGATTATTGTATGATTTTTTCGACATGAAAGTGGGATAGTCTATTTATAGGCACATTAGCCTAGTTTTTATAAAATTTAACACATAGATAAATGGTTTAGATTGTATGATTTGAAAATATACAAGGGATCTACCATTTTGGTTTTGATGAGATTGAGATAAATTTTGGGTAAGAACCCATTAAATGGTTTTTTGAGATTCCAATATAGAATGGGATGATTATAGTTAGTATTGCTTTAGATATTTTGGGAAGTTAATGAATATTGAACCCATGTAGTCATTGGTTATGAATTGTGCATATTTTGTTATGGAGTTTTTTAATAGTGTATATTGGTCCCTTGTGATGTTTTTGGGATCTAATGGAACTTGAGTGATACAAAAAGTATGGTATGGTGTTTTTATACTCATTAATAATAGTTGGGTTTAGTCATGGGACATTATTGGGTTATTATGTCTTACACCTCATGATTTTATGAAAATTTTGTTTCGAATGAAAATAATTTCACTGATAGCTTGCATTACATGAAAAACTAGGTTTAAACGAACTATGGTATAATAATAAAATATTATTATTTAATGGGACATTTATCACATAGTTATTGGATTGGAATGTATTTATATTAATAACATATTTATGACAAAAATATGGTTTAATGTTTTTTAAATAAATTCATTGGATATGAATTGATGATAAACGAATATAATTATAATTTGAATGTAAAAGAAATATTTTTATTAAAAACATTTTTAATCCACATAATTTTTTTATATAAATTAATGTAGTCAATATTTTTGAATTATTTTAATGAAATTTATATATTATATATTCAATAAAATATTTTATTATTGATCAAATATTTTTTTCAGGCATGATATAAGAGTAAATCTATTGTTTTTTTAAATATATGTTTTCTAAAAAAGTTGTTCTTCACATTTTGGATATTTATTTTTAAAATATATTTTTACAAATATAGAAACAAATATATGAAAAAGTAAATTTATTTTTGAAATCACCTTGTAAAAATTATCTTCTTGTCAATTTTTGAGAATTTTTTGATATGAATAAATTTTTGATGAATAGAGAAAATACAAAATTTTATTAAATCTTAATTTTTTATAAATCCTTTTAATAGTTAATTGTTGGTATTATAATAATTTTAAAATAAAAATTAGTACATGTATATTAAAAATAATCAATTAAATTTCAGTGGATCAATTTTATATTGTAGTTAGATATAAATGTTTTTTATCATTTGGAAAAAAATATTTATAAGACATCTTTTTTATCATGATTGTAGATTTAGTTTTAAAATATATTATAGAAAATATATGAAATTAATTTAATTAAATGGTTTAAATATTTGGATTAATATTTTTTAATATTTTGTAATAATTTCAATATAATTTTTATTTATAATGGATATTACAAATAGTAATAATTAATTACCGCTCTAAGGTTACAAAAGGGTTTTGTGAATTAATTGCACATGGGTTAGATTTAATTTTCCCAAAATAGGTTCTTTATATTAAAAATAAGATATAATATCAATAATTATTGGGTAAAAATCATCTATTATGTCCCATTTTATTTTTATTTTATAAGGATAAATTACCTAGGTAAGAAAATTAGTTACTCCACTAAAAGCTAAAATGGTAAAAGTGAGTAAAGATAGAGGAAGAGAGAATAATATTTTCAAAAAAAAGTTTATTTTTTAGTTTTTTTGGTTTATATCAGCATTATATTCCCTATAATACATAATATATAAATTTTAGAGGAACTTGGTCTGAGTTTGACTTTCCATTATTGATGGTCTTGGGTATTTACAAAAAAATACTACTAATTCTCAATAATAAAAGGGAACCTCCTATCATATTTTCCTTACACTTAAAAATTCCTTTGGTTAACCAAATAAGAACTAAAATCCTTTAATTAAATCCATTTACATGACCTAGAGTCCCTGTATTGATTTTAAAACCCACCTAGGAAAGATTGAGGTTAAAACTAAAAGACATTGTCTAATGAAGAGGTATCATTCCTAATCGAGCTGTTTTGTTTTAATATTTCTTAAAATAAATTAAAATATTATTAAAATATCCTAAAAATAAAAAATATTATCTTACTTAAAAATAAATTTTATTATAGTACTTTAATAACCTATATCTATGTCCTCTTCTATCAAATTTGAAATGAAGTTGTCAATCAAGTGTATGGTGGACTAACGCCTAACAGACCAATGTAATCCATTTTCCATCACCACATCTCATGGTTTGATATAATTATGTATATAATGTATATATGAAATCTTTATGAAATAATTATACTTTTAAATTATAATTTCACACATACCTTCTTATCTATCACATCATTATAAAATTATAATGTCACTCGTGCGTATGTATGGGCTACTACCTCCATTAAGTGATGTAATAATTTTTTAGTTTATCTTAACATGATTGTAATAAGGAAATATTTAATGAATATATATTTTATATGATATAAATTTTTTATATAATTATGAATTAACATTTACCATTATTTTTCTTTATCCGTTGGAAAATGAAAATATAGTTCTTGCGTATGTACAACCTGCCATCTCTAGGAAGAGTTTCATTCATTTTTCAGTCTCTAACTTTTATGGATGTCTATAAATATGTATTTAATAAATAAATATAATGTTTATATCATTATTAAAATTTTTATGATGACATAACTATGATTAAAATACAAATACCAAAAATACTGAACCAAAACATCGATGAAAAATGAAGTGGTTATCACCCAGAACAGTTATTTTAATAAACAATTGTTACTAAAATGGTGAAAAATATTATAATTGAATCATATATGTAATTATATAAATTAGTATAGTTTGTTAATACATTTATACCAGATTTTCTAAAATTTATTAATGAATTCATACCCAAGGTAAGGTATTTTAATCTCAATCAAATTTCAATGAGAAACATTCCATATTCAAATTTTTTTCTTTTATGTGTTGAATATGTTTCCAAATAATATATTTTATGATTATTATTATGAAATATATAATTATTAAAATAACCATATAAGTATATTTCCACCATGGGTCTTGTAATATAAAAATTACCAAAGTAGTGAATTTTCTATGTCACAATCTCAATATTTATCAGGATTATTTAGGATTGTACTTCCAATGATGAAATTTAATTATTTACCACTCATGAATATGATTTATTTTATTCTTATATGGGTATTTATATAAATTACATGTTTTCCATTCATTTTTCTCCATTTATGTAGTGAAGTGTCAAAAATATTTCTTTAAGGAAACCTGAATCTATTTAACTCTCCAATGAAAATATTTTTTATTTCATGTTCATTTTTCCAAAAAATGTATTGATTTTTTTTAATTTTAAGGAATTATTTTTGAATTAATTTTTACCCTTGTTTGAATTTGTACAAAAAAATTTCAAATTAATCTTCTCGTCCTTTCCAAAATGAGGTACTTTTTGACCTTTTAAAATACTATTAAAGGAATCTTTTATCATTGTAAATGACAAGAATTGAATTTTAATCCATATAAAAAGTCAATTATTTGAAGATTAATTTAAATTTTTTCAATATTATTTAAAAAAACGTTTTCTTCAATATTTAGTAGTTTTATTATATTTTAAATAAGTCATTACAAATAAGAAATTAGACTTTCATCCAGAAAAATTCCTAGGTGTATTTTAAAATAACATTCCATTTATAATGACATAATATTATTTTTTTATAAAAAATAGTGGGGATATGATATAATGATAGTATAAATTTTCATTCTCTATATGGTTTATGATTATAATGAAAATATTTTTATGAATCCCATATCTTTATGGTTGACTATGCCTTGATGAAACATTTGTAAGACCAATTTATTTTTTCATGGGTTGTGATATGATGAATGTTTTATGATATTATAGAACACATATGTATGGTATTCATTATGTGATGGGTGGGAAAAAATTATATAGGCCTCTCAATTCATTATGTAATGATGGATATCTCCTGAGATAAACCAAACTTGAATGGAGAGTGAACCCATTTTAACATGGGAATATGTTCCCTATGATAATCTTGGGAGTGAACAATAAAAACTATGATGGTTTTAGGAGTGAACCAATTTTACTATAATAGTATGGGAAATCATCCATGAATGGTATAGATTTTTTTTCTATTCTTATGTGTACACAACAAATATATGACTTATACTAATGTTATTCTCTCACGGCTCATGTTTATTAATACTTTTATGATTCATTTCTTATGATGTTCCATTATTTATTCCATGATTAAATATTATGATCTATTATATGAATGATTTTTTTCCAATGATTAATAATTTTATTACACCCTTATTCTCATGCTAGGTTTATGTGATGATTGATATATCCCTTTATTACCATTACTGGGCATCTGATCTCTCACTTTCTTATATTTTCTATCCCCAAGTTATGAATAATTTTAGTATGTAAGATACATCCATGACTGGTACTAATTATAAATAACATAATGGGATATGATATAGTTAGCTTATGAATAAATTTTTTATGTTTGAATGTTTCCAAAGATAATAGACCATTATAATTATAGTTTGAATCATTATGTTATGTAATGAATATTAATCTGGGAAGATGTAATATATATGTATGAAATGTATTGGTTGCTATAGTCGGTATTAGAGTATGGTTTAGTCAACTTGGGAATCAAGGATGATAAAACATTAGTAAGAACCTCAAGGATAAATATAATAATATGATAACATCATAACAATTTCGTAATGGTAAGGGATACCCATTGTTTTGTATAAGGTTCCCTTGATTTAAAATAAGGTTTCTTGATTTAGGAACTCTATAAATGATTTATCATGACTACGTGTTTTACTATTAGGATTATTGTTTCTTACACTATATATATTTTTTGTTTTAGTTTATGTTTGCAAGTAGAATTAATCATGTTAATATTGAATGTAATGGATAATGAAATTATTTTCCTCTAGAGAAACCAAATGTTATCAAAGATGGAATAAAAAATATTATTCTTGTTAGACTACAAATTTCTTATGTTATGAAAGATTCTAAACTTCTAAACGAAAAATGGAGGGCTCTAATCCACTAGTTTCTGAGCAATGGATCAGTATTATTGAAAATATATTTTCCACTCTCTAGAGTTTAGATAATTAAAAATTCATTTTGATTCTCTATCATTTTAAAAGTGATGTAGATAAATGGTGGAATATTTTCAATAATATAAAGCAATATTAAAAATATGAAACCATGTATAAGTATGATTTCAATATATTTTTTTATAATAAGTAACTTCCTTGTATTATTTATATGAAAATGGAGAAGTAATTATTCGATCTTAATTAGGATACTTATGAGTCAATTGGTACCTATGAGGCTTCTTTTAGAAGAATTTCGAGGTATGATTCCAGTATTACCATTCATCCACAATGTTGGATGATAAATTCATTAGTGGCGTAAAACCAAGTTTCTAAATGGAGTTAACCATATTGTACGTTATAAGCTACGAATAAATTTTTCGTTGTGCTATCAAGGAGGAAATAGATATCAGAGTTACACATAAATATCATGTTTTTTCATAAGAAAATATTGATGGATGTAAAATGAATATCTAAAAATCATGGAATGAAGAAGATGATCCTTCCATTATTCTTGATGTATGGAAGGATACATTTTGAATATTGTCTTAATGGGACTGTTAAATATTTCAAGTTTAGAAAGGAAGGTCATTAGGAAATAGAATACTGAAGTGATGAGAAGAAGTTAGATATTGATATGAATAGAGAGAACGATCCAGATAATGAACGCTGCACACTCTGGGGTCTCAAATTCATGGAAAACGGTAATTATGATAAAAAAGATATCAAATAATAAGTTTAATGATGATTATTGATGTCAGCAACCTCTTAAGATAAAAGATATAGGGAAATATCAAGTGATCACTATTTTTGGGGAATTATACTACAACGATTTCGTGAAAGATACACTTACAATCCACTCTAGAAATGATAATGTATTATTTGACTCTGGATCTACCCATTCTTTTATATATCAATAAATTTATAAGGGTATCAAAATTTCAACCTAGTAATTAGATATTTTATTATCAGTGAATACCTCATATTGTATAATGATCGCATTTCAAGTCTATGATTCTTCTTTGGTTGAATTTTGTGGGAATTTTCCTGATACTAATCTTTTTATTCTTTATCTAGTTCAATTTTATGATATAATAAGAATTTATTGTATTTATCTAAATAAATCACACATTAATTACAAAGGAAGCAAAGTCATATTTGATATTCTAAACCAACCAATGATTATTTATCGTTGAAATGATAAATATAAACATCCAATGAAAATATCATCCATTTTATGGGTCTTGATACTTATTTAAAATAGTATTTCAAATAAGATGGTTGGGAAGAAAATAAATATTGATTATATTCCTTTTATGTGGGAGTTTGTGTCACGACCCGTCCTCAGGGCCCGTGTCGTGACTACCCCATGCCCGCCTTCCATAGTCCCATGGCTGGCGACTAGCACCAAGGCGTAATTTCCGATAAAAAGGGAAGGCATTTCAATTATAAGTAAACAAACACATAGAGTAAGCAAGTAGGAGTAAACACTACGTAAAATTGGGTACAATAGTAAGTTCAGAAAAATAAGTGGGCCAGAATACAAACCCAAACTGAAAGTAAAGTTCAACTGGAAAAGGTAGTACAACAACTGAAAAGTAATGCCGTAGTGTCGAGCCGTCCACTGGAAGTCCCACCTGATGGGTGGGTATAGATAGCCTCCTCAGCTCCTCGGGTCCAGCCGTCCGCTCCGAGTACATCCTGCCCAGTGGTCCACCTCCAGGTACCGACCTGCTCCGCAAGAATCAACCATGATCAGCGCAGTCTGTCATCTGAAGCCAACACAACGTAGTGCGGGCATAGGCCGTGCAGGGGTGAGTATACGGAACTCAGTAGGGACCCCGAGATCCCCGAAGGTCTCCAAGAATCCACAAAGGATAATCCATAAAGGAAAGATACAATCATGAAGTAACATCCGACACTACTTGGGTAAATGCCCATACATATACCTAAGTCATCAATTCCTGTTCGGCTCCAACATCCGAGCCCCCCAAGTAAAACTCAGACCACACAGGAAAACATAACCAAATCCACACAGGAATGAATAACGTAATCCACACAGGATAACAAGTCAATCTTAAAGAAGATAAGGATTGAAAGTCAAGACTCAGCTCACACAGGAATTCTTCTTCGTAAGACGATATAGATGATATGATGTATCCACTGATTCATCTAAGCCGTAGGACCCACGCAGGATCGATAGGTACTAGCCCCCGCAATGACCCACACAGGATCGATAGGCACTATCACCTGCAATGACCCACACAGGATCTGTATGCGCTGGACCACACAGGACCGCGGAGCGCTGACCCACACAGGATCCGATCGACACAGGATCGGTAGGCACTTATCCACACAGGATTTCTGAGTGCAGTAGTTTTCGCTGTCGAACCCATGGAGGATTCCCATGCAGTCTTCATCATTGTCGCAGTTACAGCCAGCTATAGGGTTCCCGCAAACAACAGGCTTGTTTTCGGAGGGTCCGCTCCACGAGCCGAGGGGCTCATACATCAACTGATATGAAGCCCGGAGTGGATGTTTCCAAATGTTCTGTAACTTCAGAAGGAACTCAATGTGATAGACGGCGCGTCAATCGGACGCCCATTCTTAGAGTTATTGGCTTTTTCGTTTCAGGGGCCCGCTTAGTTTTGAGGTCAAAACCGACCTGGCCGTACTCCAACTGTGTCCAAACCTTGAGCGGAGTAATCCAAAAGTTCCGTCTCACTAAGAGAAATCAAACAAAGATGACGGCATGTCAATTGGACGTCCGGAGCTCAAGTTATAAGCGTTTCCGCTCCGAGGGCCCGATTGGTTTCATGTTCAAACCAACCCGGCCATACCCAAAGTTTTCTGAAACCTTGAGTGTAATATACCAAAACGACCGTCTCGATCCAAGGATCACATCGCAGCTGACGGTGGGTTTATCGGAGGTCCGTAGCCAATGTTATGGGAGTTTAAATGGATATGTTCGAAAATAGGGGGTTCGGGCCCGGTCTGACTCGGCCAGATACCCCCCACCCGGGTTGACCCGAACCGGGTCCAGGTCCTGCCCATTAGGACGCGTCACATGCGGCCAGCTCGGCCAGTGCCAAGCTTAGAGGATAGGGGGGCGGCCCCTGTTTGTGTAACTGCGGCCCCCACATGAGGGGGCCGCTCCTTTGGCCAGTCGGGGGTTTCGACCCCCGGCCTTCCTCGATCGGTCGGCCATACTGTTGCCATGGGACCCCATGGTCCCACCCCTTCGATGCGCCAGCGGCCTGAGCTCCCTACTCTGCTGCGGCCAAAGGCCCCGGCCTTGGTCTGACCGGCGCCACGCGATGGCACCGCGCCCCTCCGCCACGGCCCCGCTCTGGTTGCGGTGTCTTCAAGGTTCTCTGGCACGACACAACGGCGCCGCACCCCTTCCCTGTGGCCCAACTCTGACAGCGGGTTCTTTCGGCCTCAACGGCGTGGCACGACGACACCACGCATCTTTTCCGCAAGATTTCGCGTGGTGTCGTTGCACTGCACCACCTTCTTTCAAACCGCAACAACAAGACAAAAAAAGGGGGAGGAGGGTCGGCCGTGTTCATGCGGTCCGACCTCCTCCTGATAAGTTGATATCAAGCGGCTCAAAAATAAGTCGAAGAACGAAAAAGGATATTTCACGAAAAAGAAGTAATTAACCCCTAATTGATCACGAGATGATGTTCGAAGAGTGTCGCAGAAAGTGGCATCGTGGGGTGAGGTTCCGTACACGCTTGACGGAGATCGTCCGAGGTGGTGGGACGTCTCACACCGACTGCGGAGAGGAGTAGAAAGTCATGTCGTCTTTCTTTGGTGTCGGCGTTCTTCATCGGAGAGTGGCATTCTTCGCGTTCTTCAACAAGGAAGAAGATGAATTCAAGACTTAGAGTATTCTTCTCCCCAATCCCCTGACACCACATGCCAACCTAATAAAATAAGATCCCTATCATTTTATTATCTTAATTCACGACTTTCAAAATTACAAATTTCAAATACATAACTCACTTAATTAATTTAAAGAGTTTGCATTGAATAAATGTGGGGAGAGGGAAGGTCACAAATTAAATGGGATGTTTTAAGGGTTACAGACTTAAGAGGGAGATTAGAGGAGATAGGGAATATGAGAAGATGGGGGATCTTGTGGGCCCCACTTCCCTCATAACCTCACATGGGAAGTTGGGTGGTTGTGGGGCCCACCATCAACATCACATGAGAGAATTAAACTAACATAGATAAAATTAATTTTCACACAATTTATTTTACCTAACATTTAATTCCCTAATATTTTAACAATTCCTCTCAAGAAAACGCAACTCCAGTAAAGGAATTCCTAAGAAATTACCGGACCTGCGGTTTCATTGGGGCCCTCGGATTTCGATTCCAATCAACGTTTCAAAAGATATGAAATCCCGCTCGTTCGTTCACTAAATGTACCCGAGATAAACATCAAAAAGTTATTCCTGGCTCACCGAGCCTCGAAATCAGGTGCCGTCAGAAACTGCGTTCTTGTAAAATCCCAAAAAAAATTAATAAAAAATTTCCTTTGAATTTTACTAGTCTTTACAATACTCCCACCTCAGGGCTTTACGTCCCCGTCATGATACATCATAAACTAGGGGAACAAATGTGGGTACTGTGCACGCATCTGATCCTCCCGCTCCCATGTGCTCTCCTGGAGGTTATCGTGCTGCCATCTAATGTGGACTAGAGGTATCGACCATCAACGTAGGACCCTCTCCTGTCGATCCTCGATCTCCACCGGGACCTCTGTAAAAGTCTCCCCATCATCAATGTCCAGCTCCCCAGGGTATGTCCAGCACAACGGTGATCTGCAAGGTCAGCCGTACAATGGCTCGTATGGTGCCATCCCGATGGTGGAGTTGTAGCTATTATTGTACGCGAACTCTACCAATGGTAGGTGATCCTCCCAGCTGCGACCAAAGTCGAGGACACATGCACGGAGCCTGTCCTCGAGAGTCTGAATGATCCTCTCCATCTGACCATCTGCCTGAGGGTGAAAGGTGGTGCTCATACATAGCTTCATCCCGAGCGCCTCATGCAACCCCTTCCAAATCCAGGAAGTAAAGCGAGAATCTTGATCGAAGATGATATATGATGGCTCAACATGAAGCCATACAATCTTCTGAACGTAGAGGCATCCCGAGCTCTCTACTGAGCCCTACTCTCTAATGGGTAAGAAGTGGGCCGACTTGGTGAGTCAGTCGACAATCACCCAAATGGAGTGGTGACCTCTTGATGTATGTGGAAGTACAGTCATGAAATCCATATATATCTCATCCCACTTCCACTCTGGGACCTCCAAAGGTTGTACCAAGCCTGCTGGTACCTGGTGCTCTGCGTTCACCTGCTGGCAGGTGGGGCATCAAGAAACGAACTCCGCTGCAGCCTTCGTTATACCCGGCCACCAGTGCTGTCGTCTGAGGTCTTGGTACATCTTTTCCACTCTTGAAAGTACCAGTAAAGGGGAAGTGTGAAACTCCCTAAGCACCTCCTCCTGTAAAGCAACTGTTACCATGGTACGTCCTCTGAAGAGGATGACGTGCTCTCCTCCCATAGAGAATCCATCAGGTGCCTGTCCTGAGGATATCTGTGCACGCCGCGTCTCACAGTCAACATCCCCATGTTGTGCCTCTCTAACCCGCTGTAGTAGTGGAGGAGTGACTATGAGTGACTGAAGAACGGCTACTCCATCACTATCCATGAAGAATATTTATAAAGCGACTAGATGCTCTGTCGCCTCCCCAAGTAGTTGAATGTCCATCCTCCTGCTAAGAGCATCGGCTACTACGTTCCCCTTTCAGGTGTATAGACTATCACAAAGTCATAGTCCTAGAGGAACTCAAGCCATCACCGCTGTCTCAGGTTCAGTTCCTTCTGTGAGAAGATTTATTTGAGACTCTGGTGGTCAGAATAGACTGTAAAGCGCTCGCCCATCAGATAGTGTCTCCACATCTTCAGAGCAAAGACCACTACTGCTAACACCAGGTCATGGGTAGCGTAGTTCTGCTCATGCTGCCTCAACTGACGTGATCCATAGGCAATCACTGCCTGCTCCTGCATCTGGTCACATCTGAGTCCGGTCCCTGATGCATCGTAGTAAACTACGTACCCTTCTCCCTCCTCCGGTAGCCTCAAGATAGGTGCGCTGGTCAATCTCTATCTCAGCTCTTGGAAGATCTGCTGACATCTTTCTGACCACATTAAGGGTTTCCCCTTCTTCGTTAATGTTCTGCAAAGCTGCATTGATTTCTCCTTTGCCGAAAATAGAAATTCGGTCTCATTCCCTGGATGAACCACGTTCTTTGCCTAATACAATTAATCCCATCATGATCAGTTAATTCATTCCATGGATGACTTCGTAAGGCCTCGAAGCTGCTACCAAGAGATCCAACTGTTACTCTCGCCTCCAAGGGTTGATTCACACTGTTGGCATCAGTGTGTGGTCACTGGGTCTCCTCTAGTAGTAATCTCGTATGTGAGGGTCAAGTCAATAGTTTTTAACTAGAATCTCATAGTATTAACATTAAAAAGACAAGAAGGAAAACGTCACTATTGCAAGAGTCTTTTATTACTTCAACTCAAAGAACAAGGAAACAAAGAAACACAAACAATGAATCTAGAGGCATTATGGGCCAAGGAATCTATGCCTGGAGCTATTCCTGCACTTGTCCACCCGCATCCGAAGCTCCATGATCGTATACTTCAGCTCCCTAAAGTTGTGTTGTCCCCTGTGGCCGGGGTGGACCTCCTGGTGGTGGTGGTGGTAGAGCCTCAAAACGTCATCCACCACCTGCTGCTCGACCAGCTCCTTGGCCTCGTCCACCTGCTCCCTGAGGACCACCACGGTCAAACCTCTGCCTATGCCTGGGTGGTTCCTCAACTTTCTGATGCCCCACAACATGGCAGGTCGGGAAGTCACCAGCCAAGTGGCCCTGCCCACCGCATTTATAGCACAGTCTTCAACTCGTAAGACTGGTTCTACTGCGTGTGCCCCGCACCTCCGAGCCAGTATCATGTGGTCTTCCTCCTAATGGACTAGTCCGCATGGACCTATGTGACATCTGTCTACTACCGGCTGTAGAAGACTCCGCTGCGTGCCGCCCTGCGGTAGGTCTCGCTGCTAATGTAGGATCCGCAGGAAAGCACTCAATGAGAAGGGCTCGCTCCAGTACACCTGCCTGTGTCGGAATGCTGAGGGAGATTAGCAATTCCCTGAGCCCATGCCTCAATCCATGCTCGATGGTCCAGGCCCAGAAGAATGGGTCCCATACCATGTCCGTCGAATTGCACGAGAGATCGGTAAATCTCACCGCGTACTGGGCGACCATCAAGCTGCCCTGCCGTAGCTATAGTAGCTCTTGGATGCCCACTTCACGAAGGGTGGCTGGGACAAACTCCGACCCGAAGAGGCTCTCAAAGTCCGTCCAGAGGAGTGATGCCTAGTCGTTCACCTGGAGCATCAAACTCCACCATCTTCCTGCTGCCGTGTGCAAGAGACTCGCTGCAAGGATCACCATGAGGTCTGTTGGTGTCCCTACTAATCGAAAAACTCATACAACTGCCTCCAGCCAATCCTCAGTTGCCTAAGGGTCTGTCTCCCCGAGGAACCTGGGCGGTCCCTGATGCTGAAACTCATTTAGTGCACCAAGGCGACGTGCACTCTCAGCGTCTGGGGCTGGTAGCATCGGTGGCTCAGTGGGTAGTGGTACCGCCGGTGCCTCCGTAGTAATAGGGCCCTGCACCGAGGCCTCATCGCTCGGTGGGCTGTCATCACGTACTAAACTCGGAACCCTAGATGGCTGCCATCGTGGGGACATCCTGAAAAGAGACAGGTGTACCACGGTCAATACAATATACATGGTGAGCTGACACAAAGTAATCACAAATAAAACTTGAAACACACATGCAATCAATGTTTTCGTGCATTAAGTCGGAAATCAGAAGTTAGGGTTATGGTGTACGGATACGTCCGCCGCCGAACCAACAATGGACTCCCTGGATTGATAACCACACTCAATACTCTTAACACTTTTTCTTAACATAGAAAAGATCAGAGTCCTGAGTTCTGCGGTAGAACTGAACTCCTATGATACCAATTTGTCACGACCCATTCTCGGGGCCCGTGCCGTGACTACCCCAAGCCCGCCTTCCATAGGCCAGGGGCTGGCGACTAGAACCAAGGCGTAATTCCTGATAAAAAGGGAGGGCATTGCCTTTATAAGTAAACAAATACACAGAGTAAGCAAGCATAAGTAAACACTAAGTAAAACTGGGTACAATAGTAAGTGCAGAAAAGTAGGTGGGCCAGAATACAAACCCAAACTGAAAGTAAAGTACAACTAAAAAGAAAGTACAACAACTGAAAAGTAAAACCGCAACGTCGAGCCATCCACTGGAGGTCCCACTAGAAGGGTTGGTATAGATAGCCTCCTCAGCTCCTCGGGTCCAGCCATCCGCTCCAAGTATGTCCCGCCCAATGGTCCACCTCTAGGTACCGACCTGCTCCGCACGCCTCAACCACGATCAACGTTGTATGTCGTCTGTAACCAACACAACATAGTGTTGGCATATCCCGTGCAGGGGTGAGTATACGCTACTCAGTAGGGACCCCGAGACCCCCTAAGGACTCCCAGAATCCAAAAAGGATAATCTACAGAGGAAGGATACAATCATGATGTAACATCCGACACTAATTAGGTATATTTCCATACATATACCTAAGTCATCAATTCCCGTTCATCTCCAACATCCGAGCCCAAGTACAACCCAGAACACACAGTAAAACATAACCCAATCCACACATGAAAGCATAACGTAATCCACACAGGATAAAAAGTCAATCTTATCGAAGATAAGGATTTAAAGTCAAGACTCAGCTCACATAGGAATACTTCTTCGTAAGACAATAGAGATGATCAGATGTATCCACTGATTCATCTAAGCCATTGGAACCACGCAGGATCGATAGGTACTAACCCCCACAATGACCCACACAGGATCGATAGGTAATAACCCCCAAAATGACCCACACAGGATCTGACCCACACAGGACCGCTGAGCGCTGACCCACACAAGATGTGATCCACACAGGATCGGTAGGCACTGATCCACACAGGATTTCTGAGTGCTGTAGTCATCGCTGTCGAACCCATGGAGGATTCCCATGCAGTCCTCATCGTCGTCGCAGTCGCAGCTAGCTATAGAGTTCATGTACATAGCAGGATCGTTTCGGGAGGGTCCACTCCATGAGCCGAGGGTCTGATACATCAACTAACATTATGTCCGGATTTCATGTATCCAAAAGTTTTGTAATGTCAAAAGTAACACAACATGACAGACGACGCGTCAATCGGACGCCCGGTCGGAGAGTTATTGACTTTTTTGTTCCTAGGGCCCGGTTGGGTTTTAAGTCAAAACCAACCCGGCCATACTCCATCTGCGTCGAAACCTCGAGTGGATTAAGGAAAAAGGTCTGTCTCACTAAGATTAATCCAACAAAGTTGATGTCATGTCAATCGGACGTCCGGAGCTCAAGTTATAAGTGTTTCTGCTCCGAGGGCCCATTTGGTTTTGTGTTCAAACAAACCCGGACGTACCCAATGGTCTCTGAAAACCATTAGTGTAATATACCGAAACGATCTTCTCGATCCAAGTATCGCATCACAACTGACAGTGAGTCAATCGGAGGTCTGTAGTCTAAGTTATGGGCTTTTAAACGGATCTGTCCGAAAATAGGGGGTTCGGGTCTGGTCCGACCCGACCCGATACCCCCCGGGTCGACCCGAACCGGGTCTGGGTCCGGCCCATTAGGGAGCGTCCCGGTCTGTCGCGCTCAGGCGGCCCGCACGGCCAGCTCGGCCAGTGGCGAGTTGAGCGGAAGGGGGGAGGGCTTCCCCCCAGTTTGTGTAATCGCGGCCCCCACGTGAGGGGGCCACTCGTTTGGCCAGCCGGGGGTTTCGACCCCCGGCCATCCTTGATCGGCTGGCTTGGCGAGCTGTCCGTGCTGCTTCCATGGGACCCCACGGTCCCGCCCCTTCGACGTACCGGCGGCCGGTGGTTCCGGCCGCCGCTCCCTGCTTCGCCACGGCCTTGGTCCGACCGGCGCGGCGCGACGGCGCCGCGCCCCTCCACTGCGTCCCTACTCCGACCACGGTGTCTTCGATGATCTCCGACACAGCTCGATGGCACCGAGCTCCTTCGCTGCGGCCCGAATCCGGCCGCGGGTTCGTTCGGGCTCAACGGTGCGGCGCGACGGCGCCACGTATCTTTGCCGCATGATTCTGCGCGGTGCTGTTGCACCACCCCACCTTCTTTCGAACCGCAACAACAAGACAAAAAAATGGGGAGCAGAGTCAGCCGTGTTCGTGTGGTCCGACCTTCTCCCGATAAGTTGATATCAAGCGGCTCAAAAATAAGACGAATAACGACAAAGGATATTTCACGAACAAAAATTAATTAACCCCTACTTGATCACGAGATGATGTTCGAAGAGCGTCGCAAAAAGTGGCGTTGCGGGGTGAGGTTCTATACACGCTTGATAGAGATCGTCTGAGGTGGAGCGGCGTCTCACACCGACTGCAGAGAGGAGTATAAAGGCACATCGTCTTTCTTTGGTGGTGGCGTTCTTCATCGGAGAGTGGCGTTCTTTGCGTTCTTCAACAAGGAAGAAGAAGAACATCAAGGCTTAGAGTTTTCTTCTCCCCAATCCCCTTACACCACAATCCATCCTAATAAAATAAGATCCCTCTCATTTTATTATCTTAAGTCATTCCTTTGAAAATTAAAAATTTCAAATACCTAACTCACTTAATAAAATTAATGAGTTGGAATTGAATAAATGTGGGGAGAGGGAAGGTCACAAATTAAATGGGACGTTTTAAGGCTTACACACTTAAGAGGGAGATTAGAGGAGTTAAGGAATATGAGAAAATGGGGGCTCGTGTGGGCCCCACCACCATTATAACCTCACATTGGAAGTTGGGTGGTTGTGGGCCCCACCAACAACTTCCCATGAGAGAATTAAACTACCATGGATAAAATAAATTTGCACACATTTATTTTATCTAACATTTAATTCCCTAATTTTTTAACAATTCCTCCCGAGAAAACGCAACTCTAGTAAAGGTGTTCCTAAGCAATTATTGGCGCTGTAGTTTCATCAGTGCCCTCGGATTTCGATTCCGAGCACTAATTCAAAAGTTTGGAAATCCCGCTCGTTCGTTCACTGAACATATCCGAGCTAAACTTTGGAAAATTATTCCGGGCTCACCGGGCCTCGAAATTAGGTGTCGTCAGAAACTGCGTTATTTTAAAATCCAAAAGAAAATTAAGAAAAAATTTCCCTTGAATTTTGTGGGTCTTTATAGTTTGTTTATGGGATCTGAAAAGATCATCCTATTAATCCCACAAACAGTGAAGAAAAATGTTTATTAGAACCTCTTCCTAATTCCACAAAAATTTGAAGGACTTCATATAGAATGGTAATAATTATGAGAAGGTGATTGAAGAAGAAAATATAGTTTAATATTGATAAGGTATTTATTTATCCAAGTGTGTTACCTTGGGGTGAAGCTGTTGTTTTTGTTAAGAAGAAAGATGTATCTATATAACTCTCTACTGAGTATTAGGAACTGAAAATGGTCATAATCAAGAATAAGTTTCTACTACCCTATATTGATGACTTGTTTGATTAACTTCATAGAGATCATTATATTCAACGATTGATATTTTTTTTGGATGTCACTAATTGAGGCTTAATAATGAGGATATATACAAAATAGTATATCGTACAAGGTATGAACCCTATGAATACAATGTGATGTGATTTGGTCATTCTCATTCACCCAATATCTTCATAGATGTAATGAATAGAGTAATTTTATATTACCTTGATATGTTTTTGGTAGTCATTATGGATTATATTATTAAATATTCGATGAGAAATGAAGAGCATGAATATCACATGAGAAATTTCATGAAGACCCTAAAGAGGTAACATTTGTATGAAACAAATTCCATGTGTGAAATTTGGAAACCAAAGGTTTCATTTTCAAGTTAAATAAGCTTAAGAGAGGGTAAATCTATATATCTAGCAATGATCTATTTACTTAACATTGGCCTAGACTATTTAATGTGGAAAAAATCTTTAGTTTTCCTAGTTTGAAAGATATTATTGAATCATTGTTGAGGATTTCTCAAGAATGTCTAGTCCACTCACTAAGTATACTCATAATGGAGTTATGTTCCATTAGTCAGAAGAATGTGAATAAAATTTAAAGGATATATGGAGAAGGTTATTCATCTAACATTTTCATTCATTAACCTACAATAAGTAATGGTATGTAATCAACAAAGATAAATACAAACATGGAGTAGGATGTGTTCTCATAAAGAATGATATGGTGATAGATTATTCCTCATGATAATGATAGGTTTATGAATAATGTTACTCAACACGTGATTTAGAGTTATCTTTGGTAATTTTTTTCATTAATGATAGGGATACATTATTTTTTTCAGAGAAATGTATGATATATATAATGATCTAAAATTTTTAATGTATATATTCACATTGAATGTGTTGAATATGAACAAATAATATGGCTGTAACTGATTAAATATTATGAATTCTCAATACATTACCACCCTGGAAATGATAAAAAGGTGGCATATGCTCGGAGTAAAAATTATCATGGGATCTTATCTATGATGTGTTTAACAAAAGATACAATATGTATGGATTTTAAAAAGATGGATATTAAAATATTAAAGGATGGGGGGAAATATTATCCTTCTTGAATGATTGTTTTTTTGTCCTGGTAATGTTTTCAGATAATCTGATATAGAACTTATTAATTTGGGATAATTTGGAATCAAATTGGCTAAGATATTCATGGAGTTAAAATCAGTATAATACCTCGAATCACAAAGTGTCTGTTCCCTTCCACCCAATATGTGTGTTCTATATTTGACCACCACTCAACATAGATCTTCTATTTACATTTTTTTGAGGTGAGGTGGTAAGGATAAAACCCCATGATATGAATATTTTTTTTTTAGAAGTTAGTGAAATGAGGCCTCCCCCTAAAATAGATTCAATAAATTTACACCGCCTCTAAAATAATAATTTTCTTTTGGAGGGGTAGGTAGTGAAATCAGACCCTCCTACAAAATGACATATTTCATTTGCGGGGGATTAAAGTGTAATCACACCCCCATAAAATGATTTCTTTATCTTTTTTGATGCAAGGAATCCTTTTCATATACCCACAAATGAAAATCGTTTATAGGGAGAAATAAAAATTCAATGCTCTATAAAAATGATTTTAATCATTTTTTTTTCGATGCATCCTTTTCTCCCCCTAAAAAAGAATTATTATTTTACAAGATGAAGCATTTTTAGTACTACCCCCCACTGAATGGCCCGAAGGCCTGCCTTTTTTATTGATTTTTGATTACCCCCATTCAAAGGATAAGGGGGAACCCTTACAAGGCTCGTAGTCTTATAGATTACATTACTTGTAGGTCTTATGAAATATACGGACTATAAATGGAATTGATCCTCCCCAAATTCTTCATTGTGATATCAACTCTTCACATTCATATGGATTGTTCGTATAGGATTTACCATGCATGCACATGATTTTCCTGATGGCAATTCCATACCCTCTCATTATGACAATCCGATTAGATTCTGCTCTGGTGAATGGGACTGCTCTGAGTCCCCATTTAGAGTCTACTCCTTATAGAGTCTGTTTGGTCATTTAAGCACAAATTCATGTTCCTCGAAGTCATTGAGGTGGCTCTGAGGCCTTGAGGTGGCCTAAAAGCCTTACTGGCCTGACGACCTTGGGTGTCCCAAAGGCCTTAAAAACTCAAGGCCCATACTAGTGGCCTGAAATCCCAAATGGATGAATAGTTCCAATTACTACAGTATTGAATAGTGGATGCTACATTGCCTACTATAGTGCCTACTACAGTACTACTACAATACCCCATAAATTATGTCTTTACCCAGTTTTGAACTCAGGACTCTTGGATACACTTTCCAAGTCCTCACCAATTTGGCTGAGGCTCTTATGAAATTTTTATACTACCACAAAAAAACAAAAAATCCATTATAGATGTTGGTTTTATTACTCAACCACATGACACTAGATATATTATGTGTCCAACCGACCATACTGGAAAAATGGTTAATTAATGTTTCTATAAATACCTAGTCTTCAAATAAAATATAATAACTGATTAATATAGAAAAATGAATATCTAGAATGATTAGATGAAACTCTTAGAGGTAATTCACCTACCTCGTACCACAAGGGAGACCTACAAAAGGGATCCTTCATGAAAGGAAATACATGACAACCCAAAAAGGGTTCCCTTCACCCAAAAAATAATCCAACCACTAAGTAGTCACAATCCATGTACACTTTTTGATCCCCCACCCTAATAGAAAAGACCATTATGCAGAATGGGGTATCTTGATGTTCTTTTTTTCTTTCATCCTTCCTTTCCTATTTCCACATAAAATTCAACCTCATATTATACCCTTTCCAAAAACTTCCAAATGTCCTCACATCCATCATAATAAAACACTTGAATGATTTTATTAATACCTCTACCAAATTCAGTAGATTTATTTGGCCTATTTTTAAGAAAGACCAACATTTCCCCCATCTAGTATTGCATCCTCTTGGTAGTTGAAATATTATATTTGAACACCCAAGTAGGTGGGATCCTAAGAATATTCATAGTATTATACTAAAATGGTAATGACTATATAGACCATATGTATGTTAAAGGATAAATTATTAGGTCAGGTGGTAACATATGTTTCTAAAATGCGTAGAAAAGTATATGATAATCCCTTATTGTTGTTTGTATCATTTCCATCATCCCTCTCACACATGTAAAAAGGGAAATCACCAGGGTATCCCTATTAGATTAATCCCTTTTATTTATTGTGGAACATTCCCCAACCTTTCATACCCACGCCCACATCCACTAGTGGACAGAGAAGATTATAAAAAATTAAAGATATTCTACATTGTATTATTTCTCGCACTGAGAATGATTCATGTCGTCTTAGTGGTTAGTGGTGATCATTTCACTAGCATGATAAATTTTATTCAAATTGTACTCTTCTAAGGAATAATCCCCAAAATCGTATTACAATCCTCTCAAAGGGATAAATTACCTATAAGAATAACCGTCAACAGACCATATTCGTGATGAAACAACCAATTGGGAATCCTCAATAGGTGTAAGCACATACCATTTTAAACTATATGTGATTTTATTTATGTCCAAATGGGATACATAGGAAACCGAACTAATGTTCAAACTCAACAACCCAAACTCACCGAGATCTTGTTTGCTACATATTCCCAATAGTGTCACATCTATGCTAGAGGGCCATACTCCTAGATCCTTTCATTACCATAATTTTTAGGAAAAATTCTTAATTGGGTCATATCCAACATTGGAGGACATATTTATTTGTGGGCACATATGTGATTTTGGCACAAGTCCCACACACTCTTTTTTTAAGAATCTTCCACTTAAACTTCACAGAAATGTGAAATTAAACTGCATATTATGGTCCTTTCCACACAACCATAAAAGGTATGAATTTTATTGTTATGTGGAACTAGAATATGTTGGTTATGATTCATTTCACGAGGACACATATGAAGCCCCTACAAAAGAATTCATAAAAACAAAAAAAACTACTATATATTCCTCGGATGATGATAAATTTCATAGTTCATAACAGTGTGGATTTAAACCAGTACAAAAAATTTACAAACATACCCAAATAAAGAACATTTAATAAATAAATATTTTCCCATTAAAATATTAAATCATATAAAAAATGAAAAACGTAATGAAGATGAATAACCTCTGATATATACATATTGTTCCATCAATTGATAACATCATATTCATATAGATAGTTCCATATATAGAGAATACTAGACACATAAATATGTTTTCCCATCATCAAATTCCTATAATTGATTATTAATACAGAGGGGTGACCAGTTCCATATTTGGAATTTATAAAAGGGAGTCCAAAATATGACATAAATCTATAAGAGAGTCTATAATAGTATATAATTCCCTCCAAAATGGTGTGATGTGCATAGCCTATCATCATCTTGAACACTGTGAATTCATAAGAGTCATTTGTTATTCTTCATAACGATATCCTACATTTGGAAGGGAATTTTATGAGAAATCATGAATATGAGATCCAATGGGTGTTTCTAATTCTATTAATAAACCATGATAGAAACCTCCTAAAATTGATAAAAAACAAAAATTATGAAACCAAATTTAATGATTATGAAACCATAATAAACCCCACAATCAATAATTGGGATCCAATTTTCATCTGAAACAATTGGGTTAACTTTACATGAATCATTTTATTAATAAAAATAGTTTTGTTGAACAAATTTCATCCCCATTCATAATAGTAAAAAATGGAATTTCCAAAATGGATCCTTTAATAAAACCAATTCCATATATGTTACTTTATTTTTATGCTACATTGATGTATTTATTTGTGGGGGTTTAAATATATAGATATGGAGTATCCTTCGATATAACTCTCTTGTATTCAAATGGAATTTTAGTAGTTAAAACAAACCTTTTCATCGGTTCTGCACAAGCTAGGTCCTCATCTTGTTAGAGGGTACCATCACTAAACATGAATATTTAATGTCGGCATTTAAATGAGATGGTTCTGAAGAACAACATCAATGGTACAATATCAATATTGGAGGCTTGATGAGAACCCATCAAAGACCTCAAGTCCGAATAATAATTCATTTAGTGAAGGATAGGGGAAAAAAAGAACACAATATAAATTTCCATATCAAATTATTATGGATGCCTTTCCCCAAAATGAAACAACTTGTTCCTCCCTTACAATAGGGTGGAATATCCTAAGGTCTCCATGGGATTCATCTCAATAATACATGATTCATTGTGAAGGGATATTACTAGTAACTTCTTCTACTAACACATCTCACCGCCATGTCCTCAACATAATGGGGATGTCACCAAATGAGTTCTAACATAGCTAAATTAAACCGAAGCACCAATAAAAAACGTTAAGTGTGGTGATAAAAAAAGAACATGACCACATCCCTATTCCATCTAGTGAATATGACTAATAATACATGGAGTAAACCTATAAGTAGTCCCATATAAAAACTCACAAAACATCAAGTTTGACAGTGTAGTTTTTATGTATCTAGAGAGATATGCAAGCATGTCCTAATAGAAAATAGGATGAATACCTATATCAATTTCCTCCCATCAATGATTATTGTAATTATGAAATGAAAATAAATAGAATATTGGAGTAATAATACATCCCTAATCATGATACGTAATGGTAATATATCTCTGTTCCATCTATAAAAGTCACCCATTACATCTTGGCATTTATATAAGGATATTATTATATTTATATCGACATTCGACAACTGTTATAGGATATAATAATCCAATTAGATGTGAATATGTGTCATGAACACAATACCAAATCTACATATTAATTTACCCATAAAAACAATATGATGGTCAGTCACAAGCCTAAACATATTCACACTCCCATCTAGGAGGATCGTCAGCAAAATACCACGAACAATTGACAATAGGATCAAGCACACCCTCCCATTCCATTACGATATTATTGATCCAGTTCAATTTCGACTCTAGGGAATAAATATATCCATGAAAAATTCTATATTCTTATTTTAATATTCTATAAAAAACAAATTTCTTACCCATGAAAGACCCTATGTGTTAAATTCATTGTCTACAACATGAGACTCCAACCTACCCATAAAAAACTTCTTAAAGGAAGTCTCGAAAAAGGTAATTAGAATCCAATAGTTGGACCATAAATTTTCTCTCCTAAAATTATGGTGTTATTAATTCTATAAAATATCTATCAATGATGGTATAGGAACAAACTGAATCAATACCAAATTATAAAATTACCATTCAAAATTGTGAAATCCCTCCTCACAATGTTCATACCCGAAACTATAAAGTTCCTCCACATAATATTTAACATGAAGTCCTCCTTTGTGGGGTCAAAATGGTTGATCATGGGAACCCATCTCTTTTATGATATTCATGGAATCCCACCTAATGTTCTTAAGTTCAAATGGCACGAAAGTCCACCCATTTTTATCATCCTCCCAAAAGGCCATCCATATTGTATACACCATAAGAAATCCTCCTACGATCAGATTTTAATACATGGTGGTAGTTTTCCACATATTTATTTCTCTATGAAGGTCCTCCCCACAATGACAGTTTATTTGGAAAAGATGTTCCCCCCTTACTGAAATACATATGATAAAGTGATCACATCTTGTGGTTCTTGGTAAAATGGTTCCAATCATGACTTATCAACCAAAAGTCATACCAAAGAACTACTAATTATATAAACCACCCTTGGATCATATTCCTTCCAACATAGAAAAATATATTCCCACTAATCCTTCCACATATAACTAGGAAGTTGAGAAACATGTTCTTTGGTATGATAAGGAGGGGAATATTCTATTATAGGTGAAGAATATGAATTTATGAAGACGCTAAAATTGGTTAAATATAATTTAATATTAATATTTTTACCATTACCCACACCTAAATAACGAATTCAAAAGTTATTGTCAGAAGTGTGTGCGCATGAAATTCAACTGGACATATTTTAAACACTTGACCACTTAAAAGATAATTTATTTCCTTATAATGGATATGAAAATCATCTTAAATAAATTGAATAATTTTTTCATCCAATTGACATAACTACCCTTCCAATTTAACAACACCTGAAATTTTGAAAATAACTGGAGGGTCTATAATGTTCATGAATTGATGGGTTAAAAAGGTTACGTAAGATGATCATTGATTCCCCTTACAGTATTCATATTAGAGGATGAGGGTATCCTGGATATTTTCAATCATCCCCACTCCTCGATCAACAAAACCCACCAAATATGGCATCAGGTAATGTAATAACACCATGTCATCTCTCATGTGCAAGTTCAATTCATGAAATATGGTATGCACAACAAGAATTGACCATAAAAAATTGTAGTAATGTTAGGCTTAGAGAGAGATATCATTTGAGATACTGTTTCCCAAAGCATTTTATAATGTTTGGAAAGACTCTCACCTAAGGAAGGATAACTATCAAACAATATAATGTCCTTATAAATCAAGTAGCTCACATACAAATTAGATAATGAACCCAACTCTTATTTGAATTATGACTTGTAACATCAAAATTGTTGTTCTAATAAACACGACAACATCAATATGAGGGAAACCATAGCCTACATTTATTGGGTATATTTACTACAATATCCCCTGACAAGGCCACTAAATGTAGTTCAATGTGACTTGGAAATGGATTAAAGGGAACAATTGACTACATGTTTGGGAATTTTTTTACCTTAGCCACCTCCCCAATGGGTATCAGAATTTTCCCATTTAAGAGGACCACCATAAGGTGGAACCTCTTAGTTCAACCTATCTTTTGACCCAGGTTACACATTAGGAACATGTATGATATAAAAATCCGTGTATTCCCTATGAATCACCCTTTATCAAATAGATATGAGAAAATATTTGAAGGCAAGGATAAAACTCTACTATGGTCATAGGAAAAACTGATCTATCATGAGTAAAAAATATCCCAATGATCACAAATATCCCACAATATATCCTAAGAATAATATTTACTTATATTATTATAGTGTTAATGAGACCGATCTAATGCATTATACATCATTGAACAAAATTAGTACCACACATACGGGTACTACATAACATGAATCCAATACATCAGAATAAGAGGATGAAGTTTCCATCCAGAATATTGTCCACATGGAAAATACCACAGAAGGCGTGGGTAAAAAGAACCATAGGTTTACAATGAATTTTGGGACTACCTAAAATTATACACGACCATCTCCTATGTTTCCATCAACCTTGGAAAATGTTAACAGTACAACTATATCTCACTACCAACACAAACATTGTGAACCTCTTACCATTGAAGAATTATTTTCACATTATAAGGAAGAGATGAATGGTATGAGGAAAATTAATATGGAATTAATATAAGGTAACATCCCTTATGTGTATATTCTTCATGTAAATCCACATCTAACTCTCACACTCGACGTACCTCAGAAAGGATATTTCCTCCTAAAAACAAAAGTAGAGGCTAAATATCCACTCAGAATGGGATGCAACAGATGATATATTTGGACACCACGATAGTGAGATACTAATAGCCCCCCCCCCCACCCCATTAGGGACACAAACCAAGCTATTTCAGATGACACATCCTAAGAAAACCTATTTGTGTTATCATCTATAGGTATAGGCAGGTTCACCATAGCTATCCCAACATGTTTTTCCCCCTGCTCATGATATCACTCAACCAAACATCCCCCCTATCTCCTCAATACCTATGGGTCATTGGAATCCCGACTAGAATATATGTAAGGTCAATATCCACTAGTAAATATAGAGAGGAATCCTTAACCTAAAAAAGTGATAAAAAATCTTCCCCTACTAATTTCTTTAAGTCTATCATTTGCTACATTCAATGGTTTTGGAGATCCTAAACAGCACCTAGCACAATTTGTTTCCCGGTATATCCCCATGATGGGAACTCTGAAGAATAAAGAGGTATCCAAGATCATGTGTTTTTGAAGACCTTATAGAGACCATATTTCCTCGGATATATCAGTTTACCTTTAGATTGATTAATGGGTGATAGGATCTTAGAAAATGGTTTCATTATCAAATCATCTCTAAAATACGGAAGACAATAGTCATCGACCTCTAAAAATAAAAACAACAAGAAAATAGTTGGGCATTAGAATTCTTTTATGTGGAAGGGTTTGAATTACAACTTAAACTTCAAAAATTCTTACGAGGCATTTTGGGTATTTGAATTGAAAACCTTGATGATAATCAATGAATGAAACTTTTCCCGATAATGTATCACAGACATTCTTGAGAGATATCAATAGTTTCATAGATGTTAGAGGATTCCATTTTCTAATTATAGCTAAATCCATACCATCTATATTGGATCAATTATAAATAATTGGTTGTGTAAAATATATGACCATGTAATTAAAATTGGACTCTATGATAGCTCTAGTTGGAAATCCCACAATACCTTCCAAAACACCACATCCAAAATTGAATCATTGGACATAATACCCCCACTAGAAATATGAAATGGAGTAGAAATTATAAATGTTTCAAAACTGTTAGAATAATGTTTTTTCCTTTAGAGTCGAGTAATTTCTAGGTTACATTATAATATACATGTAAAATGATATATTGAGACTTCTAGAACCAAAGACGCCTAATAAAATTGGTTTTTAAGATTAAAAAAATTGAATCCCATTTCCCTGAACATGGGGGAAAACCACCCATGATTGTTTTTTTGTTAAAGATATCATGAAAATATGGGTTTTCACTGAATGTGAATCTGGGAAAACAACCCTAACAAGTGTTATGTATTTCTACCACCCTTCTAAAATTGTACAATGAATTGATAGAAATTATAAGTACCTGTGAAAAAAATAAATGATTGGATGACTATGAAAATAATAAATCAAACTCAATCTATCCTATGGACATTATTAAACCAACCAAATGATCCCCAAGCCTTTTCTTCTATGGTACATGCATCTTTACCAGCATTGTTATCATCTAAGAGACAGGTTTTAAGGAATTTACATATATGAATGGGTAAAAATCATGTATATGTTGATGAAACTATATAGATTCAAAATCCAAACATAAATCTCTAGGATTTTATACTACTAATCCTAGGATAATAGGAACCACCCCACTAAAGAGTACCACAAGAATTTATTCACCATTTATAATTCTCATCAGATGAAGAGTTGATCTTTGGTTCCATTAATATAATTTACTTAGTATATCTCTTTCTAAGGATGATCAAGATTATGAATCCAATTTTCATCTATTAAATTAAGGAAACATAAGAAGATACTATAGGGGATCAAAAGTCAGGGGAATACATAGTCATGGTTGAACCCAATATTCTGGCCACATACCCACTAAATTTGTTTAAACTATAGAAACTCATGGAAAATAACTTACGTTAGCACAAAATGATCTGGATAATGCACCTTGGTTCACTAAAAATATTACAAAATCATTTATTTTATAAGATCAACTAGAAGGGGTGATGAAATCTTATCATTCATGGTCTGTAGGTTGACCAATTTTTCCTAATGTAATATGAGAAAAAGATCCATTGAACATTTCTAAAAAACATGACCCACTTACTACATGATCATTATCCACTAAAGTCTCTTCTAGGGAAAAAATACATAGAGTATTGCATAGTCCATTTACTCAGTAGTATTAAATCCTAATGCAGTTGACTGTAGTTCTAGATAGTCTATCAATTCTAGATGTTGTTAACCTATTAAAGGACCTCCTAGAAAAAATTATAGAGGATATTTTATGACTTCAAGAGTTTAATATGAGGTCACTACTAGTGAGTTATACCAATAAGTTATTGAACCTATTTAATTTCATGTTATCATATCTGTTACAAAATATGATAAGGACTTTGTGATACAAGGACAGATCAGGGCCCATTATGTGTCAGGTAGACTGGATAATAATGTCATCCAATGTAATTTAATTGATAATGGCACACGGGTAAATATCATTATGATTTGAATGCTTATTTAGTTGTGTTACATTAATGCTTACCTGTATCATTCCCCTAGGATACTCTAGGGATAAAATAAGATTGAACAAAATCCATTTGGATCGATCAAGCTCAGAAATTAATTTGGGGACCTAGTTTCTAATTTTTAATTTTCCGTCATTCTAAAGGGTAAAGATTTAAATGTATTTCTTTGAAGGCCTTTGATGCACCAACATGAAGAAATACATTCACCATATCGAAAATGTCTATTGTTTTACATCAATAAGAAATGTGGTACATTATGTGGGGTTAAATTTTTATTTGAATCATGTGAGTCTCAACACATTTATTTGTTATTTTATCAAAGAGAATCTATGAACCCCAAGGATGATTATATTTCATAGGTTTCCACCCCGAATGGCCTATAAATGAAGAAGGAAAACCAATTCAAGGAGCTCCATGATGAATACATGCTACCCATCAACTAAATAAAATGTGAGAGGTCAAAATTGGACATGTACTCACCAACCTCATGATATTAATAATTTTAATTAAACTCAACTATATGAAATAGGTCTCTAATACACCCAAAAAATAATGAAATTTCATGTGGAGATTCCATTACTATATCCCAAAGGATCTAGTAGGACCAAATTCCATCAGCTAAATTTGAAGGATTTGTTTTATTACAGCTATTGAATGGGGATATATATGCCAATAAATCATAGAAACATGATTCTGCTGCTGACTCTCAAGATTCAATTTCTTCACTCATACACCATGATGTGTACCTAAAATAATAGGATGAGGAGGGATAAGAGTAAGATGAGGATGATCTCAAAGTCACTCCTATGACATTCAAAAATTGTGTCTCTACCACTATTGATGAACTCCAATAAAACAATTTCAGCATCAAGGAATATTCACAACCAACACTAATCAGTTCTTTTATTCCCATTAATGAGAACTAGGTATATAATACCATCTTAAAGATGTATTCTAGAATATTCACATGAAATTACATATAAATAGTAGGCCTCAATCCCAATGTGGCCACAAAACACTTGGGTTTACTATAACTCCATCATGATTACAAATAAGAAGGCATAAGGACACATCCAACCCATGTTGCCAATGATGAAGCTAAAACTAATAAACCTATCAAATACAATATCATTCAGGAAGATTATTACCCAAAATTACTCACTAATATAGTCTTAGTAAATAATAAATGATGGAAAATATGTGTTTTTATTTATATTTGTGATCTCATCTGTCACTATCCCAAAGTGGAATTTCTTGTTCCAATTACGGAACATTAGATTGATATAACGGGTCTCTATCAAACCCTCTTCTTCATGGATGGATTTTCAATGTATGACCAATTCCAAATGCACCTTAAAGAGGAAGAATCCACTACCTTTAGTGTATTATAATGACAATATTTCTACCGAGTGATTCCATTCATCCAAAATAATGTTAGTGGAACATGATATTATGCTATTCACTATATCATTTACACATTTATGGGGAAGTCTGTTGATTTCTATCTCAATGATTTATAATTCAAATATTGGAATTTTTTTTACCATCTTTATAAACTTTGTACTATTTTCAACAATATTTTATAGATTATCATGAAAATAAAACCCATGGAGTGTTTTATTTGTGATACCTTGGGAAAAGTTCTCCTATTTGTAGTACTCCATCATAAAATCGAAGTGAGTCATTAAAAAAGGATATTCATCAAATTCTACCTTCTAGAAACCACAAATATTTTAGATTTCTATAAGTACAAAATTCCTACATTCGATAAAATGTAAAAAATATTGTTAGAAAGTGTGTTCCCTTCACCATGTTGATGATAAAGGGGGACATGTATAAATATACCAATGACTTTAAAGAAGAATAAGATTTTCTCAATCATTATTTTATATGTACGTTAGTTCTGATGCTTCCTGTCAATGGTAATATACCCAAAATTTATGTGACATTATTAGAGAAATCATTTGGTCCGTTACATGAACAAAACAATTTTGGAAGAAAACAATATCTATTATATAAGAAGAACCTTGATCGATACTAAGGCCCATTATTTAGATATCAAGAAGGATATTCTAGTGTTAATAATCAATGGTTAGAAATTGAGGCACTACTTTTTTTCATCATGTGTTATATTTAGACTCTCGAACTGACACACTCAAGTATATCCTCAACCTCCCTATGATGAATGAAAGTTTGGAATGGTGGGTAGTCATCCTATAATAGTTTGACATCTAGTTCAATCGCATAATGTAATAAAGTGGAAATATTTGGAATATTTCCTAACAGACCACAATTATTTAGAAAAAATTTCTATGAATTACAAACTTCTAGTTGAGTAAATCTTCTCTATCCATGAATCCCTCAAAACATGGGAGATTTATATTTCTGACATGTCCAAAATACAAATGGGAAAGTGGATGGATGACCCTTGGCTATAAAAATTCATCTTGGGATTCATTATTGTTTCTCCTTAAAATGTTTCCATATCATATTTTTCATGTTTTCAGAAGGTTGCGCCAATAAAGAGGAAGAATACTAAGACACATCTCAGGCATAGAACTTGGGTTTCAAATTCCAATGACCCATATAAATTTCAAAGGCAACTCAGATCATATAATCATGCAGGTCAGTGGTGATTACACTATAAAAAATAATGAGCTAAATCACTTTCTTTATTTTTTCTAAGGATGATAGTGAAATTCCCATTAAAGTTAATTTTTTCTCACATATCTTGTCCACATAGTCCTTAGAAAGAAGCATTGGAAAATGTGGATAAATATTTTGTAGATCCGAATTGAGATGGAATATCCATCAACATTTCACAACATAGAATGGAATTTCCATTTTTATAGAAATGCTTGGAAGAGATAAAAAAGTTACATTATACCCTTGAACCAAATAATCTTTTGGGTAGCTTGATGACCACCCCTCTCTGAATACCTTCGGATTAGTAATGTTCCATCGGAAATGGAAATGAAAGTGAAAATCGAACTTTGGTAAGTAAAATTCATCATCTATAAATGACTTAGTCCTTAAAAGGACCACTATAAATGAGGGTATTATAGAGGTCCAGCGATGTTCATTAATGGAGAAGAGACTGAGACCATTATAAGATAAGTCCACACTAGTGCTTTTTGTTACTACCAGTCAGTAACTATGCTTTCTCACTAAATTAGGATGGTCAGATATTTAGAGAATTCAATGACACTAGATTGCACCTAATTAACCAAAAAAATTTATCCCTATCAAGTTCATTCAAATTTTTTTCCATAAACACCTAGAGTTATATCATAATACAAAATACACGTGGAAACTCTCAATTTAGGGAATGGAAGTTGTGGGTCCATACCCTCCCACTATATCCAAAAAAATTTAACTATATCTTCACGACTACCAAATTTTCTTCTAAATGGGCTAAAGCAATACTCCTGAAAAAATTAGAGATAAAAATAAATTTCAATTTCTTACACGTCTTCATAAAGTTTGGTGTCCCTTATAAAGTAATGATCGAAAATGAAACTAACTTATATTATTCCAAATTGCTGAAGTTTTATACAAAATATTTTATTGAGTCCCACTATATATACATATCTAATGCAGTGGATAATGGAATGATGTAGTATTTAAAAAAATTATCAAACATAATATAGAATATAATGTACAAGGATAGAGAATACTAGAATGAAAATATTTTATGTTTTTATAGGCCAATCGTACCAAACTCTGTACTACTAAGAAAAACACCTCGTATTCATTGGTATACATGGAAAATGGAAAGATATAGGCTTTAAAAAAATTATCTAAAATAATCTATAAAATAGTGTACAAGGATAAAAAATTATAGAATTAAAAAAAATTAATAACTTTTTAGGCTAATCATATCACACATCGTACTTCTCTACAGGCCAACTTATATTCATTGGTATACATGAAAAAATAATCTAATATCATATAAATCAGGTTTCCTTCAGCCTGAATTTCCATATATGATCAATTTTTCTTAGAAGAACAATCCAAAACAAATTTTGGAAATTTGGAATGACTAGATGAGAAAATACTTGACACCTTCCCTCATTTATAGGTTCACCAAAACTTAATAGCATGACCTTTCAATAATAAAGCTTCTCTTAAATAATTCATATAAGAGGAACTGGTTTTTTCCTCTATGACTCTAATGATACCTATAAATAAACCTTTAAATATAAAACAAGATGGGAAGGTCCTTTCATCACATAGATATTTTATTTTAATGGTGAATATTCATCAATCACCATGTAAAATGATCATACTACACCACTACCAATGTAATAATTCTAAAGAAATATTTCATGTGAGTAAAATAAGTTATTACTTTTCATATAACCTAAAACTAAAAGACACAAAATGTCCTTATTGCCTGAAATAAATCTATAGGGAAATTTCAATGTAACATTAAATGAAATTTTAAGGATTCAATCACATTCATAAGATGTTGAATTGACCATTATTGTATTCCCAACTTGAAAGAACCACCATTTCCAGTGTTGGACCCTTACCACATCTATATCTCCAATCTACACATGGATTTATTCTCAACCTAATGAGGTACATGGTGGTTTTTATATTTTCTATCTTTTCCCATATCCAATATGATAAAATGTCCCATCCTCATATGATAACTCGATCAATGTGGGAATATATTCTAGAACTATGTCTTGATTGATTCTCTCTTTGAAGAGATATGTAGTGACCCCCAGATCCAACATCATAGTCAAACTCTAATATGATAAATATTTTACCATCCCCTATATATGAGTTAGATATATTCAGTGAATCCTTATGAATAAAAATATAGAACCTGAATCATGTTTGCATTTGATACATAGCGGTTCCTAGACCTTATGTCTCAGACTGATACACAAATTCCAAACTCGTGAGAAATCTACTCCAAGAACATGAGAGTTAATAAATCTCTTCACAATAATTTTTTGAATTCCCTCCCACCACATAAAAATATAATCCCCTACCATTTCTTGTTTCACACACTTATCACCGGTCACATGTGATTAATAATCATGGTAAGGGCCTCCTTACATGGTTAGGTTACTTTTCAGTCTAGTCCCCATTAACATAAAATGTGATTACTTCAATCTGAATGTATTTTTTTAGTAAAGAAATTAATTCCTACTCTTCACATTACTTTACCTTTTTCAATACTATATGAAATTAAATTACATGGTCCAAATGATAGTAATTTTATAAAAAAATGTAGGTTGTTATGATCCTAATCTCTAAGGACCACAATTCCAGGTGATGGTCTGTAATCGCACCATGACTCTCAAACTTGGTGTGTTTTGATTATCATTTCTCAATGATATGTAGTATCAGATAGATTATAAATCGTTATCCAACTATAATATGATAAAAATGATCCATCCATCATAAAAAATATGTTTATTGATTATCAATTTGATGAAATACCTTCAGAATATGGGATTATTCAACAAGGGACCATCCATAAAAATTCCCCCACTCTCTTGTGTATATGGAATATTCACATAGGAGAGTCCATCCTAGGTTCTTATTAAATTAGTGAACCTGTATTAAAAAAATATCCCTCCCCGCATATGGAGAACACCTATGCTAGTAAATATTTTCCAAATATACATATATGTTGATTCTAATACCAATGAGATACTTATAGATGTCTATGATTCTTAACCAAGAACAAGCAATAATAAAAAAAATAAACATTCCCCTTTCCCTTTATAAGAATTAAAATTTATGTGGTGAAATTCTATCTTTTTACCACTATATATAGATGGATCCTTATTACAATGAGATACAAAGTGATTATTAAATAATTTATTTTCTTCTTAATAATAAATAAACTACTAATTCTATAATCCTACATATGATCCATGTCTTTGTATGAAATCCTATGATTGGTTATGACCATCATTTTTCTAACTGCATTCACAAAGACCTAGAAATTTTTCTTTTCACAAATAAGCCTATGTCTCTTGGGAAATATAGATCCCCATAAGCTTTTTTGGGATATCAATGATACAAGATTCCGACTATGAAGGAATGGGTTGTTTTTACTATGAATAATCTTCTCAAATATAGATTTTCATAATATGTTCCCTAAATTTGTCCCATCAACCTGAGGTAAATTCGTCCATAGGAGGAAAACATTTTTTGTCCATATGAACTAATGAAATAAAAATCTGAATCTTCTTTTTGAATTAGGTATGTGTTCACCCCTTTCATGGTTGTCCCGTGTAATAATTTTGGATTCTAGAATCCCAAAAATTATAATTCATGACTTTATTTAGTTATTTACCCTCATGTCTTGGCTATGCTGGAATACTTTTAACCACATCCCAAAAAATACCATGTCTGTGTGATGGTTCCTTCACCATAAGATAACATGTCATGAAATTTCTATTAGAAATAACCTCGAACTAAGAATTTTCTCGCAATCCTAAAATTACACTGATCTCCTCTTGTTTTTGACATTGAGCTTGGTTCACAAGAGATTATTTGTTTTGAGTCATTGTTATGATTTACTTGGTCACACCATACTGTTACTAAATCCATTGAACCAATTATCTATCCTTATTAAGCTAACACTATTCATATTGGATTCCTTTATGTAGTACTTCTGTACATATGATTTATAATCGCATATGGAAGCTCTATCAGACAACAAAATTTTGCATGATTCTCATCCCAATGAGATATACATTGATGCCTGAATTCCATATTCTATCCCAATCCACCTTATAAAAATATTGAGATTCCTGACACAAATATTGAATCCCATTATGTGTTCACCTCACTGGTAATGTCATGATTAAAGAAATATACCTACCTTCCTCTATATAAACATTTTTTATGATGTTTTCCAAACCTAGTCATTGTTGACCGAAATTCTTCCCATCATACTTCTTGGATGAATCCACTTATTTATAACACATACTCCATTTTCATGGGAAACATGAATTGCAACAAACCATCCCCAGTTATTAGTGATAGGAATAACTGACTCTGATGGACACAGTATTTTTTACTATATATCATATTCCTAGATGAGGATTTTTATATTGTGTTCCTAAAATTTTGAATGTCAATCAGTGGTACCTTCATTAGTATGATATAAATTTTTTATTTTTTTATGAATATACATCATTGTAATGGACCAAATCGTTTTTTTCATTTTGAAAACTAAAACAATTTTTTGTTATGTGGAAACCTTACAAACACTTTATACCAAATTCATAAACCACCCTCTTTAAACAACGTTACACAACAAACAAGATAATGAAATTCAGAATTGAAATTTGAAAATTCAAATTCAAAAATTGAAAGAAAGACAAATCATGGGAAAAATAAGCCATCTAAGAAACACATAATGAGAAAATCCATTTCACTAACACTACCATCATCACATCATAGTCCTTATTGAATCATCTCCATCACCATCTTCACATCATATCATCTTCATCATATCATCATCATTGGATTTTCACCATCTTTCCCTACTCTGAATATCACCGCTACCACCATACCCCATCATTATCGATAATGACCGTCCGATCATTGTTGAGGTGATGATGACTAGATCGAACAAAGAAGATCCATCACAACCAACCTCCCATAGTTGACCACTAAAACTCACATCCTAGGGAACCAAGAAGACCACCTCCCACATCCCCCATAGAGTGGGTGGTGGGATCATGTAGTAAGATTAGAGAAACTAACAAACAATGCCAGGTAACAATGACAACAAGACCCACTGTAATTCACCGTTGTCGATGAGAAAGACATCAATATAGTTTTCATCGACACTAATGGTGTCATCAAACCTCCCTATATGACAACCATAAAATATATAGCCATTGATTCCCACCACCATAAATGAAACCAACGTCACCATTAACATGTAAAACCCCAAATCCTTCACCCAAACAACTTGGAAGAAACAAAAACCACCATAATCGAAGAAGAAAACATTAGAGGGAATAATAGAACCAGGGATGAAACCTTAAATCAAGAAAGAACAAGGGGAAACGGGGATAGAACCCAAAATGAATCTAAGTATGAATACTTAATATTATCCATAAACCAGAAAAAATAAGGATTAACTGGGGGATGAAACCATAAAATAATGAGAATAATGATGTCAGGAAGACCCATGACCTCCAAACCGCTTAGTCCAAAACCTATCGGTATCCATTTCTCCATAAATAGTTTAATTTCATTGTATAGGTCTCTCTACTAGGAAAAAAATTAAAACATTCCATAAATATATTTACAAAATTTTAGTTCATGTATTCAAAAAATGGTTCTTATAAGATTATTCATTATTTAGAATAATACATCTTTGGTGTTATAATGATGGTAATTATACCTATTCCCATCTATGAGCCACACAAAAATTAAATAAAATGGAGTAGTTAAATCGAAAAGTTCATAATTACGACCATTGTTATTAATAAATAGTTTAATAATTTGAGATATCTTGACATTACTATTTATAATCATTACAAGATTACATGAAGTGATAAGATGAAAATAAAAAAACAATTCAGAACATCCAAGTTTTTATTAATTAGAAATATTTTGGATGGTGGAATTTACACATCCTAGAATCAATAATAAAAATGATTGATAATTGAGAAACAAATGAAATAAATACAATAAACATTGACCATATTTATTCAGAGAATAATCTAATGCTTGATGAATGGTGTACATGTACAGATGAATATTGGTCATCTCTCCAAATTTAGCTTCAAATAATGGATAAATTTTCCTAAAAATGCATCTATATATAAATTTTTTTCCTGATGTATTTTAACATTGTCTTTGATGATGAAAGATATACTTTCTATATGGCGACACAATCCTCATATTCCCAAAACTCTATGTTTTATACAATTATCCAATCATGAATCTGTTCTTCCTAAGTAACCAAATGATGCAGCTTAGTGGAAGGATCCTTCTATTCATTTTCCCGATGGTTAGAAAGAATATACTTGATAATATCTAATTGATGAGTAGGAAAATATTCTTGAGAAATGAGAAATATATGGATAAGTGAATTCAATTTTTGGAAATGGAAACCAGCTACACCCAAACCAAGGAAGAGTTGAGGAATGTAGTGCATTTTATAAAATATATTTTCTAATGATGACTCTATGATGATAGTGTAAAATTTGTGGAAATCCCAATTTCACATGGACTAATGTTCGATGAAATAATTGGCATCTAGATTACATTCACCTTATAAAATTGTTATATAATCTAGGATAAAAGTTAATGTCGATAGGATTGTTCCAAATCAAAAATAAAAGTTATTGAAAATTCATACGACACTACTTCCCGTTTCATTTCAATAACATAGAAAGTCATTCATTTGTATATCCGTGATGTTCCTAACACCATTTTGATGTGGCCAATGTTAGTGGCGTTTCTAATAGTGTCATCCAAAAATACTTTCTCTACCCTACTCCCAGCATGAGGGGAACCTAAAGAGGAATCTCCCATGTAATTACTATAACATTTGGACATATAATTCTATTCCTCACAAGCGGGTGATGAAGGAATGATGTGAAAGGAACTGGGAGAATAAATTGGTTTACTCACATGCTAGACCATTTCCCCCAACATTCCATTGGGATAATTTTCCAAAAATGTTTTAGCATATCCCTATGACAGGTTGGTTGGAACATTTGAAAATGGAAAATTAACCTCCATTTAAATGTCCTCTTGCATCATCATCACCCACTATTGGTGTAGGGTGAATAAGTGAAATTATCTCTTGATCTCTATTAGGGGTAAGGAAGAAACCTATTTCAGACATCTGAATTGTTGTGGTAACCTATAAAGAGTGTAAGGTTCTCATGCTTTCACTCTATTTATCTAATTTTCAAGATTCTCATATCAAAATGATGTGATGGAGGAAACATTTTACAATGTCCATTCACAAATATTTTTCATAACAATAGAGGTTAATAAATATGTATTGAACGAAAATTGAGTGACATCCCTTAATAGATCAATAACCATACCAAGTCCTATGAATATTGGTTGAATAGTTGCAATGTTGAGCAGTTTTTGGTGAAAAACAGATTGAAGAATTATCACAGTACAAATAATCATGTCTTCAAATGTGTTTGAATAAAATGCCATATAATCATTATAATTTTATACTAAGGTGATAGGAGGATCACCCCTCTAATATATGAACCAATAACTAGTAAATATTTTCATGGGTGGGTACATCATGGTTTAAAGGTTTCCCTCCACCACCATGATTTTCATTATCAAAGTGAAGAACCTAATACCAATATAAGAATCATTAGATGGAAAGATCCATTAACTCAAAAATAATGAAAAAAATAACATCATCCCAAATCCTAGATATATATATAGACGGATCATGTAGCCTCATGTGTTATATTGGCCTTACATAATAGTGGACTAGTATAAAGTTAGAACCTATTGATATGGTTTTTTTAGATTATTCATGTTGCACCAAACCTTTGGTATCAGCCCACTAACTTGCAAGAATAACTTTATGAAATCTCTAAATATAATAAGTGAATAGATTTGAAGTGGATGATTGAGTGACTTATCTATCACAATTACTAGATCACAATCTAATGGAGGATTATTTTCTATTTGTTCCGATTTTTTGGAGGGAACAAATCATATATATTAATAATAATGGAAATTTCCCCTAATTGGTAAATATCCCTAAAATAGTTATCAACTTTTCCATATGGCTAGTGAAACATTACGGTTATCAAACACCAATGACTAATTAATTTGATAAATACCACAATTGTTAAATACACTATAGGCTGATAAATCCATAAATGTTGGTATCACTACATAAAAAACTTCTTAGGATTAGTGTTTAAGTGGTGGTTATGGTGAATTCCATGAAATAAATCTGGTTTAAAAAATGATATATCATTTACTTAATCTAACCACTACTATATATTTTTTTTAACAATTAGGGTATGTTTCAATAAAACATTAGCTAAATGTTTTTTTAAAAACCTAATTCCTCCCAATATCATGACCCCTCTACATGAACCTAGCCCCCACCCTACCTCAACATCATCCTCTCCCCTCCATGAACGGACCTTGACCCCTCCACCGCGTCGGTTCCCCCGATTCCACACACTCCCCGACCTACCTCCCCCAACCAGAGTGGCAACCAGAACCCCCGACCCCCACCCCCCCTTTGACCTTTCACTCCCAGACTCGGTTATCCTCTTCATAGGATCAGATCCCCTCTTAAACAGTAAGTTAGACCTCACTAATTTTTGTACCATCCTTCCAATAATCACCCTAAATATATTATTTATTATCATCATATGGGAAATCATGGGTGATTAAAAGAGTATAGAATTTGTTTTTTATTCATTCAATATTAATGTATATATGTAATTTTTGTTTTTAATGTGTTATTTGGATTTTTTAGAATTTTTTTTAGATTTACAGTAATCATAATTTTGGGTCATGGTTTATTAAATTAAAAAATAATTTTGTTATGATATATGTCTATTATGAATTTTAGATCATTCAACATTTCTTGGTTTTTATTTAATACTAATGAATTTCACATATATATATATATATATGTTAATGGATCTTATTTTTTACATATACATTAATTATATTATTATCCAACTCATAACCAATTAGTGGTTGGGTTTTGGGGTCACACATGGTTTCATCCCCAACCATGGAAAGGTATATAAGGATGAACGCCTTGAAAATGAGATATTAGACCCTTTTAAAATTTATTATAATGATTTATTTTTTAGCCATATGTGGGAAATCATTTAGTTCAATTAAATATATTGAAGAATGATAGATTATACAGGGCTAATTTTTACATGCATGATAATCAATTATTAGTTATGGTAATTTGAACATCCAATATAGTTTCTTTGAATTTATTTTTACTAAATTCTTTTTAGGAGAAATAATTATAGTCTATTGTTTTTTGAGTCAAATGAATATTTTTTAACAATTGATATGAATTGAACACACCCAAATAAATTTTTAAATATGTCATGCATACTTTCATCATATATCATTTTAATTTTTGGATCCCCTCAAATTAAAAAATTGATTCAACATATTTAATGGTGGATGTTAAATGGTAGAATAGAGTATAAGCTCATATAAAAACATAAAACAAATGTGTTTATAATTTTTATCCATCCAATAGTGTGTGATATCCAAATAAATTTTACATTACATTCATATTTTTAAATTTACATTCTTGGTATTAATTAGACCATGGGAAATGATGAAAACATTGATCAATATAACAAATCTTTTAATGGAATGAACACTCCTTAGTTACAACAATAGGGTAGAATACACCATTATCTTTTTCTCACATAAAAATAATATCATCTATATAAACAATATAAAAAATTGATACATCATTATCTTGTAAGACCCTAATATTCCATGGTACGGTTCTCTTTGAATAATGCTATATCTTGCGTTGTACGGAATTTCGAGTTCTAGCACACCACAGCCAATCAAAGTAGACGTTATGAATAGTAATACCCATATTTTAAAAATTTAAAAATTTTATTATTTAAAATGGACTTATTTTTTTGATTTTTAATATCAAAATTATCTTAAGGAGAGTTTTTGGTATTTTTCTAAAAACATTCAATTTTTGAAGAAATGTGAAAAAAATGCATTATTGTTTAACTATGACAATTTATTTAACAATTTATTTATTTTATTTAAATTTATTTTTTGTCAAAATAGATACATAATACCTATATAAGTTCAATTTAATTCATTTGAGTCTTTTTATAATAATATTAGATGTATAATAGTTTATGGAACTTTTTACCATCCTTTACCCATCTTCTAATCACATTTGCAAATTTGTATAAAATGTAATATTACAGATTCTATGAATTGAATTTCAAAATTCAAGGAGACATGGTTGAAATTGTTTTGTAAAATTTGGTTCAGTAAGATGAAAATAAATTTTAGTGAATAGTAACTTTTGAATTTTATTTACCACGATTAAAAGTAATTAAGGTATTTAATTGTAAAAATGATATTATAATTACCCTAAAACATGTCATAATTATATTTTATAAGTGTATTTAGACCTATATCAACCTTATGAATAAAATATGATCATTTCAGTCCACATGGATTAGATTTTTACATTTATTATTATTTTATTTAAATAAGAGTTAAAAGCATTAAATTTAAAGTTTAATCACTAAACCATTTCTAATATAGGGTTATAAATAAGATAAATTAGACTATAAATATTAATTAGAATGGTAAAAAAATTCCTAAATAATTTTATTTTATTTATACTTTTTATACATTAAATAATAAAATTTATTTATGGCACAATGATGATGACGTAATTACATTATTGATGAATGATCAAAATAATTGGTATTATAAATATTTGAATAAATGTGAATTGAGACTTTTCATGCATTACAAAAATTATATAGGTTAATATGAAATTTTAGGGTTGATTAAATAATTTTTGTTCGAAGTGATAAAGTTGTTATGGCTTTCAAAAAAACAAAATTCTAAATAGTGTCAAAATTGACATAAATAGGGTTTTAAAAGAAATACTATATTATTAGTTGCTATAATATTCCTAAAAATGTATGGTTTGACCAAAAGAAATATATAAGGTTAGATATATCAATAATTAATTACTTTTCGTTCACATGGATTTATATAGATAGTTTATTAAGCATTTATTATAATAATACAAGAGTACATGGTAAAAGTTAATTAATTATTTAACTAAGAGGTAAATATAAACGATAAGGTTAATATGGTTACATAAACCTATCTAAAACCTATGGGTGGAGAGTTGTTTGACCCATAACCACCTTATCCTAGAAATAAATCTGTTTTTATCCATTATAAACCGAATATGATAGTATAATAAAATAATATTTCCTATTTTTTCTAAAGCGACCCTCACATTTCTTATAAAAGGGCACTTCCCCTTCTCTCAAAATCACACATAAAAAACCATTTTTCTAGGCAACCCCTGCCCAAATATCCTCCCAAATACCCTAAAGTCATCCTATAGGCCTTCCATTGATCATAATTCCATCCTATGGAGCTCTTTGGATCTAATCAAAATTAAGAAACTAAAGAAGAGGTAATAATTTCATCACCTCTTTCAAAGTTATCTTCTTCTTCCATTTCCTATTTCATTTTTGGTTTCTTAAAAATATAATAAATCCAGTACCTTATATGTACTGGGATGTTATTATAAATATGGTAAAATAATATTCATTATTCTATCCATCCTATGAATGAAAAAGTCACCATACATGCGTGCATATGACTTATCGTCTCCATGTTGTGGTGTAGTTTGTTATTCAACACCTACATATTTGGATGGGTATAATAATTATGTATAATTTATGTAAATAATAAATATAACATGTTAATTATTATTTATATATGATATTAAATCCAATTACATATGATTTCACAGTCAATAGAAATATATTCTCACTCGTGCGTATGTACAGATTACCGTCTCCATGAACGTGATGAGATTCATTCCCCATCGTACCTATTCTAGAATAATTTTCCTTTGATGATTAAAAATAATGTGTAAAAACATAATATCATTCTAGATACTAATAAAGTATATTCTATCCATAACAATCATTACTTACGTAAAAAAACATATAAAGTAAAATGAATCCGTTAACACCCATAACAATGATACTACAGAAATATTATTAAAAAAGAAATATTAGAATATTCTATATTATATATTATTTATGTATACTGTTCTTGTATAATTTAATAATAATGTTTTAGCCATTATACAGGAATTTAACATTCAATCGACTAAGGAAAATTACAAGCTAAGAGTTAATTATACAATCACTTTATTATCTGATTTTGTTTATACGTGAGTATCTACTAGGACCTCTTTATTATACACATCCATGTTTCATAAAATGTATTTAAAAACATTTTTACTAATTACTAGACTATAGGTTAATGTCATTTATATCATTATTTTACTTTTTATAAAATGTTTTGAAAGGAATATTTCTGTCTTTTTCCAAAAAATGTACTTTATTACATTTTGAAAATATTAAGGAAAGAATGTTTTTTAACTTATACGCCGGGTGAGGCTAATTTCTACCATTATAACACCTTCGAAGCTCCCCAAACGAGATTATAAGAATAATTTAAAAATAAATGTTTTCTATTATAATTATGTGAATTTTAAATGATTTTAAAATAGAAAAAGATATTTCTATCAAATAGTTTTGATTTAATCTATGTCAAAAACCATTGATAGATATTACATTGGTTTGAAGTTGATTTTCTATGATACAATATTCCATATTTTATTGATGATTTTGTGATATGTTTGAGTATGGATGTATTATTTTTATACCATTCATTTTTTATAGTTAAGGTATTAATATTTTGTAACTTCGTTTTAATACGAATGTTGATATCTTGTTTAATCCTTTTTATATGAGGAATGCATTGGATTTAGTAAGTGATGGGTGGAGCCTTCTATAGCTCCTTGATGCTTAAGTAGGTCTCATGAGGGAAAATAGTATATTGGAACAAGGCCTTGGAAAAATCTTATTCGTATTATTGGCATAAATCCTTGACTATGTGGTTATGATGTATGACATTATGCATTACATCATTATGAAATTGGATATTGACAATCCATGAGATTATTCGACGTGTTGAATATCCTGGTGAACAATTGAATGGAATTATTTGATTTATTGTTTCCATATTATGCTGATGTTTATGTTTAAAATTCTTATGTTTTATTCTTCTTCATTGCGATAAATATTTTTGATTATTTATGAAAGTTTCTGCTATTTTTTTATCCTTATTGAGCTTCTGAGCTCACCACTTTCTTATGTTTTATTTTTCCCAGGATGTGAAGAAGTATATTATGATTGACCTACGGGGATAGGATATGGGATATGAGTTTCTCCAAAGGAGACAAAATGTTGTTTTTTTATTTCAGAATGTAATGTAAAACTTATGTATGTATCTAGTTCTTACAAGGCTACTAAACTGATCGGTCTTTCGAGATTTGATCCATTATGATCATGAAAATGTTTTGTAATAATGTACCTCTAATGGGTAACTATTTTCAGGGAATTACAGTTGGTATCTGTGGAATTTTAGTACAAACCTTGGAAACTTGATTTATATAAATTCTAATAACATCACGTTACCCTAAGATTGACTTTTAGAAATATCATCGAAGACCTTCCTATAATTTTTTTAATATAGATATTTTATGTATTTTCCAAGCTGTACAACCCTATATAGATATGAGAAGGTAGATATGGACTTGGAAAATATGTATTTACGAGCGAAAACTCTAACATGGAGTTTTGGGCTTATCCCCAGGTATCCCAGTACATGAAAACGGCATGGATTCACTCTTGGTTGCGATACTCCAAGGGTATATGCATAGGATAATTCACATCTTCTTTATAAACCATTTTTAAGGATTTATGAATAAATACTTCTTTAAATAAAACTTTTTTTATGATTAGTGATTATATACATAAATTTTTCAATTTACTTTAGGTATTTTACTAGTTTGGAATAATGTATTGAGATTAATAAACAAATCTAGTGTATTCCATTGTTTAAAAATGGCACCTAGTGTAAAGAATGGAAACCATATCAATGTATAAAATACATGTAGGGATTTCCATTTTACTCAGGTTAATTATAGTGAATTTGGTGATACAACGATTACTAAAAAGCTCATATCCATATTGGGACCACTCAGTCGGGGTATGAATAATAACCTTACCCATATGGAGCACCCTGATCTACAATGTCGATGATCAATGTTATACCGATTAATGATGAAACCACCACCAACATTAAAAGGGGATATAAATAAAATTTTAGATGACAAATTGATATGTTTCTTAGAAAAAATATTTCATGCTTTAGGGAGTAGAAAAAGGTAAAATTCTTTCATGGATGTTTATCGCCTCACAAGAGATGTAGATCAATGGTGATCATTGATTCAAAACAAAAATGAAGATGATGAATTATAAAATATGGAATGGAAGGATTTTAAAAAGCTTTTATTAGAGAAATACATTCCTCCTGAGCATCGAGTGGATATGGAAAGACAATTTCTGAGTCTAAGGAAAAAGGATGACGAGAATGTTGCAAAGTTTAATGCTAAATTTACAAGGTTAGAAAGGCATGCATCAGATTATATAAATAACCCAATGAGTAATATTGATCGATTATTTGATGGGTTAAATCTATTTCTCCATTAATAATTAGTCTCACAATCCTTATCATCGTATGAAGATATTGTCGCATGTGCTATCAAGATAGAAAATTAATTCTCTAAGGGTTACAACTATAATGACAATCAGGGGATGAAGAAATCTTCTGAACACTGTGGAAATGGAAATAACGGGAAGAAGGGAAAAGTTGAATTTCTATACTATAATAAATGCGGGATAAAGAAACTAGGTACTTTCCTGAAGGGAATGGGAGTCTGTTACAAGTGTGGTTAAAAAGGCCACCATGCTCGTGATTGCAAAAAAAGAAAGAGGCTATCAATGTTGATTGATAAAATTGTAGTGAAATGGGGAATTATTCAAATGAATGCCTTAAGTGCTATGGAATCTTACCTCAGATACTGCCAAGGGAGAAAGGCCTAGCTTATGTGATCAATACTACTGAGGTTGAAGCTCCGAATAATGTGGTGGTAAGTAATTTAATAGTTTCCTCAAATTTAGTCAATGCTTTATTTGATTTTGGATCATCACATTATATCATATCTTCACATTTTTCTAAGAAAATTTGATATATTCAATTTAATTTAATAAGGGATTTATCAGTCAAAACACTTAATAGAAGAATCTCTACAACAAAGTGTTTTCCATCCGTTCTCATTAGGGAATATAATGGTGCTTTATCTATGGATCTTATTCTCATACCCATGATTGAATTTGAAATAATCCTTGGTATGGATTGGATTTTGGACCATGATGTGAAACTTTATTGTAAGAAGAAGCAAGTTAAATTATTTGATGAGATGATAATGAATACCTTATATTTAGAGTAGAAACATCACCATATGATTCTTATCTAGATCCACCCCGATTAGATCAACTAAATTAAATTATTGGGGAGGAATAGAATGAAATAACTATGGGTGAGGAATGGAATGTTCAAATAGAGGATGTACCTACTGTGTAAGAATATGTTGATGTGTTTCCAAAGGATTTACCTAGACATCCTATTGAATGAGAAATTGAGTTTTCAATTGATTTAATTCCTGGTTTAATGCCCATATAGAATACCCCTTAAATAATGGTCACTGTGGAATTATTAGATCTAATGAAATAACTAGAGGATTTGAGTAAAAAATGATTTCATTCCCTAGAGTTTCTCCATGGGGATCCACGACTCATTTTGTTAAGAAGGAAGATAGATATATGAGGTTGTACATTGGGTATAGGGAGATAAATTCTATGACAATAAAAAACACATGTCCCCTGGCTCGCATTTATGATTTATTCAATAGACTACATAGAGCTCAATATTTTTCAAATATTGACCTTCAATCTATATATCTTCAGTTGTGCGTGATGAAGGAAGACATTACAAAGACAACACTTCGAACTAGGTATGGGCATTACAAGAATACAGTAATTCCTTATGGACTGACTAATGCACCCTCTATCATCATGGATCTAATGAATATAGTTTTCAAGGAATATATTGAGTAATTTGTAGTGGTATTTATTGATGATATATTATTTTGCTCCAAAATATATGAAGATAATGAAAATTACTTGTGCACTATTCTAAAGCCCCTTAGAAGAAATGAATTATATGGAATGTTTAACAAGTGTGAATTCTAGATTCAGGAGATTTCTTTTGTTGGTCATATTGTCTCTAAGGATAGAATTTCTGTTGATCTGTTAAAGATAGAGGCAATCCAAGAATGGCCAGCACCGATGAGTATAACTATGGTACGTAGTTTTGTTGGTTTAGTAGGATATTATCAGAATTTTGACCAGAATTTTTCCCGATTGGCTAACACATTAACCAAGATCTCATGTAAAGGGGTTAAATTTGTTTGGAAAAAAGTGTGTTAAGAATGTTTTGAAGAATAGAATAGAATATTAGTCAATTATCCTATATTGAATATACCATAACGGAATTATGGTCTTGTTATTTATTCTGATTCATCAAAGAAAGTACATGGTTGTGTCCTTGTGAAAAATGATAGAGTTATTTCCTATGCATCACAGAAGCTAAATATTCATGAAAAAATTATACCACTTGTGATATTGAGTTAGCTGCTGAAATATTTTTTCTAAAGATATAATGACACTATCTCTATGGTGAAAACCAGAAATTTATACTGATCACAAGAGTCTGATGTATATTTTCTCACAAAATGAATTCAATATGAGGAAAATGTGATGGCTTGAACAACTAAAGGATTATGACTTCACTATACACTACCACCCAGGGAAGGAAAATAAAGTGGCAGATGATTTGAGAAGAAAGGATCATGGGGTTCTAAACCAGAGGAGAGTTGAAAGGGATCCTATGTTCATGGATCTTGTAAATATGGATTGTGGAATAATCATGGAAGGAGAAACATCAATACTTTTTCAAATGGTTTCCAAACCATCCTTACTTAAAAGGATAAAAGTTCTCAAACAGATGATGAGGTGTTTCAAAAGAATATTAAAGCTTTGAATGATTGGAGATTTATTGACTATGAATATGAAGATGGAATTTTCAAATTTGTGAAGAGGCATTGTGTTCCTGAAATACCTGATCTAAAAAGAGAATTTTTTGATGATGCTCATGGATTTAATTTCTATATACACCCTGGTAGCACTAAGATGTATAGTGATTTGAAGGAACATTTTTGGTGGGAAAACATGAAGAGAGATATTTTTTATTATGTTTCAATATGTATAGTTTGTCAATAGGTGAATTCTAGAAGATAACATCCTAGAGGATTCATGCAACCTCTTCCCATACATGTTCGGAAATGGGATGATATTATGATGGATGCTATCATCGGGATACCAAAGACTCCTAGAAGGAATGATGCAATATGGATCATTGTTGATAGTATTACTATGTCAGCACATTTCCTTACTATAAGAGAAGATTTACCACATGAAAGTTTATCAATGCTATATATTAATGAAGTTTTAAGACTTCATGGTGTACCCCTACCAATTTTTTCTGATCTTGATCCCCATTTTACATCAGGATTCTGGAAAATTCTTTAAAAATCCCAGGATATTGAACATCATTTGAGCACTGCCTACCACCCTCAAATTATGAATAGTCAGAACAGAATATTCTTAGAAGGAATGTTGAGTTCTTTCAAACATGACTTTAAAGGTATGTGGGATCAGTATTTACCTCTGGTAGAAGTTTACTATAAAAATACCTTCTGTTAATGTATTCAGATGGAACCATATGAAGCGTTAAATGTAAAGATATGCTGCACACCAACTTATAGGGATGATGTTGGTGAAAAAAACTTGTAGGCCTAGAACATGTTAATGAATCAATAGAAAAGGTGAAGATTATCCAAACCCATATCAAAGTAGCTCATAGTAGGAAAAAGAGTTATAATGATAATTGAAGGAAAGACTTGGAATTTCAAGTAGGTGGTCATGTTTTCTTGATGGTATCTCCATGGAAGGATGTTATATGATTCTGTATGAAGGGAGAATTATGTCCCAGAAACATTGGACCTTTCGAAATTCTTGAACGAATTGGAGTTATATATTACCATTTGGAAATGCCACCAAGTCTCTCCAAAGTTCATGATGTGTTCCATGTATCACAATTAGGAAAATACAATCCTGAATTAATTCATGTACTCACCTATGAGAAAATAAAATATGAACCCAATATATATTGTTGTGAAGAGCCTGTAAGGATTCTTGATACCAGAGAACAAGTGTTGAGAAACTAGTCAACTTGTCTAGTAAAAGTTCTATTAAGAAATAATACGATAGAAGAGGAAACATGGGAATTAGAGGAACATTTGATGAAGAAACACCTGAATCTTTTTATGCAGTAATATTCTAGAAATTTAGAGGACAAAATTATTTGAAGGATGGGATAATTTAACACCATGAGATTCCACGGTATTTTTCTCTTTGAATAATGCAATAGCTTGCATTGTTCGCAACATCGAGTTCTAGCACACCATGATCAATAAACTAGCCATTATGAATAGTAATACACACTCTTTGAAATATTATAGATTTTAAAGTTTAAAATGGACTTAATTTTTGGATTCAGAATATCAAAATTATCTTAGGGTGAATTTTTGGTATTTTTCTGAAAACATTGAATTTTTTATGAATAGTGAAAAACACTACATTATTGTTTAAAACCAAATTTTTATTTAAACAATTATTTATTTTATTAAAATTTATTTTAAGTCAAAATAGATACATAATACGAATATAAGTTCGATGTTATTCATTATAGTCATTTTATAATATGATTAGATGTATAAAATTTTATTGATAATTTTACCGTCTTTTACCCACCTTCTAGCCACATTTTCAAATTTTCATAAAACATAATTTTATCACATTTGTGAATTGAATTTCAAAAATCTAAGAGAAATGGTTGAAATAGTCATGTAAACATTTGTTCAATGAGATGAAAATAATTTTTGGTGAATGGAACTTTTGAATTTAATTTACCACGGTTAAAAGTAAATAGGGTAATTAATGGTAAAAATGATATTATAGTTACCCTAAAATGTGTCCTAATTATTTTGGATAAGTTTATTTCGACCTAAATAAACCTTAGGAATAAAATATGATCCTTTTGTAGCATGTCAATTATATTAGGACATTTATTATTATTTTGTTTAAAAAATAGTTAAAAGTGTTAAATTCAAAGTTTAATGACTAAACCATTTCTAATATATGGATATACATATGATAAATTTGACTATCAAAATATATTAGAAAGATAAAAATATTTCCTAAATAATGGTATTTTATTTACAATTATTAGAAATTAAATAAAGAAATTTATTTATGACATAATGATGATGTAGTAATTACCTTATTAATGAAAGATTAATATAATTGATATTATAAATATTAAAATAAATGTAAAGTGAGACTTTTGATTCATTAAATTAATTTTGTAGGTTAATATGAAATTTTAGGGTTGATTAAATAATTTTTTATCCAAGTGATAAAGTTGTTATTACTTTCACAAAAACAAAATACAGAATAGTTTCAAAATTGACATAAATGCTGTTTTACAAAAAATGCATTATTATTAATTGATACTATATTCTTGAAAATATAAGGATTGTCCAAAGGACATAGATAAAGTTATATATATCAATAATGAATCACATGGGGTTAACTTGGCTTTTTATATTCAGCTTATTAACCATTTATTATAAAAATACAAGAATACATGGTAAAAGTATAACTATTTAACTAAGTGTTAAATCTAAAAGATAAGGTTAATATAGTGACCTAAACCTATGTAGAATCTATTGGTTTAGGGTTTTCAACCCATACCCACCTTATCCTAGAAATAGATCATCTTTATCCATTATAAACCGAATATGATTGTATAATAAAAAAATATCCCATTTGTTTCCTAAAGTGACCCTCACCACTCTTATAAAAGGGCACTTCCCATTCTCTCATAATCACACATCCAAAACCATTTGTATCAGCCAAAACCTTCCCAAATATCCTCCCAACTAACCTCAATTAACCTTAGAGGGTTTCCTTTTATAATAAAGTGAAAAAATGTATCCCTTTTGATCAAATAAAAAGGAATCACTCGAAGAAGAGGTAATTATTTCATCATCTCTTTCAAAGTTATCTTCTTCTTCCACTTCCTCTTTCTTTGTCTTTTCCATACTAAAATAATAACTTTTATTAATTCTACATACTTATATTTTATTATAAATATTATATAACAATATTCCTTATTCTATCCATCCTAGTAATGGAAAATTCACCATACGTGCGTAAGTATGGCTTACCGTCTCCACGTCATGGTGTAGTTTGTTATTCAACAATTCATTTTTTGGATGGGTATAATAATGATTTATAATTGATGTAAATAATAAATATAACATTTTAATGATTATTTATATATTATATGACATCCAATTACATATGATTTCACCATCAATATAATGATATAGTCGCTCGTGCGTATGTACGGATTACTGTCTCCACGAACGCGATGAGATGCGTTCCCCATCGTAACCATTCAAGAATATTTTTCATTTGATGACTAAAAATAATGTTTAAGAACATAATATCATTATGTATATGAATAAATTACATCCTATCCATACCAAAAATTAAATCATAACAAAAAATATATAGGAAAATAAATCAGTTAACACCCAAAACAATGATACTACTGAAATATTATTAACAACGAAATATTAGAAGATCATATGTAATAAAATATTTATGTGTATGTTTATTGTTTAATATAATAAAAATATTTAACCATTATATAGGTGGTTATCATACCATCAACTAAGGAAAATTATATGGTAAGGGTTAATTTTACAATCTCTATATTATCTGATGTTTTTTATACGTGAGTATCTGTTGGGACCTATTTATCATCCACATCCGTGTTTATTTAATGTGTATTTAAAAACATTTTACCTATTTCCTTGAATGTGGGTTAAATTCATTTATACCCTTATTTTATTTTTTGTAAATTTTTTTAAAGCAATCTTTCTGTTGTTTTCCAAACATTTCACTTTATTACATTTTTTTACAAAATTAAGGAATGGATGTTCGTCTTAAATTATAAGGCAACTGCAGATATTTTCATCTGTTATATAACATTCGAAGCTTCCCATACAAGATTATAAGATAATTTTGAAAATAAACGTTTTATTTTATTATTATTTTAATATTAAATGATTTCAAAATATAAAGAGATATTTCTATCAAATTTTTTTTGATTTCATATTTGTCAACATAATTTGATGGATTTTACACTTGTTTGAAGTTGATTTACTATGATAAAATTATCCATGTTGTATTTATGGTTTTGTGATATGTTTGACTTTGGATGTTTTAATTTTTTACCATTCATTGTATTTTGTTAATGTATTAAAATTTAATATTCTAGTTTTAATATGAATGGTTATGTTGTGTTTTAACCTTTTAATACGAGGAATGCATTGGACTTAGAAAGTGGCGGGTGGAACCCACTATAGATCCTTGATACATCAGTAAGTATCAGGAGAAGAAATAGTTTCTTGACACAATTCCTTGAAAAACTCTTATTTTTAGTCTTGGAATGAGACCTTGACTATGTGGTTATGATATTTGGCATTATGAATTCCATCATTATTAAATTGGCTATTGATATTTCATGTGATTATTCAACTAGTGGAATATCCATGTGAATAAATAAATGGAATTATTTTATTTGCCTTTTCCATATTATGCTGAAGTTTATTTTCAAAAGTCTTGTGTTTTTGTCTTATAAATTTCCTTAAATGTTTATGTTTATTTATGAAAGTTTCCTCTGTATTTTTATACTTAATGAGCATATGATCTCACCCCTTTCTTATTTTTATTCTTCCCAGGATGTGATGAAGTATATTATGATTGACCTGTAGGGATATGCTATAGGATATGACTATTTCCCAAGGAGACACAATGTTGTTTTTTTATTTCATAAAGTAATGTAAAATTTATGTATATATCTATTACATCTAAGGATACAAAACTGATCGGTCTTTATGGATTTGATCCTCTGTGATCATTCTAATGTCATTCAATAATGCACCAACTCTCAGTAACTATGGTTGGAGCGTTACATATAATCTTTAATGAATAGGTTGTTTTCCAAACATCAATTATTAAATATCAATTATTACAAGCATGTATATAACTTCAAATACCAATCTATTGAGTCATATTCTAACATGTATTTATACTTATTTAAACTAAGAAATTAAATTTTATCTATAAAAAGAAACAATAATTTATATGATTCATGTTTTTATATTATAATTTTAGTAATAAAATTTCATTATTTGATTCATCCCATTTTCCTTTATAGTTGTTATGAAATACCCAGTGATGAAGTTGGGTTATATTTAATTTTGATTATACCTTTTTGATTATACATATATATATTTATATCTGAATGTATAGGGGGAATACATTCCAACACCAATATATAATAGTTGGATTAATTTACCTTGAATCATGCCATGGTATTCCAAGGGTTTGGAAGAATTATTATATTTTTCATGGGAAACTGATCATTTTATGGTAGAATGTAATGTTTGTGTTTTGATTGGAAATTAAAATTATGGTTGAAAATAAAAAAAATTTATGCGGATTTGATAATGAAATAGTTTCCTACTTGATATGTATGTGGGATTTTTAATGGTCAATCAAATTTTATTGAAAGTCAATATAATGACTATTCTGTCAATAAAATACAAAGTGACCTGATAGAGGAGAATTCAGTTTGAAATTTTTTATATGATACAATTATATTTCAAAAATACAAGGTCCAAGATTTTGATTGATCAAAATAAGCTTAAGTTGATCATGAGTATATCAATTGTGTTCAGAGCATCAGTGGAAAAAATGATTGTTATGAATTAGTTGAAGATGTAAAACATGACCTATATGAACGGTGTGACAAGTATTAAAAGTTGTATTTTTTATTTAAGATTTATCCTATCAAGTTTCGTTGAGAAATTACTGAAAAATAAATTTACATTATTTTAGATTTCATTCATGATGAATTTAGGGATGCTAAGATCATTGCATCATTATATGAGTTTCAGAAATTCATCAAATAAAATTAACTTGATTATTCAAAGACACAAGCATGCCCTATTGATTTCCTACTTTAATAGGGACTAGAGTCTGTTGAAGTAGAATGAATGAGATTTCATACAAGAATATGAAAATTAATGAACAAAAATGATAGTATAAATCAATTCAATCCTAGGAAAATATATAAGAAGAAAACTCTTGCAAAGTTATAGCAATACTTTTCTATACAGATGTGCTTAAAAATATTATTAATTTCATCTAAGTCTATATACGACATAAAGTGTCATGCTCTGGAATGTAACAGTGGATTTAAGAGATATAAAAAAGATTCAACATCATGGAATATGTATGATTCTCAATACCCATATTTTCATTCTGATCCTATGAATATACATTTGGGATTTAATTCTGATTTTTTAACCCTTTTGGTACATTAAATAATTAATTTATCATTTACTTACCTTCATTTATCCCCTATAATCTACCTATAAAGATTTTATTAAAGAAGAATTATTTCATTATTTTTATGATCATTCTTGGAAAGAAAATTTCTAGAAATTAAATTGACATATACCCTCATCCTATAATCAATTATTTGAGAAAATTATTGGATGATAGCATGGAAACATATGATTCTTCAAAAAGACAAAAATTTGAAATGAATGATGATTTAATGTAAAAAATTAGTGACTTTTCTAGACATGGAAATTTATCATGTCAGAACACTCATACTTGTTTGGATTTTCATGATTGTAATTTTTATTTTAAACCACAAAAATTACCATATAGAAGAAAATGGTGTTTTATGTATCATCCTCGATATCTTAATGCATCTCATAAATTTAGGTTTTACAATACATGATTTAATGGATACATTAAAATAATAAATTCACCAAAGGTTTTATTTTGTTCATATGTATTGGGACAATTAATGAATGTCACAAAACAATTTTCAAAATGACTTCAGTTTAAAGAAGTAGAAAAGGGAAAGAGGTATAGTATCTAAAGAAGCTGGAACACTAGAATGGAATAAAAGTAGTGTGTTTTTCAAACATCCTTTTTTGGAGTTTAATTATATTCATTATAATATTTACATAATTGATACTAAGAAGAATGTCTGGGATAATGTAATTTTTAAAGTGATTACTAAGAAGTATAAATTGAAGGATCAACTTAATTATTGCAAGAATATGAAGTAAATGAACATAAATCATGGTTTTTGGGAAAATGATAGTGGAATTTATCATTAAAATATTTTTACAATGAAAATCCTAATAAAGAATGACTCCATAGATGATTAATGAATAGAAAATTTATAGATGGATATTCATGTAACATATCACATTTCATTGAACTAAAACATTGAATATAACATGGATTGGAATGTCAGGACCCATATATTTTAATAGAGAAGTTGTTACCATTGGCATTGCTTAAATCTTTACATGAAAAAGTAAATGTGGTTCTAGTTTACTTTTGTATAGTTTTCAGAGAGCTTTGTAGAAAACTCTAAATCCAACTGAGATTTTTCAACTTCAAGAATGATTTTTTTTAACACTATATCATTAGGAGATGTTATTTCCCCCTTCATTTTTCATAGTCATGATTCATTTGAATTTTCATTAAGTTAATGAACCTAAAAATGGCTGACTGGTAAACTATTGATGGATGTATCAAATTGAGAGGTACATTTATGTTATTATTATATTCATTAGTGAATTCTTGTTTATAAAATCATTGTATATATATTTGTAATATTTTTCTTATTTTTTCATCAAGTATTTTGGTCATTTTAAATCATATGTAAGGAATAAATTTTACTAGAAGGCTCTATTTATAATTATTACATAACAGAAGAGTGTGCGACCTTGTATTCTAGGTATTTGAATGTTATTGAGACTAGATTCAGTCATGATGGATGTATTGATGACATCTCCACAAATTGTTACTCTAAATACCAGTCATCGGTATTTCAAACTATTAGATGACCAATTAGAATGGGGAAAAATTTTACACATACTATATTTGAGTTTCTAAAGGAATATTGATATTTACTACTCTATACTGTTAACAGATATCAATTTATTGAATAATTGATACTAAAAAAATAGGTGACTAAGGAGTGAGGCTTAAAATGATCTATAATTAAAAAATATATTAATAAGGATATTGTTAATGGTTCTCATATCATGTAAATATTAAATAATATTCATGTTATTAATGTGTTGTTATGTTATGTATGTTAAAAGTAACACCATATATCATTTTCCCTCTATTGAAAAATGAATGTCGAGCTGATATATCTAATGATTTGATGTTTTCACTTAAAGTCCTATTAGGAGAGATAAGAGATTCAATTTCTATGATATTCATAGATTCATTATTCATAGAATTTCTCATGAAGAAAACTTAAAATATCAATATATTGGTGTATTTAAAATTACAAAGGTGAGATACTACAGGAATATGAATTAAATAATTTAATTAAATCATCAAGTCCAGTTTTTAATTGTCTTATTCAAATTCAAGTGGGTTGAAATTGAGAGGGATATAATGAATTATTTATCATATTTTACTTCTGTCAAATGGTCTCACTTAATGGATATAATTGAGTGTTCATTCCATGATCCATTTATCATGGTTTTATAAGAGAATATGGATTATTGTGTAAATTATGAAATACATAAAGGTTTGAGTGTTCTATCCACTTAATGTATAGGTACTTATATTATATGGTATTTGAAGCTCAATTGGTGATTTGTGATAGTGAACCTCATCAAACACAAAACATTGAACCACTTTCTCTTATAAATATTAAAACACGTGAACCTAAAAGAGTGGATAAAAATGAAGGTCTTATCACAATGAAGGTTGATAACATTTAAGATAATGAAGATGATGATAATTTAATGTATAAATTGGTAATTAAAATATATTATAATTAATCATTGTTAAGTGTTTCATAAGTATATAAATTTCTCTAGATTATATTTTTTCTGTTAAAACAATCTAGGTTTGAATTTTTATACATTTAATGTATATTTACCATTTTAAATGAAGGAATGCTAATAACAAAAACAATTTATGATACTAGCCATTCAGCCTCTCAGAGAACACCACCAATATAGTTATCTTCTATGGATTATAGTAATTCTGTTGTACTGAAGACTATTTGAGATCCTGTCGTTTCCCCAGAGGTCATTGGTTTCCCATTTCTTGATTCATCCCTAATGATATTAAAGTTTTTCAGCAATCTATATAGGGTATATTAAAGAGTTACCATTTTTGGTATGTATGTCATTTCTAAAAAAAATATTTTATTAATTGTTTTATATATTACGTAAAAAAATAAGTCAAACCATATATGGGATAAATATATAATCATTAAATGTGTATGGGACTTGAAGTAAATCATGATTTTCATTCCATTTTATGAGTTCATGGTGCCCACTGGTGACGCTACTAGAATCTATGTATAGATTATTTTGTAGCTTTTTAGTGAGTTTGTGAGCATTTCAATTAATTATAAATATTGAAACAATATGAATACATATTGGAAAAATTAGGTATTTATTATTCATTTAAAGATAATATTAATTTAATATTCCTTCGTAACAAATTTAAGAATCATGAGTAAATTCCTTTAATATCCTTATAAAGTGATATGTTTTAAATTTGTAGAAATATTTTTTCATTTTAATGTCCCTAACTATCTTTCATACCCCTGGAATATTAATATTTTGGGAATGAAATGGACTGATTTTAAATGGATATTATGGAATGAGTTTAATGACATTTGTTTAAGCTCATGAAATATGTACGAGAAAGTGCATGAAGTTATTTCTCAAGAGAAATGGAAGCTCTATGTTGATATCAAAATAGATGCATCTCAGGATGTAATTCCATATTTTATAGTATATTAATATGATAAACACCAAAAAATTATATATTTATTAAATTTTTTATTTTTGTAGGAATTATAAAATGAAATATATTTAATCATTAGAAGAAAGTCCTTACTCAGATAATTGGGTCTCAATTCTTTTTAAGAATAATGAATAGGTTTGGTTTGTATATTATTAGTTATTATTTCTATCATTTAATAATAACTCAAATTTTTCTAAATTTTTTATTGTTTTTTAAGGGCTAATGAATTAGGTCACCCTATTGTCTGAATTGAGATGTGGATTAAAGTGTATAGGAAACCCAATGATTGTTTTTTAAATTAACCTACTAAATACATTGGAGTAATAAAATTTCATTAATATTTAATAATATTTGATTACTATAATAACATAATACTATAAAATATATTAACACCGCGAAATAGACATAATCCTAATTAAATTGGTCTAGCAAAATGGATCAAACGATTCCTATTTAATGTTGTTTGATACATCTAAATGTCCCTAATTAATTGGATTTATGTCTTGTTTGTTGTTATAATATAATTTTAATTATAATTTTTTTATATTTTTTAAATAATAATCAATAGTAATAAAAAATATACTAATTAGATAATATAATGAAGTTTGGATTTTTAAAATATAATTGTTAATATTATTGTGTTAATATATTAAAATTCAAGATTTATGGGATAAAACCATTCACAATCATCAATGGTTTCCCAGATCGATGCAGTTGGAATAGTTTTGGACATGGATGATCCTGGATGTATACATGGGATGGGCTATGGGCCCACTCTATTTCTTTATTGAGTTGGGCCGCATTATCACTACTGATTAACCTGCTGGGGATTAGACTTGTTTTGTTGATCAGGAATCACAAAGGGAAATTTCTTGATTGAATGAAAAAGATGAATAAAAATAATGTTATAGGAAAACGAAGGATTAATGGAAATTGGAAAGAAAATGTTGTTTTGTGTCTAAATTTAAGTGGATAACCAAAATAATCCCTGAGGAAATCTCCATACTTATAGCTCATCCCGTCGAGATAAATTTGGAATTTTATAGATCATTCAGACATTTGTAATGAAAAAATACAAAATCCATAAATAAAACTAAAATGACACTTTTATATAAAAATATGAATTTTAAGTCATACCAATGATATATTGTGTCTTATTGACAAGTTGTTGATTCGTGTTCATCAAAAGTGAATTATAGATCATTATCGATATGTTTGAAAAAAAAATCATTTTTTAGTTTTGACTCAGTAAACACTTTGTAATGGTACAAATGACTTTAAAAACATGTTTTGGGGTATAAACCTAGAAAAAGACGACGAATTTTGCAAAAATTAGGAGATATATATCATAAATTAATTGTAAAATGTGGGTATTCAAAGAATTTCATTCTGAATGATAGTTTTCCCATTACTTCTATAAACATGTTTTTAGTGTTTTAGAACACAATAATGTGCATTGAACAATCAATATCAAAGAAAATGAGATCCTGTTGACATGAAATCATAAGAAAACCACCATTGCATTATTTATGATGTGTAGACACAGAAATCATATCAATCTGACATTCAGTGTGATCAAAATTTCTTGGTAAGGACTTTTTAGTGGTATAAATGTATTTAAAAACCAGTGTCAATGGATTAAAAATAGTAAAATGATGTAGGGATGCAAGGAAATAATGTTTCAATGACCATAGAATAAATTGTGAAATATAGGAAGTGATAGGACATCATTTTGAATGGTTATTTTTTCCATTATGACCATAACTTCATCTTAGTGTTTTAAAACACTAAAATAGGTGTTGAATAGTAAAAAAATAGAGAATGACATCAGATTGATGTGAAATCCTACGACACCACCATTGACTTTTTTTGATGTGTATGCCTAGAAAAGATATCAATCAGATGTTCAGTGTGGTTGTAATTACTCAGTAAGCACTTCTTAACGGTTCATATCCATTAAAAACATGTGTTTGGGGGTAAAAACCAGTCAACCTTATCTTATTTTTCTGAAATTTGTATGAAAACTATATATTTAATTGATAAATATAGGAATTGAAAACACATAATTCTAAATTATGATTTTTCTCTTATTTTTTTAAACACAGTTTTAGTGTTTTACAACACTTAGCATGTGTACAATAGTCAAAACCATAAAACTGGCCTCATATTGATGTGAAATCATGGTATGATTACTAATTATTTATTTTTTATGTGTAAATTCTAAACGAACATCAATATGACCTGCAATGTGCATTGAATTACTCTGGAAACACTTCAATAAGGTACAAAAGCCTTTAAAGACAAGTGTTGGGGGTTCAAAAGTGGGAAAAGGATTTCATATTTCTTTAAAATTAGAGGTTAATTATTGTATATTAAATTTTTAAATGTATGGACTAATGGAACCTCATTCCAAATTACCGTTTGACTGTTATGGTGGTAAATGTATTTGCAGTGTTTTAAAATAATAAATTGTGTATGGAATGGTCAAAAGCATAGAAAACAATTTCAAATTAATGTGAAATTATGGGAATACCATTGATGAGTTTTTGGACATTTTTTCATAGAAATAATGTCAATATAACATGTTTTGGGGTTGCAATTACTCAGAAAAGACTTCTTAAATTTCTAAAAGCATTTAAAAACTACTGTTGTGGGGTCAAAATCAAGAAAACAATGTCAGCTTGCCTTCAATTCCCAGGAAAATGACTATAGATTGAATTTTGAAATTGAGGGACTAAAAGTACATCATTCCAAATTACAATTTATTAGTTATGGTCATAAATGTGTTTTTTGTGTTTTAAAACACTTAAACATGTGTGGAATGGTAAAAAAACATTGAAAAAGACCTCAAATTGATGTGAAGTCGTGGTAAAACGAATTTAGATTTATTTTTGATGTGTAGACATATAAAAAACATTAATTAAGCATGTAGTGTGGTTATAATTAATCAATAAACACTTCTTAAAGGTAAAAAATCTTTTAAAAACAATTTTCAGGGGTTGAAAACCAAGAAAACGATATATGTTTCCTAGTAAATCAGGTAATATTAAAAATATATTGAATTTTAAAATTTAGTAACATATGACACATCATTTTGAATTATGATTTTCCCACTATGGTCATTAAAATGTTTTTAGAGTTTTAATGCACTAAAACATGCATGGAATTTTTAAAACCATAGAAAACAACATAGGATTGAGGTGAAATAATAGTACTGATATTGGTGATATATTTTTCAAATTTACATGTAGTCAACATGTCAATCATACATGTAGTGTGGTCAGAGTTACGTAGTAATTTTTTTAAAGTTACAAATGCTTTGAAAAACTAGTGGAGGGGGGTTGGAGGGTCAAAACATAGATGGTGAAGTCTTATTTTTCCAAAATCTGGTTACAATGACTATATATTTAATTTTGAAATATAGGAACACACATCATGTCATTATAAATTATGATTGTCCTTAGATGTACATAAAGGTTTTTTATGAGTTTTAAAATAATAAAATGTTTGTGAAACTATCAAACACATATAAAATGACTTTATATTGATGTTCCATCATGGTATAACCACCTATACGTTATTTTCAATGTGTACGTGTATAAAAAACATCAAATTTGACATATAGTGTGATCATAATTACTTGGTAAATAGTTCTTGAAGGTACACATGTATTTTAAATCATGTTTTCATAATCAAAATTATGAAAACAACATTTTATTTCCCTAAAATCAATAGAAAACAAGCATAGATTTAATTTTGAAGTGCAGAAACTAAAGACACGTAATTCTGAGTGACGATATTCACGTTATGGATATAAATGTATTTTTATTATTTGAAAACACTAAAACATGTGTGTAATGGTAAATACCATAGAAAACGACTGACGATTGATATTAAGTCATGAAACACCACTAAATACTTATTTTTGAAATATAAGACATTATTTGATATAAGATTATTTAAAATTTGATTGTTAACTAAATTTCAAGCACACCCCACATCACTTTAAAAATAATTTAGAATATTTACTCATCCCATTTCATTTTGAAGTGTTCATTATTATCTAAAATAGAAACGTTTGATTCTTAAAAGTTGTTAAATTATATATTATTAGTTTTATGTTAAAATATATTATGTTGGTTGTAAAAATAACAATTTTTATGTACACCATTCTAAATATATTCTATGTCTTTTTCCTATTTCATTTCATTTCTTAAATTTTATGGTTTTCATTGTAGGTAGCGTATTCCAGTAGTAGGGAGTGGGTTGAACATTAAAATCCATGAAATTTTTTAATAAATTCATGATGTTTTTTATTTTTCATGGTATGTCTAAATTTTATCAATTATTCTTCAGTATTTCTAATTTATTATGTTTTGTTTTAGTCTTCGTTTTATTTTCCATTATAGTTGATTAGATTATGTGGTCAATTTAAGTATATTATATGATATAGCGAAATAAAGATGCAGCATAGGCCGTGAAATGAACATATATAGGTCATGGGTTGTTTTTTGGAAATATTTTATATTTATATATTATTGATCGATGTATTGGTTCGCAGATGAATCTGTTGATTGGGGATTATGTTATGATGACTATGAATCTTTCATGTATATATGATTGGTTTATCGTATATTTATATTTATATTTTATTGTATGTATATTTTTTGATATTTATAGGTTTTTATTAAATATTTTAACAAATATGATTTAGCAACAGTTCAATTTAATCATTTCTAAACACATTTAAAAAATCTGTATAGAGGGGGTTAGAATAAACCACCTCTAAATAAAAATAATGTTGATATGTTTAGTAACGATTATTTTCATTTTATTGGTATTTTCCTTAGATATTTTTTTATAAAATAACCACCTCTAAATAAACAAGTAACCATCATGAAAAGAACAAAAAACAAGACATAAAAACCATTGTGAAATTAAAAGAACCACAACTAAATGAATAATGATTGTGCAATAAGTGATTTTTTTTATAACCACTTCTATAAAACTAATAATTGGTTTAAACTAACATTAGTGCGTGAAAAAGAAATCAATAATGTCCTTTTTTAATGTTTATAAGTTGAAAAACTCCAAATCGTCATGAAATTTCATTCAATTCGGACATACCAAGAATACATGATCCCATTTATTAATGAAACTACCTCCAGACCGCAAATCCCACTCAAGATCTACCATCTAGTGAAATCCTCTCACAAGAGATTAAAAATGGATGGGTAATATTGAATAAAATACTACAGAGATATGTCTTGATTATAATGGGTTCTCTATGTCTATAAGGAACTATTCCGAATGAAAACATTCCATTGACTTGATTTAGATGTTATATGGGACATAATAGAGATGTTTACCTAAACATGATCCAAGGACATTTCAAACCAAGTAGATTGAAGTTTTTGGTCAGCCATTGGAAATGTAACATATTCCTATAACCCAACGATAGATAAATTTGGGTTTTAGGATAATAGATAATCCAGAAGATCTAGGGAAATAAGACCCTTTAGAATAATTTCTTGATGAATCATATGTCATTAGGGGTCTGATTCAATATTTATAGAAATAATAATTTTCCCCTCAATAACGGTCATAAAACTAGATAAATTCATTTGTTCATGAATCATTTTATTATAGAAAAAAAATATCTGAAAAAAGATATCATATTTATCAATGTGATAAATCCATCATAGCTTGTTGGTTGAACTGCATAGCGAGTAATGAAAACCACCTAAAATATGAATTCCATATTAAAGATTACACATCGATATGCAGAGATAAATGTTCAATGAAGTGAATTAATTAGTTCAAAGGTATGCCATTTTATATATGAATAGGATTTTGGATATGGAAAATTCCATTTAGAAAGGGAAACCACTATTCTTGGAAGGGATGAATTTGGTCATCTCATAAAAATTTGAAATGAATTGGATGTTTTCTATGTAAAAAAAGATTCTTCCAAATAAAATTACTAAAGACACAGTCCCTCTTATGGGTCCATATTCACCCCCCAAATCATTCAATTAATCTAACTTCTCCATTATACTTAACTCCTCTTCATGCCTATCATACACCATTCAAATAGGGGAATTTTTTGGGCTTGATGAAGTAAGAATATAATATGACAATGATCTTATGAATTTGAAAAAATATAGAATCAAATTGGATAAGGTAATCATGTATTTAAAATTAGTAATTTTACTTGATTTTCAAAGTGCCCCGTACTTTATACATAGTGTGTGTGCCCTATACAGGACCATCACTTTGAATGATTCTCTTGAAAAAAAATCATTTGTGGGGTGAGGTGGTAATGGTACACAATAACATCAAAAATAAAATTTTTCTGTATAGTATGATGTAATTATCCCCCCTAATATATATAATCTAAATCCACTCCCCAACACTTCAAAATGATCTTTTTTCTTTGTGGGGTAGGTGGTGAATTCAAACCCCCCAAAAAATGATCTTTTCATTTTTGGAGGAAGTCAGTGAAATAATTCACCTAAAAATGCTTTATTTATTTATTTGTGATGTGAAGTGTCCTTTTCACACTCCTATAGAAGAAAACCATTTATGGGGAAAATAATTAATTCAATTACCCCCAAAAATTGTTTTATTCAATATCTTTCTAACTATTCTTTTCACTACTGCTCAAAATATTTCTCTATTTTCATTGTATGAGGCAGTCAAACTAATATCCCAAAACCCACAACATCATTTTCAAGAGATGGATTTATTATTTAACCACATTGTTTTAGGTATATTATCTAGAAAACCATCCATCCTTTGAAAAATTTTAGCTACCTTTCCTATAAATACATGTTATTTAAAAAAAGAGGAATAGAGGAAGAAAAGAGTTAGAATAACATATAAGACTAGAGAAGACTCCAACATTAAATTCACTTACCATGTAACATTTGAGAGACCTAAAAAGGGATCCATTTTGAAAGGACATATCCATCTACCTAAAAAGGGTTCCTGTACACCAACAAATGAATCTCATCCAAAAGTGTTCCCCTTCGTGGAACCCCTCATGATTCCCCACCCCACTTAGAAAAGGTGATTTTGAAAAATGGGGTATCATTCATGTAATTTTCTCTTTCTACTATTCTTCTATCAGTCCATGTAGTGTTTAGCTAAATATTATCCCCTTTAAAAAGTATTCAAATGTCTTTACATCACTCACATCAATTCTTGATAATTACTTCTTTAATCACTCCACCACATCCTTCAAATTCATTTGACTAAGGGATAAGACACACCAATGTGTCACCCATATAGTATTTCATTATCATGGTAATCAATTTCCTCCTTTTAACCTCCCTTGTAGACAATATTTCTATAATTTTCACAGCATTTCATTACCACATTATCTTAGCCTTAGGGATGACGGAATATAACTTCTTAGGTTATATGGTGATATATGTTTCCAAAAAAGTGAAGTGAATCATACAACAATATCTTATTGTCATATAGATCCTCACCCTTATCCATTATTCCTCCGGTTTGAAAGGAATCCACCCATGTGTCTATCCTGGAGTAACCCCCTAGTATTTTAATGGGACATTCCCCCACTTTACATACACTCGCTGTCATCCACTTGTGGATGAAAGAGATTATGGGAATTGAGAGATCCTTAGCATCCACTTGTTTCTCACAAAGATCATGATTCATGTGGGATTAGAGGTTACTTTTGATAATGTCATTACCATGATCAAATATCCTTAAATGGGCATCCTACTTGTTATAATCTCCAAAACGATGTTATCATCCTCTAAAAGGAACATATTACCCATGAGACAACCCATTAAGGGACAGTATTACCAAAAACAATTAATTGGACCACCCTTGTTGGTGTAAACCCTTATATTTCCAAAATATGTTGACTTATATTCTTATCAAAATGTTATATGTAGGAATCCACTTTTATGTTCAAACCCAACACCCCAAGATCACCCTAATATTATCTTGGAAACATTTTTATAGGGTCATATCCAATATGGATGGACATATTAATTCTAGGTCAACTCCATCTCCATCCTTATTAGACTGTATTACTAGTTTCTTCATATTTAACCCGGGATACAATATTCTTTCTAGGTCCAATGGGTCATTTTAGAGTAATTCCCACCTAATCCTTCTCTAGGAATCTTCTAGCAAAACGACATTACTGCATGACATTAAAACACATGGTCTCGTCCTTAGTAAATGGCCTTAAAAAGAATTATTTTCCCTATTAATTGGTATTGACCTATGTTGGTTATGATTAATTTTACAAGGATATGTTGGAAGCCCCAATCTTAGGTATCCTCCAAACATAAAAACAACTCTCGACTCTATGGATGAAGATAAATTAAATATCTTCTAACTGTGCGACTTAAAACTACCAACACAAAATATTAAATGTATCCAAGAGGGAGAATATATGATACATAAATATGGTTATATTTATGGGTACCTCATATACATAAAAATGGTTCATTAAATGGTAAAATTAGTTATATATAAACTTTTTATCGTCAATACATTTACAAAATTAATTGTTAAAACATAGGTATGATTAGTTCCACATTAAGAAATAAAAAATGGATTAAAAATATGTATTAAATTTTTAATACAGTCTCGGAGTAGGAAATAATTACCCCCAAAAGGGTGTGAAGTTCCCAAACTCTCAAACCATCAACTAATGCATGTTCTTAAGGGAAATTGGTTAACTTCCTCAACTACATCCTTATTTTGAAAAGGACCATGCGACATCATGGATATGATATCCATTAGATGCTTCTGGTTATAAGAATAAACTCCATTATAAACCTCCCAAAAAGGGATATAAAAAAATAGTGAAACCAACATGAACCATTGTGAAACCCTACTCAACCCCAAAATAAATCCTTGGGTTTCAATTGTTTAGGAAACATTGTTCTACCATATTTCAATGTGGGACTTAAAGAGGTCAAGAAGGTATATATGGAACTGGAGAAGAATGTGATAAATTTTCATAAGTTTGTCTTTTGTTATGGTTGAATGATGATTTCAATGAACCATGTATGTTTTTTTATCCATATCATATTTGAATAAGGAGTTATTGGATGAGGCTCATATTTTATCATTCTCTATTCATCCTGGAGTAATGAATATTTATAGTGATCAAAAATAATATTTCTGGAGGGATAACATGTAGAGTTATATTGTAGAGTATGTATCTTTCTATTTGGTGTGACTGAATGTTAAGGATAAGAGAAATAAGTCTAGAGGTATGTTTCAAACATTAACTATATCACAATAGAAATTGGAAAACATCATCGTGGATTTTGTCATCTAACTCCCCAAAACATCTAAGGGACATATTTATATTTGGGTACTAATTGAACCCTTTACAATGTCATAACACCTCATTATTACTAGAGAAGATTTATCTCGTTTTCATATTTCTAGAATTTATATTAAATAAGTGGAAAGGTTCCATAATGTATCACATTTTATTTTATTTAAATGGGGTATATATATTTCCTCAATGTTCTACTGATGTCTTTAGTAGGTTTTGGATATGGAGTAATGTTTTAGTTCTACACATTATCTTAGATAGATCCCCAGTCTAAGAGAACCTTTCAAACCATAGATCATATGTTGATATCTTGTTATATGTAATTCAATGGTTATTGGGATCCACAATATCCTCTAGTTATGTAATCTTACAAAAATAATTTTCTCTTAAGAATTAATAGAATCTTTATGAATCCATCTATTGAGAGAAATTAAAAACAACAATGTAATAAAATGAACTAATATAAATAAAGATATTGTGATATTTTATAGATGATAAAATGGTAGAGAAATTCATAACCATTCAATAGTGCATCACGGTATCTCGGAGTCGATAAGAAATTTTTTAATTAAAATCGTCAGTGTGATCTTTAATTTTAAGTTGGTGAGACTATTTTTATATGAATTTATACATAGAATAAATTAATATTATTTTTAATGAGGATAAAGCTGAGTTTAAGGTATATTGGGTGTTTCCATATTATTTATTTGGTAGGTATAGTAACATATCACAAAGCGCTTGCACCAAGACTCTCTCAAGACCATAATGTGTTCCATGTTTCTCTCCTAAGAAATTAGATACTAGTACCTTAACATGTGATGAAATGAGAGGTCATACCACTACATCAAGGTATCCTTTATGAGGAAATTTTTTGGAGATTCTAGATCATAGATAGTATGTTTTATGAAACTATACCACTCACCTGGTTAAAATCATATGATGAAATTACTAATTTTAGGAATCTACATGTGATCCTAGAGATTTGATGGGGAAAAAGTATACAGGGTTATTTATATCATAAAAATGGATTTGCGGTCTTTTTAATGGCTCAGAATGTTACAAACTAATTCTCTTTGGAATATATTTTATAATATAAATTTAATTTCATCGATTTCTTGCATTACACCCAAAACCGAGTTTATTAGAACCATGTATAATATTAGAATATTATTATTTAATATAGAAGAATTCTAATAACCATTGGATTGGTTGGAATTAATTGTATTAACTAAATTATAAAAAATATTTAGATTAAATTTTGATAAAATAAATTCATTAGTTATTTATTGAATATAAATGAAAATAAAAATCATTTGAATGTAAAAGAAATATATTTTTGAAAAAATATTGTTATGTATGAAATTTGTTTTTAGAAATTAAAATAGTCACTCATGGTAAATGATTTTAAATATATTTTTATATGATATATTAAATAATATATATTTTCACTCATATAATATTTTTTCTAGACATGAGATAAGAATAAATCTAAATTTATGGATAGGGTGTAGTTTTTCTAAAAATTAGTTTGAATGCATTGTGTGTACATATTTTAAAAATTATTTCTTCCACATTTAGAATTTATTTCATTCACATAAAATTAATTTACGAAACAAACATTTAAAAATTATCTTTCAATGGTTATTTTATAATTTTATTAATTATGTTTTTTATAAATAGTGAAAAGTATTAATTTTAATTAAAATTGGAATTTCATTTAAAGATTTAAAAGGGTTTCATTTTATTTTAAATCAGATTTAAAAGAAATATTAATTTAATTAAATTATTACTAAAATAATTTAGATAATTTTAATTATTTTTATGTTGAATCTTGGTATAAAAACTCTTTATACTTATGAAAAACTTTTTTGATTATAAAACAACTTCTTATTTGAGATTTCATGATTAATTTTAAATTAATTTATTAAACCTACTTGAATTAAATTTAAAAAATGAGTAAAATAATTGGAATAATGAAATTAATATTATCTAATACTTTCAACTAAATTAATTTCATAATGAATAATAAAACTATTACAAATAATTAGCATGATTAATGTTAAAACAGGGCTTTGCGTGTTATAGGTTCATGTGTTAAAATTAATTTCCACAAAATCTGGATTTCTTATTTAAAAAATTTATTTACTATTTAAAATAATTGTGTTAATATTATATTTTAATAACCATTTTTCTTTTAGGATTAAATAATAAATTACAATAAAAAAACTAGTTAGTGTAGTGAAAACTAAAATGGTAAAAGTGACTGACCTTATAGATAAAAGGAATAAAATGTTTATAACATCATTTTTTAGTGGTGGAGGTTTGGATTAACCATATAATCACACCAATCCATTATTTTGAAATTATATAGCCAAATGTTTTGAGAGAGACTACCAATTATTTAATAGTTCATTGTATTTACAAAAATTTCCCTCCTTCCCATTTATAAAAGGGAACCTACCCTTCTACTTTATTAACAATTCAAATATCATTTGGTTCTAAAACACTTACCCAAATATATTTCTTAATTTACTTAATAGGTCTTATATTCCATGGTTTGATTATAAAACCTCATGGAAAAGTTTTTGTTTCATCCCTAAAGATATTGTCCACAGAAGTGGTATCGTTCATAACTAAGAACATTTATTTATTTCTCCTTTCATATACATCAAATTTTATTAAAATATTTTAAGATAATAACCCCATTATCTTTCATATACTGATATTTTATTATTTTATATTCATATAATATATCTATTTTTCATTCCACCAGCTGGGAAACAAAACTATCTATATTATGTATTATGGAGAATAGCCTCAAGAACCAATGAAATTCATATTCCATCACTACATTTAATCGATAGATATAATGAAATATTTAATTTATATAAATTATATTTTTTAAAAAATTATTCTTATGAAATTATTATATCACATCTACATTCATACCTTCCAATTCATTGGAAAATGTTAACATCACTCAGGTGAATGTGTGGAATACTACCTCTACAAAACGACAAGATATATTTTTCAATTAATTTTGAAATGGATGGTAATAAGGATAAAATTCATTAATATATATTGTATAATAATTATTATGAAATTTTGAATTAGTATTTATTTTTATTTTTTCCATTCATTAAAAAATAAAAATAGATCTCATGCGTACATACAACTTATAGTCTCTATAAACAGTGTGATTTATTTTTTGGACTATAGATTTTAGAAATAGAAAAAATATATATATAATGAATATATCAGATATTTATATAATTATTAAAAATGTTTATATGATATAACTATAATCAAAGTACAAGAACCAAGATTATCAAACCAAAACATACATAAAAAATAAAGCAGTTATCACCCTAAATAGTGATTTTTAATAAAGAATTGTTAATAAATATGTTATATAAGATTAAAAGTAATAAATATATAGTATTATATATATAATTATATTACTAGAATATATTTATAATAAATATATATTTATTTTAAATGATTTTCAAACATGTATTAAGGAATAGAGGCACGAGTTAATAGATTTTCATTTCACTTTTATTTCTGTGGGACACTTTCCATAATCACCAATTGTTTAACTTTTGTGGTTTATATAATACAAATTAATTAATTTTATAATTAGTATTATGGTAATTATTTGTATTTACATATCCATATATGTTTCTTTCCTTCATGAGGCCTATGATTCAAAAATTACAAAATAGGTAAGGGTTTTATGTTACAAACTTATTGCTTATTAAAACTGTATTTGATTATTCTTCATATTATTAAATTACTTAATCTGACTCTCAATAATATCCTGAATTTTATTATACTAAGATTATTTCCCTAAATTATATGTTTTCCTAAAATTTTCTTTGTATTTTGTACTCAAGATTCAAAGTTAATGTTTTTAATGAAAATCCAATATATTTTTGTCTTTGATCAAAGATCCTTTTTTGACCAAATCCATTTTTAAAAAAATAATTTTAAGAATGTTTTTAATGATACTATATTACTTTTTAAATTCATTTTTCCATTTTTTTTACTTTTTACTTAAAAATTAATAACAAATATTATTATCATTTTCCAAATTAGGTACTTTTTACCTTTTACTAAAAATGAGAACAGAATCATTATTTTACCTTACATAGAATCAATATAATTATAAACCATAATAACCAAACAATTATTTTAATATACCTTTATATTAATCTTAAGTTATTTTAAAACAAATTCTATTTTATTAATTTTTTTAAACCTTGAAAAAGTGATTTCAAAGTGGAAAGGATATTTTATTCAAAGAATCTTCAAAGTAGTATTTTAAAATTATTTTTAATATTTTGTTAAATCCATTAACATTTAATAATATTTAAATGGTTATGATCATGTGAAACATCCTTTTTCTACCTTTGGATAGTTTATTCTCATTATTAAATGATGATTATGGAACTCGTTTCTTTTCTTTGGGAAATTAATTGATGAAATGTCAAAGAAACTCATTTATTTTTTCACGGGTTATGATATGATGAGTATTTCATGATTTTTTACCTTATGGTAATAATTTAATAACCATTGAATGGTGTTAAATTAAATTTTCATTTAATTTATTCTATCTTGAAACCCTAAGAGAGGATCATTCATGTTAAATATGTCATTTATTAATTTAGAATAGGAAGATATGATTACTTCATTTTAGGATCATTTTTTCAATGAATTTTTATCTTACAAAAACCATTAAGGGTTGCCTTTATTTTACTATAATGATTCAACTATATATTCTCACTAGTAGTGATCCACATGTGATCCTTTTATCTTTGAATAACCGAAAATTGGTTTCTAGGTCCTGGTGTGGCGAGTCAAATTTATTGTGTTGATTGTCTTCATTTCTCCAATATATTTTGGTATTAACGAATTTATTCTCATTTTTTAGATGTTGGGCAGAGTAATTCGGGATAGAGAGTTAGAGAGATAAATTTACATTTTGCAATGATTCTCTATCCTCAATTTTTTATTAACCACACATAATATATACAACCGTCACTTTATATAACTATTGTTCATGATAAAATATTATTTTATTGTGTTACATACATTTCATTATATTATAATAAATATTAAACATCATTAATTATAAAATTAATAATAATATTTTTATTTTATTCCTGACATTAACATTCATAATAATAAATATTTTTTTATTTCATTATAAATTAATATTTATCACCAAATGCGGTCGTGGTTCCCTCTCTGTGGAATTTATTGAATATCCAAATTAATATAAATTTAATATTTCATTCATCAATAAATATTTGAGATCGATAAAACTTAAATAAAATTATTCGTCGATCATGGTAATAATAGATTTTTTAATAATTAAATTTAATTATAATTTAATCGATACCAATGGAAATAAATAGTTTGTAACCATATAGAATTATTTAAAATTATCATTAGGCGGGGTCATCTAAAGTCCTGGATTATTGTCTAGTAATGGGTCATGACACCCAAGAGAAATACCATAATGTATCAATTATGAAAAACATATAAAAAAACTACTTGTGTAATAAAATACCCTTTTCTCAATATATCATCAAGAAGGTTTCACGTCTGTTTCATCAACTTTTTTTCTCGATATTACTTTCCTTGACTATGAGAAATAAACACATAAATACAACATGAATATACAATTTAATGTAATGGTTTTATTCTAATAAAAAGGAAAATCTAAAATATTCAATAAATATAGAAGGGAAAAATAATTCCTTAACTTATCCATTAATAATAATTCATTCCTAACACACCAAACCTATTCCATTTCATATCAACATAGGAATGACCATTTTGGTCCATAAATCTAATTTAATGAGTCATTACATGCATTAATGATAATATAAAAGTCTAAATATCATTATTCATACTCACAAATAGGAATATATGATAAAAACAAAACACAATTAATTCCCATTGGTGGTCTGATTCCTTTAATCTATTATCTCGGAGATGATCAAGTACAAACATCTTGAGAAGAATCCGTGTCTAATTATGAGTTATCAAACATTCATAAATATATACTATGTTTCCTATAATTGTTTGTATTACAATCGTATACCCATATTAAATAATATCATCATTGTACTTCAAGGTTCTCATCATACAGGGGAACTATTATGTCATTATCAATTTGATAGATACACTGGAAAATTATTATATTAAAGTCATGAAGAATAATAAAAAATATGTAAAATTATGTTTTATTAAAAATAAATTCATAAAATATAAATTTAAGAAAATTATAATATTTTTTTCTAGGAAAACAACTCCAAAAACACCCATTAGTACTTGACTGAACTTCATACACCATACAATTTACTATTCCTTAGATGATAATAATGTTTCTACTAAGTCAATCCTTTGGCAATGAGCCTTACATACTATTTTCCATTGTAATAGTGCTCAATTCAACAAGAACTCATTGAAAAAAATACCTCAAGATATTATACATATGTAATGTATTCTTTGTCCGCTATTGTGGACTTGGATCCTTCGTTGGGGCCACTACTGTAGTATAATCACAATAGAGTGTTATAAGATCATTACATCTAGGTACAACATCACATTGTTTGATGAAGTTGTGTATCCAAGATAATATTGTTACCTTGGGAGTTGAAATATACTTAGACACTATTTTTAATCTATGACCCTAACCACGTTTGTCTATTCTATCACAAAACACCTCCATTTAATGTGATGATTTATCCCATTTTTGATTTCTATTCATCTTTCCCTATTTCAAAACATGAATCTATAGATATATAAATGAATTGTTCGTCATATTCTCTATAGACTAAGAACATATCCTTATTAATCATCAGATATATGAGGATAGTCATGATAGAAATAAAACTGTGGTCACTTGGGTGAGCTTGATATCTTCCTACCGCACTTAATTTATAGGTGAAATATATCCTATTATATAGTATACCATTAATGACTAATCTAATCGCTGAAATTTATGAAATAATCCCCATTATTTTTCTTTCCACTTATTCTTGAGGATGCAGTTAATAGAAATATGATGTACAAGTGACATTAAAAAAAATACCCTCTTGGATTGTTCCGTACTAAACCTATTTGGTATCATATCAATATATAGACCATGACATAGGCCAAGAAGTAACTTGTATCCATCATTATGGATCTTGATCCTAGGAATTTATGTAACCTGAACTAAGACCTTCTTGGATAGGTACTTATTAACAACTCATTAAAAGAAAAAAGAGTGGTTTTTTTGTTTCAAAAATGTTTTATTTCATCAAAACATACTCTTAATAGAATTACCACAATCCTACTGAACCTATTATATAAACACGACTCACAATCATTATTTATTAAAACAAATTCCATTATGGATTCATGAAAATTAATGTTCCATGACCTTGATTCTTTATTTAATATTTTTTTAAACTTTTCACGTCTTTTTTTCGTCATTTGGAGTGAAAACATCGGGTTGTATGATACAAAGTTCTTCCTAAAGAATCCCTATTAATAAAGCATGGTTGATACTAAATTGATTCAATATCATAGTTATTAATGTTCATAATGAAAAGAATAATCTTAATGTAGTTCAAAATTGCATCTTCTAAAATGGTTTCATCATAGTATATGCCTTAATTTTGTTTAAACACTTTTTAACCAATCACACCTTATAGATACTGACATACCCATCTATTTAACCTTTCTTTTTAAATACTCATATTCAACTAACATTCATTATATATACTGATGGATGTACCAAAATATATACTTGGTTTTAGTAAATGGAATTCATTTCATAATTCATAGATTCCTTCCACATGGTACATTTATTCAACTTACCACTTTGTTATAGGTAAGAGGATCATTATTATAAACTAATAACAAATCACCATAATTGATGATTATAGAAACATACCAATCTGATTCTCTAACTTCTATTTTACTCCTAAATGTTACTTATTTCTTTGGAACATCTTCTTCTACCATGAGTATTTTTCAAATATTTTTCTATCAGAACTCTTGTGTACCTTTAGCCAAAATGTCATCAAATTTGATCCTTCTTCCCCTATCCCTTTTGGAGATGTTCTCCCTCTCAAATAATATGATCTTTTTTTCATTATTCCCTTTTTTTTAAGGGGTCTTATAGGTAATATCCCCCTTTTTTTACATAGGTTAACCTATAAGGATGCAGTTTTCTCGTTAAGGTGGATGTTTTGATCATAATATTCCTAAAAAAATTCTCAAAATCACACATGGAAGTATTAAAGAAGGTTTATTTCCTTAATATAGTTGGTATGGTATACTATTTTTCACCTTATTTGGCAATTTTATTTTTATTTTTGTTAAAAAAAATTAACATATATCCCTAAAATATAACGCAAGACTCACATGAATTGTCAATAATCTCACTATGTCTAACAAAGTGTGGTTCCTCCTTTAACATACAAAATTAAACTAAGTAGTATAAGAAGTGATTTGAGATAGAATACCAAACACCCATAAATATTCAATGATGTCCTGATTAATATATTTTATACCATGGTTAGTGAATTGTTTCTTAATATTCATACCAAGATTTTTATCCACTTAATTATTTTATTTTTTTAATTTATCGAAATAATATAAATTATAACTCTTCTAGTAGAAATATCTATATATACTCAAATCATTATAAAAATTTATTATTTATGAGAACCCATCCATTTCATCAATCATTAATGTTCCATACATATTTTTATGAACTTATTTAAGAATATCTTTAGATATTTAACATTTTACACAAACAGGGGGTTTGGATATTTTCCTTGTAAACAAGGGTTATATACACCAAGTGGTATTAGTTGCAAATAATATAAATATCAATAGTGTGTGATTTAGACAAACAATATTAATTTATGTAACCTATATACTGATTCCAATGTTGGGTGTGTTATGTGTTATTTGACATAATTTCTTTGTTGATTGAAATTAATTTATTTTCATAATCTATCACAAAAAATGATAATTAAATTTTCTATAACAAAAAAATTATATACTTATAAAATAAGATACATTTATTACCAAATTATAATATAAATACTTCGTTTTCTTTTACATATATAGACATAAATTGTTGGTAATTTATGGAACATAATAATACTCTTTTAAAATTATGATAATTCATATTGGAAATGCGAGGTTGTTTTCACTGTTATCTACGATAACATGTTTAATCCAAATGGATTTTCAAGGTCTATTATAAATAAGTCAATCATTCCATGTCTACTATTTCTTGTATTTTAATAAATATATGAGAACCACATGTTGTATCCGGTACCCAATTTTTCAAAAAATGATAAATTTTCCTTCATAAGAAATACACCTCAATCATCCCATTTCTTCTTTAGTTGGGTGATATTTTTCATTCGGTGACCATTAATTCCACATTTGATATAGATATCATTTTATTCAATTTATTACACATATATCATCATCTTCATGGAAGTACATTCTGAATAATCCTTGGCCCTGAGGTTCTTCAATTGGCCTTTCCATTTATTCACATTAGGTATGGAATGATTTTGATGCTTAATCTACTTATCTACATGGAAAATAATGAAAATATGTTATGGTGGATACATCTCAGTGATTTTCATATGAAAATTTAAAAAAATCTTGACAATCTCTGATGGAGTGATTCATGACTGATATCAGTTCATATTCCTTCAGGGATATTAAATCATAGAACCTCTATGCACTTAATACAACTAATGTGATTAACTATGTTAAGCCCAAATATTTCCCATCTTTTTTATTTCTCTAAAAAATGGACTTGGCGATATCAAAAATTATGTTGTGTATCTCTCTTTTTATATAGGCCATAGAGATTCATGAGCATCCTATTAGAATCTATGTTTTTATGAGACTTCATGAGATAAATACACATAGATGGAGGAATAAAAAATTGAATTTTAACCAAATCATTCAAATTATTTTTAGGCAATGAAATATTTATCACTCACCTTCATAATAGGTAGATCAAGCATTGAGGATTCTAGCAGATAATATTTTCATTCATGGATCAACACAACCTGAAAGAATCTGAAGCACTCTTGGATGTTTCTACTAGCGAGGAGATATAATTTCTACAATATATATTATGGATTGTGTGAAAGATGAACATTCCATTTTATACATTTCTGAAATATCATATTCTTATATCTTTTCATGAATACAAATTATTTGATAAATTATAAAATTTTATTTTATTATGTTCCCACAGTTTTATCAAGTCCCAATAGCCTTCGCCATTTATCTTGGGATGTAATTTTTTCCCAGAAATTATAATCTAATGGATCTATATCACCATTCATAGAACCTCAAAAAGGGATGGTCAATCTACTTTAAGTTATCATGGTTGTAAATTCTTTGTCAACTGTGGGATTTTATATCCATGATCCGTTGAGTGGACTCCCCAATACTATATTATTGACATGGATTTCCTCATTAATTTCCAATAAGATACATCCAGTCTAGAAATGGATACTTCTCTTGATGTAATATGGTTAATTGAACACATAACATTCATAATAACTCCATGTTAAGAGTATGTTTCCCAATAAGGGTTGGGAAAACACTTCATTCTACATATTTCATTCCTAATCAAGTAATGGAAGGAAAAGTCTTACTTAACATTTAGTTGATGGATTTTATTATTTTATACTCAAATTTTATTCAGTTTTATCCATTTACATAACCTATTAATATTATTTAGATTTAAAATAATTAATCAACTATATTAGATAAAACATTTATGAATAATAATTTTATTTTAATTCTGAATTTTTAAATTAATTCATTTCAATTATGTGATTGTAGTCTTACTTACATAATTTAAATAATGCATGGATATATATGTAACAAAAATATAATTGACCTAATCATTAAATTATCTAATAGTTGATTTATTTAGAGGATAATAAATCAACCTATGGGATAGGGAAATAATTCCTAAGTTGGTCTTGGATTGAGTTTCATAATTGTACATGTCCACCTTTGTACTTCTTGGGTTGGAATCATTACGGTTCTATATAAAACTACCTCCACGCTCATTGGGGTACTATATTGGTTACATGTATTTATAAATGACATACATTTGATGGGAAACAAATAATTATTTAACCGAGATTATATAAATAACCATTGACACACATTTTCAACATAATTATAGAGGCCGGTATGATACTAATGCCATTAAATTTATTTTAATATTAAAGAATTTAAAACTCCAGCATAAGTTAAATTTTAACATCCAATACATTCATAGGTCTTGTTCAAGCTCATCAACATTCATACATGAAATGTAAAAAAATTAAACCTATTAACATTCATTTCGATTTTCTATTTATCATTAAGAAAAATGTACTTTTAATAATTAGTCAATTAAATAATTAATTAATTTTTTTTCATCCCAATTCTCTTGGAGATACCCGATATAATGGAATTCGTGGAAAATAATCCACAAAATCAATAATTATAGATTATTATAGTAAATTAACTTAGAATTTAATTTTTTTGAACTATTATTATATTTTCTAACAATATATTCTCCATCAATATAATAAGGTTTTAATGCTAAAATATCTATTTAATGTAATTTTATTTTGTCCTTTATTATGAGAATATTTGATGAGTAATTAAATGCTAACTACTATGTATATCGATTACTGTTTACCCGAGATACATCCTTAGTGTGTTAGCATGTGACTTAGTCAGACTACACGTAATTCACTACCAACAACATATCATGTGTTTTACTTGTCATGTGTTCATGAATCCTGTCAAATGACTAAATTTTCATTGAATTTGGTCTTTCAAAACATGTATAATCCTACTACATGTCAAGTATATCACATGTTATATTTTATCTTGTCTCACTGAATGGATCAATGTGTACTTTTGATTTTGGAATTAATGAGTTACACAATCTGTAGGATGGATACACATCATGTACTCCATTAATGCAATATGATTTCAATATCATTTATTTTTTGACCAAGTATATTGACTACACATGTTAAGCAAATTTCATTTCTAATTCATGTAGACTAAATGGCATGTACACTATCTACGCACAATTTAATCGTAAATTATATGTTCTAGTTCACCTAATCAACACGTTGTATGAAAAAGATGCATTTTGTGTAATTATTTCTCAGCACGTTGGGTATCACATGACATGGCCAGTTCTACTGCAATTTTTTTCCACATCATGTATTCTGGTTACATACTGTGTCATCAGATGATATCTAGGAATATTTCTCAACACTTACTGATGGAATATCTATTTATTCTTTAAATGTTCATAGACATCCAAAATTATAATTATTTAGTGAACAAATTAATGTGTTTATGGAATGTTAATTTTAAAAATATAATTTATGATTTAATAATTCTTGAAATTAAAATCGAACCACTATTTCACTTATAGATCAATAATGAACAAAATAATTATAATATTAAAACATGACATATCTTATTCAAATTGTTAGTCATGGGATCACTAAAATTTTATTTTATGGGAGTTAAATTAATATTTATTATACTTTGGAGTTTCCCAAAACCCTGAGATATGATATTTTGTGATAAATTTATAATTAATTTATTTATATCAAGAATAATTGATTCCCTCATCTTCAAATCCTTTCCTCGATGACATTTTTGATCTTCCAAAACCACTTTTGTATTACCTTTATTTAATTTTAAGGATTCAATTATAGAATCCCTCTAGCGGTGATCCACATGTGCTCCTTTTATTTTCGAACAACACTAATTCATTTTTAGTGCTATCATAGAGAATAAAATTTATTTTTGTTACATCTTGATCAATCGATGACTCTTTTAGATTGAATTAGTTCTCTTTATTCTCAAAATTAAGAGATAAGGAATTCGAGAGAGTGATTGAGATGTTTTTTGTCATCAATGATTTTATGTCTTCAGTTTTGGATTATCCCAAAAAATGACATAACAATATATTTATAGATCTATTTTTAGGTTAAAATATTATTTAATTTTATAATGAACCTTAAATAATATTATATTAATTATTAAACCCCATTCCATTGAATAATAATATTGTTATTTTTGTTTTATTGCTTGTTCACTAACATAAATTACAATAAATGTTATTTTACATGATTGAAAATTAATATTTGTTACCGAAAGTGGTCATGGACCATTAAAACTCCATAAAAAATTATGTATTACCAAAATAATTATTTAATTAAAATTTTCATCCATCAATAAAAAAAATGTATTTATAAAGCATCAAAAAAATTATTCCTCAGTATTGAGAATAATATTTATTCTAATAATTAATCTCAAATGGAATTTAACGAAGATCAAAGAAAAATCTTAGTGTATAAACATCTTGAATTTATTCACATCATTATTAAGAATAATTGTCTGAATTATACGATAACCATATAATAATTGGTTAAGGCACCCAATAAAAATAACATAATTTCATAATGATTAAAATCCCATAATAATTATCACTATAAAATATAATCCATTTGAATCAATATCTCATCATAAAGGATGTACATAGTTTTTATCAACCAATGTTCCTAACTCCTCTTAATTTAACTATCTTTAATAAAAAAATTGTTACCCCATGATCTTGGAATTTAATGAAACGGTTCTATTCCAATCAAAGGGATGATATATAAGGTTCTATAATTATGGAAGGGAAGAATAATTCCTTAACTTATCCATTAACCACATGTCATTCATGATGCACCCTAATTTCAGCCAACATATAGTGTGATAGTTTTGGTCATTAAATCTAATAATGTTTTTCATGAAATGCATTAATGATAATATTAAATTATATGGTCCATTACACATGCTCGCAGATGGGGATATCAGATGACACCAAAAAATATATAATTCCATATGGCAGGTCAATTCATATTATCTAACACCTTATAGATTACCAATTTTGATCTTAATGAGAATAATAATCAACCTCTTATATGTAATCCCACTAAAAATCTAAATTATATGCATTCTATCATATTATGTTTTCCCACCGTAAATCTATATTTGAGAATATCATCTATCCACTTTACGGTTCTCATTATAGTGGGGAACTGTTAATACCTTATCAATGTATAAGGTTCCTAGATACAATATTACATTAAATCTATATATAATATTGAAGAATATATAATACATTACATTATTAATGTTTAATTCGTCAAATATAAAGGTAATCAATGAATAATATAATTTTCTTAGGTCATAGTCTCCAATAGATATTGTGGAATAAATATTTAAACCTTTCATTATATGACTGGTGGGATCAAAATTATATATTCCCATAATGAATTGGGTAAAGAAGAATATCTCATGATATTATTGAGACTAGAATGGTTACTAAACCAAATTTAGTAAGGGACTCCATCAACTAGGATAGTGTTCAGAGTGAACCATGACTACTACCATGGTATGGATAATGATTCCATTCCATTATTATAGTCTTGGAAATAAAATTTTACTATGATGGAAATGATTTTATATGCTTACATGTATTCCAAAAATTTATATCTCATGACTCATGTTTCTTTATTCCTTTATGATTCATGTCTTATAAAATACCAGGATTTATTCCATGACTCTAGATTTTCATCGTTGATATAAATGGTATTGTTTTTAAATGTTATCCTACAAATATAAAACCCTTATAATCATGTTATGTTTAAGTGGTAATTGATATATCCCTTGTTTACCCTTACTTAGCTTCGGAGTTCACCACTTATAATATTTCATTTAATCGGTTTGTAATGTAATGTATTAAGTATTGTATGCCTAATAATTGTTTTAGTAATGAAGAACATAGAGAGAGACGATTTAGTTCACAAAAAATAGTTTTTTTTGTAACCATGTTTTCAATATATACTATACCCATGCAATACTAAAATGAATCCTAATGTTATAAAATGAATTTTCAATTAAATATTATGTAATATCTATGTATGAAATATATGGGTATATATAGTATGTGATCACCTTTGGGAATATTCAAGGAATATATATGGTTTTTATAAAATGGTTATGGGTCAAGAACTGATGGAATTGGAGGAACACCTATTGTAATGGTAACATGATGTTTGATGATTATGGGTGGCTCTTTTTCTATGGTAAAGAAGTAACATCCTTGATGGGATTATCATAGATATAGGAGAGGGAGATGGGTATGATATTGGGATCTCTTTAGATAGGTGTTTCATAATAAATTCAAGGGTATCAATATTATATAAAGTGAACCATTAGTTTTATGATGGTTTGACCCATGTTTCAAGGTAATCTTCATGAATGTTTCAGGTGATTTTCTTAATAATCCTAGAATTCATAGTTTTTGGTTTTCATATAGGTTCTTAGGAATAAGAGGGTTGGTCAAACTTTTTCATTACATTCAATAATGGAAATTATGTGGGTTATTGATATTGGATGTTTTGGTTTAGATGGATATTGATAAGGATAACTCCATATAAGGGAGTATGATATAGGACCTTCATGTATGAAACTTCTGATGAAGTGTTACGGGTGTGAAAAACTTGTTGGTGGGTGGATGAGATGGAAATGTAATATAGATTTGTAAGTAGGTCTTATTTTATAATATTCCTTAAAAGTTGATTTTTTATTTAAATATGGTTTAAAATGATGTCTATGTCCTAGTAGAAAAATCAATATTGAATTTTGGTGGTCTATGGGGATGATATAGACTAGGATTATAACAGTTTATGTCAGTTGAGTACAACATCATATTTCATTGGATGAGGATCTAACTGTTGGAACTGGGCATGCAGCGGAAGCCCCAAATAGGTTGGTTTTTGAAAAATTTCCATCGACATTAGATGTGAACTTGTTGACGTCAGTGAAGAGAAGCCCAGTCAAAGATGAGGACCACACGTGAAGGGCTTTAAGTACAAAATAAACTATAAAATACCTGGTTTAATTTTGATTCTACGCACGATGTCTTCTCGTCATTGGGGATCACTGCTTGAAGAATCCTAATATGAATTCCTCTAGATCATCCACATGAACTTCAAGGAATCCACGGGAGCACCGTTCGTCGTAGTCCAGGTGCTTGCATGGAATACCGACGATTCCTTCGATGTTACAACGATCACCGCATCGCTTTGCTAGTGATGCCTGAGAGAGAGAGATCCATCTGAGATCCTTGGATCCAGAACATTTATCTATAGAGTATGGGAGAGAAGAGAAGAGAGAGAAGTGTCGTGAATAGTGTTTGGAAAATTCCCCTCCTCTTTTATTTATAGTGCTTAATTAAAATACTTGGTATCGCCTCACCGATCCCGAATACATAACGCACTATCAACGAAATTTTATGACTACTGGTCTGAGTCATAAATATTATTATCACTTACTTTTAATATATTAAAATATATTACATGATGATTATTAAGTCATTAACTTGACTCATCTCTCCCATAAATATTAATTGAACCTTGAATATTTTAATATTCGT